>CAJNDS010001890.1:747500-1320000 GCA_905221605.1 Symbiodinium natans
GGAGGAAAAGAGAGACTGGAAGGTGCTGGTCATGGACTGGAGCGCGTAGTTCATCTGGCGCGGGCAGAATATGGGGGTTTAGGGTTTAGGGTTTAGGGATTAGGGTTTAGGGTTTATAAGTCTAGGGTTTTGGTGGGAGGGTTGGGGGGTAATAAGGGGGTATTAAAGGGGTTAAAGGAGGGCATAAGGGGGTGGCACAATGGCTATAAGAGGGGTGTTCAAACTCCTTCAAGCCCTGAACCCTAAACCCCAAACCCTAAAGCCCTCATCCTGCACTGCAAACAAACCCTCGATGACCCCCACCCCCCTTCGTCCCCCCCCCCCCCCCCCCCCCCAACCCTAAGGGTTTAGGGTTTAGGGATTAGGGTCCATGTACCTGATTCTTATATACTTGAGCCCCAAAAGTCCTTATATAGGACGAACTATAAGGCTCAAGTGTTCCCCATTTAAGTACATGGACCCTTAGCGCAAGAGCCAGTACCATGCAGGCTGAGGTCCAGCTGTCAATCTAACTGGCATTTAGCCCCAACCCTAAACCCTAAACCCCTAAACCCCTAAACCCCTAAACCCCTAAACCCTAAACCCTAAACCCCAAACCCATTCAAGCCTGAACCCTGGACCCTCCATGGAAACGAAACCCCGGCCGCACCCGTCCGAGGTTCTCCAACTTCACCCTGTGGGCTTTGAGAACCTCGCAGTACAAGAGGTCCAGAGGGTTTAGGGTTTAGGGTTCAGGGTTTAGGGTTTAGGGTTTCGGGTTTCGGGTTTCGGGTTTCGCGTGTAGGGTCTATGATTAATGAGTTGTTGGCGGGGGTATTGTGGCTTGTCTTTGCAGTGGTGATAAGGCGCTCTAAAGCCCTAAGTGATAAGATCAACAAAGACGGTGTGCCGATCCCCCCCCCCCGTTTTGATGAGCGGGTGCAAGGTTTTAAGGCTTCTTCCAGTTTAAAGCGCAAGATATCGCGATACCCGGATAAGACTCAAGGCGGCCTTGGGCTTACCCTTCAGGTCCCAGAAATTCATCTCCGACTTGGTCAGGAACCCTAAACCCTAAGCCCTAAACCCGAAACCCGAAACCCGAAACCCTAAACCCTAAACCCTAAACCCCCACAAACCAGACCGAGGAAGCACTAAACCGACCTGTTTAAGGCGGTGATCAGCCGAAGATGGAGCTTTCGCTGTTTGTTGTCCGCAACACCAAGTGAGGGTTTCCGAAATTAGGGGGTACCTTACTGGAGTCCTAATTCTATTATGAGGGAAGTACATATCTTGTGCTGGTGGCTGTGGGGCCGGTATCAGAAGAATTTGCACCGCGGTTCTGCGGCTTCTGTTTGTCATGCCGATGCGTTTCAGCTGCTGCCTATAGCTATAGTAGCGACAAGCACTGGCTATCTGCAGATGGGAGAAGGGGCGTTTGTCTTGAGTTCCGAGGTCTTCGGGAGGAAGGTCGCTATAGCTTTTTCGGCTCCAAAACTATCCCGCAGACCCAACACATACCCGCTTCACCTTCAAGAGTCATTTGCATACGAGAACCAAGTGGAGACAGCATGGGTACGCTTGAAGAAATGAGCCCAACAAGATAGGCTGAGAATGTAGGTGCCTCCACGACGAGGCTTCAGGATTTTTCAGGGCAAAGCGGCAAACCCTAAACTGAGACCTATAAACCCTACACCCTAAACCCCAAAATTTATAAGCCCTAAACTCTATAATAACCCTGAACAATTGCTGGGCGCGCTCAGTGTGCCCAACCCCAAAGGTGCATTTACCTACGTCGTATATAACCTCCTTAAGGCCGAATCAGGGTTTAGGTTCAGGGCTTGCGGTTTAAGGTCTAGGGTTTAGGATTTAGGGTGAATTTCACAGCTTTAAACCCACAAACAAAACCCACAGCCACCAGACCCTTAGCCCTAAACTAAGCCGAGGCCCGACAGACCCTGGTTTAGGGTTTAGGGTTTAGGGTTTAGGGTTTAGGGTTTAGGGTTTAGGGTTCCCGAAACCCTAAACCAAATCATCAAGCCACAAAGCCCAAAAACCTTAAACTAACGCTATGTTGATAATCTATGCCTTGGACCCCAAAGCCCCAACCCCCCAAATTTAAACACCAACCATCAAGACATAAACCCTGCGCCTTAATAAACGAGCCCTATTTTGTCAACTCAAGCCTTGAACCCTGAACCCTCAACCCCAGAGTCACCAAACCTGCACTAACCCGACACCCTGAACCCTAAAACCCTAAACCCTAAACCCTAAAACCCTAAAACCCTAAACCCTAAAACCCTAAAACCCTAAACCCTAAACCCTAACTAAAAACCCTAATACTGAATCCAAACCTTGAAAATGCCTAGGCCAAGGGGCCATATCCCCAAGAAACTTCACAAGTCTGGCACCTAAAAACTCTAAACCCGTGGAACAAAAAAACAAAACATCCCAAAAACCTGGGCCCTAAACCCGAAACCCTGAAGCCTGTAAACCCTAAACCCTAAACCCTAAACCCTGAACCCTAAACCCTAAACCCTAAACCCTAAACCCTAAACCCTAAACCCTGAAAGCCATGTTATGTGCGCCTCAAGGGCTGCCCAGGGGCTCCCTTCAGGAGCTCAGAGAGGATTCAACGGGTTGGGGTTTAGGGTTTAGGGTTTAGGGTTTAGGGTTTAGGGTTTAGGGTTTAGGGTTTAGGGTTTAGGGTTTAGGGTTTAGGGTTTAGGGTTTAGGGTTTAGGGTTTAAGGTTTAGGGTTAGGGCTCACAGGGTTTAGGGTTTAGGGTTTAGGGCTAGGGTTTAGGGCTGAGGTTGAGTGAGGGCTTTGTTTGGGCTCAGAGGTTTCGATGAGTGGTCTTAGGGCCAAAACAAAACCTTGAGCAACATTGTCACTGAACCCTACAAGAACCCTAAGCCCGACCCCAAACCTGATGACGGACAGGTGTTCTGAAACCCTCGCCGCTGGCTGGGTACGGTTGTTCGTGAGGACACGGGCCAGAATAACGTCGAATGTATGACCCCCAACCGCATGAACCGCTATGAATCTGATGAACGAACCCCAAAAACTAAACCGCGTGAACCCAAGCATCCCTAAACCCTAAACGCTAAATCCGCTAAAACCTATGATGGCACCCCCCATGAACCCTATGAGCCCAAACCCTTTGAACTTCTACACCCAAGAAACCCGACACAAGCCCTACAGTAAGCCCTACAAACACTAGTATATGCCCCCAAAGCCTTCAAACCCAACAAGCCAAACCCTGAACCTTTGTAGCCCCAGGAATAGGTGTACCCTTTTTGGGGTTGGTTATTTGATAAGGGAACCTAGAACCAAAAACGAAGGGAAAAGGGCACCTCTGGGCTCCCAAGTAAACCCTAAACCCTAAACCCTGAACCCTAAGCCCTAAGCCCTAAGCCCTAAACCCTGAACCCTAAACCCTACGTGATCCAAAGCAAAAGGAAAGGGGCACCACTGGGCTACCAAGGAACCCTCTGAACCTAATAGCCCTTGGGGACTTGGGGATATAGTTCCTCTGAATAAGGTTTAGGGTTTCGGGTTTAGGGTTTAGGGGCTTCTTTTAAGAGCTCCCCTTATCCTACCTAGGATCTGATGGCCTGCAGCCAGCGCAGCTGTCAGACGAAAGTCCACGGCATCGAGGCGGGCACAGAGGCGCTGCCAGGATTAGTTTAGGGTTTAGGGTTTAGGGTTTAGGGTTTAGGGTTGAGGGTTGAGGGTTGAGAGTTGAGGGTTTAGGGTTTAGGAGGTTCATAAGGTTCGCGGAGTCCGGTGGCTTCGGGTTCAGGAAAACGGCTTTTGCAGCTTAAGTTATAATTTAAAGGGTCGAAGGGTCGAAGGGCTGAAGGGCTTGAGGTTGAGGTGTGGGCTTTCGGTTAAATTTAAATTGGGGGTGAGGGGGTATGAGGGTGCAACATAGGGCTGAGAAGCCAGTAGGGGTCTTCGGGCAAGTTTAAGATTCGCGGGCTCGGGGCTTTAGACTAGTATAGGCTTGGGGACTTGAGGGTTTTCATGTTTCAGTAGGTTCAGAGGCTCACGGGCTTGTGGGCTTCGGTTGTTGAGCTTAGAGAAGAAGTTTTGGGGGACCTTCGCAAGACCAGTATGTGTAGTTGCTTGCGAAGGGCCGGAGAAAGTACATGGCTGCATGGCCAAAGCATAAATAAACCCCGAACCAACCCCCAAACCAGAAATCCAACCCGAAACCCAACCCCCCGAACCCCTAAACCCTCAGGCCCCATCCCTGACCCAACCCAGCCGCAGTTCCTGTTTCAGGGAGTCTGCCCTACTTAGGGCTTTGTCTTTAGCTTGCTAGTTCTGAAGAGGGATTTAGAGAATTAGGTGCCGACTATCCACTTGTACAACCCTTTCAAGAGATTCCGCAGTGAACCCTAAACCCTAAACCCTAAACCCTAAAGGTTCGTCAAGCAAGAACCTAATTGCCTTCTAAGAACCACCAAGTCAGGGCTCCGGTATTGGGGGTTTAGGGTTTAGGGTTTAGGGTTTAGGGTTTAGGGTTTAGGGTTTAGGGTTTAGGGTTTCAGGGGTGTGGAGGGTGTGGAGGGTGTGCCGGCCTAAAGGGTCCATGTACCACACTTGGGCCCTAAAGCTACTATATGGCAACCCCCTTAAAGGCCCAAGTATATCCTAGAGAAGGTACATGGGCCCTTGGGGCGGGTTTAGAGTTTAGGGTTTGGGGGTTACAAGAGCAACTATATATTAGCTGCTGCCCGAAACCCTAAACCCTACACCCTAAACCTTGTAAACCCTGAACCCTAAACGCGGAGCTACCGCCGCGGCCTGAATCACGGAGGAGAACGCCTGCTGAACCTCCTCCCTGGCCGCATGGTCCTGCAAGCCCTAAAGTTTAGGGTTTAGGGTGTAGGGTTTGGGGCTTAAGGTTTTGGGTTTATAGGGACCCTAAATCCCTAAACCGTAAAACAAAGCCCAAACCCCCAACCCCCAACCGCTTCTGGCGACGCGGAAACCCAGGAAATCATGCAAGGCTTTTAGGAGATGTGTCTTAGGGTTTTGGTGTTTAGGGTGAACCTTGTAAGAAGCCCAAGACCCGGTGTGGTTGAGGTCCTTATTCTAAAAACCCTTGCAGGATTCTTATTTGGGAATTTACAAAGAAGTAGGTTTGGGTTTTAAGAACAAGGGTTTTGGAACTAGAGAGCTCAGCTCTGTTTTGCAAAAAACAAACCTACATCGTGTCCGCCCTGCACCGGGTTCCCCGAATAATCCCTGAACCCAAACCACCAAGCAGAGGGTCTGTGGGTAACCCTAAACACTAAACCCCTAAACCCTCAACCCTTAAACCCTACACCCTCAACCCCCCTAAACCCACCCTAAACCCTAAACCCTAGACCCTAAACCCTAAACCCTAAACCCTAAACCGGGGCTCGCAATCCCTAAGCCCGAATACTTCAAGAGACCCTAAACTAAAAACTCTACACCTATACTCCCCCTAGAACCTTAATAAACACAATATGTTTAATATCCTCTTGGGTTTTGTATAGAGAAAGAAACTAACTCCCAAGGGGGATATAGAAGCCTCCAGGCTTGAATCTTAGCAACCCTGAAACTTCTCTGAAATAGGACCCTTTTGGGGTTCTTCTTCTAAGGCGGCCCCTCTTATTTAGGGTACCCCCCAAAAGGGGAGCACAGTTTTGAGAACTGAACATACCAAGCTCCCGAAACACCATACTCCCGGAACGCACCCGTACTCCCGGAACCCGAGCCTACTCCCATTTGCTTTGCACCACGCTGGCCGGAGTCAATGCTGTATAGCTTCCTGGGTTCATGGTCTTGGGGTAGACCCCAAACCCTAAACCCAAAACCCAAAAAACAACCCTAACCCAAAAACCCTAAAAACTACGCCTTTTAAGGTGCCAATCGAACATTCTCTATGCTTGACGGCTTCCCCAAAAGGTCCGTTTACCTGCAGAGTACATACTTGGGCCCTAAAGCTACTAAGACTATATGGCAAACCTTTTAAGGCCCAAGTATCTCCTAAACCCTAAACCCTAAACCCTAGACCCTAAACCCTAAACCCTAAACCCTAAGCCCTAAACCCTAAACCCTAAGAAGCCCTAAACCCTAAAAGGCGCCCTTCGCACCTTCTGTTATGCTGAACGGCTTCTGGGGGGGGCTCAGGATGCTATGCAGCTGATCGCACCTCGAGCATGCTCGACACAAAAACATCCTGCAGCAGCTCCGGCAAGAGCAAAGCACAGCATTCAGGGTTTAGGGTTTAGGGTTTAGGGTTTTAGGGTTTTAGGGTTGTAGGGTTTTAGGGTTGTAGGGTTGTAGGGTTGTAGGGTTGTAGGGTTGTAGGGTTGTAGGGTTTTAGGGTTTTAGGGTTTTAGGGTTTTAGGGTTTTAGGGTTTTAGGGTTTTAGGGTTTTAGGATTTTAGGGTTTTAGGGTTTTAGGGTTTTAGGGTGTTGGGGTTTTGGGGTTTTAGGGTTTAGAATCTAAAGGGAATTCTTGGGTTATAGAGTTAGAGGGTTTTAGGGTTTATGTTGTCGCAGCCTCTGCGCTGCAGACCCTGTTTGGGTTCAGAGTCAGATGCACGCCAACTCCAAACATGCGAAGCCGAAAGTCGAAAGGCCCTTAGGGTCTCTAGGGTCTAGGGTTGGGGTTTAGGGTTTGAGGCTTTTGGGTTTTGGAGTGGATTGGCCTAATCAATGTGTTCCGCTGTTGTTTTCTGAGTCTGAGTTGCGTGAGCCGCCGCAGCAAAGAGCTCAACATATTGAGCTTTCCGGCCTCTTGCACGGAATGGATCGAGCAGTCATACCAAGACTTCTGATTGTGGTTCTTTTCTTGGTTCCATCACCCCTGGGTTTAGGGTTTAGGGTCTAGAGCTTAGGATTTAGAGTTTAGGGGTTTATTGCTTAGGGTTCCATCCAGGGTCATTGATCCCAGAGTCTACCCAATGAGATGCCGATACAACCAGAGGTCTAGGAACGGCCAGGAGAGATGAAGGCAAGATGTCTCACAGTTTGATGTCTACTCTCTGCATACTCCGAGT
Organism: Symbiodinium natans; assembly: GCA_905221605.1. Classification (NCBI taxonomy): domain Eukaryota; class Dinophyceae; order Suessiales; family Symbiodiniaceae; genus Symbiodinium; species Symbiodinium natans. Next base: position 754,523 of record CAJNDS010001890.1, read on the forward strand.
TACTTCGTGAGTACCACTGTTTATGCAGGCCTTCAGCAAAAATAACGTACATGACATATTCCTCTCTCTCACGCGACATGTATAGGCTGCTTGAACTGCTGCTGTCGCATCTGCCCTGAGCTCTCTGAGGAGCTACCGAGGAGCACTCTTGGTGCTCTCTGTCCGTCTGGCCAGGCTTGCCGAGTCTTGCTTTACCGGTCTTTACAACTCGACCCGGCTCGTCTGATCCCACTGCACGACTGAGGGTCTCGCGCGGGGATTGCGATTGTGCTCGCTTCGATTCGGGGTTTCGGTTGGGTGGCCCAAACAGTGCGCCAACACTATGAAAGAGGGTTCATAAAGGGCCAAGAAGCTTATATGTGTATATATCTATATACATATATATATATATATGCGTACATACATACACACATACATACATACATACGTACGTACGTACGTACATACATACATACTGACTGAATATATACATACATATATGATATATTAAATACATACATATATATATATATATACATATATATATATATGCATACATACAGACATACATATATATATATTATACACATAAATACATAATACACATCTCTATACATATATATATAGATAGATAGAGAGATAGATATGGATAAATACATAGATAGATAGATTTGGGACATACGCCCGAAACCATAAGCCCGAAATCCGACATGCGCCAGCTCCTGGAGAAGTGCTGAGCTGATCCCTGCTGAAGGCACTCTATGGTCAGTTCTCTGAATTAGGGTTTAGGGTTTAGGGTTTAAGGGTTTAAGGTTTAGGGTTTAGGGCTTGGTGTTTGGGGTTTAGCCCATACCCCGGGTTCGGGTTTAGGGTTTAGGGTTAGCGTTTAGAGAAGTGACCATATGTACAGGTCTTGGGGTCTACGCTTTTGGGTGGGCTGAGAGGAATTTTAGGTTGGGTCTACATTTCATTGCGCTGCCAGGCCGGTTTAGGGTTTGGGGTCAGGGTTTAGGGTTTATTCGCCCCCTGATAGTGACGAGGCCTCAGTCGTGCGACGTAAAACAGGCAAGTGGACGTGCCTAGAGTAAACCAGATACCATGGACAAAGCCCCCACACCCGAAACCCTATAACCCTAAAGCCCTAAACCCTAAACCTGTTTTGGTTTTTAAGGGTTACTCTAGGCAGGACTATACAAGCGGCCCAGCCATCGCATTGCAAGCGAATGCCTGGAATTGAAGGCCTCCTGTTTCTAAGGAAGGCCTACAGAGGAGCTAGGTTTCCCAACTTAGAACCCTCATCCTGGTTTTAGGTTAGGGTTGAGGCTTGAGGGTTGAGGGTTGAGGGTGTAGGGTTTAGGCTTTAGGGCCTAGGGTTAAGGGTCAAGGGTTTAGGGTTTAGGGTTTCGAAACCCCACAGCACCGGGACCTCCATTTGGCTACTTGCAATTTCTGGGGACCCAAACCCAGCTAACAGTGGCCATTTACCCTACACCCAGATGGCCGGGGTCATTTACTAGATGCAGGAGAAAAAGGGTACCCTTTTTGGTTTAAAGGGGTTTCTAAGAGATCCTACACCCTAAAAAGGACATAAGGGCCCACTCTTGGTCCAAGTTTAGGAAACCCTGACGGTGACGGCGCTGCTGAGCGGACTCGCCGGACTTTCCTGCTTGCCGCGGGCTCCGCCCTCTGGCCAGACAAAGTTCAACAGGTAGAACCTGAGACTGCGCATCTAGACCACTGGCTCCAAACACGCCCCGGCACTAAACCCTACACCCTAAGCCCGGAAAATCCTCAACCACAAGCCCTAAACCCTAAACCCTAAACCCTGAACCCTGAACCCTAAACCCTAAACCCTAAACCCTAAACCCTAGACCAAGCCAGGGTACACTGTGCCCGAGACGGCCAAGGAGACCAGACAGGAGCCCCCCGAGTAGAGGTGAGCCCAGAAGGGAGACACCAAGCTCGCGTGGCCTTGGGGGCAAAGAGGGCCCCAGGTAGGGTTTAGGGTTTATAGGGTTTAGGGTTTAGGGTTTAGGGTTTAGGGTTTAGGGTTTAGGGTTTAGGGTTTAGGGTTTGGGGTTTGGGGTTTGGGGTTTGGGGTTTGGGATTTGAGGTTTAGGGTTTAGGGGATCCGAAGTATGGGCCCTTCATTTGTTTCCCTTGCTATGCAGCCACAAAAAGAGAGAGATATATATAGGATTCAGCCCCGGCGGGCCCCCCCCCCCCCCTCCCCCCTACCCCCCCCCCCCCCCCCCCCCCCCCCCCCCCCCAATGGTACCCCCCCCCCCCCCCTGGTGTGCCCCCCCCCCCCCCCCCCCCGGGTTTGGTTTTAGGGTTTTAGGGTTTTAGGGTTTTAGGGTTTAGGGTTTAGGGTTTAGGGTTTAGGGTTTTAGGGTTTTAGGGTTTAGGGTTTAGGGTTTACGGTTTAGGGTTTTAGGGTTTAGGGTTTAGGGTTTAGGGTTTAGGGTTTTCCCCGCGGATGGGGTACTAAGATGATCCCCCCCCCCTGTGGTGTGGTTGGGGGTTGGTTTTAGGGTTAGGGTTTAGGGTTCAGGGTTTTAGGGTTTAGGGTTTAAGGTTTAAGACTTAAGGTTTAGGGTTTAGGGTTAGGGTTTAGGTTTTAGGGTTTAGGGTTTAGGGTTTAGGGTTTAGGGGTTTAGGGTTTAGGGTTTAGGGTTTAGGGACCGTAGAGTAGGCTTGGGGGGGGGGGGGGGGGCCCAGGACGCTCGACGCTGAACCATATATATATATATATACACACACACACACACATAATAAGGGCCCATAGCCCTTCGGGTAGAGAACTGCCGGTCTAGCCGACTTCGAATCTGCGAAGTGGCCTTCGTCGCCGGCGTGGATCGCATCTAGGAAGCCTGCTTGAGGGGTTTTCTTAGGGTTTGGGGTTCAGGGTTCAGGGTTCAGGGTTCAGGGTTCAGGGTTCAGGGTTCAGGGTTTAGGGTTTAGGGTTTAGGGTTTAGGGTTTTGAAGTTGAGGGGTGTTCTTTAGTGCTGGTTTGTAGGGAATGGGGGAATGAGGGACCCAATATAATCCGTTGAAGGGCATATATGGGGCCCTAGTTCACTCATTCCCTGCTAAGCAACCGTAAGTCTTAGGAGGGCTTCTACTCTGTTTGGAGGTAGAATGCCGTGGGACCCTAGTTGCTGGGTTTAGGGTTTAAGACTCAGAGTAGAATGGGGTTGTCTGATTGTGCGTGGCTATATAGATTGTGATACTTGAAATATTATTCGCACCCTCTGGGGCCTGGGAAGCAGGGTGCCACGCCCACGGCCACGGAAAGCAGGGCTCGCCAGTTCACGCCCGTGGCAGAGTACAGTTCCTCTTAGGGGCCGCACCGCTAGGGGGCGTTAGAGGATTTAATGGAGGTCTGGTGGACATATCTGGGTTTAGGGGCTTATGGGCTTAGGGGATTTTGAGAGGGGGGGATTAGGGTCTAGTGTTTAGGGTTTAGGGTTAAGGGTTAGGGGTTTAGGGTTAGGGGTTTAGGGTTTAGGGCTAGGGATTCAGGGGGTTTTGAGGGAGGATTATGGGGTGAAGGCTTGAAGGGCTAGGGCTTCAGGTCTTCAAGCAGCTTGAAGTTCCCAACTCCTCGAGCCCCTAAACCCTAAACCCTAAACCCTAAACCCTAAACCCTAAACCCTAAACCCTAAACCCTAAACCCTAATCCCTAATCCTTAATCCCTAAGCCCACGCCTGGAGGTCCAGGATCCGAGCTTTGAGGATCCAGTAGTCGCAGAGGAAGATCCCGGCGATGGCGCCGGTGACCATGGCGTAGCCGGACAGAAAGCTGAGGATAAAGGACACCTCTGCGGGTTTAGGGTTTAGGGTTTAGGGTTTAGGGTTTAGGGTTTAGGGTTTAGGGTTTAGGGTTTAGGGATCCTTAGGTTATGTTCAGGGTTTATGTACCTCATTAGTATATACTTGGGCCCGAAAGTCCCTGTGTAGGAAGTGCTTGAGGGCTCAAGTATCCCCCATTTAGGTACATGGACCCTGAGGGCTTTTTAGGGTTCAGGGTTAAGGGGCTAGATTTGGGATGTTCCCCTTTTATACTGAGAGTCCTTAGTAGGGATTATAGTACCCCGTATTATCATCCCTATTCAGGACTGGTAGTTTAAGGGGGAACATTCCAAGGCTAGATTATTGTTCTAGTATTGTGGAACAGGGTGCCCCAAAATATGTTTGTCTGGTTTTTTGGTACTTAAGTTCCACAATCGTACTATCAGTGGACCCTCGAGGTTAGACTCAGATCAATTTGTAGTGGCATTCTGGAGATGAAGTACCGCCCGCCTAAACCCTGGACCGTAGACCCCAAACCCTCAACCAGATTTACATGGGTAGTTCTCTAAAACAAGGAAGCAAGAAGGGTTTAGGGATTTGCGTTTACGGGGTTACGGATTTTAAAGGTTGGGCCTAGGCCCACTTGCAGTAAACCCAATAGAATTTAGAGAACTATCCATGTCACTCTAAAAGAAGGACACTACCTCCATAACTGGGGTATCCTTTGAGGCGGTTGCTTCCCACTCACTGCAAGTTCTACTTCTTGATTAAAGCCCATTAGCACTGTACAGTACAGGCTGTCAGCAGGCTCCCCGCCACCTCCCCAAACCCAACAGCCTTCAGATTTATAGTCCCGAAGCCGAAGGCCTATAAACCCTAAACCCTAAACCCTAAACCCTAAACCCTAAACCTAAACCCTAAACCCTAAACCCTAAACCCCAAACCCTAAACCCTGAACCTCAAACCGCCGCAAGCCACCTTGCCGGAGAAGGTCCACCAGGGGCACACCGCAAAGGACAGGAGAAGAACCTGGAAACCCTAAACCCTAAACCCTAAACCCTAAACCCTAAACCCTAAACCCTAAACCCTAAACCCTAAACCCTAAACCCTAGGATTCGGGGTAGAGAGATTTTTCTAAACCCTGAACGCTAAACCCTAAACCCATTTTGAATTTGGAGAGTTTCAGGGCCTGGTTCGATGTAGGGGCTTGGGATTCTAGCCCTTAGGTTGTGTCATTTTTGCCTCTAGGGTTCCAAATATGGGCCCATAAATTTGGGTCCCTTGTTACATAACTCTTATAATAAGGGCCGACACTTCGGATCTCCCTAAACGGTAAGGGGCCATACTACGGGTTTAGGGTTTAGGGTTTAGGGTTTAGGGTTCCAGCCTTAGATTTTGCCGGCTTTCGGGGCGTGGGGTCCTTAGGGATTGAGGGTTTTGTGAGGGCAAGGACTTACAGGTTTTGGGTGCTGTAGCGCTTAGAGGAGTTGGTAAGCTTTGGGCTTAGGGCCAGCTAGGACTTTGGATAAAACCTAAACCCTAGACCCTAGACCCTAAACCCTAAACCCTAAACCCTAAACCCTAGACCCTAAACCCTAAACCCTAAACCCTAAAGCCTAAACCCTAAACCCTGAGGTCACGAGTTGGGACTCGTGGGCCTTTCCCAACGGTCTGGGGCCTGGGGGCCCATGGGCCCCGGTCTTGGAGGCATAGGGGGGGGTTTAGGGGGTTTAGGGTTTAGGGTTTAGGGTTTAGGGTTTAGGGGGTTTAGGGTTTAGGGTTCAGGGTTGAGGGTTCAGGGTTTAGATGGCTTAGAGTTTTGATGGCTCAGGGCTCGGAATCCTGAAACAGAAGCCCGCGACCCCAGACCCTAAATCGCAAACCCCCAAACTCAGGGTTTTGATGGTTTAGGGTACCTTCTGAGATCTAGAGCACCCTAAACCCTAAACCCTATAGACCCTAAACCCTAAACCCTAAACCGTGAAGAAAACATGCAGCCGGGGCACGAAGAAGCCGCATCCGCGGTACGTGAAGGTCTTCGGCGCCAGGTTCATGATGTCCTTGGTTCAGGGGAAGGGGGGGGGGGGGGTTGGATTGGGGTTTAGGGTTTAGGGTTTAGGGTTCAGGGTTTAGGGTTTAGGGTTTAGGATTTAGAGTTTAGAGGTTCAGGGCTGAGGGGTTTCCAGCGTGCCTGTCTCAAGTCCTTTGGTCTACCGACCCTGTCACCCCCCAAGCCCCCACGAATCTGAACCCTATTCTGTCGGCTCAAAATGCACCAACAAAAATTGAAATACCACAGCCTCACTTAACCTCCTTCAAACTCCTTACCTCCCCCCCCCCTCCCCCACACCACACCTAGATCCAGAGCGACCCAGAACGCCTTTTTAGGGTTTAGGGTTTAGGGTTTAGGGTTTCAAGAAGTTCCAGGGAAGGAGGGCCTACTCTGCGTCCTAGAAAACCGCTAAGCCCCGAACCCTTAACCCTGAACCCTCAACGCCAAACGAGTCTAACCCTAAGGGTCCATGTACCTGACAAGTATATACTTCGGCCTCAGAGTCCCCATATAGGAGGTACTTTCAAGTCCCAAGTCTTCCCTACTTACATGGGGCCCTCAGGGATGCGCCCCTAAACCCTAAACCCTAAACCCCAAACCCTAAACCCTAAACCCTAAACCCTATTTAGGTACATGGACCCTAGGGTAACAGCTTCAGAACCAACTCAGGGCCCGTCGTTGATGGGCGAGAGGATGTTGGCTAGGAGGTTCACCACCTGGAGGGGAGGGGGGGGGAGTTTAGGGTTTAGGGTTTAGGGTTTTAGGGTCTAGGGGCTGAGGGGTTCTGGTTCATGGTTGGATAGTATGAAAAATTGAAAAAATTCTGTTCCTTATTGTGTTTAAGCATCCTTAAGCATGTAAGATGTTACCCCAGCATGACAGAGGGTTGAGGGGTGGGAGCTTGTGGGGTTTCAAGGGTTGGCAGGGTTGAGGATTTTTCGGGTTTTTAGGGTTGAGAGGGGTTCTAGGGATTCTAGGGTTGACAGGGCCTTGTAGGGCATTGTAGGATGTAAAGGGCTTGTAGGGTCCTTGGGGTCCAGGGTCTAAGGTGGAGGAGTTAGGAGGGTTTAGGGGTCCAAGGCTTCACAAGGCAACCACAAACCCCAAACCCTGAACCCTAAACCCCAAACACCAAACCCTAACCTCTAAACCCTAAACGCCCTAACCCTAAACCCTAAAAGCAGTCCCAAGGGGAGGACACGCACCTAGGAAACGATAGGGATTGAGGACCCCCTCCCCTATGGCTCCCTCAAGGACCAGCCTGAGGCCCCAGAACCTTACAATATCTTACAATCCTGATAGTGGTTTAGAGTTTAGAGTTTATGGTTTAGGGTTTAGGGCAAGGGTTTAGGGTTTAGGGTTTAGGGATTAGGGTTTAGGGTTTAGGGTTAATGGTTTAGGGCTTAGGTCACACCATCAACCCTCTAACCAACTCCGTGAGATGAGCCACCAGCGTTCCCACCGCCAGAACCACCGCGCCCAAGGCGCTGATCACCGGATGCCAGTATCCTAGGGCTCACTGTAGGGTTTAGGGTTTAGGGTTTGGGGTTTAGGGTTTGGGGTTTAGGGTTTAGGGTTTGGGGTTTAGGGTTCAGGGTTTCCAGAATTAGCAAAAAATCTCCCGAAACAGGCTTCAGGGATGAGTGAGGGTTCAGGGTAGAGACTTGGTGATCAAGACCCACAAAGAAAGGTACACGGGGGTTCGGATGTCGGGTTGAGGGGTTGAAGGCACAGGCTTCAGTACTTAGACCCCAAGAGTAGAGGTCTGTTTGTTGCTGCTCTTTTATCTAGGTTGCCCAGTAAGCTAGGCTTGTTTTGCCCCGTTCCCCCCCCCCCCCCCCGCCCCTCAAACAAAAAAAGGCGGGGGGAATAAGGGTACTTCTGGGCATCCGGTACTTCTGGGCATCCTAGTTGTTTACTTGGAGGGATCCTTATTCTTATTCCGCTATCGTCCCTTTACACCTAAGTAGCCCGTTAACAAACCCCAAAGAACCAGTAAGGTCCCTTATAACTTATGAGGGTCCCTCCTTTCGTCCCGTGACCCCAAACCCTAAACCCTGAACCCTGAACCCTAAACCCTGGTCCCTTCTTTAGCATATTGTTTGGAGCACCAGGGGGCCCCAAAACCTTGCAGAGCAAGAGAGGGCTTAGGGCTTGGTGCTTTCAGGCTTCCGAGGAAAAGAAACGGGTTCAGGGTTTAGGGTTTAGGGCTTAGGGTTTAGGGTTTACGGAAATACCAAGAACGCCTCTACGTTACAAGGAGTCCTCCCGACCCAAAACATTGAAAACCGTGTAGACTCGTAGACCCAAACCTTCTAAACCTTCTGACCCGTTTCAAAACTAGCTACATCTTCTAAACACTATAACCCTAAACCCTAAACCCTATAAACCCTATAAACCCTATAAACCCTATAAACCCTATAAACCCTATAAACCCTATAAACCCTATAAACCCTATAAACCCTATAAACCCTATAAACCCTATAAACCCTATAAACCCTATAAACCCTATAAACCCTATAAACCCTATAAACCCTATAAACCCTATAAACCCTATAAACCCTATAAACCCTATAAACCCTGTAAACCCTATAAACCCTATAAACCCTATAAACCCTATAAACCCTATAAACCCTATCAACCCTATAACCCTATAAACCCTATAAACCCTATAAACCCTATAAACCCTATAAACCCTATAAACCCTAAACGCCCAAAACCCCGGGAGTTCCCAAGAGAGTTCGAGCATCCAAAGACGGTGGGCAACTGCCACACTGCGGTGCCGAATGCCATTTTCGTGGCTCCAGCAACCCACCTTTGCTTGGAGGTTCAGCGTACTTAGTAGCCACTTGTAAGTGTAGCTATCACCCACTGGTAGGCCCCTTTAAGTACCCGAATAGGGCTAACATTAGGTTGCTGAGTACCCTGAACCTGCAAGTTGAGCCGTGCACGGCTTTGAGGTCTGTCTGGGTTGAGGATTTCGGATTTGGATCTAGGGCTTTGCAGGGTTGAGGGTACAAGGTTTGCCCGAAACCCTCAGCCCCAATTCCTGAGCCCCTGCAGCCCCCTAACCGAAGACGCCTAAACCCCCAGCTTGGGGTCAGGGCCTTGGGGCCTTAGGCCTTAGGTGTCCCTGCACCTCACCAGTTTAGACCTGGGCCGATCATTAACACGGAAAGAAAGGCGCTTTAGGATTTAAATATGTAGGGAGGACATGAAGGAGCTGACGGAAATGAAAAGCTGAAAGGCTTAAACCCTAAACCCTAAACCCTCTCTAATCAACAAACTTCGCTGAGCGAAGTGGGAAATAGGGAACACAGGCCTTGCTACAAAGCCGCTATGTATGAAAGGCTAGTGTTTAGGGCTTATGGGGCTTAGAGCTACTCAGGGGTGCTTAAGACCCTTGGGAAGGGATTCCCTGACGAGGAATGAAGGGAAATTGGAAGTTCTCCCAAAGCCAGTTTAGGTGTAGGGTTTGGGGTTTAACCATAAACCCTAAACCCTAAACCCTAAATTAGGATTTAGGGCCTCCTTGAACCCCCCGGATCCCACTTGCCAGTCGCAGGCGCATGCCCACGAACAAGGTGGCGAGGAAGGGCACTGGCACCCCCACGGATTGACCAACGACTTGATCCTGGCAACAAGAACTCCAGGCCTTTGGGGGCTTGTGGGGTGTGGGGTCTATACTATTTGGGCTCTCTATATGGCTCCGGGTCTTGGGGGTTATATTCATAAGAGTTTACGGCTTCGGGTTTACAAGGGTAGAACTGATGGGCTTCAGGCGCAAGAGAGTGTCGAACCCGGAAAGGGACGGACAAGGGCCAGCGGGCTTAAAGGGCCTTCTCATCTCAAGCCCGCGAACCCACAATTCGAACTAAAACACGTTGCGTCCTTAAACCAGTGAACGCAACAAGAACCCTACACCCTATGAGCGTTCTCACCAGAGAGTGAATTTCAAGGAGTTGGCGCTGTTGGGGGGTTAAAGGATGGCCCTGAACCCCGTAAGGCCTCTAGGACCTAGCGGTCCTATCAACGCCGAAAAAGCCCTTAACACCCTAGTAACCTTTTTCGCGCTGCAAACCCTGTAAACCCTAACAACAACCGATTAAGAATCCATAAGCCCTAAATAAAGTGAATATAAATAGGTAAATATACATGTGTATGTGTATATATAATATATATATATATACTGATTTAATTTTATTTATATACACGCGACGAACCGTGTCAACCCTATAAGCCCTGTAAACCCTGCAAACCTTGCATATCCTAAACCCTACGCCCTAAACCCTTGTAGACCCTGCATTGGTGGGTCTTTGCGGTTCCCTCTCCGGAGGGTTCCCACTAAAGGAAAGCTGCGGGCCTTCTGCGTCGGTGAGAAGCGGCTAAGGTCACAAACATTCCTCGGGAGTTCGCGGGTTCAAAGGGGCTTAAGGAAGCTAACTTGAACCTACGAGGGTGGGGAGGGTACCCTACAGTGTTGCTGGTATACACGATGTTGCTTTACCAGAACATGTACCAGCGCCTCCAAATAGGCACCTACAGAGGGATTCCTGCAGCTCTGAATGCCCCCCAAACCAAACAAAAAACCCCAACCCCCCTGAGATCTGAAGCCCCCCGGAAGAATCGCAGACCAGGGTTTAGGGTTTAGAGTTTAGGGTTTAGGGTTGACGGCACACACACAAACATCGTAACGCCCTGAGCCCCGCCAAGCGTCAAAGCCCGTAAGCCATGAAGCCCCAAAGCCCTAAAGCCCCTTCAGCCATAAACTCCCAACCCCAAACGGCCCCAAACTAAGCAAGAGAGCCCAAAGCTTGAACCCGGAGTAAACGCTAAACCCCAAACCCAAACCCGACCTATACAACCAAACCCCCAAACCCTAAACCCCAAACCCCGAACCCCAAACCCGAAACCCGAAACCCGAAACCCGAAACCCGAAACCCGAAACCCTAAACCCTAAACCCTAAACCCCAAACCCCAAACCCCAAACCCTAAACCCTAACCCTAACACCCTACCAAGGGTCAGCAGCAGCGTTGACCAAGAACCCAGACTGGAGTTCACCGCTGACAGGAAGGCTACAACCTGTGGGTTTAGGGTTTAGGGTTTGGGGTTTAGGGTTTAGGGTTTCGGGTTTAGGGTTTGGGGTTTAGGGTTTGGGGTTTGGGTTTAGGGGTTAGGGCTTAGGGGTTAGGGTTTAGCCTTTAGGGTTTCGAGAAGTTAGGAGATCAGGGAGTCATTAGGGAGTTCAGGGTGAGGGAGCTAGGGCCCTGAACGTGACAAACCCCCTAAACTCCCACGACCCTAAGCTCCCTGAACTCCCTAAACTCCTTAAATAGAGAGTTTAGTGTTCAGCGCTTGGGGCGCGGTTGAGGGGGGGGGGGGGCTTTAGGGAGTTGAAGGTCATTGAGGCCTTAGGGGGCTTGGTTCAGGTTCAGGGCTCAGGGTTCAGAGTTCAGGGTCTAGGGTTGAAGGTTTGGGGTTTATATAGGCGTGAGCTTAGGGCTTCGGAGTATCGGGTGTCGACTTCGGGGGAAGGGTTTCATGTATTGAGCGTTTAGGGTTTTGGGAGGTGAGAAGGTTTAGGCTTTAGACTTTAGGGATTAGAGGCTCCGAGATGAGGCTTCATGCTTGGAAGGCTTCACTTGTGAATTTCCTTTGGGGCTTCGGGCTTGTCGGGCTGTTTGGGCCCTACTTCTTTTGCAGCTTTCTAAACACCCCAAAAAAAAGAGGGTTTAGGGTTTGTGCTGAAATAGGGTTGAGGGTTTAGGGCTTTAGGGCGCTGGGGACGCAGGTGCAGAACGGGAACCTGACCCCTAAAGAAGGGAACAGGGAAAACCCCAAGCCCTAAACCCTAACCCCTAAGCCCCTAAGCCCCGAAGCCCCTAAACCCCGAAGCCCCTAAACACTAAACCCTAAAACCTAAACCCTAAACCCTAAACCCCAAACCCTTAACCCTAAACCCTAAACCATCTCCTCTGAGCCCCAGGCATTGGAGCCGTCGATGTGGTCAACGCCTTTCTCCTTGAGATGACAGCTGGTTAGGGTTTAGGGTTTAGGGTTTAGGGTTTAGGGTTTAGGGTTTAGGGTTTAGGGTTTAGGGTTTAGGGTTTAGGGTTTAGGGTTTAGGGTTTAGGGTTTAGGGTCTAGGGTCTAGGGTCTAGGGTTTAGGGTTTAGGGTTTAGGTCTCAGGGTTTGGGTTTTCGGGGTTTAGGGTCTACAGTCTACATCCTATACCTTTCGAAGAGTTAAAAGGATCCCACACCCCAAGACCCTGCCAAACCCAGCGACGCCCAAACCCTGAAACTCCAAAGCCCCAAAGCTCTTGAAACTTCAAGAAAAGTACACAAGCAAAAAAAGAGAGAAGAGCTCACAAACCGAGGAACCAGGAAACACGAAAAACCCGAGACTAGAGCCGAACGGGCAACAACCCCAAACTCTAGGGGTATTCCCCCAAACCCCTGAACCCCCCAAAACCCCAGAACCCCAAACCCTAAACCCCAAGAACCCTAAACCCCCAAACCCTAAACCCCAAAACCCTAAACCCCCAAAAACCCAAAACCCCCAAAGCCTCTAGACCCGAAAAAAAACCCTGGCCGAGATGCTTCTGCTGCCTCAAGGGCCTCGGAGATAGGGCTGAGGGTGGCTGCCCAAACCTGAAAAGCGAAGGTTTAGGGTTTAGGGTTTAGGGTTTAGGGTTTAGGGTTTAGGGATTAGGGTTTAGGGCTTAGGGTTTAGGGATATTGGGGTTTCCGAAGTTGGGTGCACCTTGGGGTTGTACTATAGGGCCTTCGTTTTCGTAAACTCCCATGTGGGGGTGGGGAGGGGGGGTTGGGGTTGTTTAGGGTTTACGGTTGCATTAGGGTTGCTTTAGGGTGGTTTAGGGTTCGGGCCGGGGAAGCCAAGGGGTCGAGCGCCTGGTATGAGGTTTAGGGTTGAGGGTTGGGATGTTCGCCCTTATACTTATAATCCCGATGAAGGACTGTTAGTATAAGGGGGAACATCCCAAGATTTAGGGTTGGTTTATAGGGTTTGAAGGGTTTATGAAAGAGCAGTCTGCGGACGCGACAGCAAGAGCGACGCAAGGTTTATAGGCTTTACGGGGTTTTCACGGTTTATCGAGTTTGTGGCTTTGGGGCTTTGCGGCTTCGGAGATGGACGGTCGAGGGGGGGACGGGGAGGATTTGAAGGATATAACTGCTTGAAGAGATCGAGAACTGAGTGCCGCTGGGAAAAAAAGCCAGGGCAACTCTACAGGCATAAGCACCTGCGCACCCTCATGCGCATAACGCGGTTCATAAGGGAAACTGACCCGCCAACAAAAACACACAAAAACAAATCAAGTATATATATATATATATGTGTATATGTATTTATACATATATATATATATATGTATACATGATATTCATGATAGTAATAATAAGAAGAAGAAGCAAAAATAGTGCTCATAAGCATCATCATCATCATCATCATCATCATCATCATCATCATCATCATCATCATCATCATCATCATCATCACAATCATCATCATCACAATCATCATCATCATCATCCTCATCATCGTCATCATCATCATCATCGTCATCATCGTCGTAATCGTAATGATAAAGAAGGCCACTAAGGGGAGCCTAAACCGAAAACCTTAGAGAAAGTATTACATCCTCTGGCCCTCTCAGCCCTTCGAAGTCTCCGAGCTGTTTTAGGTTTCAGGGTTTATAGCGCTTGGGATTTAGGGCTTAGGGTTTGGCCCTTAGGGGGCTTTGGGTTCAGGGTTTCGGCAGCACCAAGCCCTACTGGAGTCTTGGTTGTAACCTTAGGGTTAACCCCGCCCCCCCCCCCGCGCGGCGCCACCAAACTAATGAAGCCCCTCCACCCAAACCCAGAAGTCAGGGTGCAGGATTGAGGGTTTAGGGCTTTACCCTAAATCTTAAACCCTAAACCAAAAACCCCGAGCTTCACGCAAACCCAGGCACAGCAATGCCGCCCATGCCGATGACGAGACTAGGGAGTGCCCAGGAGATTGCCCGCTTCAGCTTCCTGGCGTTTAGGGTTCAGGGTCAATTGGGGTTTAGGATTCAGGGTTTGGGGTTTAGGGCTTATCGGGTTTGGAGTCTAGGGTTTGGGTTCAGGGTTTAGGCTGCAGGTACGCTACCTTGAGAACTTCGCTTCGTTGTAGGTTGATGCGAACAAGCTCTTAAGTGACCTACAAAAGAAGGGTTTGGGCTTAAGGGCTGTGAGGGCTTAGGGAGGCGGGGGTGCTTTCGACGTCTTCGCAGTTGCAGGTGTTCGGCGCGGCGCGCTTGCAGAGTTTACCCCTCGCTTCAGCACAGGACTTTATCTTATCCAGGGAGACCAAGACTCGCTGTAAGGAAGAAAAGCATCTTAAAGGGTTTCGTTTGTGGGGTTTGGGCTTGGGGTTCTCTAAGTTTTCGTTTTAACGCGTAGGGGTGTGGGACCCTTACCTAAGCCCTTGGCCTGATTTTCGGATGGCTGACTCTCTTCGTTCCTCCTCTTCCAGCGCCGAGATTTTAGTTACTGCATACTGATCGGAAGTCAACATGACAAGGGAGGGGAATAGAGGTCTGAGGGGGTTCTGTTTGGAATTGTCTGGGGGTGTCCTGGGTCCTTTTAACCCTAGACCCTAACTCCCTAAACCCTAAACCCTATTAGGGGGTTCCTTTGGGGGTCTCCTATTTTCGTAAACCCCTGTCTGGGTTTCAGCACAAGCGTCTGGAAGCCAAGCTGGATGAGCACCGCATGCATCAGCAAGTAGACCTTGAAGGTTTAGGGTTTAAGGTTTAGAGTTTAGGGTTGAGGGTTTAGGGTTGAGGGGTCATGGGCGCACTTAAATGAAAGATGCGGTTTGGCTTGAGGGTTTACTTAAGCTCCCCCAGAGTATGTAAACCCATGAGGTCCTTTGTTCAATTCTGGGTAGGCTTCTTAGGATTTAGAGGTTGAGTCTGGAAACCCTAAACCCTAAACCCCTGCACCCCTAAACGCCAAAACCCCTACACCCCTAAATCCCTTAAATCCTTCACTTAGTCCTTAACCCCTACATCCCTAGAATCCTAAGCCCCTGGTTTCTCAAGTAGGGCGTGGCATAGGAGTTTGGGCTCTGGGGCTTGGGGGGGCTTGACCCTAAACCCTAAACCCTAAACCCTAAACCGAGTTTGAAGTAAGGCAGTATGGCCTCCAACCTTGGGCCTGTGCTAGAGGGGACTGTAGGAACCGTTAAAGGAATGCATATTCGAATAGGTGAATGATCATTTAAGGAATATATATATATATATTTATTTATATATTTACATGCATTATTATCTCTACATATGTATATATATATATATATGTGCATTTTATAACAACAAAATAGAAGGTAAGTAACGAGTATGCAGGCAGCCGAAATTCTTGAGGCCTTCAAAACTATCACCCTGAAGAACAAGAAGTCTCACACGAATCAGCTAAACCCGAAAGACTCCGATACGTCGCTTGTCAAGCCTGCAAAGTTCAACAACTCGACCCAGAACTACCAGCAGCTTGAGGGGGTGAAGCGTGTAGGGTTTAGGGTTTAGGGGTTTAGGCGGTTTAGGGGTTTAGGGGTTTAGGGGTTTAGGGGTGAAGGGGTGAAGGGATGAACGGGGTGAAGGGGTGAAGGGATGAACGGGGTGAAGGGGTGAATTTGCGGGTGAAACCTTTGGGCCTTACGCGCATGTTCGCTGCTAGGGGGGATGATGGAAGGTCCTGAGGGGCTTGGGAAACCCTAAACCCTAAACCCTAAACCCTAAACCCTGAACCCTAAAAGTACTGCACAGCTCTTAGATGCCTGGAGTTGAGCAGCCCTGAGGAGTTGCGATCGACACACACCCACACACACAGCCTTAACCACCAGATCCAACAAATCTTCTCAAGCCCGTACCGAAACCCCTCAAAACCCTAAAACCCCTAAACCCTTAACCCTAAAGCCCTAAACCCCTAAAACCCCTAAACCCTAAACCCTAAACCCTAAACCCCTAAACCCTAAACCCCTAAAGCCCTAAAGCCCTAAACCCCTAAACCCCTAAACCCCTAAACCCCTAACCCAAAGCCAGTGCAGGGGCCATGCTGGGCGCAAGGCCACAAAAATGATCAGCTTTGCAGCATCGAGTTCATCATCCTGGGACAGTAAACGCTAAACCCTAAACTCTAAACCCTAAACCCTAAACCCTAAACCCTAGACCCTAAACCCTAAACCCTAAACCCTACCTGGGACCCTCGGTACCTACAGCTTCGTAGCAAGTGCCCTTTATGTAGCAGGTATGTATACCCCATGAAACTGTAGGTAAAGGGAGCGCCACGTAAACCCGACCTGAGTTGAGGTTCGTAGTGGTTTGGCTATTTTGGGTCAGGTGCAGGTTGAAGCTAGGTATTTGGGCATTTCTTGTTGGAGGGGGGGGGGGGGGGGAGCTGGGTTTAGGGTGTATACAGTACCGAAGGGTGTTTCCATGATTGTGTAGTTTTTTTATCATAAAGACTTCCTTCGAACCTTGAATCCCCGAACCCAAACCGGAAGACCCCCCTACACCCTAAACTCCAAACTCTTAAGCACATAAACGTCAAAGCCTCACCCCAAACTTGAAGCCATTTAACACCCTCAAGAAACCCGATAAAACCCTAAACCCTATATCCTACACCCTAAACCCGAAACCCCTTACAAGTGGACCAAGGTGCTATCGTGCCCCAGCGATGCACAGCCTCCTCGCCTACGCAGCGCACCAGGGCAGCGTAGAGCCCCAAAGCGCCTTGCCAGGACCTGTGAAGGTTTAGGGTTTAGGGTTTAGGGCTTAGGGTTTAGGGTTTAGGGTTTAGGGTTTGGGGTTTGGGATTTATGGGTTTATGGGTTTAGGGTTTAGGGTTTTGAACCCTTGAGGGTCCATGAGCCTAAACGCATTTTTAGGGCTTTGGAGTCTGGGGCTTAACGTTGATTCCAGATTGAAGGGTTTCCGACAGTAGGGGTACTTTGTTGGGGTCCTTATCATGAGGGGTTCCTACTATTTGGGGAAGGGGTCCCCTGTTTTCGTAAACCCCCATTTGGGAGTCGGAGTTGGGGTCAGGGCAACAGGCCTTTGGGCTTGAGAGTGGTCTTCACGTTGCAGGTGTGCCGCGAAGTGGGTTTAGGGTTTAGGGTTTAGGGCTTAGGGCTGAGGGTTTAGGGTTTAGGGTTGCTTCAGGGTGAGGACGATGACGCCGCATGGCGC
The DNA here is from genome assembly GCA_905221605.1 of Symbiodinium natans. NCBI lineage: Eukaryota > Dinophyceae > Suessiales > Symbiodiniaceae > Symbiodinium > Symbiodinium natans. Next base: position 771,584 of record CAJNDS010001890.1, read on the forward strand.
ACGGCGGTGTAGTTACAGGCTTAGACGTGGGGAGAACTTCTTGCGAATCCCTGCCCGTGATGCACCTACACCCTATACACTAAACCCTGAAGCCTGAATCCTAAAGCCTAAAGCCTAAACTTAGGGTTTAGGGTTTGGGGTCTAGGAGCTCTTTCGAAGCGCAAGCAGCTGGAAGGATAGCCACATGATGGCCACCGCCCCTCTTGTGAGCGTGCAGAAGTGGGCACCTGCGCTTGGCTTCCTTGTTGATGTGGGGCCAGGTAGCCCTAAACCCTAAACCCTAAACCCTAAACCCTAAACCCTAAACCCTAAACCCTAAACCCTAAACCCCCTCAGCCTCAACACCAGCCCTACAAGGTACTATGAGGGGGTTTCATGCCTCAGTGCCTCAGGGATGGATGAGAGGCTTCGGTTGATGGCTGTTTAAGGTCTTGTTTGGGTTTAGGTTAGGGTTTAGGGTTTATGGTTTAGGGTTTAGGGTTTAGGGTTTAGGGTTTAGGGTTTAGGGTTTAGGATTCAGGTTTTAGGGTTTGGAGGGTTTCTAGGGTTTCCACGATGTAGGGTTTAGGGTTTGCAGGGTTTATAGCGTTGATAGGGCTTGTTTGGGGCTATAGGGCATGTAGGGCAATGTAGGGTAGACAGGGTTTACAGGGTTTGTAGGGTTTAGGGTTGATGGCTTTGGGGGTGCGGGGTTGATACGGTTTGGGAGGTCAGTTTTGGGGCTTGGGTTCTAGCGCTTTCTTGTCGGAGGTTGAGCCCGAACATCTACCCTAAATAGGGAATACTAAGTATTCCAATCCCTAAGGGTCCATGTGCCTAGATAGGGAATATTTGGGCCTTAAATTACTGCCTACATAGGGACTTTGGGGGCCAATTTGCTAACAATCAGGTACATGGACCCTAAACCCTAAACCCTAAACCCTAAACCCTAAACCCCAAGTATATTATAATCAGGTACATGGACCCTGAGGTTGAGGGTCTGGGGATGCAGGTTGCAATGACGTCGCTATTAAGAGCGGGGTTTAGGGTTTAGGGTTTAGGGTTTAGGGTTTAGGGTTTAAGGTTTAGGGTTTAGGGTTTAGGGTTTAGGGTTTAGGGTTTAGGGCTTTCCAGAACTTGCTTGGGGACCACATGATTCCAAAAACTGCGGTCACCGACCCCCTATACTACTACTACCATCATCCCTGTTAGGGTACATAGACCATAAACTCTAAACCCTTTTGGGGATCATGTGGCCCCCCAGGTTGGTAGGGTAGACTTGCGAATGCTGTCTTGCCATCACGCCTCCGCTGCCGAAGGAGCTGCGCGCCAGCACGGGAAAGGGAATGCCATACCTAACTCTTGGATGCTCTTCGCTTGTATTTCAATAAGTAGGGCTCGCTCGCCCTCTCTTGCTCTCTCCCGCTTTTTGTTTCTCTCTCGCTCTCTCTCTCTCTCTCGCTTTCTCTCTCTGTCTCTCTCTCTCTCTCTCTCTCGCTCTTGCTTGCTTGCTTGCAGCGCAAAAGACTCTCTCTCTCTTTCCCCGTCCGTTTCTGGACGCACAACATCAGGAACCACGTGGTCACAAAACACAAACATATACAAAAAGACACATAAACATGTGTCATCGCCTGTGTTTGTTCTGTTCGTTCCTTGGAGGCTTAAAATCTAGGGGTCAAAGCGGTCTGACAGCCTGGGTCTTAGGGGCTCCAGCATCGGCAGTACGACACATCTGGTGTTTCAGAAGAAGTGATAGGGTTTAGGGATTGAGGGTTTAGGGGGTTTAGGTTTTTTTGGTTTGGGTTGGGTTTAGGGCTTAGGGACTGAGGGTGTAGAGGTTTAGGGTTGAGGGTTTAGGGGGCTTGATCGGTTTAGGCGGGTTAGGCTTCGGTGATGAACCCTGAGCCCTGTTGACCCAAGAATCTAAACTTGGCGCCTGTGGTGCTACAGATCATGCAGGCTGCTAAACCCCTAAACCCCTGGCATGACATGAAGACCTAAATTCTCCATTCTAGGGTTTAGGGTTTAGGGTTTAGGGTTTAGGGTTTGGGGCAACTCGTTTTGGGGCTTGGGCTGGCGTTCAGAGGGGCCTGCAATCAATTCGGGCGATAGCTGCCAAAACTTCGGTTGTGAGTCCCTGACAAGGTAGACTTCGTATAGTAAGCCCTAAGCCCTAAGCCCTAAGCCCTAAGCCCTAAGCCCTAAGCCCTAAACCCTAAACCCTAAACCCTAAACCCTAAACCCTAAACCCTAAACCATGTAATTGGTACCCGTTTTGGCTGTATAGGGGACCCACAACCAAAAAGGTAAAGGTTATCCAAGTCAAACGTCCCCTCAACGACAAGCAGTAGCTCGATCAACCGGCCTCACCCCTTCTTCAGTCCCTAGACGAAATTTGGGGTGTAAGGTTTAGGATTGTGGGTTTAGGCTTCAGGGTTTAGGATTTAGGGGTTTAGGGTTCAGGGTTTAGGGTTTATAGCGTTTAGGGTCTAGGGTCGCGCTAAATCGGTCCCCAACGAAAATCCTCAACCCAAGGCTCGACAGGGAGTCTCTGAAGGAGGGGCCCTTGCAAGAGACCCTGGGGTTCACGTAAGATTTAGGGTTTATAGGGTTTAGGGTTTGGGGTTTAGGGTTTAGGGTTTAGGGTTTAGGGCTTAGGGTTCAGGGTTCAGAGTTTAGAGTTGGGATGTTCCCACTTGTATTAACGATCCTTTAAACCGTCTAAACCCTCTCAACCCGAAACTAACCCTAAGCAAACCCTATAAACCTAAAAAGCTATACTATAAACCCTAATGCTAACCTATATTATAAACCCTAAGCAAACTCTATAAGCCCTAAACAAACTCTGCTATAAACCCTAAACAAAACCATCAAACCCTATAGACCCTAAACAACCCCTATAAACCCTAAAAAAGCCCCAAACCCTATACCCTAAACCCCTAACCCCCCAAACAAGCCCTAAAGACCTAGCAAAGTCTCGGGTGGGCGGCTTCACGCCAGGTGCCGCGTTCAAGGCTAGGCCGACGGCAAGTATGAAGGCACCCACCGCCTCTTGGGATTGAGGGTTTAGGGTCTAGTTTTTTTGGGTTTAGGGTGTAGGGCTTAGGTTATAGCGTTTAGGACTTGTACTCGAGCATATAGGGCTACTAGGAAGTAACAATCCGCAACCGCTTGGTTGCAGGGCCATTCAATCCAGATCGTAAGTCAAGAATATCCATTGACTTGAATCATATTGAAGCCCCAAACCCAAAACTCTTGCAAAAGGCCGTTTCCCAGCACTTCAGGCGAGGCCTGTCCCGCCAGCGTCTCGGGCACCTAGGTTCTGGTGCAACCTAAAGTAGGACAACAAGTTAAACCTCCACCGCAACACACTGAAACAGCCGAAACGATTAACGCAAAGGGCGCCCCGCAGACACTGAAAGTCACCTAATTACAAGTATGTATGGCTCTTGGATATAAAGCCAACAAACAACATATAGCACCCTCAACTCTAAACCCTAAACCCAAACCCCGAAGCCTAAACCCTAACCCCAAACCCTAAACCCTAAACCCCAAAAGCAAAGCGTACCAGTGGGGTCTCCGAAGGCACCGACAGCCCCAGGCTGAGCGCCGCGGCGCCTGCGGAGAAGGTGCCAGTGTTGACCATCCTGGGTGTTTAGGGTTTAGGGTTTAGGGGTTTAGGGGTTTAGGGGTTTAGGGGTTTAGGGGTTTAGGGGTTTAGGGGTTTAGGGGTTTAGGGGTTTAGGGGTTTAGGGGTTTAGGGGTTTAGGGGTTCAGGGTTTAGGGGTTAAGGGTTTAGGGTTTAGGGGGTTCGGGTTTAGGGCTTCGGTTTCGGGTTTAGGGGTTTAGGGGTTTAGGGTTTAATTAGGGTTTAGGGTTTAGGGGTTTAGGGATTTAAGGTTTCGGGTTTAGGGTTTAAGGGTGAGGGATTTAGGGGTTTAGGGCTTAGGGTTGAGGGTTTAGGGGTTGAGGTTTTGGGGTTGATACGGCTTTAACTATAGGGTCTATGGGCATAAGAGGGTTGATACGACCGGGTTTACGATCTACAGGGTCTGAACCAGACAAAGAAGGAAAGGGTATTACCACTGGGCTTCCGAGTTATTCTGGCTGCATAGGGACCATAAGGGAATACTATGAGTAATTTGTCCGACCCACAAATCAACAGACCATCCAGGTAGGCCCAGAACCCTAAACCCTAAACCCTAAACCCTAAACCCCAGAACTTGCCATAGCCGCGGGGCATGGTTGACCACGCTGAGGCAAACACACCCCAGGTCCACGTCCGCGCGGGCCCTGCACAACTTTGTTAGGGTTTTGGGTTTAGGGCTGGGGTTTAGGGTTTAGGGTTTGGGGTTTAGGGTTTAGGGCTTGAGGGTTTGGGGTTTAGGGTTTAGGGCTTGAGGGTTTGGGGTTTAGGGTTTAGAGCTTGAGGGTTAGGGGTTTAGGGTTATGGTTTAGGGCTTGCGGGTTAGGGTTTTTAGGAAAACGTGTTCTTTGTACGTGGCACGTTGGCCGGGGGCACAATGCTTGGGCCACCTGAAAAACCTAAGTTTTTTGAGGACCCTGAAGCTGGGATCATATACCCTATAATACTACGTAAGGCTAAATGAACCATGAGCCCCCCAAAAGTGGGGTCATACACCCTATACTACAATAATCATGCTTAAAAGGCTATACTGAACCATGAGCCCTTGTAAGGTTCATTTGGTTCTAGGCACTTGCGCTTTCTGCGGCTCAAGCAGAGAAGAACTCATCACCGACGCTGGCTAGGATGGCCCTTAGCAAACCCTGCGAACTATGTTCCTAAATAGACTTCTCTTGAACCTAGAAGAAGGAAAGATGTACGCTATCCCAAGAGGGCCAGCCTAGCTGGGATGCCTACAGCAAGTTCTGAGCTATGCGGTCCCTCTCTACGGCATCATGCTTGGCCCAACCCACATACACAGCACCTTCATAGTCCAGTAACCATATGTTCGTAAGGGCACCTTTTTTTTTTGGGGGGTTGCCTCAATTTCCAACAGGGCTGGGAAGTTGAAGTTCCACCGTCGGAGCTTTTGCATGAACTGCTGGCAAAGTTGGCGGCTGAAGAAAACCAGAGAAAACCTCTCCCCCTCAAAAGGTAGCACAGCATGTGGCCAGCGGCCGTCAAAGCCCACAAACCTTCGCCGCACATCCACTGCGATGCCGGGCACCAAGATCTCACCAGCCGGACCACTCTTGAGATTGGCAGACTCGAAGAGTCTCTGCCGCCAAGCGCCTGGTAGTGTGTCTGGCAGCTTGACATACACATCGCCTCTCTCATCGAACAGCCACAGCTCACCACCCCGATAGTTCGACAGCCCAACCAGCATGTTCGGACCAACGTTTTTTTTCTGTCCACGTGCATAAGAGGTATATACGTCCCCCATGTTCAGCTCCATGAAGCGACTGAGGTTAAACAAGACGAACTGCACGTCATCATCCTCGTAGTTAACAGCTGCACAAAGTTTGGGCGGCGAACTGCATCGTTTGAGCACACGAGGCCTTTCTTGTATCCGAACACCAAACCCATACAAAAGGCGAGTATCGACTCAACACCTGCCGGACGCACATTGGCTCGCCCATGGTTGTTCTTCCACTTGGTCTTCTGCAGGGCCAGCTCCACGTCGGCAAAACTGATGCTGCCATTGGGCAGGCGAATGGCAGCATCTGCTTCGCCCGGGGGGATCCTCCAGAGCATTTCGCCTCAGCTATCGATGTGAGCTTTGCACGCATCCTCTGGGAGCACTGCGCCCAAAGCTGTCGGAACAGATCCATGACCTGCGTGTGGCGAGCAATCGCCCGAAGCTTCTGCAACAACTTCGACGTGGTGGTTTGTTTGCCCAATAGCTTCCGGGCACATTCTGTGGAAAGGTAGGCCACAAACTTGTGTAAGTGAGAAGCGCCTGGCTTGTATGCTCGCATCGGGAGAAGGTCTCCCACCTTCATTTCGGCGCCGCAGACATCGCACGTAACCCCGCAACTTTGATCTTTCCGCAGTGGCATCTTCTGCGCTGTGGGTCCAATACATTGCAACATCTGAAGATCTAGACTTGGATGCCACAACCCAAACCTCAGTGACGCAACTCCCGATATCTTTCACCACTCATGCACGCACAATTTAGGTTTTCTAGACCAAGGAGTAACCTCGAAATTTAAAAGGGTGCCCCTGGGAACCCACACCCTAAAAAAAAGGAATAGGGGCCCACTCTGGATCCTAGTTTTAGGATTCCCTAAGGGTCCATGTACCTAAATATGGACTACTTAGGCCTTAAAGTACTTCCTATATATGGACTTTGGGGCCCAAGTATATAGTAATAAGGTACATGGACCCTTAGGGATTTATCGGGCTATAAGGCCACTGCCGTCTAAGATGCCGCCAGGCGTCGTACTGAAGGCGTGACTCGCGAGCACATCCTTGAGCTTCATGGGGCCAGTTGCAAAGGCAGGGTTTAGGGTTTAGGGTTTAGGGTTTAGGGTTTAGGGTTTAGGGTTTAGGGTTTAGGGTTTAAAGCCTGAACCCTAAACCCTAAACCCTAAACCCGAAACCCTGAACCCTAAACCCTAAGCCCTCAACCCTGAACCCTAGAGCCCCCGATTTCTTTCGTCCTTAAAAAGATATGGAACTCTACTACTCACGACGATGCCCAAAAGTGGGATGTTCCTCCTTATACAATCCTTAACCAGGTTTAGGTTTAGGGCTTAGGTTTTAGGGTTTGGGGTATAGTACCCCCTGACAAAATCCCTACTAAGGACTGTTAGCATAAGGGGTAACAGGAAAACAACAAACCAAACGAGGCACCCTTGACTAATCTTTGGCCTAAGATCCCCCCAAAACACACTTCCTTATAAGGGTAATTCTAGGGATTCTTTTGAAGATTTTCGCGGGTTCTTAAGCAAATAAGAGCAAATGAAACACCCCTTGTAGGCATTGCCTCTTGGGCCAAACCTGAAGGCAAAAAGAGAACCAAACCGATACACAGAAATATAAAACACTGGTGAAAACAAAAAGGAGGGGATTATTTGGGTCAGGGGTTTATAAAGGGATTTGCAGACCCGAAGCTTGAATCTCTCTTCGTGGCGGGCTCATGAGTTGATAGGTTCTGGGCCCAGGGTTGAAAATTTGGGGTGCAGGGTCTCCAGTTGCAGTCTTGACAACCTCAAGGACCAAATGAGCCCTAAAAAGGGTTATGCTTCATATTAACCCTAGTAGGGATTGTAAACCCTAAACTCTACACCCTAAACCCTAAACCCTAAAACCTAACACTAAACTCGGAGGTCCCAATTTTAGTGTTCATTTTGTTCTTGAGGAAAACTTGGCTGCACTTAGTAGGGTAGCTATAAGTTGAACTTTTAGCTGCCTTATGAAGCAACCCAATAAACCCAAAAAGGCTAAGGCTCTAAAGTTACAGTAAAGCACCACAAAGTTTCGAAACCCTGAACCCTAAGCCTTAAGCCCTAAGCCCTAAACCCTAAACCCTAAACCCTAAGCCCTAAAAAGCTATGGTAAAGCACCACGAAGAAAAGGCCCCCACCTCGGTTCTACAGGGCCCTAAAAGGATTATGCTTCACATTAACCCAAATTAGGGATTATAAACCCTAAACGCTACACCCTACACCCTAAAACCTGACACTAAACTCGGAGGTCCCAATTTTGGTGTTGATTTGGTTCTTAAGTGAGGAGAGAAGGCCCCGCCTCGGTTCTACAGGGCCCAGTGGGGGCGCAGCCAAACCAGGGGAGGCCGCCAAAGCAGCCAGAGTCAGATCTTCGCGCATGATCTCACCTGCAACGCCTCCTAGACCCTAAACCCTAAACCCTAGACCCTAAACCCTAAACCCTAAACCCTAATCCCTAAACCCTAAACCCTAAACCCTAAACCCTAAACCCTAAACCCTAAACCCTAACCCTAAACCCTAAACCCTAAACCCTAAACCCAGAGCAAAGACACCGAAACACAGACCCTAGATTTATTGGAAGCTCCCGTCTGCGGTTTTAGGTTTCGGGTCTTAGGGTCTTAGGGTCTTATGGTCTAGGGTTTAGGGTTTCGAAACTTTGTGGTGCTTTACTGTAACTTTAGATCCTTTGCCTTTTTGGGCCCATTGGGTTTCTTAGTAAGGCAGGGCCAGGCTTGCATTTCTTCATCGCCCGCGCCGCCTGAAGCCGCAACGTCCCTTCATTGCTGAATCCAGCTCAGAGTGTGCATCGAATCGTGCACCATCCGCATGCAGACTTCACTAAACCCAAATATCCTTGGTAGCCCAAAAACCATATTGCAATAAGCTGGTACCCTTTTTGGTGTTAAGTATGTTGATAATTGGTACCCATAACCCACAGAGGGCAACATGATACAGAACCCTAAACCCAAAATAGATTTCAGAATAACTGGGCGTGAAAGCTCTATGCCTTGCAAATACAGAGTATGTGACAAGAGCTGAAACCCAAGCACGCCCCTGAGCCAGAAATCGTGCGGCACATGCATAGGGTGGACAGCTTTAGAACTTAGGGATTTAGGGTACCTGACCCCTAAACCCCTCCAAACCAAACACCCCCGAAGCTGCAAAACACCCAACACCTTAGGCCCTAAACCTCTACCCCAGGTCCTTGTCTTCCATGCACCACAAACCTAAACCCTAAACCCTAAACCCCAAACCCTAAACTGTACATGAAATCTGGGCCCAACAGTGTTTCTAGAAAGTATCTCGAAGCCCAAGGCAAGTAGTACGCAAGCAGTTCGGCACACGGACGCGAATCCTGAACCCTCACCCTTCAACCCTCAGTCCTGAACCCAACCTTCACACCCTCAAGGGTTTAGGGTTTAGGGTTTAGGGTTTAAGGTTTAGGGTTTAGGGTTTAGGGAAGAGACCGGAAGTTTAGGGTGTAGGGTTTAGGGATGGTGTGACAGCTTCATGGGCTTCGATGCGCAGCCCTAAACCCTACAATCTAAGGGTAGTTACATGGTTTAGGGTATGGGGTTTAGGGTTTAAGGTTCTAAGGGTAGTTGCATGGTCACCCCTTATATGTTAAGGCCATACATCAGAGCCCTTTCAAGGAGGTTAGGGGCCATAGTAAGGGCCCATACCCTAAACCCTAAACCCTGAACCCTGAACCCTGAACCCTAAACCCTAAACCCTAAACCCTAAACCCTAAACCCTAAACCCTAAACCCTAAACCCTAAACCCTAAACCGCGGGTTGAAGGGGCTTAGGTGCTGACTAGGAGGCGATGCTAGATGCTTACTCTGCACAGTCAGCTCCCTACCTCTTGGTCATTCTTTACCATTATGATGATGCTGACGATTCTTATTATATAGAATAGATACTGTATACTTTACGTGTATGTTTCTTTTGGTTTTTGTTTTGCAGGCGGGGGGGGGGGGGGGGGGGGGCTGCTATGCCACACCTCCTGAAATTCTACTACACTTACAGTACCTCCCAGAAGAACCCAAAGAGTTGCCCACAATTAAAGTCGGGGGTCCTATTGCTGTTCATGGTGAGTGTAGACAGGGTTTAGGGTTCAGGGTGTAGGGTTTAGGGTGAATGTAAGTATGGATTGGTGAGTGTACACATGGGGTGTCAAGCTGGGAATACAAACCCTACCTCACGCGGAGTCGAAGGATTATCGGGTAGAGGTCTTCGGGCCGAACAGCAGGTTTAAGGTTGAGGGCTTCGGGTTTAGGGTCTAGGGTCCAGGGAACCAGCCAAGTAAAGGGACCTCAAGCAAACCTTCACACGACTGCAGCTCCACCCAAAACTCTTCTGAAGCCCTACTGCCGACTTAACTAAACCTTAGCCCCAAACGCCCAAGCCCCTGCACAAAACCCCAAACCCCCAAACCCCGAAACCCCGAAACCCCGAAACCCCCAAACCCCTAAACCCCTAACCCGCAAACCCTCGACCCCAAACGCCAAAGCAGCCTTGCGGTGTTGGCTCCAGGTCTTCCACACCTTCTAGCAGGACAGTAGGGCAACGGCACTTGCTTTCGGGATGCACACGACCGTCCTGAATCCAAAATTGCCCTACCTCCTTGTCTGCGGGGTGCACGGTTGAGGTTTCGAAGTAAGGTCTAGGTTAACCCTGCATATTTCCTCAGCAACCTATGCATTGTGATGTTAGGGTATATTTACTTCCGCTCATGCTCTACGCCCCCCGTCCCCAGATGGCACTTTTCTTCTCCTATATCTGTTAGGGTGGTTTAGGCGTCTAGAGGTTCCCATATCAGCCCCATGAAAACAACAAAAAGATTCTGTGTCCACTCCTGAAATAGACTGCGCACTGCACGTGATTGCTAACGTGATTTCAGCTTTCATGCACACTCTAAACCCTAAACAGCAGATCCTAAACCCCTCACTTGGGTCAAGGCGGTTTGTGTCTCTTAGGGTCCAAGTAAGTACAATGGCCGTGTTGGCAGCCTCATGCAAACACATATGGGATGTATATGCCCTCCAGAAGTTATTAATGATAAGGAATACTCCGTAAACTGCAAAAACCCTAGCCTAAACCCTAAATTACTAAACCCTAAACCCTAAACCCTAAACCCCAAACCCTAAACGGCCCAAAACCCTAAACTGAGGGTTACTCAAACTTCTTCTCAAGAGGTGTTGCGGCTCTCTGGGTGCCCTGGAGGTTGCCCCCCCGCCAAGACCCGAAGCATTTGGGGGGTTTCCGAAATTTAGGGGTACCTTATTGGGGTGCTTAAGATAAGGGGATCTATATTCAGGGTCCCAAAAATTTCATAAACCCCATTTAGGGCTTACGGTTTTGAAGGTCTCTGGGATCCCTGGAGAATGCTGAAACCCGTACAGGGCACGATCCTCTCGAAGGCCCAGCCCTAAACGCCACCTCGTGAGGGGCCAGAACCCGCAAAATTGCCAGAGCACTGAGTTTGCAAACAAGTAGAAAAAGAGATTTTGCAGAAAACCCTCAACCCTAAACCCGAAATCCTCAACCCAAAGCCCGAAACCCTAAACCCGCCTTCTGCGACCATGGCCCCAGCCCCCGAGGAGATCTCCAGAGGAAGGAGCTGCTCTTTCATTCCCATCGAGGGGTTTGGGGTGCACTGGTTTGGGCCACAACGCCCGCGACACCCGGGCTAACAGCAATACTGCCTTGCGATTTACAGCTGTGAGACTGCAACAACTAATTGGGAGTCATTGGCCTCCCCTCCACTGGTCAGCCGCAAGCTACGCAGGACCATCTTTCCCCCAGCTGGCACGTTAGCCCATTTGTCCTGCTGTCATGCATCCCGCACCGGGACGCGTTGGCCAGAAAGGAAACCGGAAATGCATACTTGATGCATGCGCGCTCAGCGAAGCGCGGCCAGCGACGACCATGCCCTCACACCCGGCCAACGGTGTGCAAGGATTGCGTGGTAGGTGCGGCAAATCCTTGTGGGTAGGGCCTCCGGTTGTGGGCAAGCCGCAACTCGATCCAGCTAACTGCAAACATGTCACAATCCTGTTGTTTCGTTCTGCAGCACTCTGTGTCATAATGTTGTCGCAATGGGAGATATGATATGACAAAACAGCTCATCTCATCTTTTGAGCAGGCAAGATGGCATATGATGAAGCCATGTGAACCTACGAACAGCTGTCTGTCAGACGGCTTGTTCCACAGTTACATTCTACAACTAACTTAGCAGTCGAGTGCCCCTCCTCCGGTCATCCGCAAGCCACGCTGCGGCATTTTTCCCCCCAGCAGGACCCTTTGTCTTGCTGTCATGCCTCCGCACCGAGACGCGTTGGCCAAAAGGGAAAGCGGAACATAAATACATGCTCGAAGCATGCAGATGCCGAGTCAATTGGCCGAGTCGGCAAAGCGGCCGGCGACGACCATGCCCTCACACCGGTCCAGCAGAATAAGTCAGACATGTCAATCATCTCGCTGTTTCTTCTGCAGCACCCAACAAAAAAGGCCATCGCATCTTCTAGCAGCGCGCAAGCAAAATTGTATGTCATGATGACACCATATCCGAAAAGTCGTCATGCTCCACGGCAAGATTATGCAAGTAACTTCGCAGCCTCCCCTCCACTGGTCAGCCGCAAGCTACGCAGGACCATCTTTCCCCCAGCAGGCACATTAGCCCATTTGTCCTGCTGTCATGCATCCCGCACCCGGATGCGTTGGCCAGAAGGGAAACCGGAAAAGCACGCTTGAAGCATGCACGCCGAGTCAGCGAGCGCGGCCCGCGACGACCATGCCCTCACACCCGGCCAACGGTGCGCAAGGATTGCGTGGTAGGTGCGGCAAATCCTTGTGGGTAGGGCCTCTGTCTCCCAAAGAGTTCAGTAGCCTATATAGTATATACTTGGGCCCAAGCTACTACATGGTAACCCCTGTAAGGCCCAAGTATATCCTATAGAGGTACATGGACCCCTAGGTTCTGCATGTTCTGTCATTCAAGCAAAGACGCAGATCCACTGGCAACAAGACAGAATACCGCTCCTTTCTTCTGCAACACGCAGCATAATGTTAAGTGTCAATTGGGGGTTTAGTGTTAGGCCTGCCGTGTTTACGTCAAGAGTTCTGGGTTTAGGGTTGGGGGCCTCGGTTTCGAAGCACTCAATCCAAAATCCCAAGGGTTTAGGGTTTAGGGGTTAGTGTAGGGCTGAGGATTTAGGATTTAGGGTCTAAACCCTCAGGCCGCGGTAAACCCTAAATCCAACCAAATGTCAGCTTCCAGCCCCCCTACTATGCAGCGCGAACCCTAAACCCTGAACCCAATTCCTAAACCCTATAAAAACCCCAAACCCTTGAACCCTAAACCCTAAACCTTTAAACCCTAAACCCTAAACCCTAAACCCTAAACCCTAAACCCTAAACCCTAAACCCTAAACCCTAAACCCTAAACCCTGTTCCGTACCCATTGGCTGGTTCGTTGGAAACCTGCGAGGTCTGAAACGCACAAAGTGAAGAGACTCAGAGGTCTAACCCCTTAACACTCCCAAAGCATCATTCAGAGGGTTTAGGGGCTTAGGGTTTACGGGGTTTAGGGGTTTAGGGGTTGTGGGTTTAGGGTTGAGGGGTTTAGGGTTAGGGTTTAGGGGTTTAGTCGCCTACCATAGTATGCACTTACTTCAAAGAGGAGGGCAGCCCCAAAAGGGATTTGTTGTTGAAAACTGCCCCTTAAAGCCCAAATCCTTGGATGGCTGCACACATTTTTCTTTGTTCCTTTCCGTGCCCTTCCTTACTGTTTGGGGTTTGGGGTTTGGGGTTTCGGGTTTAGGCTTTAGGGTTTTGGGGTGAGCAGAGTGTAGTAGCCGATTGGTCTTGAATCTTCCGATTGAAGTTGCGTGCTCCAGATCATTGTCTGACTATTCTCAGGCGCCAGTTCTTCCTTCATCATCATGCATCATACGTATCTCTCTCTCCCTCTCTCTTATATATAAATAAATATAAATAAATATATATATATATGTATGTCTGGACAGCATATATATATACACATATGGCAGATGAAAACATATACATATTATATATTTATATATGTACATATATGTATTTACATACATACATACATATATATATATATATGTCTTTGTGTACAAAAAATATATATGTATGTGTATCCTGAAACCCTCTAAGACACCTCAATTCCTCCTATTCGTCCCAGACTGGCTCGGGACAGATGGCTTCTTTACAGGGTTTGGGATTAGGGGGTAGACGGATTGAAGGTTTGGGCGTTTAGGGTTTGGGTTTGTAGGGGTTGGGTGTTGAGGGTTGGAAGGTTTGGGGTTGGGGTGTACAGGTTCGGGTGTTTAGGGGTAGAGTTTGGAGCTTAGGGATTAATATAGGGGCCTTAAGAATTAGAGTAGGGTTTTGGGGGGTTACTATAGTATAATTACTCAGGCCATAAGGTAATACTATTATAGTAGTTATTCCAACCCCTATAGTAGCTAGGGTTAGGGCTCTTGGCTCCTCAGCGTTTGGAGAAGGCGGTGGGTTTAGGGTTTAGGGTTTAGGGTTTAGGGTTTAGGGTTTAGGGTTTAGGGTTTAGGGTTTAGGGCTTAGGGTTTAGGGCCGGGAGGAGACAAGGAGGCAAGTTTACATTGATGGTCGCGGCGTACCGCGAGAAGCAGGCAGAAGCAGGCAGCGGTACCTTGCTGCAGCTAGGAGTTTGGGGTTTGGGGTTGGGGTTTGGGGTTTGGGGTTTGGGGTTTGGGGTTTGGGGTTTGGGGTTTGGGGTTTGGGGTTTGGGGTTTGGGGTTTGGGGTTTGGGGTTTGATATACAAACCCCTTTTTTCGACACACACATATATATATATATATGAGCCCGCCGCCTTTCGGGTCTATTTAGCTTTGGGTTTTTCTTATTGCTTTAAAAGAGCGAATATAAATATCGTAATACGAAAATACATATTTACACCTACATATGGCACACAAATCTCACGCCCAACGGTTCTAGGCTTAGCCGCACGCCATTACGAACTGCGAATTTCTGATTATTCCTATTTTCATTTGTTTCTCTTTGCTATCTGTGTATGCCTGTTCTTTTGTGCAGCCTGCGTGAAAAAGTCGCTGTTTGGCTGCGGCTTCAGAAAGACTCTGGCATGTCGTACGTGCTGTGAAATTACCCTATGCGTTTGTTTAAGTTAAGCACATCTGTAAGGTCACTGTTTCTTCATTCCCATGACAGCTCTTTCCAGAGCTAGGCGTAAGCAGCAAGATCGAGGAGGCGCAGAAGGACCGAAGCATGTAGTGTAGGACGAGTAGGTGATAGGCTCTAGGGCTTAGGGTTTAGGGTGTATGGTGTTTAGGGCTTAGGGGTGAAGTTCGCCTGCAAGGCATTAAGATCAAGCAATGTCGCGCGTTGCGGGCCTGGAGAACTAAGTGGAGCCCGAAGCCTAAACTCAAAACCCTAGCACCCTGAGCCTTACAATCTCTCATCCGAAGTCTACACCCTAAACCCTAAGCCCTCAACCCTGAGCCCTAAGCCCTAAGCCCTAAGCCTTAAGCCTTACAAGGCACATACTTAGAATCACAGTTTATAATGAACCGGTCGCCCTGTAATGCCATGAAGTGGACCTCGGCCAGGCTAAAGCCATAATGGTTTAGGGTTTAAGGTTTAGGGTTTAGGGTTTAGAGCTAGGAAGGCCAAGTGCAGCATTTGCCAAGATCGATCCGCCGCAGGGAAGAAAGAAGGATGCACTTGAAACCCTTAAGGCAGCCTTTGACGTAAGCATCCCCAAGCCCTGGGTGATCTCACTCCCCTGCAACCCCCGAGCCTCGCCCAGATCGCCCTAACTCAAATGCTGCACCCAGCCGCTAGGAAGGCCAAGTGCAGCTTTACCAAGATCGATGGCGCCGCAGGGAAGCAAGAAGGATGCACTTGAAACCCTTAAGGCAGCCTTTGACGTAAGCATCCCCAAGCCCTGCGTGATCTCACTCCCCTGCAACCCCCGTAAATTGCTTGAAGCTAACCAGGTGGCTTACGGTTTAGTGATTCGGGGGTTAGGGGCTTCAGAGCTAGGAGTTTATCTTCAACTTTCAAAACCCTAAGTCCAGGTACTGCAGGCTCACACTCGTCGGCGCTTTGCAGGCGCTGCGGCGGCAGCCTTACAAACAAACACTGTGAACTGTTAAACATTAAAAAATTATATAAAGCATATGAACTCTATAATCCTAAAAACCATACGAATCTTATGGTTTTTTCAACCATCTATAAAACAGATATAAAGTTTGTAATCCCTATAACCCTAAGAACCATATGAATCTCATGAACTTTTCCCTAACCATCTATAAAACCTATAAAGCATATGAACTCTATAATCCTAAAAACCATACGAATCTTATGAACTTGTTTCAACCATCTATAAAACATACAAAGTTTATAACCCCTAGAACCATAAAAAACCATATGAGTCTTATGAACTTTTTTCAACCATCTATAAAGCACACACAAGTTTATAATCCCTATAGCCATAAAAACCATATGAACCTTATGAACTTTTTTCAACCATCTGTAAAGCACACACACACACACGCACACAAGTTTATAATCCCTATAGCCATAAAAACCATATGAATCTGAAGAACTTTTTCAACTATCTATGAAACATATACAGGTTATAATCACTACAGCCCTAACAGCATGAATCTTATGAGCTTTTTTCACCTATCTATAAAACACGCACAAGTTTATAATCCCTATAGCCATAAAAAACCATATGAATCTTATGAACTTTTTCAACTATCTATGAAACATATAAAGGTTATAATCACTATAGCCCTAAAAAACAAATGAATCCTTTGACTTTTCAAGCACTCTGTACAGCAAATAAACATATAAACTATTTAACCCTTAAAAAAAGAATCTCATCGACCTTTTCAGCCCTGTACCAAACGTATAAAACCTAAAAACTCTATAACCCTAAAAAAATATGAAATCTATACTTGCTTAAGCACCTCAGATAAACGATTAATGTTGCACCCGCAATATTCTAGGGGGACGCTATTATGAAAAGTTTTCCGGCTATTCAGGATCTGGACCCTTTGTTTTGGGGGTCCGCTATAATGAAAAGATTTCGGGCCGGGCCTGTTTTTTTTAATGGTTTTTGAGGTCAAGTTCTTAGTTTGAGATCTGGTTCCAAAACCCTGAAGAGATCTCATTTCTCTGCACCTCCTGCTGGCTCACAAGCCTCCTCTGGGCTCAGAAACTTTCAAAAATGGTGCCTCAGGCACCTGTAGCTTGCCTGAGCCTGCTACTCAACGACCTGCTCTGTTCAGCCTGAAACTCAGGCTCGGGTGCTGGAAGTGTCCTGCAAGGGCAGCACTCCAGAGTGTGCTCAATGCTCAACTGAACACTCTCAAGAAGGTCTGCGAGCCCTCTCTCAGTCCTGTCTCGGCCTGAAAGTCAAGCTCAGGTACTGCAGGTCGCCTCCAAGGGCCGAACTCAACAGTATGCTCAACTGAACACTCTCAAGAAGGTCTGCGAGCCCTCTCTCAGTCCTGTCTCGGCCTGAAAGTCAGGCTCAGGTGCTGCAAGCCTCCTGCAAGGGCAGGAGTCAAGGGTGTGCTCAGCAAAACACTCTGAAGAAGGTCTGCGAGCCCTCTCTCAGTCCTGTCTTGGCCTGACAGTCAGGCTCAGGTGCTGTTCTCAAGGAGAAGCTTTTGCAGGTCTCCTCCAAAGGCAGGACTTAAGGGTAATTATGCTCAACTCAACACTCTCAAGAAGGTTTGCAAACCCTCTGTCTCTCCTGTCTGAAGCAGTGGGATCTGCTTAGCATCCCTGGCTTCTCTGGCAAGGTGATACCTCAGAGCCTTAAAAGGATCGCACTCCAGGCAGCCGCTCTGGTGTCTGCACTTGGAGCAGACACGGGCTGAATGCTCTAAGGACCTGACCTTAGCCTTTGTCTCCTTAGAGAGGGACTGCCAAGTGAACCTGTCTTGGTACTTCTGGACAGCAGCCTTAGCTGCTAAAGCCAAGGCTGAGGTCTTGTTCTTCGTGTTCTCAAGGCTCTTCTCAGCCTTGGACACCCTGGCCACAGCCTCTAAGGTCTGCTTCTCAAGCTTGGCAGTCATGCTCGCAAGCTCAGCTTCTCTGAGGCCAAGCTCTTTCTTGAGCAAGCTGAGAGCCTTGCCAAGCCTCTCTCTCCAGCACTTCACTGTGAAGTGTACCCAGGTGGTGAGCCACTCACCTCTGAAAACCCTGAGTTCCTGCTCAATCCAGGTGAGCACAAAGAAGCCACATGTCAGGGAGCCTGTCTCCTGAAGCTCAGTGTTGGCTTTCTCAGGCATCTGAAACTCGGGGTCTAACAAGGTTCCCATCATGACCTGAGTCCGCACAGTAGCTTCCGAGGGCTTAGCCATGGAGTCATACATCCTCCATTTGAAGCCCTGAGTCTGCTCACTGCGGTCCTTCTGGGCAACCAGCAAAGTCCAGTGGTTGGAGGCAAAGATTGGCACGAAGATGAGCTCAAAGTGCTCAGCTGTTCGCTTGAGGAAGGCTTTCCTGGACTCAGTTTGTGGCCCGTCCTCACCCTGCTGAGTCAGGAGGTAGGGCAAGCCTGGGTCCACACAGGTGCACCTGAAGTCCTCAGGCAAGGAAAGCCCGGCTTTGCTCAAGCCCCATCTGAGCAGTTGCCAGCCAAGCCACAGGGACTGGTCCTCGAGCAGCTTACGGTTTTTGAACTCATCCACCAGCAAGACATGGCAGTTGATCTCGTCTGTCTCGGTGTCAGTGCTGTAGAGCTCAGGCCAGCAGAACAAGGCCTTCAGCATGCCCTGGGAGTCGCCTCTGCCGAGAGACCTGAAGGTTGGCCAGCTGAATGGCTTCGTGTTGGGTCTGCTGCTTAGCAGAGCCAAGTGCTCCTCTGCAATGCTGTGAACACCTGAGGTCGTCAGGACTGAGTACCTGCCCTTGCTGTAGTCAGTGGCTTTGCCTGAATGCCAAACTGAATAGAGCCTGCCTTCTCAGCAAAGCAGACGACTGTCTGCTCAAGTCAGGCTGGGGCTGGACCGTCAGCTGGAGGCTGACTTGGCGGAGGGAGTGGAGGGTGGTCCTCAAACTTGCCCTGAGGTGCTTGCTTGCCCTTAACCCTCTTCGTAGGCATCTCCTTGTCTGCAAGTTGCTTCGCCAGGTGCTTCTTAGCAGCCTTCTTCTTTGCTGAAGGCTTGAGCTTGAGGGAAGCCTTCTTCTTTGCTGAAGGCTTGTTCTTTGCTGAAGGCTTGCTGACAGAGCTGAGCTTCACACCCTTAGGCTTCACGTGTGGCACTATGGACTGCAAGAGCTCGGCTCTGCTGTGGCCCTGAAGCTTGCTTCTCAGTGCCTGCACCAGCTTGCCTCTCAACTCCTTCCTGTCAGATGCCCTCTCCTTTCTCTCAGGCCTTCTGTCAAGCTTGCGACCTAGAGTCTTTGCATTCTCCTGCTCTGCAACAGCTCTCCTCAAGGCTGCTCTCCTGAGTCGTGGATGGATTCTCAAGTTGAGGCTGTTCTGCAAAGGCAACTCCAGCTCAGCTGCGAAGTCACAGTCTAAGTCAGGTTGCTCATCCACCTCATTCTCAGCATCCTCCTCAGGGTTGTAGTAGTCCCACCTCTGCAGCTCTGAAATGTTGGCTGCCGTGTGGCTCAGATCCCAGTCAGGGACCTTAGGCTTGCCCTCACTGAGCCACTTGAGCCTGTCGCTGAGCCAGGCGACTGGGAACCTTCGACTGCCCATCTCAAGTCCTAACTCCTTAGCCCAAGGCTGAGAAGTCAGCTCCTCAAGTTGGCCTGTCTGAAGGTTGGGCCTCCACACCAGGAGGCCGTTTCTTACTGCAGCCCTGAGGACCCATTCATCATAGAGGTTTTTGTCCCTCATTTTCTGCTGAGCCCACACCACGGCAGTGACCAGCTCCTTTGCTCCGACTCGCCACACCTCAGTCAAGTCCCGTCTGGAGGCCTGAAACTCAGTCCTGAGCTCAACCAGCTTCTTTCTGACAAAGGACTTAAACTGCTTAGCGAAGTCGGAGTCAGTGATCTGAAGCTTGCTGGTGCACTTAGCAGCCACCAAGCAACTGATCTGCTGAGCAGCTGCCATGGACTCAGTCGCAGAGGCTGAGAAAACAGAGCTGAAGCAGTCTCTCTGCCAGACTGAGCAGGGGAACTCCTCAGCTTGAGCCTGCAGTACCCAGCTCAAAATGACTGAGTCTACGTTGGCTGCAGGCTGAGACATAATGTCAACCTCAGCCACAAGCTCAGGGTGGCTAGCCCTTAGCTTTCTGTAGGACTCAAGAGCTCGTCCAGCTGAGGCTCCAGCTGAGTGAGTGACGGTCTTACTGCCGACTTGGAAGGTCTCAGTCTGGATCCACTTGCCATCAGCACTGATGTTGCTGAGCCTGGCCCACTGACCAGGAACCACTAAGAGGCCCTTAGCCACGTGGCCTTTGATCTCAGTGGTGCTCTCAGCACAGACCTCGAAAAGGACTTGTCTGGCCTCATAGGTGATGCGGTACCTGTCCGCAGCTGAGAAGCCTTGTGTTGTCAAGCTGCCGGCCTGAGGCAGGGCAGCTCGTGCCTTGTCTGCCTGAGAGTTCTCAGGGGTCTGTGCTTGGTTTGCCTCTGGCTGTGCCTCAGCTGCTGCGTCCTTGCTTGTCTGAAGCTCTGCTGCTGCTGCTGCCGTGTCTGCCTGAGAGTTCTCAGGGGTCTGTGCTTGGTCAAAGCTGAGCTTCTTCTTTGGTGTTGCAAGGGACTCAGTGCTGGCTGCTTTGGCAAGCTGAGGTGTCTGGCTGCCTGCGGACAGTGTGCTCTGAGGCGTGCGAGGAGTGCTAAAAGGTGCTACAAGCATGTCTGCTTGGGCGGGGTCGTGCATGACCTCAGCAATTGCTTGTCTGACTTCTGAGAAATCAGATCTGTGCTCAGGCAAGTGCATCTCAGAGGCTGAAAAGACTGCCTTTTTGCCAGCGGTCTTGGCCCACAGAGGCACCTGGTCTGAGAAGCCCAAAACCAGCTTAGGCCTCTGAGCGATGAACTCCTCAGGCCTTACCACCACCTTAGCAGCCGAGAGCTCAGGCAAGGTGCTGAGGCTTGCCAACCACAGGCAGTGGTCTATCTCTTGCCACGTGAGCTTGCACCTTGTCTCACTCTCAAGAGCTGAGATGTTGCTCACGACCTCAGTCGTGGTGTACTTAGCATTGATCCACTTCAGCACTCTCGCAGTGAAGCTTTTGCTGTAGGACTTGCTCCCACTCAGCTTCCTGAGTCTCTCCTCCTTCTCAGTAGCATCCTGGAGATACTTGGCACCTTGCAAAGTTGAGAGCTTTGGGTCCTCAGCCAGCTTCCTGTCTTTTGTGGCTGCCATTCTGAGCTGAGTAGAAAACTCAGCCATGATGTCTGCTTTGCTGATAGTGTGGCCAAAGCTTCTCTCTAAGGCCAGCCACTGAGACAAACTTGCTAAGGTCTCAGCGTATGGCACCTTTCGACCTGCCCCTCCAGCCCTCACCCTCTGCCTGTTCTTAGTGGATCTCCTCTGCAGAGGCTGCTGAGCGAGTTTCTGGTACTGTTCTCGCTTGCTCAGTATGTTGCTGAGAGTCTGCTTGCTGAGCCCGTGTTTCTTTTCCATGGCAGGCCAGAAATCCTTCTCTGCAGCAAACTGAGACCTCTGAGACACCATGTCCTCAGCTATGAGTCTCTTCTTGTTGGCCGAGAGCTCGAACCTTTTCTCGGTGGCCTTTCTCTTTCTCTGAAGGTGCTCAGGCAGGCCGGCCTGATGCATTTGCTTGCCTGAAACTAGCCTTCGCCTCTTCTCAGCAAAGGCCCTTTCTTGCTTCGCAGTGGCTTTCTGAGCAATCTCCTGCTCATAAGCTTCTATGGTGGCTTCTGCTTCTAGCTGAGCCCTGCTCTTGTTTTTCCTGGAGTAGAGTGTCTGGAGTTGCTGAAGGACTGGTGATGCTGACTGCTTCTGCTCAGGTGTCCAAAGAATTTCTTCAGTCCGAACTGAACCTTCTGAGGTGTTGTCTGAGCATCTGGCTCTGCAGGCACCAAGGCCTCTGAGTTCTCAGGGCCACCTCCTTTCAGTCTTAATTGGAACACCTGCACAGACTGTCATCTGTTCCATCTAAGAACGTAATTGTCTTCATGAAAGCTATGAGGTACTTTAATTAATACCTTTGTTTGGTGGTCCGCTATAATGCAAGTCTCCCGGGGCCCGGGGCTCGGTCCTTCGGTTTTCAGGAAGGCAAAAGCTTTCTCGAGAAGAGGAGATACTTGAAGCCTGAAGCCTCGACCTTCCCAGGATCTCCGAAAATCTTCTTTTTTCAGGGCGCCTTTTCTTTATAAATTCTTTATTAAAAACTATATGTTTCCATAGGCAAATCATATCCGGAAAGGGGGTACCTTACGGAGGCCTCCGGACATACATTAATACCTTTGTTTGGTGGTCCGCTATAATGCAAGTCTCCCGGGGCCCGGGGCTCGGTCCTTCGGTTTTCAGGTGAAGCCTGAAGCCTCGACCTTCCCAGGATCTCCGAAAATCTTCTTTTTTCAGGGCGCCTTTTCTTCATAAATTCCTTATTAAAAACTATATGTTTCCATAGGCAAATCATATCCGGAAAGGGGGTACCTTACGGAGGCCTCCGGACATACATTAATACCTTTGTTTGGTGGTCCGCTATAATGCAAGTCTCCCGGGGCCCGGGGCTCGGTCCTTCGGTTTTCAGGAAGGCAAAAGCTTTCTCGAGAAGAGGAGATACTTGAAGCCTGAAGCCTCGACCTTTCCAGGGTCTGGGGGTAGCTTGCCGAGGCCATCGGGGCGGACCTTCCGGAAGCCTCCGGACATACATTAATGCCTTTGTTTGGCGGTCCGCTATAATGCAAGTCTCCCGGGGCCCGGGGCTCGGTCCTTCGGTTTTCAGGAAGGCAAAAGCTTTCTCGAGAAGAGGAGATACTTGAAGCCTGAAGCCTCAACCTTTCCAGGGTCGGGGGGTAGCTTGCCGAGGCCATCGGGGGGGACCTTCCGGAGGCCTCCGGACATACATTAATACCTTTGTCTGGGGGCCCGCTAAAATGCAAGTCTGCCGGGGCCCGGGGCTCGGTCCTTCGGTTTTCAGGAACTTTATGGAGAAGGAGAGAGACTTGAAGCCTGAAATACCTTTGTTCTGCTGCTCTCTAATTAATTATCATTAGTTCTGCTCAGCACCAGCACTGAAAGGAAACACTGCTGTCACTCAGAATGCAAAGCAAGCAAAGCTCTGAGGTGCTGAGTCATGCCTGCCGCATCCTTTCTTGCTCCATCTTCATCATCTCAGCCTCCACCGGGTTTATGGTTTTAGAATATATATATATATATATATGTATTTATGTATTAATACATATATATTTAGAAATACATATATATATATAAATATTTATATATTTTTATTATGATCTTGTCTGAGATGCAGGGGGTGTTAGGCTTTAGGCTTAAGTTAAAGGTTACCTAAACCAGGGTTAGGTGGGGAAGGGATAGGGATTAGGGTTTAGTGTTTAGGGTTTCGGGTTTTAAGTTTAGGGTTTAACTAATTACCCTAAACCCTAAACCCTAAACCCTAAACCCTCCTAAACCCTAAAACCTAAACCCTAAGCCCTAGACCCTAAACCCTAATTAAACCCTAACCCCTAAACCTGAGCCTCGTCCGTGTCTGAGCTGACACTGAGGTTGTGGTCCTGCGAAGGGGTTACCCTAAATCCTGAAGGCCTTAGGCCTAAGGGGTTTCCCTAAAGCCTAAAGCCTAAACCCTACACCCTGCAGCCTCAACCCTAAACCCTTAGCCCTTAGCCCTAAGCCCTGAAGTCTAAACTCAAAACCCGAAACCCCAAACCCTAAAGCCTAAACCCTTTAAAGCCTCAAGCCCAAACCCTAAACCCTTTAGGGTTTAGTCAGGGTTTGGGGGGGAAGGGATAGGGTTTAGGGTTTCGGGTTTCGGGTGTAGGGTTTAATTGCGGGGGGTTTAGGGTTTAGGGTTTAGGGTTTAGGGTTTAGGGTATTAGGCTTTAGGTTTTAGGGTTTAGGGGGGGTTTAGGGTTTAGTTTTAATTAGGGGTTCGGTCCTTGATGTTCTGAGCATGGTAGCACTGAAGGAGCACCACACTCAGGAAGAAGAGGGATGCCTCAGATAATTACTTAGTTGCACACACATGGTTTCGAAAACTGAAAGCAGCTCAAAGGCACTCGAACGGAACTCAAGGTGCAACTCAAAGACTCCTCCACTGAAGTCCAGGCCTGAGCCCTTGAACTGAGCCAGCTTCGCGCCCAACTCGGCAGTGACTGGACCTGAGATGGGCAAGACTAACTAGGGAGGCTCAGTACTTACTTATTTAGTAGCTTTGCTTAGGCTTTGGCTAGCTCAGATTCAGACAAGAGCTCACTCACTCGCACCTTTTTTGGGGTCCTGAGATCACAGGCTCACGGTTCTTAAAAAAACGCTCAGCTCATAGTGCTCGCTGAGCGGGGGCTGAGAAACATCTCAGTCACTGGTGCTTAAAGGCTGCCTTCTTCTCAAGCAGCTCCCTCAGGACCTTCTCCTCTTCTTCACTCAGAGCAGATGTCTGAGAAGATCCCTCAGCACCGGTTTCCTGAGGCAAGGTAGGAGGTGGTGCCTTGGCCGGAAACTTAGAGGATGAGGCAGAAGTCTTAGCTCTCTCCTCAGCCCTCTTCTGCCAGATCTCAGCCAGCTCCTTGCCTTTCTCCTCAGCCGCACTGATGGGGCCACTCTCAACGAAGGCACTCACCTCGGAACTCAGCTCCTGAAGCTGCTCAATCTGGCCTCGCAGCTCCCTGATCTTCTTCTCAAGGTCGTACTGAATTCTCTCAGAGGTGGTCTTAATGTCCTCGACCTCCTTCAGGTAGCCCCTCTTCTGGTGCTCAGAATAGCCTGAGCCATCGAGCTGACTGAGGAGCTCAACCATCCTCGCCTCATTCTCGGCATGGGTCTCCTTAGCCTCATCCAAGAGCTTGTCCTCATCCGAGTCTGTGGAGGGCTGCTCAGAGGGCTCATGTAGCTCAGGACGGCCCTGAGAGCCGTGCATAGAGGCCTGACGACGGACCTCAGGTGCAAAGGGGGGGGGCCCGCCCTGACCCCTTGGCTTAGGCACCACTGCGAAGTCGTAGTTCAGGTGCTGCCTCCAAGGCAAGCCCTCAGCCAAGGGCATAATCTTAGTGTGGTACTCATAGATCTGCTCAGCAGTCCAGCTTGAACCACACTCAATGCACCGGGTCTGAAAAGGCAACCTGCTCAGGAAGACCTTAGACTTCTTACAGTTCTTCCAGCAGTGCTCACAGAAGATCTCAGGCTCTGAGCCCAGCCTGCTGAACTTCAGCTTCTCATGACGGCCAATGCCTTCCTGAAACAAGGCCTGAGGAGCTGGTGGAGGCTGAAGGAAATAAGAGGGACTCGCAGGAGGAAAGCTCATGGCTGCTCAAGAAGAGGCTAACACACAAGCTGAGAAGCCGCAAAAGTGCTGCTGAATGGTCGCTCATGCACAAAGGCTGAATGGTTCAACTGCTTCTGTCCTGACTGCAAGAACACTCAGACTGCTCCTAAACCTGCTCTTCGACCCTCTGAGTGCTGACCAGTGGCTCTGAGTGCTCAAAGCACTCAGCAGCAGGAAGCTCAGGACCACGGCCATCTTGATGCACTTCTTCATCCTCAGATGCAGCTCTCAGTGTTCTCTAAACTCTCCTAAACCCTCAAACCCTCAAGAAGTCTCTTGCCACGAATAGCCCTCACTGCTCTTAATTAAGCCCCCTAAGTGCTGCTGAGGCTCTCTCAAAACCCTGAAGGCCAAGAGGAACAGGAGGGGCTGAAAGATATCTCAAAAGCTGCTGAGAGGTGGACAACTCAACAACTCATCACAGAACACTCAATCTCCTGAACCCCCCCCCCCCGACTGTTTGGGGTCTTTTTTTATTCAGGGTCGCGACTGTTGAGGGGGGGGGGGGGGGGTAACTTATTAAAGCAGGTCCAACATTAAGCAGATAAAATGTGAAACTCTACATATTGTTGAAGTTAAGCTCTGCAACCCTAAACCCATATGAAACTTATAAACCTTCTTTATTCGCTGGTAAAGCATATAAAACCCAGAGACCCTGCAAACCCTATGAACTCTTGAAATTCTTGAAACTCAACACAAAACGTATAAAAGTCTACTAATTCTATAAACCATAACCCTGTGAACTCAACGGCCTGCGGCGGGCGGCGCCGCGCGCCGATTGCAACGAGCTCCTTGCCGGATTCTGAGGGTAGTGTGCATGAATTTGTTTTGTGATAAGGGGGTATTTCAAGGGTTTAGGGTGAGGATTTAAGGCTTTGCGTAGCTTTAAATCCTCACCCTAAACCCTTCACACACCACCTCATCACAAACAAAAACCATGCAAAGCCCTGAAACACCACCTCATCACAAAAAAAACCACGCAGAGCTCTAAATACTCACCCTAAACCTTTCACACACCACCTCATCACAAAAAAATCACGCAGAGCCCTAAATCCTCACCCTAAACCCTTCACACACCACATCATCACAAAAAAAGTCATGCAGAGGCCTAAATCCTCACCCTAAACCTTTCACACACCACCTCATCACAAAAAACAAACGTTACGCAGAGCCCTAAGTCCTCACCCTAAAGCCTTCACACACCACCTCATCACAAAAAAAAATCACGCAGAGCCCTAAATCCTCACCCTAAACCCTTCACACACCACCTCATCACCAAAAAGAATCACGCAGGGCCCTAAATCCTCACCCTACATGCTTCACACACCACCTCATCACCTCATCACAAAACAAAATCACGCAAAGCCCTAAATCATCACCCCAAACCCTTCACACACCACCTCATCACAAAAAAAGTCATGCAGAGGCCTAAATCCTCACCCTAAACCTTTCACACACCACCTCATCACAAAAAACAAACGTTACGCAGAGCCCTAAGTCCTCACCCTAAAGCCTTCACACACCACCTCATCACAAAAAAAAATCACGCAGAGCCCTAAATCCTCACCCTAAACGCTTCACACACCACCTCATCACAAAGAAAACATCACGCAGCGCCCTAAATCCTCACCCTAAACCTTTCACACACCACCTCATCACAAAAACAAAATCACGCAGAGGCCTAAATCCTCACCCTAAACCTTTCACACACCACCTCATCACAAAAACAACAATCATGCAAAACCCTGAAACACCACCTCATCACAAAAAAAATCACGCAAAGCCCTAAATCCTCACCCTAAACCCTTCACACACCACCTCATCACCAACAAGAATCACGCAGGGCCCTAAATCCTCACCCTACACGCTTCACACACCACCTCATCACCTCATCACAAAACAAAATCACGCAAAGCCCTAAATCATCACCCTAAACCCTTCACACACCACCTCATCACAAAAAAATCACGCAGAGCCCTCAATCCTCACCCTAAACTTTTCACACATCACCTCATCATAAAAAAAGTCACGCAGAGCCCTAAATCCTCACCCTAAACTTTTCACACACCACCTCATTAAAAATACATACTCTCTAAACCCAATGAAACTAGCACAAGCGTCACTTGACGGCGGCGGCGTGCGCGGCGGCATTGGCCGCAACGGTCGCGCCTGACATTTTTCAACCAGCTATAAAACACATAAACTTATTAACTCTATGACTCTAAAAACCATATGAATCCTATGACTCTTTAAGCACTATAAACAAAATGTAAAGCCCATAAACTCCATAACTCTAAAAACAATATGAAATCTATGACGTTTAGCCATTCTAGAAACAAACTGCTCTACAAGCAAAGTGCAAAGCCATGTCATGTGAACCGCCTTGGCCTTCGGACGCGGTGGCTCTGGGAAAATTTCCTGCCACAGAGCCAACTAGGATATTTACTCTTCCCGAAACCCTATGCCACCGGTTTGAGTTTTGGGTTTAAGGTTTTAGGGTTTAATTTGGACTTCAGGCTTGTGGGTTGAGGGTCTGGGGTTTCGAAATCTACGCTGGCAACACACTCAATCTCCAAACACTTCTCTTCAGATTTAGGGTTTTTCGGTTTTAAGAGTGAATGTGACAGGCTCAGTTTCGATAAACTTCCTTTTGGAATTTGGGTTTAGAGTGAAGTTGAGAAGCTCACTTCCGAGACACTTCTCTTTGGATTTAGGTTTTTTTCGAGTTCCGGATGAAGTTGACAGGCTCAGTGTCGAAACATGTCTTTTCGGAATTTGGGTTTTAGGGTTTCGGGTGAAGTTGCCATCAAATGCATACCCTTTCGAAGAGCCGAATGAGACCCTAGTTACATTGGGCCTCATCTTCTTCTCCCTGCTCTTCTTCACGATCTTCCTGAAGGATCTGTTTAGGGAATTAGCGCGCGTAATGCTTCTGAGATACAACAGCACCGTAAACGCGATTAGCCCCATCGGCTTAAACTCTTTAGGCAAAACAGTAAACCACAAATCCTAAATTCTACACAGTATTTTTTCTCGTCCGAGTGGCTAAGTGATCACCGTATGCATCGTGATTGCCACCCTGTCACAGATGATTGCTGCTCGGCATCAAGTTTAAGATCACAGCAGAGCAGCCTCTGGCTCGATATCCAGTTCGCACTCAAGGCTCGCCTGGCGACATTAACTTTCAATAACACTATATAGATGTTTCTCGTGAGCAGATAGATGGGGACGCGACATCGGCATTGTCGTAGGCGGAGCTTGCCACATCCTTGCGATTAAAAAAAAGTGCTAAAAACACATCAAAAAGGCACTGCTGCTTCCAAGGCAAGCACTGCCGGTGGAGGGAAAGGTGGCGGTGGGAGAGGCGGCAAGACGGGACCCTGGGCGTGAAGAGACAGAGAAAATGCAAAATGTCATGTGGATTTCTGCCAGCGATTTGAGCTTCAGACACCCTCCGTCGCCCAAAGCCGAATGATCTGAGAGCAATAAAGATGCTTTTGCAACCAGACGCACGAAAGATGCAAAACAACTGGGAGTCTGGCGAGCCGGGCAAGTTCATGGATGCTGATGCCCAAAGCGCAACGTATTATAGCCATACCAAGATATGGGTCAAAGATGCACTGAACAAGGTGAGCCGAAAAACGTCTGCTGAGGAACGTCGTGAACAAGTTGGGGGAAGGGAGAGAAGATCCAGAGAAAGCTTCGCAGCTTCGCATGTGCGCCTATGCTTCACACATAATCCCCCATCTGTTCAATTGCGGGTGCCTGAGAAATAACTCAGGCATTTTCCTACGTGCTGTGAAATTGCCCGCGGCATTTTCTCTTACGCCGCAAACTGAAATAGGCATTTCACGGCATATCTGCAAGGTCACTCTCCATTCATGCCACCCATGCTAGCTCTTTCACATTTTGTAAAGGCTCAACGCTGCACATCAGCGCGTCCGCGCCGATAACTCCGAAAAAATGCCTAGAGATACTGCCTTGTCTACGTACGTAGGCCCCGTATGCATTTTTCACAACAATGAGTTAGTGCTTCAATACGCCACGAACCCGAATGCAATCCCACCCGCCGCCCAGAGGACTCGTGGTCGGGGTGCACTTTCGTTTCAGTTTCTTGCCTCCCCGTAGGTGACACGCACAAGCTTTGATGTCCTGGAGGTCGTAGTTCTCGTACTTGCTGGTGTCTTTCAAAGAAACATGTCAATGAAGATCACGTTAACCTTCGCAAGGATAAGTTATCAATCACCTCCCACCCGCCTGTTACAGACTTCTGTAACGCCCGGCTTGTTACAGACCTCTGTCGCGCGCACGTTCGTATCATGTATATTATATTATATTATATCATATTATACTATATTCTATTATATACATATACATGCACTAAAAACGGGTCTCAGGGCGCATTGGGGTAGGACGATAACTCGTTTATTTGGGGCGCACGTTGCCTACGCAGATGTCACAATAGACTGTGTTTGGTCTGTCGCGGGTATGTAACGCACTTGCGGGGTATGTCGCAAGCCGGGAGGCATGAACACAGATTTTCGGGAATTTCGGGTTTCGGGCTTCGGGGGTGTCTTGCTGTCATGCTTTTTTTGTGTTAGCACGGCTCTGCTGACACATATTCCGCGGAAAATGTGTCATGTTTTTTGTGTTAGCACAGCTCTACTGACACATATTCTGCGGAAAGAATTGTTATGTTTTTGGTGCTAACAGAACTCTGGTGACACATATTCCACGGAAAATGTGTCATGCTTCTTTGTGTTAGCACGGCTCTACTGACACATATTCCGCGGAAAATGCGTCATGTTTTTTGTGTTAACACAGCTCCACTGACACATTCTGCGGAAAAATATCATGTTTTTGGTGCTAACAGAACTCTGGTGACACGTATTCCGCGAAAAATGCGTCATGCTTCTTTGTGTTAGCACGGCTCTACTGACACATATTCAGCGGAAAAATTGTCATGTTTTTGGTGAAATTTACGAACACTTACCCCCCGATAAGCAAGACTTGGAACCACTCCGCGTACTCAGCCTTTAAGAGTTTAATGGGGTTTCAAACTCAGGAATACTTATATTTGCTCCTTGAAACTTACGAACACTTACCCGCCGATAAGCAAGACTTGGAACCTGCAGACAACAACAAGCAGGTCTGTCGCAAAATCCCGACCATTGATACACACCCCCCGTAACGGGGTATGTCGCGTATGTGGGCCGCGGCCCCGTTACAAGCAATCAATATTGGCACGCGGCCATAGCAAATTCCAGAGACGGTTTTCGGTTGCGGCTTCGCCCGCTCGCAGTCATAGCAAATTCCAGTGACTCTACAAAATGCAAAAAAACACAAAAAGTAAGCAACAAAAGCTAATCATGGACCCAGCCTGTTTCCGTTTCACTGTATAGATCGCAAGCATAATTTCATTGTGTCTTGACGCATCATAGTGTACCAAAGTCTCTGTGTCGTGAGCATTGTTTCTTTGCGCTTCAGTACAGTTTTATGTACTAAGGTCTTTAAGCCGTAAGCACTTTTAACGGGAAAGTGCGAAGAGGATAACTTGTGATAACTACTACCATTTATCATAATTATGATACCTTATCATAATTATGATAACTTATGATAACTTATCATAATTATGATAACTTATCATAATTATGAAAAGTTGCTTATCATAATCATCATACTCTGAAATTAAGAACTTAAAGTTATCATAATTATGATAATTCAAATCGGGAAGTTGAAGTTATCATAATTATGATAACTTATGATGGGGAAGTTGAAGTTATCATAGTTATGATAACTTCAGGTTAGTAGTTTGGAGTGAAGGGGTGTGAGAGGAGGGGTAGGAGGGGTTAGGTGCGAGTGTAGTGGAGCAAGTCCATGTCATGGCCCCCATGACCCCCATCCGGCTCCAGCGCATGCCGCCCGCTCCGCTCCCCCTGCTCTCCCCGCCCCCTCCGCCCCACCATAGGGCAGGCCCCCCCAGCTCTCCCGCTTTCAGCCTGAGACCCTCCCAGCCCGCCCACCCCCAGCGCCTCCAGCCCCTCCAAGCCCTTGCAGCAAGCCCTCCCCTTTCCTTGGGTAGAGGGGGGTTGGCGGGATGGACGGAGGCAGCCTGAGAGGGTGGAGGGGGGCGCCTTAGTTAATTAGACTGTAGGATTTAAATGATTTAATTGGTTTATGGCTTGGCTGAGTCTCCCCACAATTAAATCGATTTAAACGATTTAGACGATTTAAACGATTTAATTGGGTCCAATTAAATCGTTTAAATCGGACGCCTGAATTAAAAAAGAATAATTCGCCTGGGCGATTTAAACGATTTAATTGGATCAAATTAAATCGTTTAAATCGGACGCCTGAATTAAATAATTCAATTGGCCTGGGCGAGTTAAACGATTTAATTGGGTCCAATTAAACCGTTTAAATCGATTAAATCGTTTAAATCGTTTAAATCGATTTACTTGTGGGTCACGTAGGATTTAAATGACTTAATTTGTTTATGGCTTGACTGAGTCTCACCAAAATTAAATCGATTTAAACGATTTAATTGGGTCCAATTAAATCGTTTAAATCGGACGCCTGAATTAATTAATTTCATTGGCCTGGGCGATTTGAACGATTTAATTGGACTCAATTAAATCGTTTGAATTCGACAGGCCAATTAGATTATTTAATTGGCGCGTCCGATTTGCACGATTTAATTGGACCCAATTAAATCGGTTAAATCGTTTGAATCGTTTAAATCGTTTAAATACTTAATAAAAAAAGGATTGAGCTAAATAGACCCGAAAGGCTGCTCTTTCATATATATATATATATGTACACATATAAACCATGTAACCCAAAAAACTCTATAAACCTTTAAAACCCTATAAACCCTATCTGCCCTATACAGCCTACTGTTTAAACACTATAAGCCCATGCCAACCCTATAAACGCCATAAACCCATATGTAAACCGATAAGCCCTTCAACCCCCACAAGCCCTGCAAACCCTAGAAACATACAAACCCTGTAAACAAACTCTACAGCAACTTTACCCCGTTTTCAAAGCCTATAAACCAGCTATAAGGCCTTCCGAACCCCAACCCCTTTTGAATACCCTGTGCAGTAAACACTTCGCAAGCCCTTTCAAAGCCCTTGAACAAACACAAACCCAAAACCCTAAACCCTACACCCTAACCCCTAACCCCTAACCCCTAAACCTTAAAACCTATACCCTAAACCTTAAACCCTAAACCCTAAACCCAACATCCGCAAAGCAAGAGGCCCCCCCGGAGCCCCGGGTCACCTCAAGCCAAGGCGTGCCCGCGCGAGACGTCAGTCCGTTGATCCTTGGGAGACAGACGCCCAGGGTTTAGGGTTTAGGGTCTAGGGTTTAGGGGTCTAGGGTTTAGGACTATGTAGGTACCTTATCAACGAGGAACAGCACGGAGTTTTTTCTCAGACTCCGCGTTGCGGCCCGCGTAGGGGGCTGCAACAGTCTAAACGAGTCTAGTCAGTGCGTTGCTGGCCAACAGCTCTAGGCAAAGCCAAACAAGGAACTCGCACCGACGTTAAAAGAACACAAAGCCTCTGTCTTGGTAGCCCAGTTTCCATTTTTTTAGTAACTTTAGAAAAAAGGGTACCCAGTTTTGGGGTTGGATATTTCATACCCGAACCTTGAAGCCAAAAAAAGTGGAAAAAGGGCACGTCTGGGCTACCCAGCTGTTGCCAAAGTGTTGCGAACTAGATGGAATCACCCAGGCTCAAAGGCTGCTTCTAGGGGCCCTGATCTGGGGGCCCTTATACCCCCAGAGTCGGATCCTTGTGTTGATGTGGCCGTTGGCACTCTAAAGCCCGTGGCGGACTCAAATCAAAGAGGATTTCATTCCGAGTCCAGATCTGAGAACTCTCGTGTTGATCTGGGAGATCTTGGTGCATCCGGCCAGTTTCCTGAGTTGGGTCGTTCTAAGCACCCTGTAAAAAAACATGTTCGTATATGGGGTCCTAAACCCTAAACCCTAAACCCTAAACCCTAAACCCTAAACCCTAAACCCTAAACCCTAAACACTAAACCCTAAACCCTAAACCCTAAACCCTAAACCCTAAACCCCAACCTCTCTAAAGCACCCCTTAGAGGGCCAGCCTAGCTTCATGGTCGACTCTAGCTCGTCGTAGAGGAGCCGCAGCATTCGGGCCACGCCTTGCTCGCCGCCAACAGCCAAGGCAAAGACCACGGGGCGTGCAAACATCCTTGGTTTAGGGTTTAGGGTTTAGGGTTTAGGGTTTAGGGTTTAGGGTTTAGGGTTTAGGGCTACCTTTTTGTGGCGGAACGTAGACCCCCCAACAAGTCAAAAGGTTACCGCTGGGTTGCCCAGCAGCACAGCGCTAGCACCCAGCCCCAAAGCCTTGAAGATGTCGGTTCCGCGTCGGATGCCGCCATCGATGAAGATCGGGATCTCTCCTCGAACCTTGGGTTAAGGGGGGGGGGGAATAGCGAACCACATGAATGAACCCTAAACTGCTATAAGAACTACTCAGGTAACATGAACCACAAACCCTAAACCCTGAACCCTAAACTCTAAACCCTCTAAACCCTAAACCCTAAACCCTAAACCCTAAACCCTAAACCACGAACCCTTTTAGAGTTCATTGGCTCCCCAAGGAACTTCTTCTGCAATGGAGGGCAGCACATCAATGGTCGCAGGTGTGCTGTCCTGAAGGACCAAGTTAACCCTAGATCGTCTAGGGTTTAGGGTTTAGGGTTTAGGGTGTAGGGTTTCGGGTTTAGGGTTTAGGGTGGTAGGGTTACCCAGTGGTAAGATGACCCCGTCACCCTAAACCCTACGTCCTAAACCCCAAACCTAGATAGGGTAGGTGATCCCAATTTTCGGGTTCATTTCTAAACCCTAAACCCTAAACCCCAAACCCCAAGCCCGAAGCCCAAGGCGCCAGTTGGCGGCCACCGTGGTTGGAGACGACGATGGCATCAGCTCCTGCCTTGATTGCCTCACGTGCATCCAAGGGATGCCTCGGTAGCCCAGTTAGGGTTTAGGGTTTAGGGTTTAGGGTTAGGGTTTAGGTTTTAGGGTTTAGGGTAGTTCTTGCAACAGGGCTACCCGTTTTGGATTGGCTACTTTGTAAGGGAACATCGACCCCCCCCCCCCCCACCCCAAAAAAAAGGGACAAAATGGGTACCACTGAGCTACCAAGATGCATTACTCCCTTTGCGATGACCTTACTTCTCCAGCAACGAAGAGGGTAAAAAAGGCGGGTAAGCTTGATATTCTGCCCACCAAAAAACTGGCAGCCCGAAAAGTGTTAGATCATTCCCTAAACCCTAAACCCTAAACCCTAAACCCTAAACCCTAAACCCTAAACCCCTAAACCCTAAACCCGAAGGCAAGGGACTGGAAGGGAGCAGACAGACTTCAACCATGAGATGATGCTCCAATCCAGCGTAAGATCTTTCTGCGCCTTGGGATGTGTAGGGTTTAGGGTTTATGGTTTAAGGTTTAAGGGTTATATATGGTTTAAGGTTTAGGGTTTGGGGTTTCGGGTTTCGGGCTACAATCCCTCTGAATGGGCTGTTAATATACGGAGGAACATCCCAATCTGCGCCTCGAACTCGACCAGCTGTTGGTTGACGATCTTTCCCAACATCCTTATGCTGCTCTCCAATACACCCATGACCCTAAGAGTCCATGTGCCTAAATAGGGAATAGGGTTTAGGGTTTAGGGTTTAGGGTTTAGGGTACCTAAATAGGCTTTGGGCCCCAAGTCGATTATAATCAGGTACATGGATGCATGGACCCTCAGGGTGAGGGAGAAACAAAATAGCTTAGACTTTCTATATGGTTCCTACAAAAATCAAAGGGACCCCCGCCCCCCCCCCCCCCCCCCCAAAAAAAAAAAAAAAAACAGGAAACAATTCCAGAGGCTAAGCATCTGGACATTCGGAAGCTGGCCCATTGAATCCGAGGTCGCATAGCCAGTGCCTAAAAAAGGTTAAACTTGGGTTTAGGGTTTAGGGGTTAGGTTTCATTTTTTGGGGCTTATCATGGGTTCCCCTACTACCCTCGTCTAGTCTACCCCCCAGGTTCCCCCCCCCCCCCTTAAATCCCCTTTTTGAGGAATTATCCCGAAATAGCTTAAGTATCGGGGAACTTTGGGGGGGGGTGGGGGGAGTATAGAGGGGGGGTAGCAGAAAAACCCATGAGAACAACTTCAAAGCCAGGCAAAAGGTTAAACTTGGGTTTCGGTATGTTGATTGTTTAGGGTTTAGGGAAACCCTAAACCCTAAACCCGAAACCCTAAGCCCTAAACCTAAACCCTAAACCCTAAACCCTAAACCCTAAACCCTAAAGTTCATCTATTGGCTATAGGTAAGGTGCGAATGTCTCGTTCGCGGCGGCCGGTGATTGGAGCGTCCACCGTCAGGCAAAGCGCCTTGTAGCCCAACTGCTCTGCCTTCTTCACCTGTGCCGGTTTAGGGTTTAGGGTTTAGGGTTTGGGGTTTAGGGTTTAGGGTTCCTCTGCAAAACCCCTCTGAACAAATTCTCCTGAATCCTCTTCAAAAAAATAAGGGAAGATGTGTTATAGGCCTTGGGGGTCAGGATGGCCCTTAAAACCCTCTTAAAACAAAAACAGGCGTTTCAGAATCTGACTATCCGTCCTCCTAAACCCAATAAGGGAAAATATGATATCCATGGATGGCCCTAAAAAAACCCTCTGAGCAAATATTCCAACTCCACGATCCTCTTACACCCAACATAAGGGAAGATATCCAAAAAACTGCCCCCAAAAACTTACCCCCAATATAAGGGTATACAAACATTGTCGCAAAGATCTCCCTAGTCGCGATCATCTCCGTGATGTCGCGGCGCTTGAAGACGTAGAGCTGGAAAATCAAACCTTGGCTGACTTCTGAACCCCTCCTAAAAGTTCAACTTTTAGGCTCCTTGTGGTAGCTTCACCCTAAACCCTAAACCCGAAACCCTAAACCCTAAGAGCCAGCCAGAAGAAAGCCAAGAAGCCCTTCGGCTTCCCGCCTTCCGCCGGCACAGCCCCTGCGACGTCCTCCATGGACATGTTCCCCAACCTTCAGAACTCCAAATGAACTCGAAAAAAAGGGTATAGGGTACCTAAGCTAGTTTAGGGTTTAGGGTTTAGGGTTTAGGGTTTAGGGTTTAGGGTTTAGGGTTTAGGGTTTAGGAATTAGAGTTCAGCGGTTACCCTAAGGTTCCGTGTACTTCAATAGGGAATACTTGGGCCCTAAAGTACTTCCTATTAGGGACTTTGGGGCCCAAGTATATAATGGTAAGGTACATAGACCCTTAGGGCTCTAAAAGGCATTGGTTCATGTATACCCTAATACTAATAAGGATTCGAATAATTTAGGGTCTATGACCCCTAAACCCTGAACCCTAAACCCTAAACCCTAAGCGCTGAAGCCTAAACCCTAAACCCTAAACCCTAAACCCTAAACCCTAAACCCTAAACCCTAAACCCTAAACCCTAAACCCTAAACCCTAAACCCTAAACCCTAAACCCACATTTTAGGGTTCCTTTGGTCCCCCAAGGAACGAGGAGAGGGTGAAGGCCGTGCCGGCCCGGACCGCAGCGCGAGCCGATGCTTTCTCCGCATCCGGGTGGGCCTGGGCGTGCATGGCCTGAGCTGCTGCAGGGTTTAGGGTTTAGGGTTTAGGGTTTAGGGTTTAGGGTTTAGGGTTTAGGGTTTAGGGTTTAGGGTTTAGGGTTTAGGGTTTAGGGTTTAGGGTTGAGGGCCAGTTTAGGGTGTAGGGTGTAGGGTGTACGGTGTAGGGTGTACGGGTGGGCATGCATGTTGCTGCAGCTCGTATAGCCCCTTACAGACCCCTTATAAGGAAGGTTCAGAAGACTCTTATATACCCCATATAAGCAAGGTTCATAAGCCCCATATAATCGTTAAGGAAGGTTCAGAAGCCCCTTGTATACCCTTCAAGGAAGGTTCATAAGCCCCTTGTATACCCCTTATAAGGAAGCTAAGAGTTCATATACCCCCTAAGAAAGCCCTTACAAGGAAGGTAGGAGTTAATATACCCCATATATATCTCTAAAAAGGAAGGTAAGGCACCATTTTCCCGTGCGATGGGAGTTCAGAACCCCCCCCCCCCCCCCCAACAAAGTGGACACTTTCCGTTCTTTTGGGGGAATTCGAGTATCCCAAAACACGTGTATAAGGTGTACTCGTTCTGCTACCTAAGCTGCTGATGGAGCGACCATGACCGGGAAGCGCAAGTCAATGCCTTAGTAGCCCAGTCGTCATATTACAACGAGGGCACCCTTGTTTTTACACACTAAACTCTAAACCCTAAACCCTGAACCCCAAACCCCAAACCCCAAACCCCAAACCCCAAACCCTAAAGCCTAAACCCTAAACCCTAAACCCTAAACCCTAAACCCTAAACCCTAAACCCTAAACCCTAAACCCTAAACCCTACCACCAGGATGCCGAAGAAGGAGGACTTCAGATCGACCTGTGTCACGGGAATCAGCACCCTTGGGATGATCCGATACTTCTCGAAGGCGGAGCGGTTTTCCTTGGCTGACTTCTGAGTTTAGGGTTTAGGGTTTAGGGTTTGGGGTTTAGGGTTTAGGGTTTAGGCCCCTCCTAAAAGTATATTACTTTTAGGCTCCTTGTTGGTAGTTTCTTCAAAAACCCAAAAGGTTAAAGTCCTTAAGAGCCGGCCAGAAGAAAGCCCAGTTTCCTTCAAGGTCCACTCGTCCGTGGCTCCGCCCTGGTAGTAGCCGTAGGAAGGGGCTGGCATGACCTTAGCTGTCCAGTAACATATGGGGAACCAAAGGCTATCCTTAGAAAGGTTATAGGGAGTAAACTACCCCAAATAAGGTTAAAGATTACCTACTCTACTGCCAAGTGGGGGGTTGCCGGACACAGGGGTTCCCTTTTGGGGTCCCTTAAAGGGCATTCTATATTCTATTTGGGGTATAAAAGGGGTACCCCTATTTTGAGAGATGCCCAAGGGACTTCACGCGCGGCAAGCTCGAAATCATCCAGGTTCATGCCTAGACCCGGGAGTAACCTAGGAATAAAAAGGTTACCCTTTCTGGTGTTGAGGGGATGATAAGGGAACCCCAATCCTAAATAAAGGAAAAAAGGGCCTACTGCCAAACCCTAAACCCTAAACCCTAAACCCTAAACCCTAAACCCTAAACCCTAAACCTCCGGGTCCTAGATGCATTGGCGCATGCGGCTCTTGTCCTGGCTCTCGGGACTCGGTTGCTTCGGCTCACCTTGCGACTCCAACTCTTTCCTTGGTAGCCCAGTGGCCATCTTATCATAAAGGGCCCTAAACCCTAAACCCTAAACCCTAAACCCTAAACCCTAAACCCTAAAGCCCTTCTTGGGCTT
The DNA here is from genome assembly GCA_905221605.1 of Symbiodinium natans. Lineage (NCBI taxonomy): Eukaryota > Dinophyceae > Suessiales > Symbiodiniaceae > Symbiodinium > Symbiodinium natans. The sequence continues at coordinate 809,851 of CAJNDS010001890.1, forward strand.
TAGGGTTTAGGGTTAGAGTTGAGGGTCTATAGGGCGCCAGTTACCTGAAAAGGGAGAACCTCATAAAATAAGAAAAACAAAAAAGACAAAAAAGACAGAAAAGAATGATAAAAAAGAAAGAACAAGAAGGGTAAAGGGTACCCCTGGGCTACCAAGTTTCTGGGCCGAGGTCTTCATGCTCCTCACGCCCAAGCGCTTCTTCACCTCCTCGAGTAGGAGGTGATGCCTCTTGGCTGCCTCTTCGCGTTCGCGAAGGAGCGACGCATCGAGCCATGAGATCAGATCCTCAGGGGCCCTAAACCCTAAACCCTAAACCCTAAACCCTAAACCCTAAACCCCAAACCCTAAACCCTGAAACCAGGTCCTCGTGGGCCTCCAGGTCGAGTGGCGAGGCTTTTAAACAACTCATATTGGTCTCAGGACTCTTTGAGTCGGAGCCTAATTCTGAGTCTGTGAAAAACTATACAGAGTTTCTTTTTGGGCCGAGAAAGCTTGGTAGCCCCAAAAGGAGCCTCTGTTTCTAGAGGACATGCACGTGTTGCTCAGAACTCCAAGGGGATCACGATTTACTCTGAGGGTCCATGTACCTCATTCTTATATACCTGGGCCTCAAAGTACTTCCTACATACGGACTTTGGGGCCCAAGCATACCATAATGAGGTGCCTGGACCCTTAGGGACAGATATGTCACACGCTCTTGCGCAACCTACCAGCCCTGAGCCCCAAACCGCGACAACCCACATCGAGCCCTTGATTCCCTGAGCCGGACAGTCTGAAGTAGGGTTTAGGGTTTAGGGTTTAGGGTTGAATGCAACGCTTGTCTTACCGGTTCTTGGCAGGGAATGAGGGAATGCGGCCCGCCAGTAGTGAGAGGGAGAGAGTGGAGAATAAAGGTACCTACAATATTCCCTCCGAGAGAGAGAGGAGATATAAGGTACCTAGAATATTCCCTCATTCCCTACTAAAAACCTGGTGCTCTGTTCTCTTTCATTCCGAGCATCCTAGGTTGACAACATAACAAATCCTCAAGGCCTTCCCAGGCGTTACTGCAATACTTCCCAACATGCACACATCGCATGCGCAAACAGGAAGAGGGCAGCGCGCAAGATTCTCGCAGCCCCGAGTCTAAATCCTAAAAACGGTCTGGGTTTAGGGTTTAGGGTTTAGGGTTTAGGGTTTAGGGTTTAGGGTTTAGGGTTTAGGGTTTAGGGTTTAGGGTTTAGGGTTTAGGGTTCTAGGAATTGGGGTCTAGGGTTCAGGGTTGAGGGTTTAGGGCTTAGAATCCTCAATCGTGAGGCGCCGACCATGTCCCGGCATTCATCCACAGGGGGAAGACTCTCGATGGAGGGGGAATACCTGACACTGGGTGAGGGTTGGGATGGGTTGGGCAGGGTTTGTGGACTTCATGATGGATCCAGGGTGTAAGGTCTAGGGTTTAGGGTTTAGGATTTAGGGCTTAGGGGAACTAACTAAGGGTTGAGGTTTGTGGTAATGAGGCTTAGTGGTAAAGAGTTGGGGTGAGGGAGAGCTCTTTAGGAGTTAGGGGATCACAGTCAGATTTAGGCTTATAAAGCTTGCGGGGGATGTCTATATAAGTATAAATAAACAAATATATATATATATATATATATATATATGCATATATATATATATATATGTATATCTTTATATTCCAAAATATTTCTACATGTCTCTGAGGTTTAGGGCTTAGGGTTGCTTCTTGCAGCTACTACTTCTCAGGAGATCGCGGACCGATGCATCCTAGCAAGGCGCAGGGAGGATGGTACATGATGACATGATGAAGCCGGATCCACGCAAGTCTAGGGTTTAGGGTTTAGGGTTTAGGGTTTAGGCTTTAGGGTTTAGGCTTTAGGGTTTCAAACCCTTCACAAAAGGAAGCCCCCAAAAGGGTACTCATAACTGTTGGCCAAAATTGACAAACGAAACCGAACTTTGCAAGGAAATTACGTTCAAGGTCGAAATTGGCCCTGAACACGAAACTCTAAACAAGACCCTCCAAACTAACCCTAAGGATCCATGTACCTATACAGTACATACTTGGTCCTGAAGGGATGAACCCTTAAAACCTGTAACCTACATCAAGGGTCTAGTGACACAACTGCCTGAATTGACCTTCGGGTTTAGGGTTTAGGGTCGGTCCCATCGTCAGTTCACCAAACCCAATAGAACCCGGGAAACCTGGAGGTTAGGACCCAAGCCCCTGAAGCCACGAAATTGGAACACCCTTTAATTTAACGCCCAAGTATATACATTTAGGGTTTAGGGTTTAGGGTTTAGGGTTTAGGGTACTATATCGGTACATGGATCCTTAGGGAGGGGTTATGAGCCTTCCCGTATCATAGAAGCCAAAACGGGGCTCCTCATGAAGGAGCTAAAGTTCAGTACTGTATTCTGTCCAACAAAATCCTATGGCAACCAAATTTTTTACTTCCTGCACAAAACCGAGAAAACCTCAGAACGATAGACAAGCTCTCAGCCCGAACCAGCAGTCCCCGAATTCTGATGAGACCAGGCATGTTGGGGATTAACTGGTTTAGGGTTTCGGGTTTTGGGTTAGGGGTGTTCAGAACAAGGTTTACCGTAATTAGGCTGTTTAGGGTCCCGGACACTAAGCCGAAAAAAAAAAAAACACACACACACAGCCCTACAATATGAAGAACCCCCTATGACATGCACAACTGCGCCTTCAGTTAGAGGAACCTCTCGAGCATGCAGACAGTGCGCTGTGCTAAGCTATCCAATTTCTCATATACCATTTCCGTGGCATAACAAATTCATACATGTATGTACACAAAAATGCATATCAGAATAAGTTGATACATATGTATGTATATATATATATATGTGCGCACCCAACACTTATATGCCAACAATGACATCTCTTGACTTGTTGGAGCTTCGCGCGTCCGAGCCTCGGCGGAGGCTCACAGGATCCCGCTGCAGGGACCCGGGAGGTTGATCTCAATTCGATTTTTGCTTTTGGCGGAGGGGGGGGGGGGGTTTAGGGTTGAGGGTTTAGGGTTTAGTGTTTACGGTTTAAGGGAGGGCGTCGCCCCCCCCCCCCCACCCGCTCCTAATCCCCTCTCCAAAGGGTGGGGGGACCCAGGGAACCCCAGTTTGTTTGACCCTGGAACCTGAAACTCCTCCATAAAGCTCCTGAACAAACCTTCGAACTACCACACCTTTCAACCCTCCCAGCTCCCAAAAGTATGTCAGATGATGTTGTTGAGGCTTTGGGGGGGCTATGTTTTTTCCACATACTTCGGGGGGTTTAAGGCAAAGCCTACCGTAATAACCCATTTGTCTAAGGATATTGCTAATAAAAAACCCTTATCGGATTCTTGTAGGGTTCTTTACGTACTAGACCCAGGAATAACCTAGGAATAAAAAGAGCCGCACCTATTGGTTTAAAGGGGCTTGTATGGGAGCCTAATGGGTCCTAGTTTTAGAACCCTCACCCTTATAAACCCTAAACCCTAAACCCCTGAGTCCTAGTTTAGGTATATCAAGGGTGACAAGGCACAAAGGGCCCGGGAGGGTGCCGCAAGTGAAGTGGCCCTCCGTGTCGATTTACAGCCCTGAACTCGCAACCAACCTTGGGGTTTAGGGTTTAGGATTTAGGGTTTAGGATTTAGGGTTTAGGATTTAGGGTTTGGGGTTCAGGGTTCGGTTTCCAGGGTCTCAAACCTGTAAACATTGAGCCCTAAGCCGCAACGGAAGGCTTACATCGTGAACTTCTCCATATGACGTGACATGTGCGGCTGCTCATCCTGTCAGAGCTGTATCTCTCCAGCTTTCACAGAGAAATTTCATAGCCTAGAAGCAACCCAGGGTGAAGCCCCTGGCAGAAAGCCGTCATGGACTTTAGTCGGCAAGGGCTGCGCCATCTTTCCCCCAGCAGGCACGCTAGACCATGGTGCATGTGTCCTGCTGTCACGCATCCCGCACCGGGACGCGTTGGCCACAAGGGAACGCGGAAAGCAAAATGAATGCTCGTAGCATGCAGACGCCGAGCCGGCCAACCGAGTCGGCAAAGCCGCCAGTGACGACCATCCTCACAACCGGCCAGCGGTGTGCAAGAATTTTCGGGTAGGTGCGGCAAAGCCCTGTGTGTAGGGCCTCTGCCTGCATGTGCATGCTAGATCGATCCAGGTTAGCTGACCGCACCGAAGCGTGTTTAGACATGTTGTCCTAAACCCTAAACCCTAAACCCTAAACCCTAGACCCTAAACCCTAAACCCTAAACCCTAAACCCTAAACTGCAGCGACTCACAAGAGCAGCACGAGCACAAGGTTGAGCCGCAAAACGGCGGATGCAAGAAAGGCCGTCACATCTTCCTTGGGGTTTAGGGTTTAGGGTTTAGGGTTAAGGGTTTAGGGTAAACTTAGGATCTATATTGCCCTATACAAAACGTACCCTAAGCCCAACTAGGGTATATGAACCATAGACTGACCATAGACCTTTTAGGGTTCATCCGACCCTTAAGGCCTTAAGGTTCTAGAAACGAACCCTAAACCCTAAACCCTAAACCCTAAACCCTAAACCCTAAACCCTAAACCCTAAACCCTAAACCCTAAACCCTAAACCCTAAACCCTAAACCCTAAACCCTAAACCCTAAACCCTAAACCCAAATTCAAGCTCGGAGGTCCTTGACAGAAGGCCTGAACCCTAAAACCTAAACCCTAAACTCTATAAGAACGGAACCCTGAACCGTACAGAGCCTTTTAAGGCGGGTGTAGGGCTTCAGGACCCCAAGTCAAGAAAACCTACGAACCCTGAAGCCCTCATGAACTCCGAACGGGTTCCGCAACTGAGGCTCTAAGCCCTACAACATATTCCCCAAACCCTACTCTGCCTAAACCCGAAACCCTAAACTCCCTGAACCCTGAACTCCCGAAACGCCCTAAACCCTAAACCCTAAACCCTAAACCCCTCAACCCGCAGGCGTCCTCTGCAACCTCCAGGGCTTCGAGATGGCTGGCTTCGCCATCCTGCGTAGGGGGGGGGGGGGGGGGGGTTAGGGTTTAGGGTTTAGGGTTTAGGGTTTAGGGTTTAGGGTTTAGGGTTTAGGGTTGAGGGTTTCGGGTTTAGGGTTCAGGAGATTCGGGTTTTTAGGAGAGGCTTTCGGCAGTTCTGCTCTGGGCTGTCTTTCCTTGCACCTGCCATCCCCCCAAACCTCTCCCAAGTTTCTAGCAGCTTAGGATAGGGGTTCCGGAGCCCTAAACCCTGAACCCTAAACCCGAAACCCTAAACCCTAAGGAGCTTTGGGTGCGTTTCCGCCCTCCCAAGCTCAGAATTCTCAGAGGTCTTGAGCCTGGGTAGGGCCAGGCTTAGTGGCATCTAGGGCTTCGGGTTGAGCAGTTTAGGGTTTAGGGTTTAGGGTTTAGGGTTTAGGGTTTAGGGTTTAGGGTCTAGGGCAAAGGGCTGTCTAGGGCTTAGGGAAAACTCTGAAGGTGTATGGGTGTTAGGTTTCGGTTTGGGGCTTTGGCTCTAGGCCTCGGGGTGTACATGAGGGGCCAATGGAATTAGGAGGGCATGTGGGGCAGCCCACAACCCTGAGGGAGAGGGTGACATTGATCGTGTACTACTCTTAGCCTATGAACACCAAGAACTAAACCGATAAGAACCCTTCCGTTACCCGTATAAGGAAGAAGGATATTATTTGCCATTTACTATTACAATTACTCTTATTATTCTTACTTTTATTGTTATTATTATTGCTATCATAATTATCGTTATGATTATTAGTGCAACTATTATATTTTACATTTCTTTTTTTTGGGGGGGGAGGCGGTCTTAAGCATTAGTTTATGCTCCCCCTAAACCCGGCACTCTAAACCCCAAACCCCTTAGAACTTGAATGCAAACTGGCCATGTCAGAGGTGCCGACAAGCTCCATTGAAATCCTAAATGCTCACTCGACTGTTGCCTTGGGCAGCAGCAGAACGGCATCTACCACGTTCTTTTTTAATTTTGGCTTTCCTCCAGCCCCCAAAAGCATGGACCCGGATGACAGCATCTGGCTATTATGGGTTTTTGTTTAAACTTAGGGGCTGTTTTTGTTTAAACTTAGGGGCTGGAGCAACCAGAGCCCTAAACCCTAAACACTAAACCCTAAACCCTAAACCCTAAACCCTTAACCCTAAACGTTAGGGCTGAAGCCCTGCAAGAAGAGGGCAGCCCTGGCATTCCCTCATCCGGCTTCAGCAGTTGGCGAGCCGTAGGTATCCTCGCCCCCAAGCAAGTTGAGGGTTCGCGGCGGTTTAGGGTTTAGGGTTTAGGGTTTAGGGGTTAGGGTTTAGGGTTTAGGGTCTAGGGAGAGATTAGGGTTCAGGGAGCGGTTTTAGGGGCCTAAGAGTTAAGGGTTGAGGTTTTAGGGTTCAGGGAGTTTAGGGTTGAGGGTGAAGGGTTCAGAGAGTTTTTTCGGTTTTAAGAGTTAAGGGGCCGGGAGTTTTAGAGTTGAGGGCTTAGGGTTCAGGAGTTTAAGAGCTATGTAAGGATCCAGGGAGTGTAGGGTTGAGGGTTTAGGGAGTTCAGGGATTAGGGGGCAGGGTGGAGGGAGTTCAGGGTCTAGGGTTTAGGGCTTCTGATAATGTGCCGTGGGGGAGGTCGAGATTCGGGGGCACCTACCGTGGCAGTAAAGGCAGTTCAGTGACGTACATCGGGCTTTCCCAAGATTTGCAGACCCCTTGGGGTTCCTGTATTGAAGACATAGGGTCACTTGGGGGCGCAATAGGGGTACCCCTTTTCCGGGGAGATAGCCATAGGGGTTTAGGGTTTAAGGACAAGAGGCTTAGGGTTGTGGATTTCATGATGGTAACATTTCAGGCGGGCGAGGGCGTTTTTGATTCCAAGGTGGCGGCGAATGCTCCAGGAAAGGCCAGAGCAACTTCTATCTGCTTAAGAAACCCCCCCAAGAAAATGAACAACAAACACTAATGGGAATAAGAATAAACCTATAATCCCTACCCCCCCCAAAAAAAACAATCCTAGATTACCATTTTTAAGGAAAACAGGGGCTCTTAAGCTAGGTTGCCGTAACCTGGGGTGAAACAAGGCTGCCCTTTGTTGCTGACATTCAAGGTGCCCAAAAGCCAAAAGAGCAAAGGGTACCACTGGGCGACCAAGCCTCGAACCTTCAACTGCGCTTAGGGTTTAGGGTTTAGGGTTTAGGGTTTAGGGTTTAGGGTTTAGGGTTTAGGGTTTAGCGCTCCATTCCGAAAGCGGGCACGTCCTTTGTCGGAAAATGCCCATAATGGCCCCTAAATTCCCATAGGGATTGTGGGCAAGGTTCCCCCAAACCCTGGGGTACAACCTTTACGGTCTCAGGTAGGGTCCCCTCCGATAAAATCTCCCAGGTCCCAGGTCCTTCCAATCTGTCATGACTGTGACCGTCAGGGGATCCTGCTCCAGGGCCCCCGCGGCCTAAACCCTGAAACCCTGAAACCCTGAAACCCTGAAACCCTGAAACCCTGAAACCCTCAAACCCTCAACCCTATAAACCCTCAAACCCTCAACCCTATAAACCCTAAACCCTAAACCCTAAGCCGATTTTGGCTGCCATCCCAGAACCCCGAAGCAAACTTGACAGCGCCAAGCCTCAACCCCTCAACCCTACATCGTGAATCTCAAAGCCTGCTTTGTAGCCCAGCAACCATTTACATATGATAAATATATATGTATATATATATATATATACACTTAATCCCTGTTCCCCTAGGAAGAAAAAGGATCCTTTTTGTTTGTATATAAGAAAGCCCATAACCCAAAAAGTAAAAAGGATCCCTAACACTGATCTAGTATATATATACATACATAATGCGGGTACGGGTGGTGGCGGTTACTTTCACTAGCACCACGTGGGCTAGCCTCTAAGCTTCAACTGGGTTAGGCTCAGGGCTTGGGGTTTAGGGTTTATAGGGCTTAGGGTTTAGGGTATACTTTTGAGTCTAGAGTTTAGCGTTTAGGGTTGCACCTAAGGTTTTGCTTCTCCAGGCCCTTGAGGCGATGAATTTCAGAGCCCACCGGCATTCGGAACGTTCTAACGAAGTCGGGTTCCCTTTAACACCCTAAACCCTGAACCCTAAACCCTAAACCCTGGGAGGGTAAAGACCCACGCTTGCGGCCTGCAGAACTTAGAGACCTTCATGGGGTTTAGGGTTTAGGGTTTCTAGAGTTTATAGGGTTTAGAGTCTAGAGTCTGCAGGGTCGTGAGTTTATGGGGCTTAGGGTGTTGGGATTTAGACTTAAGGGTTGGCATTCCGGGCACTTTGTTTCAAAAGCCCAAACACGAATCTCAAACACGACTCCGTTGTACCAGGGCCCCTTTGAAAGGATGCTCATTGCTTGAAGCCCGAGCCATGAAGCCAAACCCTAAACGCAACACTCTAACGAGGGATACCACACCTCCCCCTCTCTCTCTCTCTTTCTTTGGGAGTGGGTGCGATACTAAATGCAAAAGCTATGGGACTTACCTAACTCCCGGTAGGACTGATAAGCCTACACTTCCAGAGACCTAGTTGGTGTGTCCTCGAGGTCTCGAGTGACCTTGCCATCAGATCTCTGGATCTAGAGGACGACGCTGAGGGCGTTTGTTTAGTAGGGGGAGCTTCGGCCGAAGCCCTAAACCCTAAACCCGAAACCCTCAACTCCGAACCCCTAAAACCGAAACCCTGAACCACCTCTTCGCGAGGTGTCCTTAAACCCTAAACCCTAAACCCTAAACCCTAAACCCTAAACCCTAAACCCTAAACCCTAAACCCTAAACCCTAAAACCTAAACCATGGCCGCACTTTTTTCTCTTCCATCGACCAGGCATCGCCCCAGAGGGTCCGCTAGTGGTGCTTTTTCCGGAGTTTAGGATTTAGGGTTTAGGGTTTAGGGTTTAGGGTTTAGGGTGTAGGGGTTTAGGGGGTAGACAAACGGTTTAGGGTTTAGGGGTTTAGGTGTTTAGGGGTTTAGGGGCTAAGGGGTTAAGGGGTTAAGGGGTTTAGGGGTTAACGGGGCTAAGGGGTTCAGTATGGCCTTTGCTACCGAACTCCAAGTTTTGTACTACAGGCGGACGCTCTTGGCACCACGCCGGCTCTCAAAGCCACGCTTGGAGATTCATGGTACTTATTCTCCAATTATAACTGTACTTCTAACCCACTAATCAGCCCCGTAAGTGCCCTAAGATGGTTACAAGTACAGTTATAAGTATAAACCCTAAACCCTAAACCCTAAACCCTAAACCCTAAACCCTAAACCCTAAACCCTAAACCCTAAACCCTAAAAGCCTCAGGCTCTCAGCTTCTTGTAGTACTCCAGCAGCTCCCGCATGCCTTCAAAACTCCAGAGCATCTGGTCTCCCCCAAACCAAAACCGCTGCAGCTCTCACTTGAAAAACCCTAAACCCTAAACCCTAAACCCCAAACCCCAAACTCTAAACCCTAACCCCAAACCCTAAACCCTAAAAGTCAAGCCGGAATCCATGAGATCGCTTCGAGCGGCGATCTTGCGCCGAAGTGGAGTCGCTTTGGCCCCGCGTGGAGCCGTGAAGGAGGAGGATGTTGATATCCTGGGATTTAGGGTTCAGGCTTCAGGGGCTTTGGGCCATGGGGTTAAAGTGACTAAGGGTTTGAGGGGATGAAAGGTTTAAGGTTGATGTCCTGGGACTTCGGGTTCAGGTTGCAGGTTTAAGGGTTGTTGATTCAAGGGGTTGAGGGTTTGAGGGTTTCAGGGAGTAAGGAATTAAGGGATTAAGGGATTCAGGGTTTAACGGCTTAAGGGGTTAAGCGTCTAAGGGATTGGGGGGTTTAGGGATTTTGGAGGATATGTTGGCGACTTCAGCGCGGGGTCTGTGAATGCATGAAATTCTGCATGTACATGCACATGCACATGCAAAAATCGATGGACGTGTACATGCATGCTTCCTTGCCTATACATACAGACATATAACATATATACATGTATGTATGTATATACAGATGTATACAGATATTTCAAGACGTGCACTATTTGCCATAACCATGCATACGTATGCATGTACTTAGGCTGAGCTACCTGATGCTTTCGGTCACCTTGGTGCCTGCCCCTCCTCTTTTTTTTTTTTTTTTGTTTTGGGGGGGGGACCCTTTCAATCCCGAGACTTGAGAGATTTAGGGTTGGTGTTGGCTTTGGGAACCTATTTTCGCTGGCTATTGCTTTAAAGCTCCTTCAGGGGACATTCAGGGCAGCCAACCCGATCCCCTGACTTGCAAATCGCCTGCAAAGCCTTCAGCGGAAGCTACTATTCAAGAACGGAGTCAGTGGTGAGTGGCCGCGGATAAAGTTGAATTGAAAGGCTACTATAGGGGCCTATGTTAATAGAATGGGAGGCGTGCAACGTTTGGGGTTCCTGCAATCTCCCACAAACCCTCAAACCCCAAACCCAGAAAAGACACACCCTCTAAACCCTAAACCCCGTGCTGAACAAGTTCAGCCCTGCAGGGGGTTTCTCTGTTTCTCAGCTTCGCTGACCACAGATGCTGTACCTGCCAAGCCACCAGGACTTCCAAATCTGCACTCGGAAGCAGATCAACAGCACGGGCGATGCTTTCCACCTTAGTCGGGGGAGTCATACCAACCCTAAAACCTAAACCCTACACGCCTAAACCCTAAATCCCAAAGCCTAAACCCTAAACCCCAAAACCCTGAACCCTAAACCCTAAAGCCTAAACCCTAAACCCCCAAAACCCTAAACCTTATGGTGGGCATTGATTGGGGGTTGCTCCGGTGCGCTTTGCCACTCGAGGGTTCTCCAGCCCTGTACTCCTTAAAGGCTTAAGGGGTTCAGGGTTTAGGGCTTATAGAGCTCAGGGTTTAGGGGTTAGTGGTTAGGGTTTAGGGAGTTTAGGGTTTAGGCTATCATGTAGGATTGGTTCGCGACTTTACGTAAGACAGGCACATTTGAAGGACGAAACCCCTAAAAACCTGAAACCCCGCAAACTTTGAAATTCTGAAACCCCGAAACCCTACACCCCTCAACCCCTGAACTCAAAACCCTGAACCCTAAACCCTAACCTCTAAACCCTACACCCCTAAACACTAAACCCTGGGGAGAGTTCTTTCCCCTTAGTTGGCGACCCTGCGGAGGAATACTATGTCTTCAGATACACGGGCTACACTTTCTCAGAAATCGAAAAAAAGTCTAGGGTTTGGGGTCTAGAGTTTAGGGCCGCAAGCCCACAACCCTAAACCCTAAACCCTAAACCCTAAGCCCTAAGCCCTAAACCCTAAACCCTAAACCCTAAACCCTAAACCCCAGACCCTAAACCCTATGAACCCTGAACCCTTGCCACCCCCTGCACTGATCGCATGCCAAAGTTCGATGGACTCCCACGGATTTCGGAAGACGCCTCCACCTACGGGTTCAGGGTGTAGGATTGACGTTAGGGTTCAGGGTTCGGGTTTAGGGTTTAGGGCTTAGGGATTAGGGTTTAAGGGTTAAGGGTTAAGGGTTAAGGGTTTAGGGTTCAGGGTTCAGGGTTCAGGGCTTCGGGTCCACCTATATACTACATACTTGGGCCTTGAAGCGAATATGTGGGAACCCCCTTTCAAGCCGAAGTACATACCATATAGGCACGTGGACCCTGAGGGTTTGTTGGGTTTCTACGGTTTCTAGAGGTTCTAGGGTGTTTAGGGCTTCTTTGGTTTAGGGTTTTAAGGTTTGTAGGGTGTACAGGGTATATAGGCTTTAGGTTTTGTAGGAATTTGGGGTGTATAGGGTTTGGGTTTACAAGTCTTTTGGGGGGTCGGGGTAGGGTTGAATGGTCAGGTTGGCGTGTTGATCCCTACGAGCCCATGCACCTGCATGTTAGATACTTGGGCCACTAAGCGTATATGGGCTTGGTAGCCCAGTAACCATATTATAATAAGGGCACCCTTTTGGGGTACTTGGAAGTTCTTGGTGCTTATTAACCAAGTATGACCGTACTTATAACCATACTAGGGCACTTAAGGGGCTGATAAGTGGGTTATAAGTACAGTTATAATTGATTAAAAAGTACCATGAACCTCCAAGTACTTTATGAGGGAATCTGGTTCTAGGCCGCCACTGCAGGGCAGACTGGAGTCCAAAATTCCACAGCGCCCTTCCCTAAACCCCAAAGCCTGAAGTTAAGGCCCCATAAACCCTAAACCCTAAACCCTACATCCTAAACCCCAAACCCTCACTAAGTCCTCAATCCTCAGCCAAGACTCCGAACAAATCTAAACACCCTGCAGCTACTCAGTTCTTGGGGCCCGCTGGTTACCTGTACGGCAACCCGGAAGAAACCCTCCATAAGAGTTTAGGGTTTAGGACTTAGGGTTTAGTGTTTAGGGTTTTGGGGCTTGGGGTTTGGGGTTTGGGGTTTACAGTTTAGGGTTTAGGGTTCCCCTGCAGTAAACTCCATAAAGTTGGAACATGGTTTAAGGCTAGTAACCCTCATGGGGCATGCGGGTTATTATGTTCCACCTCTTGGGATCTTGCTGTAACCCTACCCCGCCCTAAACCCTAAACCCTAAACCCTAAACCCTAAACCCTAAACCCTAAACCCTAAACCCTAAACCCTAGACCCCCAGGCCTAGCGGCATGAGGAAGACCTTCGCCCGGCTCCCAGACTCACGGGACCAGCTCGCGGCCGCGCGCAGTGAGCCGAAGTACCTACATCTGAGGCTGCAATGGTTACTGGGATCCGAAGTATCGGCTAGGGTTTAGGGTTTAGGGTTTAGGGTCTAGGGTCTAGGGTCTAGGGTCTAGGGTCTAGGGTCTAGGGTCTAGGGTTTAGGGTTTAGGGTTTAGGGTTTAGGGTTTATTCGTTTAGGTTTCCCTAAGGATTCATGTACCTACATGAAATAGTAGTATTTACTTGGGGCTTAACTGGCTTCCTATCTAGCAGCATTCGGGGCCAAGTATATACTACACAGGTACATGGATCCTTAGATTTGTTTGTGGCCTCAGGATCTCCAGGAGCTAGCTAGGGTTTAGGGTTCAGGGTTTAGGGTTTAGGGTTTCGGGTTTAGGGTTTAGGGCAAAAACTCTGAAAGCAGGCTGCTGAGCAAGCAGGAAGAGCTTGGCGACGGTGCTCTGGAACTCCTGCGCAGGCCTAAACCCTTACCTCGAAAACGCAACCCCTCTACCCTAAACCCTATATTAGGGGATAGGATTAGGGGGATCCTTGGGGACATAGACCCTCTGAATAAGGTCCCTGTTGAAGAGAGCCAGAAGAGGCTGAGGAAGGGCTCCCTTTTTAAGGGCTCCGCCTTCGTCTACCTAGGATATACAAGCCCTGAGAGCCAGACTCTACGAACCAAACGCCCCCGAAATCACACCCCGAAACAAGCCCTGCAAAACACTAAAGCCTAAAACGTCCCCAAAAACCAACCCTGAGACCGATAAACCCCCTACCCAGTGCCCTGGCAGCTCCAGTTCCGCTTGAGGTTTTGGGGTTTTCGGGTTGTCCAAACAGCCCTGAAACGCCTTTGACTTGGAGTGGTGCGGGTCTGGGGGCACCGTGCAGCAGCTGGCCATTTTCAGGGCTTAGTTGGGATGTTCCCCCCTATACTAACAGTCCTTAATGAGGATTAGAGTGCCCCTCCCCACCCCCCAATTACAATCCCTATTAATTAAGGGCACCTGTTCGTATAAGGAGGAAATCCCAAGGGCTTAGGGTTACTTCGGGGCTTCGCTTAAGGATCAATATTAAACTACGGCTTAGGGGTTACATAGTGTTCGGCACCCTATAGAAAGGAGCCCCAAACTTTAACCCCGAAAGCAGCGCCGGATTGTATAGAGGGCTACCCATGTACGCTCCTGCATCTGGGCATCGCCAAAGTTCTTCTGCACCGCCCCGATTCCGTTGACATAAGCCTAGGTCTATACAAATTTGCTAGAGGTTTCGGGCTTTGTGGTGTGGGCGTATATACTGCAGCCTATATGTCTCAATTCACACAACGGGGGGTCGCTGACCAGCTTTCGCAGACACTTCGTTTGGAGAGCTGCGGGAATCGTGTATCTGAGGCTTAGGGTTGAGGGTCTATAGCATCTGCAACTTGCCAAGCCTGTCATAAAACCTCCCCCAGTTAGGGTGGTTTGGGGTCTCCCCCCCCCCCCCCCCCCCGTCCCCCATGCCAACACCCCCCTAAACCCTAAACCCTAAACCCTTAACCCACAAAACTCTCTGAAACCTGAAGCCAGAGCCCTCAATCAAGCTCCCGCACATGGGTAGCTTCCTCAACTCGGGACCCAGCTTGGGTACCCATGAAAAAGGCGGCACCCTTTCAAAAAAAAAGGGATCCCAAAAAGGGGCCCTAATTTCAAGAACTACTGTAGGAGCCTGAATTAACAATTAGAGAAGGTTTTTTTTGTTTTTTTTGGGGGGGGTTCTAGTATAACTATACAGGGCCATCAAGGAATATTACTAGTAATGCCCCTAAGCCCGAAACCCGCCCTAAACCCGCCCTAAACCCTAAATCCTAAACCCTAGGGGGTTATTATAGTATACTTAGAAAGGGACCATAAGGGAATATTATTATTCCGACCCCCAGACCCCAAACCCTAAACCCTATACTACCCACATGCCCAGTGCTGGGCCGAGGTGCGTTGATGGGGACCGCCGAGGCGTAGACCTCAGGAAGTGAAAGGACTTTGGGCTGTGGAACGTAGGGTTTAGGGCACCCTAAACCTTAAACCCTAACCCCTAAACCCTAAAACCCTAAAGCCTAAACCCTAAACCCTAAACCCTGAACCCTGAACTCTAAACCCTAAACCCTAAACTCAAAGTAGGGTATAGGGGCCAAGACCCCGAAGAAAAAACGCACAGCTGCATCCTCATGCCTAGAGGAGTCTAGGTTGGCTTTGACTATGGCATTCTTGTGAAACTTAGCCCTAAACCCTAAGCCCTAAACCCTAGTAGCGCCAACTCCACCTGCCACTGACACAGTTCTCCAGCTGAAGTATGATCTACACATATACATAAGAATATATATATATACATACCTACATATGTAGACATATATGTATGTATGTATGTATGTATGTATGTATGTATGTATGTATGTATGTATGTATGTATGTATGTATGTATGTATGTATGTATGTATGTATGTATGTATGTATGTATGTATGTATGTATACACACGCGCATGTATATGTTTTTGTGCTCCGTACCAACAACAGAAGTGGGAGAGGGACAGGACGTGTGCCATGGCTAAGAGGCAACCAGAATGCTTCCGAGTAATCCCTTCCCGAACATTAATACCCCTAAACCCTAAACCCTAAACCCTAAACCCTAAACCCTAAACCCTATACCCTAAACCCTAAACACCTTGGGATGCTCCCCCTTATACTAACAGTCCTTCATCGGGATTAACGTGGGGGGTGCTTTAATCCCGATGAAGGATTGGTATAAGGGGGGAACGTCCCAAAACACACCCTTGAGGCGGGGGTTGGGGGGGGGGGGGGGGGGGGGGGGGGGGCTGACGCCTCAAACCTAGTACCCGGAAAGCTTGAAACCTGCTCCATGACTGAGCCAGCAAGCTGCAAGGACAGGCTGTTTGCATAAGGATCCCGCCTAATACTAAAACGCTTTGGGGGTCTGGGCCTTTAATATTGGGGGGAAGGGATTACCCCTGTTCAGGCTCGTTCTAGCCGCCGTAAACTCCAAACCCGAACCCGAAACAGGTCCGAAACCCTAAGTCCTTAACCAGACAAAGAAGCCTCAACAAAAAAAACCGAGACTCGAGGTTCACAGTGTGCGCGGCGTGGGAAAACTCAGCCCTGGGCTAGGAAGGGCTTTCAAGGGTTTAGGTGGGGTTTAGGGTTTAGGGTTTAGGGTTTAGGGTTTAGGGTTTAGGGTTTAGGGTCTAGGGTGTATACTGTAGGGTGTATAGGGTATAGGATTTAGAGGGCGTAGGAAAAGACCAACACTGAAAGAACCCTAAACCCAAACCCTCGACCCCCCACCCCACCTTGAGCGCAAAACCCTCCCCAAGTTTGAAGACCGAATGAAACACACTTCATAGGATCATAGACAGGGTATGAGACATGCACCCTTTTCTACGATAATCCTATGAAGAAGTAAGCCACGCAACCATGAGTCCTTTTTGGGTTCACTCAGCCTCCAAACCCTAACCCTAAACCCTACACCCTAAACCCTAAACCCTAAACCCTAAACCCCACTTAGGCCTCATTGAACCCCCCACAAAGAAAAGACTAAACCCTAAACCCTAAATCCTAAACCCTAAACCCCAAACCCTAAACCCCAAAACAACCGCAAAAAAGGGGACAAAGTGGCCTCCCGGGTGCCAGGCCCAGGGCCGCGACTTCAAAGGCCACCAACAGCCTGAGCTGCGAAAAGGGTTTAGGGTTTAGGGTCTAGGGTTTAGGGTTTAGGGTTTAGGGCTTAGAGTTTAGGGGGCAGGATTTAGGGTTTAGGGTTTAGGGTTTAGGGTTTAGGGTCTTAAGCTTGCTGAATCCCAGGGCTTAGGGCCTTTGAGGGTCTTAAGGCTGTTGAGTTGTAGGGCTTAGGGCCTTGTTTAGGGGTTTAAGGCTGTTGAGTTGTAGGGTTCAGGGTCCATAGATGCTTGGGGTCTTTATGATTTACACTCTTAGCCTTAGCAGCTGGCTAGTCCTATGAACTTTCTCTCCTTTGCTCTTCCTAGACTATATAGCCATGCTCTGTCTCGGTCGGGGGGGGAGGGCTTCCACTGCACATGCTGACACGTGCTTCTTCCCATCACTCCGCCAAGCCCCCCGCGTTTATCGGATCATCTAGATACTGACTGCACTCTACACTTCCCGGGACCTCCCGTCTGGCTCCTTCTCGAGGCTTAGGGTTCTAAGTGCCAGAGATTCGCGAGATAGCTATAGGTGCTAGAATCCTAGGGTCCACGTACCTGATTATTATATACTTGGGCCCAAAGTCCTTTTATAGGAAGAACTTTGAGGCTCGACTATTCCCTATTTAGGTAAATGGAGCAGGCCAAAGAGGCCGCGGCCGAAAGCAATCTGTACGAAACACGGCAGGGGTTTCTTTGGTAAGGGTTAAGGGTTTAGGGTTTAGGGTGGGTAGAGCCACGTACAACTTGGCTGTTGGGCATTCTCGGTGTAGGGGTTCTGTGACCCATATCTCAGTGTGATTCTTTGCATGGGAGCATTAGGGCGTGGGGTGTTTAGGGGGTCTGTGCTCTATTTCTGACCTGCTGAGCAGATGCCCTTGATACCTGGAACCCAAGAACAAAGAAAAAACCTCTAAATCCTCAAAACTCCGAAGCCCTGTAACCCGACTGAAACTCCAAATCCCCCTATCGACCCTGAACCCTAGACCCAAAGCCCGCTTGAACTCCAAAGTTTGGGTTTCAGTGAGGTTTAGGGTTTCGGGTCTATAGTGAAACCCTAAATCCTTAAAACCCGAAACGCCCCTTCCCTAAACCCTAAACCCTAAACCCTGAATCCTAAACCCGAAGCCCGAAACCCGAAACCCTGAAGCCCTAAACTCCTCTACTTTCAGACCAGCGGCCGCAGCGACGGCAACGCCAGGCGCAGGGCATCCAGCGCGTGAGCCGCGGCCTGCGCGGACATACATCTATAACGTTTAGGCTTTAGGCCTTGGGGGTTTAGGGTTTAGGGTTTAGGGTTTAGGGTTCAGGGGGTTTAGGGCTTAGGGTTTAGGGTTTCGGGGCGGGGGGGGGGGTTGGGGATTCGGTATACCCCAGCGATGGAGCGATGGGGCTTAAGTGCCATTTGGGCCTCTATAGCCTGCAACCCAAACAAATCCTCATGTACCTTTAGGGTTTAGGGTTTAGGGTTTTGGGTTTAGGGTTAGCTTGTTAGTATATACTTGGGCCCCAGAGTCCCCACATAGGAAGCTCATTGAGGCCCAAGTATTCCCTATTTAGCAGCCTTAGGGAAAGACAGCTACGGCACAGTCTGCAGGTCTCCGTGATGTTGCTGCTTGTGTTAAGCTTCGCAAGGCTTCCTCCCTAAACCCTAAAACCCCCTGCAAGCCTAAACCCCGGAACGACCTTTTCAAGGGGGTTAAGACTCCGGAAGCAAGTCGACCAGGACTCGCCTGTTCCACGAAAGGCTGGTGTCGTCCGAGGTTGGAATCTCCGTAAGATCCAAAGCGAGGATTGCCGGATCCAACTTGATGCGTTTGCCCTCTCCCGGCGGTGCGGGGCCCTGACTCTTCCTCCACTGTGCCCAGGCGGAGTTAGAGTTGTCAGTCGCCGGATCATGGAAGTAATTCTTGTGCCCTTAAGGCTCTAGCCCTAAGAGGTCCCTTGAAGTGTACTCCTAACCTGGCCCTTTTCTTCCTTATACTAACAGTCCTTACTAGGGATATTAAAAGGAAAAGTACTGTGATCCCTTTTGGGACTGTTAGAGGGGGAACATCCCAATCGGAACCACAAACCCAAGGGTACAACCTTCGGGGTCCAAGGTACAGTCACCCATGATTTGAACCTCAAAACCCTAAGGAAACCGCTTGAAAACAGTAGTTTCGGATTTAGGGGTTTAAAAGTTTAGGGTTTAGGGAACACTGAACCGCAAACCCTAAAAACACACACACACACACACACACACACACACGAAGCCCGAGCCGAAACTCCAACAGCCCAGCACCCAAAACAACACGGAACCCTAAAGCCCCAAACCTAAAGCATAGATCCCAAACCCTAAGCTCTAAACCCTCAACCCCAAACCCCAAACCCGAAACAACCAAAATCCTAAACCCTAAACCCCTACACCCCTAAACCCTACCCGACCTCGTCGCTGTTGGGCACGGGCAGTCTCAGGTAGCCATTGATCACATCGAACCTCTGTGCTGGGTTTAGGGTTTAGGGTTTAGGGTTTAGGGTTAAGGGTTTAGGGTTTAAGGTTTAGGGTTTAGGGTTTAGGGTTTAGGGGTTTAGGGGTTTAGGGGTTTAGGGGTTCAAGGGTTCAGGGGTTCAGGGTTTAGGGGTTCAGGGTTTAGGGTTTAAGGGTTTAGGGGTTTAGGGGTTCAGGGGTTTAGGGGTCTAGGGGTCTAGGGTGTAGGGTTTAGGGACCAGCATGCCTAACAAAAATCAACTTCGTCGTCTTCGCCTTCTGTGTCAAGGGCAAAGGTCTGCCCTGAAGGCAAAACCATCACAAGAACGGCCCAGATCCATGAACCAGCCAGATTCTCAGATCCCAAGGTTTAGGGTTCAGGGTTTAGGGTTGGGTTTAGGGTTTAGGGTTATACGAGTGAAAGCTTGCAAAACCTCTAATCTCAAAGCCCTACACCCCGAGCAAAAGCCATGCTCAGAAACATCTGCTTCTGGCTGGTCACGCCCTTCTCCATCATAGCGGCGTTCGCCAGGCCTATGCACATGACGCCGGACGTGGGATTTTTTCCAAAGTAAGTATGGGGCTGCAGGATATTAGAGGGCCTCTGCTTCTTTTTCTTTTTTTGCGGGGGGGGGGGGGGGGGGAACCCTCTGCTTTTTTTTTTTTTTTTGGGGGGGGGGCGGGGGGAACCCTAAACCCTAAACCCTAAACCCTAAACCCTAAACCCTAAACCCTAAACCCTAAACCCTAAACCCTAAACCCTAGCCCTAAACCCTAAACCCTAAAACCTAAAACCTGAACCCGAAGCCTAAGCCCTCAACCCTACACCCAAACAGCCTTTCTGTCCAGAGTGGTGGCGAGTCGCGATGCAGGTTTAGGGCCTTTGGGCTCAGGTTTTCGGCTACCCTAAACCCTAAACCCTAAACTCCCTAAACCCCCTAAACTCCCTAAAGCCCCTAAACCCTGAACCCTAAAGCCCCCAAACCCCCTAAAGCCTAAACCCTAAACCCCCTGATTAAACCCTAAACCCTAAACCTTCGGGCTCATCACGCCGAGGCTTCAGAGCTCAGGCTATGTTGGGATTGCAAATCTTGGTAGCCCAGTGACCAGACTTGCTTGCAGGGTACCATTTCTTGGGGTTGGTTACTTTATAAGGGAACCTCGAACCAAAAAAAGGTTTTTTTTAGAAAGGAAGTAGGAAGACCGATGACCTCAGCTAAAACCCTAAACCCTAAGCCCTAAACCCTATGGAGGGGGGAAGTAGGAAGACCGATGACCTCAGCCTGATAAAACGTGGCTGAGGCCGCGGCTCAGGAGCTTTCGCACGGCGCTGATCCCATGCGGGCGACCTGCATGGCTCCCTAAACCCTAAACCCTAACCCTAAACCCTAAACCCTAAACCCGAAACCCCAAACCCCGAACCCTAAACCCTAAGCCCTAAACCCTAAACCCTAACCCTAAATCCCAAACCCTAAGCCCTGTGGGCTTGTAAGGATTAAGGATTTAAGGGATGAGGAAATCAAAGGTTCGAGTGTTTGCGGACCTTGCGGCTCTAGGCTAAGCCCCTAAACCCTAAACCCCAAACCCTGCACCCCTAAACCCTAAACCCTGCACCCCTGAACCCTGAACCCTAAACCCTAAACCCTAAACCCCTAAACCAAAAACCCTAAACCCTGCACCCCTGAACCCTGAGCCCTAAACCCTAAACCCTAAACCCTAAACCCCTAAACAAAAAACCCTCAAACCCCTAACCCCAAAACCCTCAACCCCTAACGCCAAAACCCTAAACCCTACACCCTAAACCCTAACTCTAAACCCCAAACCCTAAGCCCTGAGGGTTTCTAAGGACTATAAGGATTTAAGGGATTAGGAGATTCAAGGTTCGAGGGTTTGCGGACCTTGGTGCTTTAGGTCCCTAAATGCCTAAGCCCTCAAAGCCCTAAACCCCGAAACCCTCAACATCCTCAACCCCTGCACCCCTAAACCCCGAACCCTACAACCTACAACCCTAAACCCTAAACCCCAAACCCTAAACCCTAAACCCCAAACCCTAAACCCTACACCCTAAACCCTAAACCCTAATTAAACCCCAAACCCTAAACCCTAAACCCTAAACCCTAAACCCTAAACCCCAAACCCTAAACCCCAAACCCTTAACCCTTGACCCTCAACTCACTCCCCTCCTTGCGTCGCGGCGTTGGCAAGTAGAAACTGGCCAATGGCCGGATGCGCAGCCAGCTGGGCAGCCGGACCGCCTCGTTGAGTTGAAGGGTTGAGGGTTGAGGGTTTAGGGTTTGGGGTTTGGGGTTTAGGGTTTAGGGTTTAGGGTTTAGGGTTGAGGGTTGAGGGTTTAGGGTTTAGGGTTGAGGGTTTAGGGTTTAGGGGTGTAGGGTTTAGGGTTGAGGGGTTGAGGGTTTAGGGTTGGGAGTTTGGGGTTTGGGGTTTGGGTTTTAGGAGTCGAGGGATAAATGGAGTTTACGGGCGGAGGATTGCATAGGTTGATTGTAGGTCGTGTGATTGCTTAGGTTTATAGGGTTTAGGGTTTTGACATTGGGGCGTACACGCCCAAAGTCTTGATGTATCCGGGTCCGGTGCTGGTAAGGCCCAGGGCATCAGCTGCCCCGTGAAATACCCCAAGAATATCACTCTGATAGAGACCTAGATATACCTAATTTGCCTGAATTGCCCTTCTATGAAGCCCCTAAGCCTTAAAACCCAAAACCCGCCGAAACCCTAAACCCTAAACTACACTAAACCCTAAACACTAAAAACAGGTTCCGCGTTTAGACCCTTAACCCGAGCGCCTGTGTTGTCAAACTTGTACTCCTCGATGCTCTCCACAACGGAACCTTGCAAGAAGAGACCAGATCATGGATTTCCTACTACCCCATCCCTCAAAAAGTTTAGGGTGTAAGGCTTAGGGTCTAGGGTTTAGGGTTTAGGGTTAAGGGTTAAGGGTTAAGGGTTAAGGGTTTAGGGTTTAGGGTTCCCTACTACCCCCCTCTGTACTACCCCCACCACCCCTCAAATAGTTTAGGGTTTAAGGTTTAGGGCTACCCTAAACCCTAAACCCTAAACCCTAAACCCTAAACCCTATAGAGGGGGGTAGTAGGGGAACCCATGACAAGAGCCAACCCCGCAGACTCCCGGAAGCTCGGCCTCCGGCACCGTGTACCCTGAAAGCCTGTTTAGGGTTTAGGGTTTAGGGTTTAGGGTTTAGGGTTTAGGGTTTAGGGTTTAGGGTTTAGGGTTTACGGTTTAGGGTTTAGGGTTTAGGGTCTGGGGTTTAGGGATCAGAAGGTGCGGCGGCTGGGGTTGAGAGTTTAGGGCTTAGGGTAGCTGAGCTGCCTCCCAAGGGGCAGTGTGAGGGAAACTCCACTCCGTTGAACTGAGACGGGAGGACGAAGAAGGCGTGGGCATTCTCGGGCTTCTGCATCTCCGCCATCACCTCCAGGCTTGATTTAGGGTTTAGGGTTTAGGGTTTAGGGCGTTTAACCCTGCGAGCCTTGAAAGCCCGAAAAGCCCGAAAAGCCCCAAAGCCCCAAAAGCCCTAAACCGAAAATCCTAAGCACTAAACCTCTGAAACCCCACAACCCTAAACCTTCCCAACAACTTGAACGTTGGTTGCGCATTCTCGCTTGGGTGGTGCACAATACAGCCTCGAGGCGAGTAGTGTTTTCTTGCTGTAGAAGCAACGATAGCGTGGTACAAACTTTCGCGACGTAATGCTATCGCTCCGATAGCAAAAACACTTCCGGCAAACGCACGCCTGAGATCAAGCCAAGACCCAGCGCCAGACCTCGAACCATTAGGGCCTTAATAATTAGAATCGGGTTTTCGGGGCTGTCATAGTATAATTACACATGGACCATGAGGGAATACTATTAGTATTTATTTTCCGACGCCTATATTACTTGCAAGAGTTGGTCTTCCAAGGGCCTTTAGCGCGATGGGCCAACCCCAAACGCCAACCCGAGATCGAGCCTTCGAAAAGATTCACATCCTGGTAAGCTGTGCAAGGCCCCTACATTGCATGCCTCACTGTCACTCCCCTAGCTCAAACACAAATGACAGAATCAAACAAGAGGCCGATGCGAAAGAAAGGGAACCCCAAACGCGCAAAGGTCAGGATGAGAGTGGAGCGCAAGCGGGGATGGGGCTGCACAATTCGGGGCGCACGCCTGCGTGCTTTTAGCTGACACCCTAAACCCTAGACCCAAATCTTGGGATGTTCAGCCTTATACTAGCAGTCCTGAATCGGGATCATAGTACCCCGAAATTCCATCCCTTATAAGGACTGCTACATAATATAAGGGGTAACATCCCAACCCAAATCCCTCTACATCTTCCCCTAAACCCTAAACCCTGAACCCTAAACCCTAAACCCTAAACCACAGCTTTCCCGAATAGATGCCCATGAAAGCCTCTGAGCTGACGATGCTGATGCAGGGCCGATCGTCCAGGAGGGGCCTCGGCTCTTTACAGGCGGGTTTAGGGTTTAGGGTTTAGGGTTAGGGTTTAGGGTTTAGGGTTTAGGGTTTAGGGTTTAGGGCTTAGGGCTTAGGGTTTAGGGTTTAGGGTTTAGGGTTTAGGGTCTAGGGTTGCAGGGTTTAGGGCAGGAGGCCCCAGGGCTTGGTGAGGGTCTATGGCTTTTGCGTGTTTAGGGGTTAGACTCGTCAAGCTGTGCGGCCGTGGCTGGCTATTCGTACCCCCCCCCCAAAAAAAACAAAGGTTTCAATAACCAGTTCTAACAGTTCCTATGGCTATATGCCCAACATCTTACTACCCGTTAATCGCCAAGTCGAAGTATTAGAGGTCAGGGTACTTTGGGTAGGGCAGTCAGGGTAATGGGACCACGGATTGTTTTCCGCCGTGTGCGTGTGCGTGTGCGCGTGCGTTGAGGGGCTTGGGGGGGCATCGAATAGTTAAGCCCCGAGACTCCAGCCCCCGAAGCCCTGATCCAAGGCTCTCTCGGGTTAGGGCTTAAAAGGCCTGTTTCGGGTTTTCTCGGAACATCACCCTCAACCTCCAAAACACTCCAGCCGTCAGCGGGTTGTTTCAACTTTCGTTGGTCCTACCGATTCAGATTCAGAACACGAACTTCTTGTGCGTAAACCAACCTGTGCCAAGTTTCTCGGGTAAACGCCAAAGCGGGCTCACTTCCGGAACTGTTCCTGCGGGTAGTTTGCCTCACAAAAAATCCCTCCCTGGCCCGCAAACGCAAAACCCTAAACATTCAAACCCTTAACCCTAAGCGCAACCTAAACCCCCAACCTACACCCCTAAACTAACCCCCTAAGCCACTAAACAGTCAGCCCGAAACCCCTAACCCTAAACCCTAAACCCTAAACCCTAAACCCTAAACCCTAAACCCTAAACCCTAAACCCTAAACCCCACCAAACTTCGGTAACCTCCTTTTGTGAGCTCCGGACCTCGACAGGTCGAAGTCCGCCTCCGCATCCAAAGACAGGGCCGCAAAGCGCCCGAGCCTTCGGTTTAGGGTTTAGGGTTTAGGGTTTAGGGTTTAGGGTTTAGGGTTTAGGGTTTAGGGTTTAGGGTTTAGGGTCTAGGGTCTAGGGTTGTTTATATAGGGTTACGGGGGTTATTTAGGGTACGTACGAAATAAAGTTTATACAAGACTTATGGGGTTCATCGGGTATATGGGTTGTTAGGTCGTTTAGGATTCGCTTGGCATATAGGGTTTCTAGGGTTCATATGGGGCATACAGGGTTTCTTTGTTTATGGGGTTCTTAAGGGAGGGGGGTTCAAGGGGAGTATGTAACCCAAGGTTCCCTAGTACTCCCCACTACTCCCTAAGGCTCCCTCAGCTTCCCTAGGTACCTACCCCCCTTGAAGCCCACTCCCTTTAGAACCCTATAATTTGTTGAAGGGTTTGGGGTCCAGGGTTTCGAGCCTTCTCGGGTTGAGGGTCTGGGTCCATAATTCTCAGGCTAGAGGTCTGCAGGTAGCAAAAAACGGACCAGGCTTTCATGTTTTAGGCTTAGACAGAGAGCTGTTTCGGTTCACCCTAAGCACAAATTAAACCCGAATGATTGGAGTTCGGGGGGGGGGGGGGTTTATGGTGCAGGGTGGGGTTTAGATTAGGATTTGGAGGTTTCGGGAGGGAGTGTCGGGGTGCCCAAAACTCTAGGCTTTTGGGTTTTAGGGTTCAATGTTACCCTAAAACCCAAAAGCCTAAACCATAAAGCCTCAGCCCAAACAGGTCCAGGCCGCTTCTTGCCGGGGGCGGCTTCGTCGCAGATAGCTCCCGTCGCAGGGTCGAAGGAGAACTGCCCAGCGCAGATGCCTCGAACACTTCTTTCAGGGCTTCAGGGCTTCAGGGCTTATAGGGTTTAGGTTTAGGGCTTAGGGCTTAGGGCTTAGGGCTTAGGGTTTAGGGTTTAGGGTTTAGGGCTTCAGGGCTTCAGGGCTTATAGGGCTGTAGGCTTAAATTTAAAGGTAAATAACCTCAAACAGGAACCTGAAGAACACTGCCCCGAACTCGCTTGGGTTTGGGGCTTCTTGGGTTGAGGGTTTAGGGTTTAGGGTTTAGGGTTTAGGGTTTAGGGTTTAGGGTTTAGGGTTTCGGGCTTGGGGTTTCGGGCTTCTAGGGTTTGGGCGCTTCTAGGGTTAAGGGCTTCAAGGGCTAAGGGTTAAGGGCTTCAGGTTTACGGGCTTAGCATGTGTATTGTGTGGAAGGAACCCTTGCCACGAGAGTTGTGCTGTGAAGCCTGAATGCGATACTCGGAGCATTTACCCCTGAAGCCGTACTCGAATTGTCAAGCTAGAGGAATTAAAAAAAAACAAACTAAACGTTTGGGGTTTAGGGTTAAGGGTTAAGGGGCTAGGGTTGAGGGTGTACTAAACACTGTCCGCTACACCCCAAACCCCAAAACCCTAACCCAAGAAGCAACCTGAAGAACCAAGAGCTATGCCCACAGTACCTGCCTGAAGATTCTCATCTGCCTCCTTGGTTTCGGGTTTACCTCAAACACAAAAATGAGAGATGCCTTACAGTCGTTTTGTAAATAAACTTATACAAGGGCCCCTGTACTGTCAAAAATTAGTCGGAGCTTTAGAATTAAGCGGTGAGGGTTTAGGGTTTAGAGTAGGGTCGAGTACTTGGACGCTCAACCCTAAACCCTAAGCCCTAAACCCTGAACCCTAGACCCTTGGGGAGGTGGAAGAGGGGGGGAGGGGGGGGGTGGCGCCAGGAACTGATCCCAGGTGCTTGGCTCTCTGCCAGGCGCCCGCTGCGTCTGCAGTGCGTAGGGCCCTGTCGCCACAAGGCTGCGCCTGAGCCAAGCGGATTCAAGCCTAATCCCGAAACCCGAAACCCGAAACCCTAAACCATAAGCCCTAGACCCTAAACCCTAAACCCCCTAAACCCTAAACCCTAAACCCTAAACCCTAAACCCTAAACCCTAAACCCCCTAAACCCTAAACTTCAGGGCTTCTGAGCTTCTGAGAGCTTCAGGCATTAAATGTCATTTAAAAACCAGCACAGCCTGCACCTCCCCGGCTGCCTCCCTCAGCCCCCCTACAACTCCGCGTTACATCCCACGACCTTCGGGTTTAGGGTTTAGGGTTTAGGGCTTAGGGTTTAGGGTTTAGGGTTTAGGGTTTAGGGTTTAGGGTTTAGGGCGACTGCGTGGCAATCCGGCGTTCGTGTGGTCCCCAAAGGGGCCTCAACCTCAGCCCAAGCCGCAACAGTCCCGGCCCGACCTGCTCATGGCATAGCGCACCAGGAACTCCTCGTCTTCGACCGTCTCCGCCTCTCTAAACCCTATAAACCCTAAAAACCTTGTAAACCCTATAAATCCGAGATCAACCCTGCAAACCCTAAAAACCCTGTGAAACCTGAAAAAAAAACATAAACCCTCAAGATCCTATACGCCCCTAGAAACCCTGGAAGCTCTAGAAGCTCAAGTTGCCAGGACGGGCTCTAAACCCTGGATCTTCTTCAAAGGCCCTCCACTAAATGTGGTACAAGCCCTGCAACCCGGAAGCAAAAAGGGCTTAAAAGGGGGCTTCCTAGGGCACCTAAACCCCGAGAAAAAAAAACAAATGAGGGCCTACTCTGGGTCCTGGTTTTTAAAACCCTAACCCTAAACCCTAAACCCCAAACCCTGAAGGGGGTAGTGTCCTATAGAAACCCTAGAACCCCCCCCCCCCCAAAAAAAAAAAAAAAAAAAAAAAAGGTCTCCAAGCCCAGAGCCCAGACGTGGCTGGCCTCAGCGGGTTGCGATGCGTAGCCACGTCCAGGGCCTCTCTTTGGGGGACCCTAAACCCTAAATCCTAAACCCTAAACCCTGAACCCAAAACCCTAAACCCTAAACGCTGGGGAGCTTAGGGGGTTCAAAGTCGCAAAGCAGGTACGAGCAAAACATGGCCTAATTGTTCATTGGCACAGGTCTTTAGTTCGTGCATACTATTATAACCTATAGGATGACCCTGAAAACCCTCTGAAAAAATATTCCTGAAAATGATCCTCTTAAACCCTAGAAGGGAAAATATAATGTCCCACAGGCCTACCCAGTAACGATACAGGGGTTTACGATAATAAGGGACCCCCACTATAAACCCCTAGGATCCCCTTGTAATATGGACCCCAATAAGGTACCCCTAATTTCGGAAATCCCCAAACAGGGGTTGTCAGGCCAATTGAACACCGGCACTGAATTGCTTAGACCCATGTACTGCCTACAAGACCATGATGGTTTAAATCGAATATCAAGGATCCTGACCCTTACAATAGGGAACACAATGCTTGGCATCCAAGTATGGACAAGTAGCCTGGACAATGACTTGGCAAGAGGCAATGTTGCGCCCTAAACCCTAAACCCTGAACCCTAAACCCTAAGTTGCTTTTGAAGTGGAACCACCCCTTTCAGAGACGCCCAGTGTGTGAGACACCTTCTTCAGGGCTTGAGGGGGGTTCAGGGGTTTAGCCGAAGCCCTAACCAAAAGAGTGCAGTACAAGAAGTGGCCTTATGCCAAAGTATGTGCCTATAAACCCTAAACCCCCACGCCCCCCCCCCCCCCCCCCCAAAGCCGATATTTGTCGAAACCCCAACAAACCCAACCGTCCAAGTCAAGTGCCCTGGGACTGAGATCCCAAAACCTTGCCCCTCAAAACCTCAAAGGGTGTCTTGGTGTTTAGGGAATTTTAGGGAGTTTAGGGTTTAGGGACTTACCCCAAGGGTCCATGTACCTTGTTATTAGATATTTGAGCCACAAAGTCCTTATACAAGAAGTACATTAAGGCCAACATAAACCCTAAACCCTAACCCCTAAACCCTAACTCCTGACCCCTAACCCCTAACACCTAACCCCTAACCCCTAACCCCTAAACCCGAACCCCCAAGTATGGTTAGAGCTTATAGGACTTAGGGCTTTGGACTTGGGACTGTTAGACTGGTGATAAGCCTTCTTGCGTGGGTTCCTACCCCCCTCTACAGGGTTTAAGGTTTAGGGTTTACGGTTTAGGGCTTAGGGTTTCGGGTTTAGGGGTACTACCCCCCTCTATACTAGCCCCACCCCACAGGTTCCCCCCAATCCTATTTCAGGAGAATTAACCCAATGAAGGTTCTTTAAGGGGGGAACCTAGGGGGGCTTAGTGTAGTATGGACGGGGGGGGGTAGTAGGGAAACCCATGAATCTTGCACGCAAAAGGTCCCAAATCTTGCTCTGGAAAGCGGCCAGCCCTTCAAACATAACCCCTCTCACCCCAAAAAAACCCTCAATGGAGCATGCCCAAAGCGCAAGATGTATCCAGAACTTAAGGCAGCTTGCGCCTCTGTCACCAGATCGTCGAATGGCACAGATTTCAAAGATCACTAGCGCGCACTTTGCTTTCAAGTAAAGCTTGAAGCGCTTCGCGCGTCCAATGGCATTGTGCGCGGTCGTCCACTCAACAGGCTCAGTCACAAATTCGCTGAGCACGCTCGCAATGTGTTCCGATGCAGGATTCTCGATGAGATCTCTGACATGTGAACGGCAGCATGAATCCCACGCTGATCCATCTCCTTCAACGCATGGAGTACCCATAGTTGTGGGGACCATTGTGCGTCTTGCTGGGGCGTAGGAACTTGACGACGTCATCGAGAGCTTCCTAGCCCGTCCAACCCTAAACCCTGAACCCTAAACCCTGAACCCCTAAACCCTTAAAACCCTTCACAACTCGAAGACCGGGAAATCGCCTGGCCTTTTCCCTTGGAGGGTGGCTTCCCCATGGCTCAGGGATTGGGGCGAAGAGTTAGGAGCTGAGCATGTAGGGTTTAGGGTTTAGGGTTTAGGGTTTAGGGTTTAGGGTTTAGGGGTTTAGGGGTTTAGGGGTTGAGGGGTTGAGGGGTTGAGGGGTTTAGGGGTTAAGGGGTTAAGGGGTTTAGGGGTTTAGGGGTTTAGGGGTTTAGGGCTTTAGGGCTTTAGGGCTTAGGACTTAGGGTGCCTGGACTTAGGGTGCCTGAGGTTTCAAGGTATTAGGGCGCATTTCTTGTTGGGCTTCGGGTTGAGTTCCGTCGGGTCTTGGGCGGACTCTTTGTGCAGCTAAGCAAGAGGCTGCCATTGGACCCACCCTAAACCCTAAACCCTAAACCCTAAACCCTAAACCCTAAACCCTAAACCCTATATTGGGAAGAAGGGTGCCCTTCCTGGCTGAAAAAGGGGCAAGCGCACCTAAACCCTAAAAACAGGGGGAATAAGGGCCTACTCTGGGGTCCTAGATGAGGAGTCTTATTGTAGGGTTTCTGGGTTATGGGCCGTTTTGAGACTCAGCGAGTTTTGGTGTTCAGGAATTAGGGCTTGTACGACTCAGGGTTCCAGCGCAATTGAGGCGCGCAGCATCAGCATTCGGGTCGTTGTTCTAGCATCAGCATGCGGCTTGGGCTTTTGGGCCTTCTGGCTGTAGGGGGTCTGAAACCCTATGCCGTAAACCCTAAATTCTACATCACAAGTCGTCAGAAGCCAAAGCCCGACTCTAATTGTTCGAAGTGCGTGTTTTTGTCGGTGGCCAATCCTATGGAGCCCTAATCCCGACCAGGTTTAGGGTTTAGGGTTTAGGGTTTTGGGTTTAGGGTTTGGGGTTTAGGGCACACGCTAAACCCGAAAGCCTACATGCCCTTAAACTTTGAGTGCGTGCACCTCCAAACTGCAGCCTTCGACCACTCAACTAAACCCTAAACCCTAAACCCTAAACCCTAAACCCTAAACCCTAAACCCTAAACCCTAAACCCTAAACCCTAAACCCTAAACCCACCAAGCCAGCAAAGCATCTACACTCTGGGGCAAGAAAGGGGGGCGGGAGGGGGGGGGGGCGGGGGGACCCTTTCTTTACCTTAAACCCTGAACCTAAACCCTGAACCCTAAAACCCTGAACCCTATAAACCCTACAAACCCTTTAAAAACCCTGTATACCCTGTAAACCCGGTAAACCCTCTTAAACCTCCAAACGCTGTAAACGCTATAAAGCCTACAAACCCTATCAATCCTGTAAACGCACAAAAAAACCTTCTAAACATTATAACCACTATGAACCCTTTAAACCCTACAAACCCTCTAAACCCTCCGAACCCTCTAAACCCTAAACCCCCGAAGCCCTAAACCCCAAACCCCAAAACCCCAAAACCCCAAAACCCCAAAACCCTAAAACCCTAAAACCCTAAAACCCTAAAACCCTAAAACCCTAAAACCCTAAAACCCTAGAACCCTAAAACCCTAAAACCCTAAAACCCTAAAACCCTAAAACCCTAAAACCCTGAAACCCTAAAACCCTAAAACCCTGAAACCCTGAAACCCTAAAACCCTAAAACCCTAAAACCCTAAAACCCTGAAACCCCAAAACCCTAAAACCCTAAAACCCTAAAACCCTAAAACCCTAAAACCCAAAACCCAAAACCCTAACCCCCCCCCCCCCCCCGCCCTCCCTCCAAGTCAGCCTCATGGTCCCCACGCCGGCTGGGAGACGTGCTCTCCGCACCTCTTGCTTTTGCAAGTCATGGCAAGGGTTTAGGGTTTAGGGTTTAGGGTTTAGGGTTTAGGGTTTAGGGTTTAGGGTTTAGGGTTTAGGGTTTAGGGTTTAGGGTTTAGGGTTTAGGGTTTAGGGTTTAGGGTTTAGGGTATTAGGGTTTAGGGTTTAGGGTTTAGGGTTTAGGGTTTAGGGTTTAGGGTTTAGGGTTTAGGGTTTAGGGTTTAGGGTTTCGGGTTTAGGGTTTGGGGTTTGGGGTTTGGGGTTTGGGGTTTAGGGTTTAGGGTTCAGGGTTTAGGCTTAGTGGGGGGGGGGGGGGGGTAGTAGGGGGTTGTAGTAGGGGCTTTGGGTTTAACTAAGGGTTAAAGGGGTTTGAGGCTTTTGAGGCTTTTCAGGTTGAGGGCTGGAAGCTTTCAGGGTGCCTGCGCTGTAGTCTGGCTTGAGGCTTATTCAGGGTTTAGGGTGTAGGGTTTAGGGTTTAGGGTTGAGGGTTGAGGGTTTCCGCAAATTCTGGGCTTAGGGTTTACCCTAAGGCTCTAAGGCCTCTTCTGGGTTTTTGGGCCCAAAGGCCTTCTCCTATAAGCTTTTTGGGCTATTTTGAGCCAAGGGTTAGGGTTCAGCATCCCACGTCGAAGATTTACACTGGTCAAGCCACCCGCCCATTGGGTCCCACAACATCACCCCGAACCCTAAACCCTCAACCCCTAGGCGGCTTTGTAGCCCTAAACCCTAAACCGTAGCCCTAAACCCTAAACCCTGAACCCCGAACCCTAAACAGGCAGTTATCCACCCACCTTTCATGAGACTCTTTGACGTGCATGGTTTCGTGGTGCGCAGGGTTCCAGGAGTGGTCAGGGATTATACATTTGGAACAGAAACGGTCTGAGGTGCGCAATGGTTGCCACTTGAGAGTAGCAAGAACTCGTGGCCATGAAACCATGACCCTGAACCCTAAACCATTGAACCCTAAACCATAAAACCCTAAACCCGAAAGGACCACGTATGCCCATGAAAAGATGCGACTCTGCCGACGACAGATCACATCTGCCCCACCAAGGAATTCTACAACCAACATGTTTAGGGTTTAGGGTTTAGGGTTTAGGCTTTAGGGTTTAGGGTTTCAGGTTTTGGTTTGGGGCTGGAGCGAGGCAGGGGAGCCCTGATGCACCTTTCTTATACAGTAAGTCCCAAACCCTAATCCCTAAACCCTAAACCCTAAACCTAAACCCCAAACCCTAAACCCTAAACCCTAAACCCTAAAACGTGCCACGGCCCCCATGGCTGTTCGGAACGCTTACGACGAAGGAATGCGGAAGACTCATGAGCCGTATGTTCCCCAAAATCCGAAACCGCAGAAGCACCATCCCCCAAAACCTTCGGGATGTAATTCCCCTAAGGGTTTATGTACCGAAATATGGCATACTTGGGCCGTAAAGTACCTCCTACATAGGGACTGTAGGGCTCAAATATATCATAGTGAGGTACATGGACCCTTAGGGATTCACTCCTTCCACAACACCCTAAGGAGAAGCTCCACAACAGCAACTTGGCTGCACTCATGAGGGTAGCTATAAATTAAACACTTTTAGCTGCCTTAATAAGAAACCCAACAAACCCAAAAAAGCAAAGGATCTAAAGTTACAGTAAAGTACCACAACAGCAAGCTTCAAGATTCTTTTGACAGATTTAGCTGCCTCCAGGGTCAGCTTGCCGGGTTCCCCCCAGTAGGGGTTCCCCCCAGTAGGGGGCCCTCTAAAGGAGTCGGGCATGCATGTAAAAGATGCTCTAAGTACTGCATGTAGGGGGTGTGGAAGCAGACAGAGTGCTCCCCCAAAATGGACTTTGCCAAGACTGCAGGTGTGTGTAACCTGAGGGGGTGCAAGATGAAGCAGCCTTTACCGCCGACCCTGTGTCCGCACGTGTCGGGGCTCTTGCACTTGAACCCCAAACCGCCGAATATAGGGGCCTGAACAATTCGAATATATATTTTTTTTTTTGGGGGGGGGTTCTTATAGTAGAAGTATGAAGGGAACTTAAGAGAATACTTTTAGTAAGCAAGTCAAGGGTTTGTTGACCGCTCACTGGTTCCGGCAAGGCAGCTTGAGCTAACTTGGTAGCCCAGCAGGCACATGAGTATAAGGCACCCTGTTCGCAGTTGTGTATTTTATAAGAAGACCTTATTTGGGGGGTTTACGAAACTCGGGGACCCTCAATATAGATCCCCGAATAGTAGGATTGTCCTTATCATACGGACCCCAGTAAGGTACCCCGAATTTCGGAAACCCCCCACTTAAAGGGAACCTAGAACCAACAAAAAAAGGGGAAAAGGGCACCAGTGGCCTACCAAGCTAAGCTATGACTCATGAACCGCTGGGGAGTTGGTCTTCAGGGCCTGGAGCACACCTTGGCAGCCCAGGCACATTCTAACAAGCTTGCGCCCTTTTTGGGGGGGTTGGTTGGGATGTTCCCTTATAGGAACAGCCCTTTCATAGGGGTTATAAGAGGGGGTACTGGAATCGTTATTAATGTTCGTATGAGGGGGAACATCCCAAGGGGTTGGTTGCTTTATAAGATAAACCCTAAACCCTAAACCCTAAACCCTAAACCCCAAAGCCTAAACCCTAAACCCTAAACCCTAAACCCTAAACCCTGAACAAAAAAAAGGCAAGGCGTACCACTGGGCTACCAAGACGCACGAACGCGCTGCGAGGTAGTCCGGGCAGCATAGCCTCACGTCCTGAGCAGACTTCTGAACCCCTCCTGAAAGGTTTAGGGTTTAGGGTTTAGGGTTTAGGGTTCAGGGTTTAGGCTCCTTGTTGTAGTTTATACAAAAAGCCAAACGGTTAAAGTCCTAAGAGCCAGCCAGAAGAAAGCCAAGTGTCATGGGAGTGAATAACTGGCGAGTTGGCCCCAACCATGTGGCAGGCGTGGTGTTCGGCGTTCCTGACCTCAACTGGGTTTAGGGTTTAGGGTTCAACTGGCTAACCCCTATAACCCTGAAGCCGAAACCCTAAGCCCTAAGCGTGGTTTTCAGCCTTCTTCACCTCAACTGGCAAACCCCTAACCCTAAACCCTCAACCCTATAAACCCTAGACCCCAAACCCTGAATCCTGAAGCTTTTCCGCTTGTGTGAAGCCCCGCGTGGTCCAACGTAACTTTGTCATGAACCCAGAACCCACTGGGCCCAGGGTTTGGGGTTTGAGGTTCGGGTAGAGTCCCTCTTACTATACTAGAGTAAGGGTTTAGGGCTTAGAGGGGGTGAGTAAGTCGCCCAGCAACCATCTCATGACAAGAGCACCCTTGTCTGGGTTGGGTTGGTTGCTTTATAAGGGAACCTTGGGCAAAAAGGACGGACGGGTAAAAGGTACAGGCAACCCAGCCATCCAAGTACAGCACCTCATTCCCTAAGTTGCTTACTAGAAGCTATAGGGTTTAGGGTCCATGTACCTTCTGATTGTATTCTTGGGTCCCATATGTCCCTATATAAGAGGTACTTTTGGGCCCAAGTAGGGGACCCTAAACCCTAAACCCTAAACCCTAAACCCTAAACCCTAAACCCTAAACCCTAAACCCTAAACCCTAAACCCCATTTACGTGCCGCCGTGGCAACCCACTCGTATCGCTTGGACCGTAGGATGCCTTTCACGGCGCAGCGCATCTGAGATTCGGCCCCCTGTGCAGGCGACTGCTCACATCCTTGGTGTGCCCAGTAGCCGAGCTATGATAAGGGGGTTTAGGGTTTAGGGTTTAGGGTTTAGGGTTTAGGGTTTAGGGTTTAGGGTTTAGGGTTTAGGGTTTAGGGTTTAGGGTTTAGGGCTACCAAGCATCCATCGACAACTTTGTAGTCGACAGCTCGAGGGCGAACCGCAAAGAAGTCGGTATGAATCTTCGAGCCCACGCACTGCGCGAAGATGCCATCCACATCATCGCGCTCCATTGTCTCTCGCAGCCAGCTGTCGTCCATAATCAGCACCTAGACCCAGGAGCAACCTAGGAATAAAAGGGCTACCCTTTTTGGTTTTTTAGGGGGATTTTCAGGTAAACCCTAAACCCTAAACCCTAAACCCTAAACCCTAAAAAAAAGGGAAATAAGGGCCGACTCCCGGTCCTGGGCACGTCCGGATTGAGCCTCATGACCCAGTCGTATCCTTCGAACCACTTCTCCCGACTCCCCAGTGACCCAAAGCCGTCCTTCACAGCCCGCATGGCGCCCTCCTGCCAGCCTTCGTTGTGGTACTGCTTCCTTGGTAGCCCAGTAACCATATTCTAATAAGGGCACCCTTCTTTTTTGGGGTTGGCTCTTTTATAAGGGAACCCTAAAAAGAAAAAACAGATAAAGGGCACCAGTGGGCTGCCCAGCTTCAGAATCACCTTTCGGAAAGGAAAGCGCTGGAGATCTGCCTCGCTGAGGTTCCTATACTGAACTTGGAACCCTAGCAAAAGTTATCATGCTTGCTGTCTCTTAAGAACTGTAGTACCCAAAAACCAAAAATGATTCTCAAGCACCCCTCTCAGGTTCCCAGAAGTATATAAGATCAGGTCGGCGTTTTGAAGGAGGGGTAGCTGTGACACCGCGTTGTCCCAACAGGGCAGGAACTGCTGGTGAAGCTCACCTGGTGGAGAGCTTTCAACTTAGAGTCTTTAGCGTTTAGGGTTTATGGCTTTCAGGGTTTAGGGTTCGGGGTTTAGGGCTTTTAGGGCATCAAAGTTGCTACGAAGCCAACGAGGCGACCCAGCTTAACCAAATGAAGGAACCCTAAGGGTCCAAATGAAGGAACCCTAAGGGTTTAGGGTTTAGGGTTTAGGTTTAGCGTTTAGGGTTTAGGGTTTAGGTTGGGGTTTAGGGTTTAGGGTTTAGGGTTTAGGGTTTAGCGTTTAGGGTTTAGGGTTTAGGGTTTAGGGTTTAGGGTTTAGGGTTTAGGGTTTAGAAATATGGACTACTTTGGCCTTAAAATACTTCCTGTATACGGACTTTGGGGCCCAACGTGGCCCAACTATATAACAATAAGATACATGGACCCTTAGGGGAAGCTTTCTTCACTCGCATCGGCTTCGGCTTTAGCGGCAGAGTCGCTCCAGTGCGTTGTCATGAAGACCGCCACTCGAAGTGGAACCTTGGCTGGATCCTTCACGGGAAGCTGCATGGCGCAGAGGCTCTCACTGTCCCCAGGCACTGCCTGACCACGTTCATTGGGGGGGGTGTCGAGGACTGTGATTCAGGGAGAACTGATTTCACAAGGGTCCATGTGCCTGAATAGGGCAATACTTGGGTCTTAAAGTACTTCCTACTTCCAGTAATAGCAAGGTACATTGACCTTGCCTGGGACCCTCTTTACCTACAGTTTATGGGTTATACCTACTCAACTGTAGGTAAATAGATTCCCAGGTAGGGATTCTACTTTCTGGGTTGAAAAGGAGCGTAGAACCTGAACGTTTGTACCGCGCATTGAACTTCCACCTCTCCCGGGACCACCGGAACCCTAAAACTTGGGGGCATATACCCTACCTACACTGCTATACAGGGTTTAGGGTTTAGGGTTTTGGGTTTATGGTTTAGGGTTAGCTATTCGGGTGTTACCACTTTACTCCCTATTCGAGTATATGAACCATAAACCTTCAGGGTTATAAGACAGCCTTACCCCACTCCCTGCGGAAAGGGCTACCCTAAGGGTCCAGGTACCTCATTTAGACAGACTTGGGCCCCAAAGTCAACTATAGGAAGTACTTTAAGGCCCAAGCATTCCCTATTTAGGTACATGGACCCTAAACCCTAAACCCTAAACCCGAAACCCTAAACCCTAAAACTTCAAGTATTCCCTACTTTGGTACATGGACCCTTAGGGCTAGGAAACCGAAGCGAATCCAGCAAAAGCTCCTGCCCAGTTCCGACCCTTGAAAGACATGGAGGTTAGGTTTAGGAAGTTTAGGGAGTGTAGGGAGTTCAGGGAGTTTAGGGAGTTTAGGGGGTTGAGGGTGTTTAGGGAGTTTGGGGAGTTTAGGGAGTTTAGGGTGTTTCGGGTTCAGGACTTGTTGTGC
Organism: Symbiodinium natans; assembly: GCA_905221605.1. Classification (NCBI taxonomy): domain Eukaryota; class Dinophyceae; order Suessiales; family Symbiodiniaceae; genus Symbiodinium; species Symbiodinium natans. The sequence continues at coordinate 846,684 of CAJNDS010001890.1, forward strand.
TATTTTGCTGTGCCAAACTCCTCGGCTGACCCCACCAGCTCCCATGTCGCCAGCAGCAGCAGCCAAGACCACTTCAGCACACCGCGCATGAGCCACAAGCCAATGTTGCCGTGCGAACCCGAACGAAACCCTAAACCCTAAACCCTAAACCCTAAACCCTAAACCCTAAACCCTAAACCCTAAACCCTAAACCCTAAACCCTAAACCCTAAAATGTTACAAAGAACCGGGCCCAAGAGTGACCTAGGATTCAAAAGGGTGCCCTTGCTTGGTTTAACGTCTGGCCAAGAATGCAATTTGCTTGAGCCCTTCGTCGCAGTTTTGCCGTTTACACTAATGCACGCAGGAGAAAGATTCACAACTTTTGGGATCTTGTTCTCCAGGCCCTTGAAAGATCCAAAGCCACTGAACCTCTTCAAGAGAGTCAAGTCGCAACCCTAAACCCTAAACCCTAAACCCTAAACCCCAAACCCTGAACAGCTTTCAAGCAGGCATTAGTTCTCTCCTTTCTACTGTGCCAGATCCTGCCGGTCGGCTACAAAGGGACGTCAACAACTGCAAGCAAGCTCCAACAAGAACAGTCAGCAAGTGATAATCATTTCTTCTATGATAGAAAAAAATTGGGGGCCAAAACGGATCAACCAATAAAGTATTCAAAGATCAAGAAACAATTTCCAGGTAAAAACCATCCTGTCTGGCTCCGAAGGTTTGGGGGTTTGAGCTTCGTTGACGAAAAAAAAAGGCGCGGGGGTCTTGAAAGGGGGGTTCCTTTCCTTCCTTTCCTTCCTTCCTCGGTCCTTCCTTCCTTGTAGGAATGACTTTTCTTGATGTTGAAATTCATTCTGAACCCGAAAAGTTGCTTTGACCCTGTAATTTGCTTACCCTCCATATTCCCCCTTTACATGGGGCAAACTTGCCACATAAACCCTTACAGACCCCATAAAGAAGTGGGGAATGGCAAGGGCGACATCAGATGCTTGCTTTCGTGCTCAGATGCAGACAGAAACAGGTAGCAAGAACTTGAAGCCGTCCCCTGCAGGTGTTGGCGTGGGCACCCTAAACCCTAAACCCTAAACCCTAAACCCTAAACCCTAAACCCTAAACCCTAAACTCTAAACCCCTGAAAGTGTTCCCACAGATTTTCTGCACTCCATGGCAAACTGCTTTCGAAGTGCAACTTGTGCCCTTTGACCCGTGCGCCCCTGATCATGGAGCCTCGTGTGCCGTCGGTGTAGCAGTCAGAATCGTATGGAAACTATATCCCCACTAAACACTCAACCCTCAACCCTAAGCCCTAAACCCTAAACTACAACCCCCCATGCTGGAAAGGACCCCGCGGCTGAGACGCCCACTTGTGCCGGCGAGAAGCTGCTTCACCTCCATGGCAGACTACCGCTTCAAAGACTCAACTCCACCCAGAGGCTTCAGGGTTTAGGGATTAGGGTTTAGGTTTTAGGTTTTTGACGCCTAGGGTTTAGGGTTTAGGGTTTAGGGTTTAGGGTTTAGGGTTTAGGGTTTAGGGTTTAGGATGAACAAGGCTTGGAGTTGACGGTGCCAGGGCGGAACGTAACTTAACCAATGAAGCCGTAGCTGATCAAAACACCGGACCACCCTAGAACAGGAATTCTCCCAGGCTTGCTGGCCCAGTAGCCATATTCGAACAAGGGTACCCTTCTTGTTCGGGGGGTTGCTGATGCAAAAAAGGGAACCTAGACCCACGAAAGAGGTTACAGAGGGCACCACTGGGCTACCAAGCAGAACTCCCCTTAGAAAACTCTTAGAAGCATAGAATAGGATTTCCCCCCCATATCCCTAAGGGTCCATGTACCTATATAGTATACACTAAGGCTACTATATGGGAACCTCTTTAAGGCCCAAGTGTATACTGTTATAGGTTATAAAGGCCGGTGGCCTCTTTCTCTATTACCCTTATACCTTGATATAGCTCCTAAATACCCTAACAAGAACCCCCCTGCAAAACAGAAACCCTGCTTCAAGAGACCACCACGCAATATAAGTGACAGGTACATGGACCCTTCGGGCATTGGCTCCTCGAAATGAGCAGAGGATCCCCCAAACTCCGTTTACCAAGATGGTCCTTTAGCAAGATCTCCCCGAAAAATTTGCTCTAAACTTCCCTAAACCCTAAAACCCAAACCCTAAAACCTAAACCCTAAACCCTAAACCCTAAACCCTAAACCCTAAACCCTAAACCCTAAACCCTAAACCCTAAACCCTACCTTGTTGGACTCCAGGAGCATGGTGGGAACTTCTGCAGCTTCCACCGTGGCGCTGAAGATCTCCTTCTTGAGGGGAACCCTACAGAAACCCTAACACTAAACCCAGTTAGGGTTTAGGGTTTAGGGTTTAGGGTTTAGGGTTTAGGGTTTAGGGTTTAGGGTTTAGGGTTTAGGGTTTAGGGTTTAGGGTTTAGGGTTTAGGGTTTAGGGTGCAGGGTTTAGGGTCAAGATCCTTGAGCAACAAACCGTTTCAGGAGCTTCAGGGTTTGGGGTTCAGGGTTTAGGAAATAGGGTTTAGGGTTTAGGGTTTAGTCTCTGGGGTTGAACAACGCGAGCTTCGGATTCAACCGTTGGGGTTTCGATTTCTCGGGGTTTTGGTGTCCGGGGTGTGAGACAGACCCCAGGACCCGCTCGCTAAACCTGAAGGGTTTAGGGTTTAGGGTTTAGGGTTAGGGTTTAGGGTTTAGGGTTTAGGGCTTAGGGCTTAGGGTTTAGGGTTTAGGGTTTAGGGTTTAGGGTTTAGGGTTTAGGGTTTAGGGTTTAGGGTTTAGGGTTTAGGGTTTAGGGTTTAGGGTTTAGGGTGCAGGGTTTAGGGTTCAGGGCGCGAACAAGAGAAACCGGGACCTGTACACACAGGTTCAGGATTTAGGGGTCACACCCCTTTGGGCCAAGGGAGTAAGGCCAGGAGAGGGCACACCTACCTCAAGGGACGAAAAGAGAGACCTTTACCAGGGACCCTACGGGTGTTGTAGGGGCACTTAAGTAGAGAGGGACCATATAAGGCTTACAGGTGATATCGGGAATAAGATCAGGGGTCCCCTGTAGGGGTCCCTCCTGATATCCCTTAGACGTACCACCCTCAACACCCCTCAAACCTACCTACACAGTGGTTCTTAGCAGGGAACGAGGGAACTGGGCGCCATGTATCCCTAAACCCTAAACCCTAAACCCTAAACCCTGTATATCCCCCTATATATGTTTGCGTTTCGGCGGCCCCTGGGTTTTTAGGGCTCTAGGATTGTTAGGGTTCAGTCCTTAGGGTTTTAAGGGTTGGGGTTTCAAGGTTTAAGGTTCTGGTCTTTGGGTTTAGGGCGTATAGGGTTTAGGGTTGCGGGGCTTAGATTTTTAGGGTTTAGGGTTTCCGGGGTTTAGGGCAAAGTTTAGGGCTTGCGGGGGAGGGGGGGAAGATCGTGGGGGGGGGGGAGGGGGGGGCCGAGAACGATCGCGTACCCTTCGTACTGAAGAAACGGTACACAGAGGGTTCTTTTGAGATAGGGCACTTATAAGTGGTTATAAGTCACTTACGCAGCACTTAGCATAAAAAGTTATAAGTCAGTTAAGAGCAACTTGCAAGTTAGTTACAAGCTGGATATATCTATTTATATCCTGTTATATGTTTTAGTATGCGCCGGCTATCTTTTTGTATCTTTTTTACTTGTTTTTTGTTAGTGCGAATGTTGCTTCCTATTTGCATTCTATGTAAGCGGCTGGCAGACATTGTGTCGCAAGGTAGATTGAAGCTTTCACTATATGTCTGTTTTGGGTTAGCAAAACGTATAGGACTTACTAACCTATGTACCAGTAGGTTCTAAGTCCTGCCCAAGCTACCTAAGAGTGACCTGAGTCTGTGGAAGTTGTGAAGAGGTTAAGAAATGTTACATAAGAAATGTTACATAAGTTGCTAAGTTATGTTAACTTTTTCTCAGTATTTCCTAGCTTATCAAACTTTTCCTAACATTTTCCAAACATTTTGGTGTTTTTTATTTTCATATGTTTGAAGAGAAAGCATAGAAGCTTCGTTTCTTTCGTTTGGCATCGATCTCAGGCATAGAAGCTTCGTTTCTTTCGTTTGGCATCGATCGCAATACGTCTGTCAGATATGGCATAGAAGCTTCGTTTCTTTCGTTTGGCATCGATCGCAATATGTCTGTCAGATATGGCATAGAAGCTTCGTTTCTTTCGTTTGGCATCGTTCGCCGAAGCTTTGGCGATTCAGTTTACTTCGTTCGTTTGAGGAATAGTGGTTTCTAGGGCTTTGGGTTTGGGATGTAGGTCTGGGGTTTAGGATTTAGGGTTGGGGGGGTGAGGGTTGATGGAGAGTTGAGGATATATAGGGTTTACGGTTACGAATTCAGGGTTTAGGATTTAAGGTTTAGGGTTGACTGGAGTGAGGCTCACAGCCCCAGCTCAGCCCTCAACCCTAACCCACCCTATCAAGAGGATAGCACTTTTAACCCCATCAACCCCGAACACCCAGAGAAGCCTCAACCCCCAACCCTCCATCCCTCAACCCCCTACCCCCCATCAACCCCCAACCCTACGAGCCAAAGTTTAGGGTTTCGGGTTTGAGGGTTTCAGGCCTCATTGTGCCCACTCTACCCTGCAAAAATATTTGGTTAAGGCCGAAACCCTAAGCCTAAACCCTGAACCCTAAACCCTAAATCCTCAACCCTCAACCCCAAGCCCTAAGCCCTAAACCCCCTAAACCCTCTAAACCCTAAGCCCTAAAACCCTAAACCCTAAATTTGGTGGCAGCGAAACCAAGAACAGCTGCAAGTTAAATTCAACTTATTATTTAACTTGCAGCTGTTTTTGGTTTCGGGGCCACCAAAAAATGTTGGGGACAGTGCCTGCGGGTGGGAATCAACGTTATAAAACCTATATTTGAGACGATTTAGAAGTTGAAGGACGACCCCATACGACATCTACTGCAAGCTTAATAAACCCTAAACCCTAAACCTAGACCCCAAAACCCTCAATCAAGCCCGACGACTCGAAATCCCAAACTGCGAAAAAATCAGAAAATTCGGAATTTTTCTGAAGTTTTCGTGGTCCTAGTACTAAATGCAAGAGGAAAAAATTCAGAAACTTCGGATTTTCTGAGTATTCTGAATTCTGAATGGGTTGATTTTCTTACGAGAAATATATGCATCTGAGGATTGTTTGGAGCTTTAAGTATATTGAACCTATGGATACAAAAGAGGTTTAAGTAAATTGCAGAAATATAAAAGGAGAAAGAGTTCGGGACAAACCAAAGGGACATCAACTTCACTGGTGCAGTTATAGCGCAGCACAACATTCGTTTCTTTGTTTCTGGTCTGCCCCTTCCTCAGAAAAGCTAACTTTTTCACACTTGATGGATTTTGCTGGTCCGCGACTTTGATCCTAAACCCTAAGCCCTCTGCTGAGCGATTTTGATCCGATGGATTTTGCTGCTGAGCGATTTTGATCCTACACCCCCTAAACCCTATGCTGAGCGATGCTGAGCCGATGGATTTTCCTGCTAAGCGATGTTGAGTCGATGGATTTTGCTGCTCCGCGACTTTGATCCTAAACCCTAAACCCTCTGCTGAGCGAATTTGATCCGATGGATCTTGCCGCTGAGCGATTGTGAGCCTGAACCCTAAACCCTCTGCTGAGCGATTTTGATCCAAGGGATTTGTGCCAAGCAGATCTCAGGAGCCAAGTCACTGCCCAAGCGGGCTGCAGTACCGAGGGTTTATAGGGTCGACAGGTCAATGGGATGCAGGAAGGCCTCTCTGCGGACGACACTTCTGGAGCCCAAGCAAGCCCAAGCAAGCCCGGGCTGCAGCAGGGGCTGCTTCTCAGGCCCACCTCCCCCCACCCACAGCTTGGAGCAAGTGAGTGGCAGCAGGGGCTGCTTCTCAGGACTTGGGCGGCTCTGCGGGCCGCCCTTTTTCGGTCACGGCAGCGAAGAAGGCATGGGGCAGAGTGCGACTGCTTCGAGCAGGAGGAGGTCCGGAGCAGGAGCTTCGTGAGAGAAACTTAGACATTTCGGTCAGCGAGCAGACAGAAGAGAGCCCAGAAAAGCTCCACTGGGCGGACTCCGGGCGAGGGCGGGCCGAGGCAGCCCAGGGCAGCCCGGGGCTGGCAGCTGCGGCCTGGGGCGTGGGCAGCCCGGAGCTGAAAGCTGCAGTGCTTCGAGAAACTGCTGCCGGGCTGCCGCCGGCCACGGCCGCCCGGCAGGCAGCCGGCGGCAGCCCGGGCTGCCACGGCGAACTGCTGCCAAAAAGTAGGCGGCCCGCAGAGCCGCCCAAGTCCTGAGAAGCAGCCCCTGCTGCCACTCACTTGCTCCAAGCTGCGGGTGGGGGGAGGTGGGCCTGAGAAGCAGCCCCTGCTGCAGCCCGGGCTGGCGCGGCTTGCTTGGGCCTGCTTGGGCTCCAGAAGTGTCGTCCGCAGAGAGGCCTTCCTGCATCCCATTGACCTGTCGACCCTAAACACTCGGCACTGAAGCCCGCTTGGGCAGTGACTTGGCTCCTGAGATCTGCTTGGCACAAATCCCTTGGATCAAAATCGCTCAGCAGAGGGTTTAGGGTTCAGGCTCACAATCGCTCAGCAGCAAGATCCATCGGATCAAATTCGCTCAGCAGAGGGTTTAGGGTTTAGGATCAAAGTCGCGGAGCAGCAAAATCCATCGACTCAACATCGCTTAGCAGGAAAATCCATCGGCTCAGCATCGCTCAGCATAGGGTTTAGGGGGTGTAGGATCAAAATCGCTCAGCAGCAAAATCCATCGGATCAAAATCGCTCAGCAGAGGCCTTAGGGTTTAGGATCAAAGTCGCGGACCAGCAAAATCCATCAAGTTTGAAAAAGTTAGCTTTTCTGAGGAAGGGGCAGACCAGAAACAAAGAAACGAATTTTGTGCTGCGCTATAACTGCACCAGTGAAGTTGATGTCCCTTTGGTTTGTCCCGAACTCTTTCTCCTTTTATATTTCTGCAATTTACTTAAACCTCTTTTGTATCCATAGGTTCAATATACTTAAAGCTCCAAACCATCCTCAGATGCATATATTTCTCGTAAGAAAATCAACCCATTCAGAATTCAGAATACTCAGAAAATCCGAAGTTTCTGAATTTTTTCCTCTTGCATTTAGTACTAGGACCACGAAAATTTCAGAAAAATTCCGAATTTTCTGCTTTTTTCGCGGTTTGGGATTTCGAGTCGTCGGGCTTGATTGAGGGTTTTGGGGTCTAGGCAGTAGATGTCGTATGGGGTCGTCCTTCAACTTCTAAATCGTCTCACATATAGGTTTTATAACGTTGATTCCCACCCGCAGGCACTGTCCCCAACATTTTTTGGTGGCCCCGAAACCAAAAACAGCTGCAAGTTAAATAATAAGTTGAATTTAACTTGCAGCTGTTCTTGGTTTCGCTGCCACCAAATTTAGGGTTTAGGGTTTTAGGGCTTAGGGTTTAGAGGGTTTAGGGGGTTTAGGGCTTAGGGCTTGGGGTTGAGGGTTGAGGATTTAGGGTTTAGGGTTCAGGGTTTAGGCTTAGGGTTTCGGCCTTAACCAAATATTTTTGCAGGGTAGAGTGGGCACAATGAGGCCTGAAACCCTCAAACCCGAAACCCTAAACTTTGGCTCGTAGGGTTGGGGGTTGATGGGGGGTAGGGGGTTGAGGGATGGAGGGTTGGGGGTTGAGGCTTCTCTGGGTGTTCGGGGTTGATGGGGTTAAAAGTGCTATCCTCTTGATAGGGTGGGTTAGGGTTGAGGGCTGAGCTGGGGCTGTGAGCCTCACTCCAGTCAACCCTAAACCTTAAATCCTAAACCCTGAGTTCGTAACCGTAAACCCTATATATCCTCAACTCTCCATCAACCCTCACCCCCCAACCCTAAATCCTAAACCCCAGACCTACATCCCAAACCCCAAACCCTGGAAACCACTATTCCTCAAACGAACGAAGTAAACTGAATCGCCAAAGCTTCGGCGAACGATGCCAAACGAAAGAAACGAAGCTTCTATGCCATATCTGACAGACATATTCCGATCGATGCCAAACGAAAGAAACGAAGCTTCTATGCCATATCTGACAGACATATTGAGATCGATGCCAAACGAAAGAAACGAAGCTTCAAGGCTATATCTTCAAACATGTGAAAAATATATATATATATATAAACACCAAATTGTTAGGAAACTGTTAGGAAAAGTTAGATAAGCTAGGCAAAACTGAGAAAAGTTAGCATAACTTAGCAACTTATGTAACATTTCTTAACCTCTTCACAACTTCCACAGACTTAGGTCACTCTTAGGTAGCTTAGGCAGGACTTAGACCCTACTTGTACATAGGTTAGTAAGTCCTATAAGTCCTGCTAACCCAAAACAGACGTATTAGTTGGTCTTCACGCCTGTTTTGCGCACCTTGGCAGTGGACTTGGAGTAAGCCGAGGAGGCTTTCTCCCGGGAAAGAAAAAAGGCAGCCAGGCATGTGCATGATGATTTCTTGGCCTGCCCCCCCCCCCCGCCCCGGTTCAGTTTCGTGTTGTTGTTGAAAATGACAAGGTCTAGACATGTATATACAACAACTTCCTGCTGTTCCCGTCTGCTTCAAGAACACATTTCCTGCATGCTGCTCATACTGCTTCTTGCTTCATTTTTGCTGAAAACCTAAGTGCCGGCTATCTTTTCCTATCCTTTTTTTAGTCATGTAGAACTGACTTATAACTATTTATAACTGTTTACTATCTTCCTTCCGTACTTATAAGTACCTTGTGTATCTCATCTTGGAGATACGAAAAGATACATAAGTCCCGTAAATGAGGTATATGTGGATGCAAGTTCGAACCAAACTTATAAATCCTTGTGCCTGAGTTAAATGAGTTACAAGTGCATTCAGACCACTTATAACCTGCCTTATAAAGTACATATAACTGACCTATCTCAAAACAACCCTCTGTGTAAACTTCATAAGCCTACCCAAGCCCCAAACCCGCGCCCAAAACATGACCGGCCTAAATTGGCCTAAGCCTTAACGGGTGTTAAGCATGGCGCCAAGCTGCCTCGTACACGAGAAATCCGTGGTCCCTAAACCCTCAACCCTAAACCCTAAACCCTAAACCCTAAACCCTAAACCCTAAACCCTAAACCTTCCGGAGCCAGGCTTGCCTCTGGACCTCCGACGCTCGCAGCTCTCTGCGCCTGCCCGTTCTTGATCGGCCAGCACGCGATCTTCGCTGGCCACCGGGACGCTTGCTGGCATCCCGCTCAGCACGTCACGCATCGTCGTTTAGGGTTTAGGGTTTAGGGTTTAGGGTTTAGGGTTTAGGGTTTAGGGTTTAGGGTTTAGGGTTTAGGGTTTAGGGTTTAGGGTTTAGGGTTTAGGGTTTAGGGTTTAGGGTTTAGGGTTTAGGGTTCTTCATTGATCCTCGGGCCGAATACGGATTTGTGTGTGTGTGTGTGTGTGTGTCATCCTTGCCGTACCTGAGAACTGGACCTAGAGCCATGGCCACACACCTTGGGGCCGTGTTTCATGCCTCCGCATACTCAGGGCTTTCGGGGTTGACAGGGTTTGGGGCTTAGGATGGAGTGTTATCTACGGTTGACATTACATCCCTGTCGCCCCCTCGACCAGAAGCCCCAAAGCCCATACGCCCCTCGGCCCGAAACCCTATCAACTTCAATGCCAGCAAACCCGTCTTAGCGAGCTACAGGGTTTAGGGTTTATATGGTTTTTGAGGTTTCTAGGGTTTATAGGGTTAATAGGGCAGAGTACTGTAAACACTAAACCCTAAACTCTAAACCCTAAACCCTAAACCCTAAACCCTAAACCCTAAACCCTAAACCCTAAACCCCAACCCTAAACTCTAAAGTCGGAGTTCCTCAGGAATCGTGTGGATCGCGGGCTCCACAACGCCTCTGCTCCAGCTGACGTTCCCACAGAGTTGGGGCTCAGGGTGTGGGGTTACGGTTTTTAGGGTTTCAGGGTGGGGGCTTTGAGGCTTCTTAAGGGTTTTAGGGTTTAGGGTTGAGGGCTTTAGGGTTTAGGGCCTTTGGGGTTGAGGGTTTGGGCTTTTCACGGTTTTAGGCTCCTCAACGCAAGCTTTAGACCCTGGATGCTGAGCTTGCCCCGAATTCTTCAACTCACAAAGTCAAGCCCTAAACACAGCGGAAGGAGCCTGCTTGCACAGTTGTACCTAAGGAACTTGCTTATTCATCACGCGTTGGGATGGTCCCCGTGACACTAACAGTCATTCATAGGGAATATGATACGGGGTAATTACTATACTCCCTACTGAGGACTGTTAGTATAGGGGGGAAAATCCCAAATCACACTCGTAACCCAACCTACAGTACGGACCCATGAACCTAGAACAAGGGGGCCACTCTCTGCAAGCCTTGAATCTTAAACCCTAAACCCTCAAAGATCCCAACCGGGGAATAACCTTAAGGACCACATGAACCCCCAAAAGGTCAATGGTTCGTGAATGGTTTATTTACCCTAGCAAGGATGAAAGTAGCATGAGGTATGTGACCCCTAAAACCTAAACCCTCAACCCTAAACCCTCAACCCCGAACCCTGGTAGGGTGATGTGGTTTCTGGGGTACCGCGCCTTCCACATTGCAGAGTGCGTGCGCCAAGGCATCCTACGAGTCCGTCGAAAACAAGGGATCCAGGCACTTGCTAAACCCTAAACCCTAAACCCTAAACCCTAAATCCCAAACCCTAAACCCTAAACCCAAGGTTGTTGGGATCCTTATAGAAGACCCTAAAGCCAGCTCCTTGAAGGTGCTCTGAGGCCCTTCTAGTTTAGGGTTAGGGGTTTAGGCTTTAGGGCTTCGGGGTTTTTAGGTGGTTTAGGGTTTAGGGTTTAGGGGTTTTTAGGGGTTAGGGTTTAGGGTTTAGGGTTAGGGGTTTAGGCTTTAGGGTTTTGGGTTTTTAGGGGGGTTAGGGTTTAGGGATTTAGGGATTTAGGGTGTAGGGCCATGTCTTCAATGGCTGGGGACGGCCCGGAGGCTCTTTTGCATCCATCTTCTTTGTACGAGGTCCAAGACTATATATACATATGAAAAAACTACATGTCATATATACATGTATATGTATGTGTATATATATATATACATATGTAATAGGTTTAGGGGTTCGGGTTTAGGATATATATATATATATACATGTATATGTATAGTAGGACCCCTCTGGAGGTTTAGGACTCACATGGAATGTTGTGACGATCAGCGCAGGACGCCTGACCCACTACAGGCTCTAGGAGGGTCTTGAGCATAAGGCTCCAGATTAAGAACCCTAAGCCCTAAACATGCCCTAAACCCCAAACCCCAAACCCTAAACCCTAAACCCTAAACCCTAAACCCGAAACCCTAAACCCTACACCGGTCCTGCAGCTGCGAGACATCGCCCTCCCCCTGCGAAGCAAGCCCGGGACGCGGTCTACGGTTCTAGGGCGTGCGAGGCTTCAATGTTTGTCTGGGGTTTTAGGGTTTCTAGAGTTGAGGGTTGAGGGTTGAGGGTTGAGGTTTACGGTAAAGTTTAGGGTCTATAGGGTTTAGGGTTTCCGGGTTCCTAAAACCTGAAACCCGAAAGTCTGTCAAGCCGGAATGCTGGACCGAAACACGAGGCTCTAGACGGGGCCCTGCACCCGCCAGCCCCCGGACACATGCAGATTGTGCAGTGGTGCCTACTGCTGTGAGGGTGCTGCAAACCCTGAGATCAGATCAGGGGGGGAGAGAGACAGAGCGAGAGAAAGAGAGAGATCGAGAGAGAGAGAGCTTAGAAAGAACTACATGTCGGAGGCCCGAAACCACAGGCGAACCCAAGACCCCAAAGACCCCAAGAAGCCCAAGGAACCAACTTGTAAAACACCAAGTTTGCTGCCCTGTCCATCCCCCCGATCTAGAGCATGTGCTTGAGGGCTTTGGGCTGAGGCTTGAGGGAGGGTTTAGGCATTAGGGTTTGGGGTTTGTTTAGGAGTTGGAGGGCATAGGAGGGGGCTGACCGCCAGGGCTTTACCATGCTCAGTGGAACCCACCAAACCCTGAACCTCCCTTCAGGATCAAATGAACCCTACACGGTTTGGGGTTCATGTGGCCTGATAAGGAGTATCGTAGTATGCATGGGGTAGATGACCCCAATTTCAGGGATTACCCAGGAACAAAAAGGGTACCCTTTTGGTTTGAAAGAGGATTCTAAACTATAAGGGAACCCCAACCCTGATAAACGGAAATAAGGGGCTACTCCGGGTCCTAGGGTTCCGTAAACCCTAAACCCTAAACCCTAAACCTAAACCTTATAAACCCTAAACCCTAAACCCTAAACCTAAACCCTAAACCCTAAACCCTAAACCCTGAACTTTGAACCTCGGTTCGCAGCCTGCGGCGTTGGCGGGGCTGCGGGCGCGGGCTTGGCTGACGAGTACGCATCCAACGAGGGCCTGCGCGCAGACGAGACGGCACAATTAGGGTTTAGGGTTTAGGGTTTGGGGTTTGGGTTTAGGTAAAGTCTGAAGCTTCGAGTGCTTGTGGGGGGGGGGGGGTTGGGAAGTGGGGCTTGTGAGTTGTGAGGTCGAAAGAGCTCAAGCAACATGATCATGAGCTCCAAACACGAGATCTTGCTTCGGTGGGTCTCAGAAATGGGCGGGCTTATGAGCTGAACAAACCCGGCACGCTAGACTCTAGCCCTTCAATCCTAAACCCTAAACCCTAAACCCTAAACCCTAGACCCTAAACCTCTGAAACCGAAAGCCCTGCCCGAGAGCTTCCCCGTGGCCTACTCCGCGTCGCAGGGAGCTTCTGCAACCTTAGCCAAGTCAGGGGTTTAGGGGTTTAGGGTTTAGAGGGTACCCCTAAACCCACAACCAACCACAGCAGGGTAGAGGGAAAACCATAGTAAGCCCTATAGCCCAGCATGGCCCACAGGGAGGGCGGCCTAAAACCTAAGCCGCAGCCCTAAACCGTAAACCCTAAACCCTGAACCCTGAAGCCCCCATGAACCATGAACCACAGGGGCGGAGGGGATACCATAGGGGTGGACGCGGGAGTCAGAGTCCCCAGGCGTCCCCCAAGCACAAAGAGGGTTTCGGGTTTGGGGTTTAGGGTTTAGGGTTTAATTAGGGCTTAGGGTGTAGGGTGTAGGGTTTAGGGCAAAACCCCAAACCTCAAACCCTAACCAAAAACGACCTGCAAGCTTAAAACGACCGCAACCCCCCCCCCCCCCCCCCTTCGATTTCGACACGCATCAGGATGTAACCCCAAAGCACCACGCACCCTAAGCCCCAACAAGGGTAAGTAGTTCCTCTATTGCCAGCCAGGGCCAATCTGTATACGTTTGACGATGCGGGGCCCTCATAAGGGTAAGGATTTCGAAGGAATGCAAAAAAGAAGCATTTAGCCGGCTTGAAGGGGCTCAAAAGGGAACCTCACCCTAAAAACCCTAAACACTCAACCATCAACACCCAACCCTAAACCAGAAAGTGCACTCACCGCCCCAAAATGAACCTCTTGCATGGTGAGTGGCACTGCCGAGTTTCGCTCGGGCTGTGGGCGGTCGCCTGGGGCAGAAGGCGTTTAGAGTGTAGGGCTTGCTCGGGAAATTGGGTTTGAGCAGCGCTGCTGCAAAAACCGTTTGGCAGATTCTTCTGTCTGCTGCAAGAGCAAGGTTTATGGTCCCTGTGGTACCTAGTCTTCGTAAAGTGGGAAACCTTTAGCCCATTTTGGGAAGTAAGCTCCCGTATAGGTCCGAAGGCTAGCCCAGTTTGCCCTTCGTTCCCCCCAAAAAGGGTAGCTCGTGGGTTCTTATCAACAGAAGCCCTATAAGGGTCCATGTACCTAAATAGGGAAACTTGGACCTAAAGTACTTCTTTCGCAGGGACTTTGCCTAAGTATATGGTGAGTTGCTGCTTACATGACGGTCCTTTTGCGGTACCCTAAATATGAAATTAGGGGCCGCCATATAATGAGGACCCCAAACGGGACTTATTTTAGAGGACCCTAAACCCTAAACCCTAAACCGGTACATGGACTTAGGGGAGGTGAGTCGTGCCATGTCTTGCATCCCCAGCGACAGCTCGCAGATCGCAGCCATTGCGCAGGACTCCTTCGCATCGGTTTAGGGTTCAGGGCTCAGGGGTTTAGGGGGGTAGGGTTTAGGGTTTAGGGTTTAGGGTTTAGGGTTTAGGGTTTAGGGTTTAGGGTTTAGGGTTTAGGGTTTAGGGTTTAGGGGGTTTAGGGGGTTTAGGGTTTAGGGTTTAGGGTTTAGGGTTTAGGGTTTAGGGTTTAGGGTTTAGGGTTTCGGGTTTAGGGATTAGGGTTTAGGGATTAGGGTTTAGGGTTTAAGTTTAGGGTTTAGGGTTAGGGTTTAGGTTTAGGGTTGTGGTCGGCTCACAAAAATGACGCCGGAAACTTGACGCAAGCGAATAAGGGCCGCAATGTTCAGAAAGACCCGTAAACGACTCTCATCGGGGGACATGAGCATAGTGGGGCTTCGGGGCTGCCAAGCGTTCAAACCCTAAACCCTAAATCCCAAACCCTAAACGGCTCCCGGATGCACGCCCAGGCTGGGGCGCCGCCATCTCAGCAGCTCTCTGGGCCTCGGGGGGAGGGGAAAAAACAATCAGAGTCAGGTTAGGTGGGGTTTAGGGTTTAGGGTTTAGGGTTTAGGCTTTGGGGTTTAGGGTTTAGGGTTTGTGGGGTTGAGGTTTATAGGGTTACAGGGTTGTAGGGGTTTATAGGGTTTGGGTTTATAGGGTTTAGGGTTTACAGGGATGCAGGGTTCAGGGTTTAGGGCTTAGGACCCTTTCAGTTGGCTAGCTTCCCTTCTAAAGAGATGTTTTGCTGGCTGTCCCGATTTCTGGTTTATAAGAGGCTTATACGTAAACAGTACCTACCCACCTAGTAAACTAGGGTTTAGGGTTTAGGGTTTAGGGTTTAGGGCTTAGGGTTTAGAGTTTAGGGTTTAGGGCTAGGGGGCTAGGTAGTTTAGGGTTTGAAAAGATATTTTTCAAGATGGCTTAAGAGCCTTAGGGATCCCAGGGTCTTTGGGACGGATACGGCTTCTCTAAACCCTAAACCCTAAACCCTAAACCCTAAACCCTAAACCCTAAACCCTAAACCCTAGACCCTGGCGAGAGCGACTGAGCTCCTCAGCGCTTCTAGGCGCGGCGCGCACCTTACATGTGGTAGGCCCTCGGGATCTCATGAACCCGGGCCCGCCACACAACCCCAACGCCCAAAAACCCCAAAGCCTATAATTGCAACGTTGAGCCCTAAACCCTAAACCCTAAACCCTAAACCCTAAACCCTAAATCCTAAACCCTAAACCCTAAACCCGAAACCCTAAAGCCTTCCTGCGTGCCACAAGCGCGAGGTCCTCAAACCCTACATGCTCGAACTTTCGGAATCGTTGACGGCGAGGCCGAAGCGAAAACCCTAAACCCTAAACCCTGAACCCTAAACCCTAAACCCTATGCGGAGCTGCAACTGGTATTGTAGAAAAGAGTTGGTGATGTGAGTTGAAGGGGTCAATGAACCCGGATATTTTTGGCTCAAGAAACGTGGGCAATGCGCCCTACGGAAAAGGTGTGTTTGGTTGTGCTTTGGGTTTTGTCTTCGGTTGTTCCAGGGGAATCAAGGGCTTCTGTTGGGGCTGACTGTTTTGTTCCCTGTCCTCCTTCGGTTGCCCCCCGTAGGTTATGAGCCCAAATTAGGCTTCCTGCGGAATTGGTAAAGATTTTTCGTTTGTTTAACGCCATGGACATGATGCGGCGTCGCTCTGAGCCTGGACTGTCGCCAACGGCCAATGAAGCCGAAGGAAATCGTGGTGATGGGGGTGAAGATCGACAACAAATGGTACAAGCACTGACAGATGGTAGGGAGGTTGCAATGATACAACCAACGCCTCAGGTGGAAAACGAAGTGGTTCCGGTTCAAGCAGCAAATCCTTTCTGGAGCGAGCGGGCTCAAGAAGAAATGAGACTTAGGCAGTCAAGGCCGGCAAGTCTTCCCGCGAGCGGAGGGGATAGGAGTGGTGAAGGTACGAGAAGACCGCCTTCGCTGCAAGATCTTTTGGGTCAGGAACCTGCACCTGTTGAGAGACCATCGTCAGGCTTAATGGGACAAATGGAACGAGGTACTATTGGTGGAGTGCAAGCCGACGAAGAACTCATTCCTGATGTTAGTGGTGAAGAGCAATCTGAAGATATGGCGGTGGTGAAGCGTGCGCTGAAAGAGTTGCTTGTGCAGACAAAGGAGCTGGGGAACAGGTTGCATCGGGTGGAGGAAAAAAGCTATACCTCTGCTGCATCTGGGTCAGCTTCAAGGGCACGGAGCTCTGGAGTGGTGGACGCAAACACGGCATATCCTCTAGGAATGACTCCAGAGAAGCAGTACCTGCCAGGACAAGTTTTCTACACGGATGGTATGGGTGGTTTTTGGACTGTGTTGCCTGATGGGACATGGCTGCCTATTGAGGGCTACGACCTGCCAAAGGGTTGTGATCTTCAATCCTTGCCTGGGTCCAGGAAGGGGGATGTTCAAGTGGAGGATGAAAAAGAAGTGCCAATGATGCATGTAGCTGAAGGGAAGAAACCCTCCAGATTGCCTCCATTGAATTACCCCACGGGAGGTCCTGCAAGTGGTGGATATGCAAGTGGACCACCTGGTTTAACACATGTTCCGATTACTTCCGTGCCATCAGGTGTTGATGGTTCTGCCGCACCTGTGGGGAACCAGCCCGGTTTTGTTTCAGCTCGGGAAACTGCAACGCAAGAGAACTCAGCAGGATCGGGTGGATATACAACGGTGGATGATGTTCCGTATCGGTGGAAAATGGTCGCTGGGAAGTTGGAATTAGAAAAGGTTCCGCTCACAGCTGTTGCGCCCGGTATAGGACATGGACTACCTCAAGGGCCTGGTGGTAAGGTCAGTTTACCTCCTGGAGCAGTGGTGCCACGTGGTATGCCAATCACTGGTGATAGTTCTGGAACCGAACGTCCGGAGGCTCTCGGGAAGCATGTGATGAGCCTTCCAACTTTGGCAGACTACACACCAAGCAATCCGACGGCACTGGGTGATTGGATCGCAATGATCGAACCAATGTTGTCTTCACTGACAGATACAGGAAGAGTGTGGTGGAAATGCGTCTACTCAAAGGCATATCAAGCGTATGCCAAATGGTTGAGTGTTTCTCCGCTGGAAAGGTTGGGCATCAAGGCTGAGCTGGAAGGGCTCAAAATGGTTCAAACTGTGCATGTTTTGTTGGAGCAGAGAGCGGTGTCTTTGCTGCTACAGGCGATCCCGGAGAGATTGAAGACCGAGATCGTTTCCACTCGAATGTTGGGGTCAGTGATGATATTTTACAAATTGCTGACGGTCTACCAACCAGGTGGAGCAAATGAGCGCAGCACAATGTTGAACTTCTTGGTGCAACCATCTCCAGCAACCTCGATCTCAGAGGCCATAAAGGGAGTGCGTCAATGGGCGCAATGGCGTTTCCGATTGAGGGAGTTGAGAGCGGCTGAGCCGGACGCTACCTTGCTTATCAAGGGATTGGATGGTTTGTCATCCGCGTTGCTGGCGAAACACCCTACGGTTCATTTCAGAGTGGCATCCTTTCGGGAGAAATTGGGGGTGGACTACTCGCCGACCTCTGAAACTGCGACAAAACTAGCTGAAATGTTACAGGCAGAGTTTGAACTGCTATTGCATAGTGCTGGTGAACAAGAGGTGAAGCAGGACTCGGACGCCAAGAAAAGGGCCAGGTTAAACAAGGCCCAAAAGGGAACTGGTGACGAGACAGAGGAGGGTGACAAAGGCAAAGGGAAAGGAAAAAGGTACAGCGGAGATGGTGAACGTCCTTTCTGTTGGATATATGGGAAGACCGATGCGGGGTGCAAGTTCGGATCCCGCTGCAAATTTCGCCATGACAAAGACTCCCTTGAACGAGGAAGATGTTTTGAGTGTGGGGCCGTTGGCCATCTGCAGCCGCAATGTCCATATAAGGATGGTGCAAGTTCCAATGTGGACTCAAATCCTGAGAGGAGTAGATCTAAAGGGAATTCTCCCAAAGGGGGAAAGGGCGGCAAAGGTGCGAAATGGGGAAATGCCAAAAAGGCAGAGGTAGCTGAAGGGGGAGATGAGACGGCTAATGCGGGATTGGATAAAGGTTCTGCAAGTCCCTCATCGCCATCAACGGCCAATCAGGTCCTTGTTGAAGCGTTAGAGGTGCTGAAATCTATGAAGCTGTCATCAGAACAGTCGGCATCAAACGGGGATCCCAGTATTCGAATGTTATGTGGCTCTGGGCTGCTTCAGCAGGAAGGGAGAGTGGCGTTGGTGGATACAGCTGCTACGCATCTTGTGCGGACGCTTTTTCCATGGGAATGTTTACCAGACACTACTGTTATGGTGCAAAGCGCGCTTGGTGGTGTGACAATGAGGATTACAGAGAAAGGGACGTTGATTAGGGAAGACAATGGGCCCCTGATTATCCCTCTCTGGTTGATTTTGGAGTTTGGGGCGAACCTCACTGTGATCAATGGGATGTGTCACGTGGGGGCAAAATCTTCGCTGGACCAGCTCTTGTGGTTTGAACATGGCTGTTTGGTTATGGATTACAAAACAGCTGAAAAAATGGTTTTGCATGCTGAAGGGCAGCGTGTATCTTGGTCCCATTCTCAATGGAGGAATGGAAGGGCGGACTGTGGAGTCGGTTCGTCGGATGCCACGTTGTTGCCGAAGCAGGGAGAAGGCCGAGGAGTATGCGTTCTACATGTGGCCAGGGTTTCTGACACCAATGAGTGTTCGGGAATGGGCATGTTGGACTCGGGAGCATCACATCCTCTCAGATCACTTCGTCCTGGAGAACAGCTTCCGCAGCAAAAGGTGTTGGTGTCTTTAGCTGTTGGATCTCGGGAGATGTGTATTACCCCAGGTGGGACCCTGGTAACTCCTGAAATGGTAGATCCACTAGTGCCAATTGGCAAAGCGAGCGCCTTGGTTGGTCTCAGAGTTCAGTGGCGTGGTGGCAAGTGCACAGCCTCACATCCTGTTCTGGGGGAACTTCGCGTTCGTGATCTGAATGGGTGCCCTTGTTTAGAAAAGGAGGTGGCGCTTCAGATCATTGATGAAATGGATTGGTGCTCCCCAAAGCAAGCTTTGAAGGTGGCACGTATGGTTCAAGGGTGTCCGAATACGGACAACGAGGTGGCTGTAAAAACGTCGTTGCAAAGCGCAGCGCGGACAGCGTCAGCGAATGAGGAGGAGTTCGTCCAGGCATGCTGGCGATTTCTTCGGTGGTATTATGGGGATATACCAGAAAATATGCTGATGGAGCTGTTGCCACGTGGAGATATTGCGGCGTTGCCTTTCAACCGTCATAAAAGGAGACGGCTGGCACGAGCAAAAAGGGTGGTGGTACACCTATTTTCGGGGAAACAAAAATGGCATTTTCCCAGTCGGGATGTGGAGGTACTGGAGCTGGATTTGACAAAAGGCGGTGACCTACATAATTCGAGCGTCTGGAAGTATCTTCTGCATCTGGCGGCTGAAGGAAAGGTGGTTGCTGTGGTTGGAGGACCTCCATGCAGGACAGTGTCAAGGTTGAGAGGTGAAGACGGTGGTCCACCTGTATTACGCCGGCGCTGTGGGCCTGAACGGTTGGGATTAAAGAGTCTTCCTTGGCCACATCAAGAATTAGCTCAAAAGGATGGTGTTTTACTTCTGAAGATGCTTTTCCTATATGACGTGGCGGTGCATTCAAGGTGTGGAACTGCTGAAGTCATCAATGGAAGTTCTGTCTTCTTTGGCATGGAAAGCCCTGGGGACCCTGAACTCATAGGGAAGGATTTCTCTCAGAACGGCAAAACGGTCTTGAGTGCTGAGGATCTGGTGGATGGTTCTCAGGAAGGGCTCTCAAGTCCTACCTTCTGGAGTTGGCCAGAGGTGAAAAGCTTTTGTGAGCGTTATGGAATGTACGCTGCACACTTTGATCAAGGAGCATTGGGACATGCTCTGGTGAAACCTACGACTTTCCTGGTGTCTGATATGGAACTATGGGAATCGTTGGAACAGGTTCGCGTGGTTGTTCCGTGGTCGGCAACATTCGCTTCTACCCTGGAAGAGCGTATTGGACAATCCTCTATATGGGCGCGATGGGCGTTTGGATTGGTTAAAAGAATACGTCACAGGTTGGCACAATGGTTGCATGAGAGCGATGCTGAACGGGAAGCTATGGTGTTAAAAAAAGAAGAACGAGAAGGGACGTTACGGAGGTTGACGACTGAGGAGCGAGCTTTCCGTGACCATTGCCTAAGGGGGCATATTCCTTTCAGACGTGATTGTCAAATCTGTGTGTCTGCCGCTGGAAAAGAGCGTCGCCATTTGAGGCGAAAGCATGGGGATGCTTACACTTTATCATTGGACTTAGCGGGTCCATACAAGTGTTCGAAGGATGCTCACCAGCAGAAGCCACGACACGCTGTTATTGGTGTGTATCAATTTCCAATGTTGGATCCCAATGTGGGTCGCCCTCCAGAAAAGGAGGAAGATGCGGATGAGGTGGAAGATCACGTGGCAGATGAAGGTGCTGGTGTTGGAGAATGGTTAGGCGATGCAGTCGCGAACTTCGAGGAGGAAGGCTCTGCACCGGTGGAACCTGCGCCAGTTCTGGAGGCGGAGGTGTTGAAAATTCAAGCTTCTGAGAAATCCTGGAAGGAACTGAAGGACCACTTGACCCAACCTGTCCGTATGATCAACTTCGTTATGGTGGAGCCGATTGTGGATAAACAGCAAACAACTGTTTTGTCGGCAGTTCAAAGGATGATGGTGCGCTTGCAGAGACATGGGTATCCGGTGTTGAGAATCCACTCAGATCGAGCGGGGGAGTTTGTCAATGCACGCTTCCGGTCCTTTTGTGAAACTCGTCTGATATATAGGACCACTGGTGATCCTGGAGTCCCGCAAACAAATGGGCGCGCTGAAGCATGTGTGGGTTTATTCAAACGTGGTGTCAGGTCGCTCTTAAAGGAGGCGCGACTCGGGCCGGCGTACTGGGCACTGGCTGCTCGCCATTGGTCAATGTTACGGTGGCAGAAAGCTGAAAGGGAGTTGGGGTTAAATCCTAAAGCATTGCTTCCTTTTGGTGCTCAGATTCAAGTCAAACGTCGTCCGTGGGAGTTGCTGGGTCCGGATGGAACAAAGAAAGGTCGGCAATGGGTCGATCGTACGCAGCCTGCGCTTCTTTTGGGTCCATGCGATGACCTACCTGGTGGTTATTGGGTGGAAGCTCAAGGGACTGCAAAAGATCCGGATGAACTGGTGTTATTTCCCTGCACTACGATTTTTTCCAATATAAAGGAACCGCCTGAATTGGAGCTGGAAGGGGTGGTAGAAGAACAGGAGCCTTCTCCTCCAGAGCATCGTCTCAAGGGGAAAAAACCGGCGCTTCGGTTTGCTGATGAGGAAGGACCTCCTTTACCTCCGCCTCGCGATCCTCCAGTTCGCCATCGGTTGATGGAGAAAAGCCCGGCCTCTTCACTGCGTGGTCATGTGGGCTCCTTGCGCTTGCTTCGCAAGCGGGGGGAGAGTCCGCCCTTAGAAATTTTCGAGGATGACATGCAGGGTCTGGGGGAGCTGGAAGAAAATGCAGATGTTGAGGACAATGTTCCTGGTGATGAGTATTGGCCGACTTGCTGTTCTCCTCATGAAAATGCTTATTTGGTCTGCAAAAGTGAGACTGCTGGGGATGGAACACAGTTGGAAAAAGAAGAGCAAAAAGCCAAGTCAATGTATGAAAGGTCTATGTATGATTACGTGGACTGCGAGGAGCTTTTGGAAGGGATTGTATACCCAAAGAGGGTGAATCGAAGAGGTGGTATCAACAATTGGTGCGCAAGTACGCGAGCTCTGGTGTTGGGCCACTATACTCATGGCGGAGTGTGTGGTATCACAAAAGAGACTCATCGAAGACCATGGCTATGTCGTTATTTGGCATCATTCGTGAGGCACCACAATCCTGAAGCCAAATTTTCTGCTCTTCAGATCTCATGCAATGCTCCGGTGTCATTGCATAGGGATAGTCACAATGAAAAGCATTGCTGCAATTATGTGTGTGGCTTTGGTGACTATAAAGATGGTCAGCTGTGGGTTGAGGATGAAAAGGTCTTAGAGGAAGGAGCTGAAGTGGTGGAGCAATCCTATGGGAAGAAAGTCTTACCTGGAAAATTGGTGGATATCCACTGGAACTTCATGTCGTTCTTTCCGAGAAAGCTGCATGGTCCTATGCCTTGGAAAGGGAACAGGGTATCCTTGACAGGGTACACACCTGTTTTTATGGAGCGTTTGAGCTACAAGGATAGGTGCTATCTTCTCCAATGCAAGTTTCCTCTTCCGGAACCACAGGCTGAAGAAGGTGAAAAAAGGAAGTGGTTAAAAATGACGTTGAAAGAGACCTCGCTGGACGACCTTGCAGAAGAAGTCGACTACGCTGTGTTCGAAGCGCATCAATGGGCTCTAGAAGAGCATTTGAGTATTCGACGCCTAATTGCTGAACAGGAATGTTGCATCTTGGACGAGTTCCATGGATCGGCCAATGAGTCGAGTGAAGAAAAAGGATCAGAGACTAGAGAATGGCTGGTTAAAGCAAAAAGGGCTGAGGAACAGCTATCGAAGTTTTTGGTCAAAGCAGCTCAAGTTCAGCAAATGGTACAAGAAAATACCGCGCTTGAGGCAGCGGAGGAGGTTGAGTTCCTGCAAACAAAAACAATCCCTACACAAGAAGCCATGCAAGAACTGGAAAAGTGGAGGGAATCATTGTCAGACGAGGTGACGTCTTTGGTGAAAGAGTTGGAGGTGGTGGAACCAACAACTCAAGAAAAGCTGGACAAATTGGCGGAAGAGCCTAATGCACCGGTGATTGAGTACGTTCCCAGTCTGGTGGTGTTTACCCGGAAGCAAGGGACAGGGAGGCGACGTGCCCGTATCTGTGCATGTGGAAACTTCATTTCGTCAACGGCAGCTACAGAATATGAAGGGCCGAGGTCACTCAGTCGTCACTCGCTGTACGCTCCAGGTTTAGATTCAACTACATTCAGGTGTCAAGTGAGGCACGCAGCATATATGGTATGGATCATCGCTGGCTTAGACATTTCCAAAGCTTTTCTGACGGCGCCGATGAATAGGGCGCAAAGAGAAGGGCGTTTGGTGGTGGTGCAGCCCCCAAGGGCGGCGGTGAAATTGGGTCTTTGCACAAAGGAGGAGCGGTGGATTGTGAGAAAGGCCTTGTACGGTTTGGCCGAAAGTCCTGCAGCATGGGTGGAGTGGCGAGACCAACGTCTTCAAGGTATGTCTTGGGTGTCAAAGGATGGACAAGCAATGAGCTTTCAGAGGTCCAATGCAGACCCAAGTCTGTTCCTTATTATGGCACAAGAAAAGCCGGAAGGTGCAAGCAAGTTGGTAGGGACAATGGGTCTTTACGTGGATGATTTTTTGATGGCTGGGACTATGACAGTGCTCCGGGAGGCCTTGGAACAGATTAGGAAGGAGTGGAAAACTTCTGAACCCGAGTTCTGTGGTCCAGGCTGCGGTGATGGATTCCTGAAGTTTTTGGGTGTCCAAATCTGGTATCGAAATGGCAGCTTCTTTCTCAACCAGGAGGACTTTGTGAGAGATTTGCTGAACCGACGAGGGTATCAGATCGATGAAACTGGAAAAGGGAGTAACCTGCCAATGGTGAAAGAAACTCCAGGTGAAGAAGAGGAGGTGGATATTCCTTCCTTGCGAGCGGCTCAAGGTGCCGTAGGGGAGTTCCTCTGGGTGGCAATCAAAACTCGACCTGATTTGGCGTTCTGCACGAGCCAGTTGTCTTTGTGGACATCCCGAAGGCCACGATTTGTGGTTAAAAAGGCTGAGGAAGTTTTCCGATACCTTGCTGCAACTCCAACGTTAGGCTTGACGTTCGGAGCAATCGCAACATGCGAAAAAGAAAGGAATGAGGTGTTGCGTTATGGACGAGGTGTTAAGGTGGTGGAGCCCTACGCGGATGCCAGCTTTGCAGCAGGTGAAAATGAAAAGAGCCACTCAGGAGCGGTGGTGGTGTGGGGTGACTGTCCAGTGATGTGGGCAACACAAAGACAATCAACGGTGGCTTTAAGTACAGCTGAAGCTGAATTACATGCGTCCATAGAGGGAGCAACGATGATTCAGTCGTGCACCCCTATAATTGCCGCTTTGGTTGGCACAGGTGAAGAATCGCTGCAAAAAGTGCTGTATACAGATTCGGTTTCAACGTGCTCGATCATTCAATATCCTGCTGGAAGCTGGAGAACAAGACACCTGAGAATTCGAGCAGCCGGTGTCAGGTCTCTGGTGGACCGTGGTTATATGGTGATAGCGCACCTTCGCGGTGAGTATATGATCGCTGACCTGTTGACTAAGTTAATGAGTGGACAGGTGTACGCAAAGCAAAAGGCACTTTGGGGTCTCAGACTGTTGGTTCAAGGAACTGACTTGAAAAAAGCCTCGCTTGCAATGGCGGTCATGATGGTGGCTGCATCTCTGCAAGGGATGGCAACTGGTGGCGAAGAAGTGTCCACGGCTGGATTCTTTTGCTCAGAAGAAGGGGTGTGCAAGGTCGCCAACACGTCTACGGTGATGGTTCTGGCTCAAGGTATTGAAATGGTTGTCAACAATTCAGACCTTGTTGCGTATTTGGTGGCAGCAATTATACTCTGGGAACTGGCATGGTGCCTCTTTCGACGGCTGTATAAATGGCTGTGGATCAAGAAAGCGGTGGTTATTCCTGCGAGTGCCACTTTGTATACAACAGTGGGTGGGAACTGTATGCACGCAAGCAGTGACTGTGATGTTCTGCGATATTCACAGCCCAGGGCTAAGACGCTTTGTAAGCATTGCCTCAAGGATGGCTGGGTGGTGAATGCTGAGTTCCTTGGTGAGGAACGGGCCGCTGGAACGTGAATTTTCCAAGTACGAGGTGAAGAAATCCTCAATGGTAAAGGATTCAGCCAATGAGCTGAAGGTTCGTCCTGGATGACGTTAAACCATAATGTGCATTTCAAGCAGCTGGCTGCTGCCTAAATGGCGGTTTTTGGCCAAAGAACGGCATCTCCAATGTGTCCTAGGAAATCCTAGGACAGGGGGAGTGCGGAGCTGCAACTGGTATTGTAGAAAAGAGTTGGTGATGGGAGTTGAAGGGGTCAATGAACCCGGATATTTTTGGCTCAAGGCTCAAGAAACGTGGGCAATGCGCCCTACGGAAAAGGTGTGTTTGGTTGTGCTTTGGGTTTTGTCTTCGGTTGTTCCAGGGGAATCAAGGGCTTCTGTTGGGGCTGACTGTTTTGTTCCCTGTCCTCCTTCGGTTGCCCCCCGTACCCTAAACCCTGAACCTTGAACCCTAAACCCTAAAGCCCCAAACCCAAAACCTAACCTACACGCTGCTGCGGGTGCTTCTGGCTCTTCGTAGGGAACGAGGGAATGAGGTACCCTATATAATCCCTGTAAGCTGAAAGGGTATTTCTACATATATATTTGTATATATACATATACATATACATAAAATAAATAAATATATATATATATATATGTGTACATATATATATATATATATATACAGGGTCTCATTCCCTCATTCCTACTAAGAACCAGGGGGGGCTTTCAGGGTCCGGGTAGCCCAGCACGCGCACCCAAATCTGCGCCACCAAGGACATCTGGGCTTCCCACTGCAGCTCGCGGGGGCTGCCTGAACTTGACGACTTAGGGTCTAGGGTTTAGGGTTTAGGGTTTAGGGTTTGGGGTTTAGGGTTTAGGGTTTGGGGTTACCCGAGGGTTTAGGGCTTAGGGTTTAGGCTGTAGGGCTTAGGGCTCAGGCTTTCTGAGCTAGAGCTTTCTACAGCGCTTAGGGTTTCAGGCTTCGGCTTTAGGACTTCCAGGATTTCGGGGAACTTTGGCAACTCGCCTTCTTGCTAGGGCCCCGTGGCTCCGGGATTGGGGGATTTCGGATTTAGGGTTTAGGGTTGATGAGGGTGTAGGGTTTAGGGTTTAGGGTTTAGGGTTTAGGGTTCAGGGTTTCGGATTTAGGGTTCAGGGTTAAACCCTCAACCCTGAGCACCCCCTCCCCCCTGAACCTTCTTCTCTCGAACCCCCTGCGCTATCTTAGGGATACTGGCATAGCGCCTCTCGCCAGAAGTCGGCGATGACTGCGCCGCGGTGCTTGTTCGCGTTACACCCTAAACCCTAAACCCTAAACCCTAAACCCCTGCAGGCATCCTAGGCATTCTTTCCCGAATCATCCTCGCCATGTCGGCATGGCCACGGGCCCACTTTCAACAGGCGACTGTCCAGCAGCTTCTCGCCGGTGGCGGTTGTGACCTCCTCTGCAGGGGAACGTACACAAGACGAAACTACGCAAACCCCATGCCCCACCCTAACCCGCTAAACTTCTAAGCCCTAGAAATCCCAAAGTCCGCCCAAACCTCCCCATCCCCTAGCCCCTACCTCCTAACATCTAACCCCTAAACCCTAAACGCTAAACCCTAAACCCTAAACCCTAAACCCGAAACTCCCGCCTTTCCGCGAGCCCAAGCTCGCTTCGAATGGCCGCCGCCTGGCTTCCTTTGGACCTGAGGAGTTTTTGTGGGCTGAGGGATGAGGAGGCTCAGGGCTGAGGGGCTTGATCTAAGGTTCATGCCCTAAACCCTAAACCCTAAACCCTAAACCCTAAACCCTAAACCCTAAACCCTAAACCCTAAACCCTAAACTTTTGGGGTTTAGGGGCCAATTCAGGGTTGAGAGGGTTTAGGCGGGCTTCAGGTTGAGGCTTAGGACTCTACAGGGCAGGTGGGGCGGGGGGGGGGGGGGGGGGTAGGGTTTAGGGTTTAGGATTTGGGTGTAGGGTTTAGGGTTTAGCATTTAGGGTTTAGGGTTTCGGGCTTCGAATTTGTCAGCGTTTAAGGGTTTTAGGGTGGTTGGGGCATGTGGGGGCTGCTGGTGGGGGCTGCAGAGGTTTGGTTGCGGCACTCTTAAACCCTACACCCTAAACCCCACGCCCTAAACCCTAAAACCTGAACCCCTAACCCTAAACCCTAAACCCTCAACCCGAATTTCCTGAGTCCCTGAACCCTACATCGAAGCAATCGGCCCTGGCCTTGGCGTGAAGCTTCACACCTAAACCCTAAACCCTAAACCCTAAACCCTAAACCCTAAACCCTAAACCCTAAACCCTAAACCCTAAACCCCAAACCCTAAACCCTAAACCCTAAACCCTAAACCCTAAACCCTAAACCCTAAACCCTAAACCTAAACCCTGAACCCTGGGCCCTAAACCCAAATCTTTGGTGAGTTCGTGTCGTACGCTCGTCCTGAGCCAAGATAAAACCGATTGTATAGGGTTGCGGATTTAGACCCCTAAACCTCTGAAACCCTAAACCCTAAACCCTAAACCCTAAACCCTAAACCCTAAACCCTAAACCCTAAACCCTTGAATTACAACCCAAAGACCAAAATCCCGGAAAGTTGGCGCGCTGCTTTTTTGCCCACGCCTAAAGCAGGGAACCGGCGTCTGCGCTCTCAGGCCAAGTCCTCCTGCAACGAGTTTTGGGGTTTGGGGTTTAGGATCTAGGGATTTCGGGTTCAGGTTGTGGTTTAGGGATTTAGGTGTTCAGGGAATTTGCATAAGTTGAGGAATGCGGGTGTGTATGAGGAATAAGAAGGTTTGCCTACCCTGTCTGACCCTAAACCTTACATTTCTGGACGCTACGTGAACCCCTCAACTTAAACACCTACCAAAGGCCCCGAATTCCCTAAACCCTAAAGCATGAACCCCCTAAGCTTGGCCCTAAACCCCTCACCCCTGAACCCCTAAATTCCTAAGCAATGTTTGTACTTTCGACCTTGATCGTGCACTCGAAGAAGAGAAATGCACGCGTTTAGGGTTTAGGGTTTCGGGTTTAGGGGTGAATCCTTAGGGTCAATCAAGAGTTCGGAGAGAGACGCGCTGCAGGTCAAACAAGCAGCTCGGAGAGAGGCGCGCTGAAAGGCGCTTGTGAGCAGGCTAAAATGGACCCTTAAACTGCTCTATGGTCCATGTCGATATCTATCTTGCTCAGGATTGAGTGTAGGATATATACCGCCGTAAAAGGGATATACAGCACACTCCCAATCTTATCTCGGTTCTTGTTGGGCTCTCATTCGGTGGATGCCCTTTTGTTTGGCAGACAAAAGTCCTGAAGCCCTTGGCCTGGGGCTTGGGGTATAGGGTTCAGACTTTCACCGCCCAAACCTGAAAACCCCCAAGCCCTAAACCCAGAGTATCGTAGGTTTTTTTTTGGTGGTTTATGGCAGTTGACATGAAATCCTAAACCCTCCCGAAACGCTAAACCCTAAACCCTAAACCCTGAACCCTAAACCCGAAACCCTAAACCCTAAACCCTACACCCTACACCCTACACCCTACACCCTAAACCCTACACCCTAAACCCTACCAGCCAGGGCCTTCTCCTCATCGCCCCGGGGGTTGGCGTCTCCTAGACTGAACCCGTAGTCCAGCAGAAACCGCTGGTTCCTGGGCTCATCTTACCACTTGGGTTTAGGGTTTAGGGTTCAGGGTTTAGGATGTTGTTTTCAGGGCCCAGTACTGAGGGTGCTAAGGGGTTTAGGATTTTTGTTCGGTTTAGGGTTTAGAGTTTGGGGTTTGGGGTTTGGGGTTTAGGGTTTGGGGTTTGAGGTTTACGCTACGATGAGCCTCCTTCCTATGCTAACTCTGCTTGCGTGACTTTCAACATGTACAAGTAGGGACCCCCCTTGCTGTACTATCTATTGAATGAGGGATTCGGGATTCGGATTGATAGGGACTAGGGTTTAGGACCCCCTCTGCTATATTGACTGTACTTCAAAGGGCTTTAGGGGTCTGTCACCTGAATTACAATGTTGTATATGCCTGGCGGCATATACACGACCCCATTTTGGGGGCTACCTCCATTTAAGGATAGGAAGCTAGGTACCCAGGGTGTAGTCCTCCAGGTAGGGTAATTACCGGGTTTATCACAGGATCCAAACCACCCCCCCCCCCCCCCCCCCCCGCAAACTACCCCTTGCTCAAAAACAAGGCCTAAATAAACCTTAATGAGGCTTTTTTTTGAAGCAAAGCGCCTTATGTTCTGGCTGTTTCCTGGTTGTTTTCCGGTTAGGACAAGTTTAGGGCACGCGTTGACTGAAGGGCAACCCAACCCACCCAGAAACCCACGTAACCTCTGTCGGGTTTATCTCGGCCTCTTTGGGGCTCATTTGGGTTTTATTTCGGTCTTATTTCGGTCTTATTTGGGTCTTATTTCGGCCTTACTTCGGCCTATTTCGGCCTTACTTCGGCCGTGTTTCGGCTTTGTTTGGGCCCAACCCACGCCCGGAACCCCACCATGTGCCTCTGTCGCTCAGAAACTTTATCCTTATCTTCCGAAACAACATCCCGAAAGATAAGCCTTATTAGCCCCTATTTTCGTGTTATTTCTTCAAGCCCCTGCCCTGCGAACATAAGCACAAATAAGGCTTGTTAAGGCTTATTAAGGCTTATTAGTGCTCATTTTCTTTGTTACTGTTCATTTTGTCCTTATTTTCTGGCTAGGGGGGGTTTGGGAGGGGGGGGGGGCTCTTGGTTTCTGTGAGTTTAGAGTTTTCGGAACAGAGAATCATAGAGAGAGAGAGAGAGAGAGAGAAAGAAAGAGAAAGAGAGAGAAAGAGAGAGAGAGAGAGAGCGAGAGAGAGAGAGAGTTTAAGATACTTGTCTTTTTCCGGGTTTCGAGCGTTCGGATACGGGATTCAGGGTTTGGAGCTGTAGGGCTTAAGGCTTAAGGGGCCACACTCCCCCTGTTCACGTACGCCTGCAACTTGCAAAGAGGAATTTCTCAGCTTGCGACGGGTATTTGCCATACGAGATGCGGACTGCCTCTGTCGCAGCTGTCAAGGGGAAGCTCCTCTAACGGCACTAGAGCCGCCTAACAAGAGATTGAAGAAAACACATATCATGACACAAGCACCGCATATCATCTGAAACGATAGTGATAGTGACAATGATTCTGATGACAAGGATAATCATGATGTCAAGACTAACTATATGCCAACACTTCAACTGGGCAGCAGAAGAGAAATAAACTCAGTCAGCGCACACGCCCGTGGGGGGAGTGGGTCGCATGAAGACCCGGTTTCTCGACATCCCTAAGCCCTAAACCCTGAACCATAAGCCAGACCTAAGACTAACCCAGGAAAAAAAGCTACCCTTTTTGGTTGAAAGGGGTATAAAAGGGAGCCTGAACCCCTAACCAACAAGGGAATCAGGGCCTACTCTGGGTCCTAGTCGCCCTAAACCCTACACCCTACACCCTAAACCCTAAACCCTAAACTAAACCCTCAACCCTCAACCCTCAACCCTCAACCCTCAACCCTAAACCCTACTCTGGGTCCTAGCAACTGACTGGCGATGGTCAAACACATCGCCTCACCAGCTTGCAGAGGTCGGCGAGTCACAAGTCCGGCAGAGCCGTGCTCCCAAATCTGGCAGGTTTGGTTTAGGGTTTAGGGTTTAGGGTTTAGGGTTTAGGGTTTAGGGTTTAGGGTTTGGGGTTTGGGGTTTGGGGTTTGGGGTTTAGGGTTTGGGGTTTGGGGTTTGGGGTTTGGGGTTTAGGGTTGTTCGTATGGGCCCTTACTTTGGGTCCCTTGTGATATACCTCTTACGTACACTCTACATGTTGAGGGCCCATACTTCGGATCTCCATAAACAAGGGTAAGGGTCCATACAAAGGGCCCATGGTTCCCAGCCTACGTTGTGGGTGCTTAGGGTTTTGGGGGGGTTGGGGGCTTGGAGTTCTGGGGTTTTAGAGGTTTCAGGTTTTAGGGGGCGATAACAATATGTGTTCAGGGCTTGGGGCTCTATGGTTGTGACACAGCCCTCCCGTGCAATCCCACGAATCAAACAGGCAAGGACACTTGAGGGCTTCTTATACCCTAATCCCTGAGGTGTTTTACTGTTATATGTTATATTTATTCAGAGAAACTGACTATGTGTAGATATATATATATGTGCTGGAACCGATGTGATCGATGTAGTTCTCTATACTTCTACGCCTCCAAAACCTCCAGAATTCTTCCCAAAACGTCCTGTAACTCGGCCCATCGCTATGCATATATGGTTCAGCGTCGGCCCCCCCCCCCCCCCCCATGGTATCCCCCCCCCCCCAAGTCTACTCTACGGTCCCTAAACCCTAAACCCTAAACCCTAAACCCTAAACCCTAAACCCTAAACCCTAAAACCTAAACCCTAACCCTAAACCCTAAACCCTAAAACCCTAAAGCCCTAAACCCGAAACCCGAAACCCTAGACCCTAAACCTTAAGTCTTAAACCTTAATCCCTAAACCCTAAAACCCTGAACCCTAAACCCTAACCCTAAAACCAACCCCCAACCACACCACAAGGGGGGGGTATCATCTTAGTACCCCATCCGCGGGGAAAACCCTAAACCCTAAACCCTAAACCCTAAACCCTAAACCCTAAACCCTAAACCCTAAAACCCTAAAACCCTAAAACCCTAAAACCCTAAAACCCTACAACCCTAAACCCTAAACCCTAAACCCTAAAACCCTAAAACCAACCCCCAACCACACCACAGGGGGGGGGGGTATCATCTTAGTGCTGAACCATATATGCTCTTTCTCCTCCGCAAACTTGCCTTGCAATCGCCCACTTGGTTGTGATTTCTTTACCAACTAGGCCCTATGAACCCTGAAACCTAAACTTTGAAGCCTATAAGCCCTCAACGCTCAACCCTCAACCCAACCCTAAACCCGAAACCCTAAACCCTAAACCCTAAAACCCTAAACCCTAAAACCCTAACCCTAAACCCTATATGAACCCTAAACCCTAAACATTAAACCCTAAACCGCATCGGGCCACGACTTAGGCACCTTACAAAGTCATCTCCAAGCACCCCCACCTTGCCGTGGCCGACAACCGTGGCGCGACCGCTTCGGATACCCGGGAGGCCGGCCTATGTCAGGGACATTGGGTTTAGAGTTTAGGGTTTAGGGTTTAGGGTTGAGAGTTTAGGGTTCATAATTTAGGGTTCAGGGTTTCGGGTTTAGAGCTTAGGGTGTAGGGAGTCAAGCTAAATCTATGCAGGCCGTTTTCCTGTGAGGCCTTAACTCTGAAATTTGGCCTGGGTTTTAAACCCGAAGCTCTGTGAGGATTAAAGCCTGTATGATGTCAACCATATTCATCAATCAAGAATAATAAGATGAGTCAAGGGAAGAAGTTGACAATGAACCTTCATATTTAGGATGTGTTCATGTAGCTTTTCACCGTGTTCATTTGAGTCGTTTGTTGTTACAATAATTCGGCCCTATTCATGAGACGATGTAAAGGCCGTTCTTTAAACTCCTTATACAAGTGGCCCTTGGGAAAGACATTTTCATGCGCCCAATGTTCTGTCAATGTCATGTTCATTCACTTAGTTCATTAGCTCATAAGTTCACAAACTTGGGAATGAAACCCAATTGTAGGTTGTATCGCGCAAGCTCAAAGGAATAGTATCCTAGTTATCCTCACAAGAAATTCGGGCACATTCACTCGTACCCTTTCCCTGCGTAGTTCCAATATTCGGATTTATGCGAGTGTGCGAAGCGAATCCGTTCTCGCCTTTTGCACGTGGAATGACCTCATGTTTCCATTAATAATAATTGCTGGCGTCTTTACAGGGGCAGTGAGGATAGGGCGGTTATAATGCTACTGAAAGACTCATTAAGATAGAAGAAAACGTGAGAACAACATGAACGCACTTTGCTTCCTTTAATGCTGTAGGGAAAAAACCAGTAGAAGCCTTTCGGAGGGTCTCGTGTCCATGTGTCCTTGTCTTTGAGTATATGGTAGTTTACGAAAATAAGGGGACCCCTAATATTGACCCCCACATACTAGGAATCCCTTACACTAAGGACCCCAAGAAGGTACCCACGTCTTTGGAGACCCGCATATATTAAACCTAACAGGCTTTGTTGTGTTGTTTAGACCCTTAATGTGTCCCTCGTTTCTGTAAACCCTAAACCCTAAACCCTAAACCCTAAACCCTAAACCCTAAACCCTTGGGGTCGGGCTTCTGGGTTGCGCTAAGAACATGACAGCCGGGATAACACACGATATTCACAAGCGTGACAGGCCGTATAGTTCTGAAGGCAATAAAGAACATGATGAACAACCTCAGAAGTCATCACGATTTTTACAGAGAACAAGGACTCAACAAACACAGTATGCAGCAGGTGTAACGCCTGCGCAGGCAACCCTAAACCCTAAACCCTAAACCCTAAACCCTAAACCCCAAACCCCAAACCCTAAACCCTAAACCCCAAGCCGCTAAACCCGAAAGCCATGTTGACAGCACCCGCCAAGCACCCGGCCACCGCAAGGTCCGTGTTGGGCTCCGGGCTGTGATTTGCCAGATCCTTGTAATCTTGGTAGCCCATCAACCCTAAACCCTAAACCCTAAACCCTAAGGAACCCCAGCAAAAATTATATTTTTGCTGTTTCTTAGGAATTAGAGTAACCAAAGATTAAAAAAATATTTCCAAGTACCCCTAAGACCACATTATAACAAGGGTTTAGGGTTGAGGGGTGAGGGTTTAGGGTAAGTAGCCCGGTAACCATATTAGAATTCAGGATACTTTGTAGATTGTTTTATTCAATTTTATGTCTTGTGTTTCTTGTCTATCTTTTTTTCGTTGGGGGGGGGGGGGGGGGGGGTTCTCATTTTGATAAGGGAACCTTGAACAAAAAAAGGAAAAAGGGGGCACCACTGGGCTACCAAGTAATTGGGGACTTGGGGTCAGGGCTTTGGGGCTATTCAGGCTTTCGATTTCGTGTTTCTGAGGCGGAAGGGGGGGGGGGGGGGTTTGGTGGCAGTTGAACTTGGGAGAACCTAAGAGAACCTGCAATCTGTTAAGAGGCTTATATTGTATAGCATCACTAGGCTTTGCAGAGTTTCAGGGAGCCCCAGCCTTCTGTTGGGAATTCATACTTGCTTGCTTACTTACTTACCTACTTACTTACTTACTTACACACACTCACACTCTTTTACACACACACTGCTTACTTACTTACCTACTTACTTACTTACACACACACACACTCACACTCTTTTACACACACACACACACACACACACACGCACACAACTAACCCCCTCTGAAACCCTAAAACCCTAATCCCCTAAACCCTAAAACATAAACCCTAAAACTCCCCTAGACTCCTAAACCCCTAAACCCTAAAACTCCCCTAGACCTTGAACCCGCAAACCCTAAACCCTACTAAACCCTAAACCCTAAGCCCTGAACCCTAAACCCTAAACCCTAAACCCTAAACCCTAAACGGTAAACTCTACTAAACCCTAAACCCTACTACACCCTGAACCCTACTAAACCCTAAACCCTACAAAACCCTGCTAAACCCTAAACCCTAATAAACCCTAATAAGCCCTAAACCCGAAACCCTAAACCCTAAACCCAAATTAATCCCCAACCCTAAACAACCCCTGAAGAGCCGGGTCGCCACCCCAGGGATCAGCGCGCAGGCATCGATCGAGGCGCCCACGGCCCGGGTGGAGACCAGGGCGTGGGCCCAGAGGAGCCTCTGAGCTTGATGTTTGAAGGGTTTAGGGTTTAGGGTTTAGGGTTTAAATTAGGGTTTAGGGTTTAGCAGCTGAAGTCAGCTTGCGCTGGAACATCCGCTGGCGCCCCGCAAGCAGCAGCAGGGCTGCTGGCAACATGCTCTTGCAGAAGTTGCGACCCCGCAGCAGCCGCCATAATGACGTCCGTTTCCCACCGCATGGCTTTGATCTTGGCTTTATGCCACCCTTGTCTGGCAGAGCCCGCGGCCCGGCGAGCCCGACGTTCGTTTGCAGCTTTATCCGCCTTATCGTTCAGATCGCGACAAGTGCCAGCAAGGAGCCCGCTTGGAGCCTTCCAGTTAGGTTGTTTGTTGTGCGACGGAACCCAGTGTAAGGACACTTCTAGTGGCCCAGATCGCAACTTTAGGGCCTCGGCCGCTTCTTCTGCCCACTTCGCGAGACAGCATTGCGCAGGATTTTGCAACGCTCGCAGGACAGCCTTACAGTCCGAGAGAACGCCAACATGACCAGGGGGTTTGGGGATTTAGGGGGCTTTGGAGGCTTGAGGAGGTCGAGGTGTTTACCCTAAACCCTAAACCCTAAACCCTAAACCCTAAACCCTAAACCCTAGACCCTAAACCCTAAACCCCTGTTAAGGCTTCGGAAGGCTCATTTGTAAGTTTC
Organism: Symbiodinium natans; assembly: GCA_905221605.1. Classification (NCBI taxonomy): domain Eukaryota; class Dinophyceae; order Suessiales; family Symbiodiniaceae; genus Symbiodinium; species Symbiodinium natans. Next base: position 882,009 of record CAJNDS010001890.1, read on the forward strand.
ACAAGGCTCTGTGGGGCTTAGACTCCAAGAGCCCGTAGGGCTCTGATAGGGCTTCTAGGGCTTGTGCTCTGGCTCTATGTTTGAGGTGGACTTTCATGGGTGTAGTGTGTAGGGTTTAGGGTTTGGGGTTTAGGGTTTAGGGTTTAGGGTGACTGATTGCAGCTGTAGGGGACTAAGACCTGTTCTGTAGAGGTTAGAAAGGAGCCTCTTAGTTCAGTGCTTAGGGTGTGCAACTCCCATGGGGCTGTTCAGGCCTTGTCCAGTTTAGGGATTAGGGATCAGGGATTAGGGTTTAGGGTTTACGGTTTAGGGTTTAGGGTTGACTCCTGTCTGGCTGACAGGTTTGAGAGGGCTTATTCGGGTTTGTGGTTTACGGGTTCGGAGCATAATCGGCTTTTGTATTTCGACCGTGCATAATCACGAGTTTCCCGAAACTCTTCTGCGAACTCAGTTTGTGGCCACCCGCAGTAATCGCATTATTTTGTCCTGGAGGGTTGTTTGTTAAGGGTTTGTGTTTATGGCTAAGGGTTTCGTGCTTGTCTGACTAAGCAGTCTGAGTTGTTTTTGCAGAGGAAAGCTTCAGACCTTACATAAGGTCCTAAACTCTTAACGCCGTGAGGGCCTTGGGCGGGGTCTGAGGCTTTAATATGATCCGACCCCAAAAAAGTTTGGGGGGCTCCCGGGGACATTTCTTTGTAGAGGGTCCCAGATTTTTTTTGGGGGGGAAGGGCCCCCTGCTAAAGTATTAAAGCCTATAGGGCCTATAGGGTTTTGAGGTTTAACTTTGCTCAAGCTTCGACTCGATGGTTTATCTCTGGGCGCAGTAATGCCGAAAATGACAAATGCCCTGACCCTCAGCCCTAGGTTGAGGGTCTAGGGTTTAATTCCTAAACCCTAAACCCTAAACCCTAAACAAACCTAATCCCTAAACCCTAAACCCTAAACCCTAAACCCTAACCACTAAACCCTAAACCCTAAACCCTGCTTAGGGTTTAGCCGCATCCCCTTTTGGGGCTTCGGGTGTGCCACCCAACATCTCCTTTAAGGGGTTTAGGGTTTAGGGTTTAGGGTTTAAAGGCCACCCAACATCTCCTTTAAGGGGTTTAGGGTTTAGGGTTTAGGGTTTCGGGTTTCCCCAAAGCTGGCGCCTGTCAAAGTCCACTCGCTCCGTGGTGGCCACCTCTGACAGCATCTGCCGCCTGCCAACCCACCAGCTCGGGAGGGTTTGGGGTTTAGGGTTTAGGGTTTCGGGTTTAGGGTTTAGGGAGGGTTTGGGGGTTTGCAGGTTTCAGGTCTCAAGGGTCTTCGGCTCTCCTCTCGGGCTCGAAATTTCTGCTGCCCCCAGCAAAACTACATGTAGAGCCCCTAGAACCTCCCTAAGAGTCAGAATTTTGAGGTTTGAAGACTCCCCCGTGAACTCTTAACCTGAACCCAAAACCCAAAACCCAAAACCCAAAACCCTAAACCCTAAACTCTAAACCCTAAACCCTAAACCCTAAACCCTAAACCGCAAAGATTTCAGCATCTGCCCAGGCGCAGCCCTGGACTTCTAGATGCCTTCGCTCCAACAGAAACACAGGCCTGGAGCGTACTTGGGCCTGGCAGGGGAGGGGGGGGGGGGGGGGGGGGTGGACCTGAGGGTTTAGGGTTTAGGGTTTAGGGCTTAGGGTTTAGGGTTTAGGGTTTAGGGTTTAGGGTTTAGGGTTTAGGGTTTAGGGTTTAGGGTTTAGGGCTTCCCCCACCAAATACCCCTCATGACGGCCTAAGGGCGGCGGAGGGCAAGTTGATACCAATGATTGCAGCCTTCGCATATTACCGAGTATGCTTGAGGAGGCTTCTACTAGTCTACCCTGCTTTGTCGAGATAAGCTACGGTAATAAGGAAGTTCGTTACCACCGTAAAAGGTGTGTTTTATTGGGGTAGCCCGTTTGCATTTAGTCATTCGAGCTTGGGGCTTTTTTGGCTTGCGTTTCCTCATAACTTTCAAGGACCTTAAACCCTAAACCCTAAACCCTAAACCGTAAACCCTAAACCCTAAACCGTAAACCCTAAACCCTAACCCTAAACCCTAAAACCTAAACCGTAGAACTCCAGGGGCTCCAGGCTTAGGACTCTAAAGGGCTGGTTTTGATGCCCGAGGAAGACACGCAAACAAATTGCTTGCTATACACGCCCCTGTGCCACCACCCTAAGGGTCCATGTACCTCAATAGGGAATACTTGGGCCTTAAATAAAGTACTTCCTATCTAGGGACTTTGGGGCCCAAGTATATAATAATTAGGTACATGGACCCTCAGGGGCTAGTGGCTAGTGGCGCAGCTGCATGGCATGATTGGAGCTCTGACCCTCAGGGTCCATGTACCTTATTGACTGGTTCATATACTTGGGCCCCAAGTTCCTAATTTAGGAAGTACTTTAAGGCAGACTGCCATTGCGTGCCGCAATGCCAGGGCTCTCGAAATCTTGACCCTGAACCCTCAATAACCCCTAAACCCTAAATCGCCAGCACCTGAACCAGACGAACCCCAGCCATCAGTCCCACACAGTATCTACCCACAAGGCCTCAATCCTCAAAGCCCCCTCTTTTGACCTCGTATCCCCAACTCTGGGTTTTAGGGCTTAGGGTTTAGGGTTTAAGGTTTAGGGTTTAGGGTTTAACCTTTTGGCCGCATGTTGTGCTCCCGGTTGAGGGCGCAGGGCCGCGCCTCCAATCTGGGCATGGAAGGAAACTCCGCGAAACGAGAGGTCGGCCAGAAGACCTCGGAGAAGTCGGTTCTTCACAGAAGTCGTTCAGGGTTTAGGGTTTAGGGTTTAGGGTTTCGGTAAGGAGCCTAGACCCTAAAAGAACGACTGAACACTAAACCCTAAACCCTAAACTGCCCTAAACCCTAAACCCTAAACCCTTAAGAAAGGGAAGAAGAGCCCACTCTGGGTAACCTTGACAATGAAAGCCATCGACTCGACCTTCCTCTGAGAATGCAGAAGCCAACCCCATTCATCAAGAATGTGCTCAAGTCTAAGTTGAGGCACGTGGCCAGGATCCCTGTTGCCAGTGGCAGTGACCAGTTATGTTTGGCAGGGAGCCGCGTGTGGTCAAGCAACAGTTGTTTCTCCACCCTGCCGGGCGTTACTTGTTGCCACACTTAAATCCGGATAGACGGCAATACAAACATAATCGTTTCGTCTTTGGCCGGTGGCCGATGACAGTTGGCCAGTGGCCGGAGACCATCAACAAACAAACTGACTGAAGCCCGGGGCGGTGTCCTGTGGTAGTGGTCGGCCGTTGTGATCTTGCGCTTCTCATATGAAACCCCACACACAGCAAACGCATACTTTTTGGGGGCGGGGTGGAAGGTGAGCAAGGAGGCAAGACGCCAATAGAAGACTCGTGATAGCGCACATCACCTGGCCAAGACAAAAAGCAAACGCACACTGCCACATGAAGCACCTTCCTATACTTAAAAGCTAGAGGAGAGGAACTCACTTGCAAACGGAAAAACACCCACATATAGAAAACGATGCTACGAATTAGGTGCCCAGTGAGCGCAGACCTCGCCAGTGGCTGTAAGTTGGTGCCTGTGGCTGAACCCATAACCCCGGTTAGGAGTTGTTTTGCAGACACGGCCCCGGTGAATACACCAGCTCTCATGCCCTCTGCATTCATCAAGAATGTGCTCAAGTCTAAGTTGAGGCACGTGGCCAGGATCCCTGTTGCCAGTGGCAGTGACCAGTTATGTTTGGCAGGGAGCCGCGTGTGGTCAAGCAACAGTTGTTTCTCCACCCTGCCGGGCGTTACTTGTTGCCACACTTAAATCCGGATAGACGGCAGTACAAACATAATCGTTTCGTCTTTGGCCGGTGGCCGATGACAGTTGGCCAGTGGCCGGAGACCATCAACAAACAAACTGACTGAAGCCCGGGGCGGTGTCCTGTGGTAGTGGTCGGCCGTTGTGATCTTGCGCTTCTCATATGAAACCCCACACACAGCAAACGCATACTTTTTGGGGGCGGGGTGGAAGGTGAGCAAGGAGGCAAGACGCCAATAGAAGACTCGTGATAGCGCACATCACCTGGCCAAGACAAAAAGCAAACGCACACTGCCACATGAAGCACCTTCCTATACTTAAAAGCTAGAGGAGAGGAACTCACTTGCAAACGGAAAAACACCCACATATAGAAAACGATGCTACGAATTAGGTGCCCAGTGAGCGCAGACCTCGCCAGTGGCTGTAAGTTGGTGCCTGTGGCTGAACCCATAACCCCGGTTAGGAGTTGTTTTGCAGACACGGCCCCGGTGAATACACCAGCTCTCATGCCCTCTGCATTCATCAAGAATGTGCTCAAGTCTAAGTTGAGGCACGTGGCCAGGATCCCTGTTGCCAGTGGCAGTGACCAGTTATGTTTGGCAGGGAGCCGCGTGTGGTCAAGCAACAGTTGTTTCTCCACCCTGCCGGGCGTTACTTGTTGCCACACTTAAATCCGGATAGACGGCAATACAAACATAATCGTTTCGTCTTTGGCCGGTGGCCGATGACAGTTGGCCAGTGGCCGGAGACCATCAACAAACAAACTGACTGAAGCCCGGGGCGGTGTCCTGTGGTAGTGGTCGGCCGTTGTGATCTTGCGCTTCTCATATGAAACCCCACACACAGCAAACGCATACTTTTTTGGGGGCGGGGTGGAAGGTGAGCAAGGAGGCAAGACGCCAATAGAAGACTCGTGATAGCGCACATCACCTGGCCAAGACAAAAGGCAAACGCACACTGCCACATGAAGCACCTTCCTATACTTAAGAGCAAGAGGAGAGGAACTCACTTGCAAACGGAAAAACACCCACATATAGAAAACAATGCTACGAATTAGGTGCCCAGTGAGCGCAGACCTCGCCAGTGGCTGTAAGTTGGTGCCTGTGGCTGAACCCATAACCCCGGTTAGGAGTTGTTTTGCAGACACGGCCCCGGTGAATACACCAGCTCTCGTGCCCTCTGCATTCATCAAGAATGTGCTCAAGTCTAAGTTGAGGCACGTGGCCAGGATCCCTGTTGCCAGTGGCAGTGACCAGTTATGTTTGGCAGGGAGCCGCGTGTGGTCAAGCAACAGTTGTTTCTCCACCCTGCCGGGCGTTACTTGTTGCCACACTTAAATCCGGATAGACGGCAATACAAACATAATCGTTTCGTCTTTGGCCGGTGGCCGATGACAGTTGGCCAGTGGCCGGAGACCATCAACAAACAAACTGACTGAAGCCCGGGGCGGTGTCCTGTGGTAGTGGTCGGCCGTTGTGATCTTGCGCTTCTCATATGAAACCCCACACACAGCAAACGCATACTTTTTGGGGGAGGGGTGGAAGGTGAGCAAGGAGGCAAGACGCCAATAGAAGACTCGTGATAGCGCACATCACCTGGCCAAGACAAAAAGCAAACGCACACTGCCACATGAAGCACCTTCCTATACTTAAAAGCTAGAGGAGAGGAACTCACTTGCAAACGGAAAAACACCCACATATAGAAAACGATGCTACGAATTAGGTGCCCAGTGAGCGCAGACCTCGCCAGTGGCTGTAAGTTGGTGCCTGTGGCTGAACCCATAACCCCGGTTAGGAGTTGTTTTGCAGACACGGCCCCGGTGAATACACCAGCTCTCGTGCCCTCTGCATTCATCAAGGGTTTAGGGATTAGTTTCGGGTGTAGGGTTTAGGGTTTAGGGTTTAGGGTTTAGGGTTTGTTTAGCTCACAGGCAGATGGCAGGGCTCTAAGACAACTTTCAGAACCGAACGCTGACCCAACTACCAACCCAAAAGCCGCCTGCTTGTCCTTGCCCTGCAAGACACGAATAGGGTTTAGGGTTTAGGGTTTAGGGTTTAGGGTTTAGGGTTTAGGGTTTAGGGTTCTGGGTTTAGGGTTTGCCGTGTAAGCTGCGGGGGGTTGTGGCTTCCCAACCGGACCCACGTGAATCCCACGCGCGGCCCAGGGCCCTGGCCGGCATCATGCTCCGAAGAAACTCTTCCGAGGGCCACGTGGACCGGTATGCCTCCATGGATTAGGGTTTAGGGTTTAGGGTTTAGGGTTTAGGGTTTAGGGTTTAAGGTTTAGGATCTAGGGTTTCGGGGTTGGGGGGTTTATTTCTTGGGGTTGAAGATGTCGGTGCTTAAGGTCTTTGTTTCCTAGCGAAGCCCCCATGTCCTGAGCCCGAAACCCGGGTTCCAGGCTCAACAGGTGTAAAGGGGTTTAGGGTTTAGGATTTAGGGTGTAGCAGTAGGGCCTGGTACCCCGACGCCTCAGAGCTTTGAGCCGCCAAAAACCCCCTGGGCTCAAACACAAAAGTCGGCCCTACAAAGCCTAAACCCTAAACCCCGTAAACCCTCGAAACCGCCGGAACCCCCTAAACCCCCTGAAGCCCCTGAAGCCCCTGAACCCCCTAAACCCCCTAAACCCCGTAAACCCCCTAAACGCCCGGAACCCTAAACCCGCAAGCTGTGCAAAGCCCTAGAAGTGCTGAGTGTCGTCCTGACATGATGTTCCTGACGTAGACCCTAAACCCTAAACACTAAAGCCTATAAACCCTAAACCCTAAACTCTAAACCCTAGAGGCCTCCCATCGGCCGGCTTCGGCGACCTGCCAGCTCGTTCTCAAAGAAAGGCCACTAATTGGTGTGTAGGGCTTAGGGTTTAGGGTTTAGGGCTTAGGGCTTAGGGCTTAGGGCTTAGGGTTTAGAGTGTAGGGTTTGGATTATAGCTCTTATGTAGGCACCCTTACAGACTCTTGTGATGCAAGCCCTCAAGACGCAAATCCCTACATTTCATGGGTTCCCTACTACCGCCCTAAACCCTAAACCCTAAACCCTAAACCCTAAACCCTAAACCCTAAACCCCAAACCCTAAACCCTAAACCCCCCTTGAATAACTTTAATTAACCTTAACTTTCCTACATAGCCGTAGTTTTGAGGGGGAACCTAGGGGGGTAGCATAGAGGGGGGTAGCAGGGGGAACCCATGAACAGTTGTGCTTAGGAAACAGAGAGGCTTGTAGGACTCTCGACGACATGGAGGGGATGGGTCCCTGGAGTCCCACGGGTTTAGGGTTTAGGGTTTAGGGTCTAGGGTCTAGGGTTTACGCTTTAGGGTTTAGGGTTAAGGGCTGTTGTTTAGGCTCCGGGCACTTGAAAATCTTGGGGTGGAGATCGCTGGCTCTTGCAGGGTCTGGCTTAGGGTTGAGGACTGACATAGAGGAGCCAGCATGTGGTATTTGCCCAACATAGGGGACCCCCTTATATGCCCCAACTAGAAGAACCCGCTCAGGGTGCCCCTAGTTTGGGAGCCCCCCAGGCCACGACAGAAGTAATTGGGCAGCATCAGGCGCCGACGCCAACATGTCGAATCTCATGGCATCGCTTTCTGTGGGTTTAGGGTTTAGAGTTTAGGGTTTAGGGTTTAGGGCTTAGGGCTTAGGGTTCCTAAACCCTAAACCCTTTCGAGGAGGGCAAGAGGGGGAGGGAGGAGGACTTGCAGTTGCATCAGGTAAGGGCTTGCAGTTCAGGACTTCGGGTGCTTGAGCCCGCCTCTTCAAGCAGAACTAATGCGAGTTGAACGTCCTCTGTCATTGAAGTGTCTGCATCGTCCTGCACCAGCTCGCAGACAGTGTGAACCCCTAAACTCAGAAGTGGGTACCTGGGATATCCAAGTAGACCTCCGCCTAAACCCTTTGCACTCCGCCCTGGTTTTCCCGGTCCGGGTCTGTCTCAAGAACCACACACGTACTTTCCTGTAGGTTTGGTGCTCAAGGGTTTGGGGGTCTTCTTGTACAGCAGCCCTTCCATCATACCTTGTTTAGGCAACCCTGAACAAGAAGAAGGCGATGGGATTCCCTAAAGCCCTAAGCGCTAAGCCCAAAACCCTTTAGCTCAGCCCTCCTCCTCGTCCTCGACTGGAATGCACAGCTCTGGCGTGACTTTCACCAGCTCCTGTTGCCACTCAAGGCTGTTTAGGGTTTAGGGTTGAGGGCTTGGGGCGTAGGATTTAGAGCTCAGGGTTTAGGATTTAGGGCTTAGTGCAGACGTTGGGGTGTAATTAGTTTTGTTGCCGATTTAAACCCCGGCGTTACAGCTGAACCCTCCAGACTCCGATGTAGGGTTTATTGTTCAGGGTTTGGGGACGGGGAGCCTAGGGCTAGGGTTTAGGGTTTAGGGTTTAGGGTTTAGGGTTTAGGGTTTAGGGTTTAGGGTTTAGGGTTTAGGGTTTTAGGGTTTTAGGGTTTAGGGTTTAGGGTTTAGGGTTTAGGGTTTAGGGTTTAGGGTTTAGGGTTTAGGGTTTATAATTCGTGTTTGGGGTTGCGCTCGAGCAACGTCTCCCAGGCGTCTAAAGGAAAAGGCCCTTAAGACACCTGAAAGATGGACTCTGAGCAGCACAACGATCAAGAAATTCTACTTCGGAGCCTCATTCAAGGTTGTACCCTCGAGCTTGGGCACTGTTTAGAAACCCCTAGAAAAAGTGCAGGGAGGGAAGATAAGGGGCCATATCAGAATTGTGCTAAGGGAACCCTTTCAACGTACAAACTTGGGGCCCCAGTCGGATCAACCGACACAAGCGCTTCCCTTAAACCTGTGACTAAGGGATAGAAGGAGGGACCCTAGAAGGGAGCCTTAATCTTATTCCCCTATCTAAGACCCGATATAACACCTGCGTGTACCTCGTATACTTCCTATTTTCTAAGGTCCCTTCTTCTGGGTCCCTCCTTTAAGTTGTATACTCGGATGTGAGCACACCCCGCCTCCCCCTCATCCACGGCCTCACTCACCACAAGCTCGCGTCCGAGCACCGGATCCTCGGGGAGTGGGTTAACCCTAAACCCTCAACCCTAAACCCTGAACCCTGAACCGTAACCCCTAAACCCGAAACCCTAAACCCTAAACCCTGAACCCTGAACCCTAAACCCTAAACCCTAAACCCTAAACCCTGAACCCTAAACCCTAAACCCTAAACCCTACCTCAGCTGCAAGCCCCGCGGCTCCGCCAACACATGGCAGAGGATGGTCATTAGGCCCAAAGACCACGAAATGCAGAAGACGCTTTCTTCGGCTTTAGGGTTTAGGGTTTAGGTTTAGTGTTTAGGGCTGCTCATCTTGCTACGCGTGCCTTGGCGGTTTGTTGGGGAGTGGTGGGGCAGATAGGCCCTAATCCTAAACCCAAACGTGGCGGTGGGCCTCTTGAGGGCCTGTCTCATCGTAGATTGCTTAAGATTGTAGAGAACCAAGAGGCCAAATCAACCCATAGACATATGGGGGTCTACGAGAATCGGGGACCCCCAAGATAGATCCCCAAACGGTAGGATTCCCTGATAGTAAATTAAGGACCCCCCATAAAGGTAATGAACCCTAACTTCGGAAAGAACCATATACCCTAAACCCTAAACCCTAAACCCTAAACCCTAAACCCTAAACCCTAAACCCTAAACCCGCACATCGGCCCTCTCTTGCGCCCTATACCAAGAAGAAACCCGAAGCCAAGGGAGCGTCTCCTGGCGCACTTCCAAGAGGTCGGAGACTTCAGCACCCTGGTGAGAAGTGGGGATCTGGTTTAGGGTTTAGGGTATAGGCTTTAAGGGATTTTAAGGGTAGTTTCATGGTCCCTTAAAGAAGGGGGCCCTCAAAAAAGAAAACCTTATATACCTCTAAAATACCCTGTACAAAATAAGGGCCCCATGCTTCAGAACCGGGACCTTAAGCGTTACTTCATGCTTTGCGCTCTTAATGTCAACTTCCCCCCCCCCCCCCCCCCCCCCCCCCGAAAGAAGGAACGAAGCCCTAAAGCCCTCAACCGCGATCGGACCAGTATGACAGGTCTTTTGAGGTCCAGAGGTTCAGGTCGAGGTGTGGCCGAGGGCATCGGAGCTTACTTAGGGTTCCCAAACCCGGCCATAAGGCCAACTGATTACTCCCCAAATTTCTCTCCTCACAGTCCCCCCCCCCCGTTTAGGGACAAACCCTAAACCCTCAAGCCTAAAGCCTAAAGCCTAAAGCCTAAAGCCTAAACCCTACTAAGCTCACTGGCCCGTAGCAGCTGCTGTGTGTGTGGTGGGGGTATTGGGGCAACTCCAGCGTCCCCTCTAAGGGATTATAGGGCCCTCATTCCCTCATTCCCTACTAAGCACCAGCCAGATATGCCGAAAAGAAACCTTGTATGTTATGGTCATTGGGCTCCCCTGAGAGGGCTTGAATCTTTCTTGGGCACATTGGGAGTGTTGCACGGTGGGGAAGCCTAGGGTTTAGGGCTTAAGGTTTTAGGGTTAAGTTTAGGGCTTCGGGTTTAGGCTTTAGGGCTTAGGGTTTAGGGTTTGGGGTTTAGGATTTAGGGTTTTCGGCCGAGGGTTCAGGGCTCCCCCCCCAAACCCCAAACACTCCAATGGTCGGAGGCCTCGTACCTCAGCCACTCCAGCAGCCCACTGCCCGCACCGTCGGCGCGAACTTCCTCTCAAGTGACCCGAAGCTGGGGCCGCAAAAGCATTATTTTAAAATGGGTTTAGGGTTTAGGGTTTAGGGTTTAGGGTTTAGGGTTTAGGGTTTAGGGTTTAGGGTTTAGGGTTTAGGGTTTAGGGTTTAGGGTTTAGGGTTAGGGTGCAAGCACTTTAAATGGGGTAGTTCGGGGTGTTACTGAATGCCGCGAAAACCAACCATTTATGTCCTGAAAAAAAGGCAACACACCCACCCAACAAAGCATCACTCGGAGAAAGGCCGTGCTGGCACGAAACTCCTGCGGGTTTAGGGTTTAGGGTTTAGGGTTTAGGGTTTAGGGTTTAGTCAAGGCCTTGCCCACCCTATTTAGACCCACTATCTAACTTGCGGCATCGACTCCCTTTGCACGTCTCTACATGCCATATCACCCTAAACCCTAAACCCTAAGACCCTAAACTCTAAACTGCACGCAGCATCTTGGCATGACGCCTTCCACCGCAGCCCTAAAGCCTAAACCCTAAATCCTAAATCACCATCACATGCATATGACACTCATGTACCTTTCTAGTACATACGTTGCTTGGGCCTTAATAAGGGGGTTCCTGTGTCGTAGCTTTAGGGGGCCAAGTTTATACCACATAATTCGGGGTGTACGATGATAAGGGACGCCGAATGTACACCCCAAATAGTAGGATTCCCTTAAAATAAGGACCCCGAAATAAGGTACCCCTAATTTCGCAAAGACCCATATAGGAACATGGATCCTTAGGTTAAGCCTGAAACCCTGAAGAGTAGACATGGCAACTGCCTGGGCACGCAATCGCACCCGCGGCGCACGTGATGGAAGATGACCGCCTAAGCAGAGCTCCTAGGCTTAAAAAGGGTGCCCTTTTTTGCTTAAAGGGGGTTTACAAGGGAACCTAAACCCCCCCAAAAAGGGAATAAGGGTACTACTGGGCATCCTAGTTATAGAACCCATCTTTAGGGTCTCATACATTTGGGCTCTCCCTCCCTAGGCCCAAGCCCCAAGCCCTAAAACCTAAACCCAAAACCTATAAGCTGAAACCTGAACCCTAAAGCCTCGCGACCAAAACGCATAGAAGTTGTATGTGATACCGTTGTGAACTTCCCACCTTGCTTGTCTGAACAGCTGATGAGCCAGACGTAAGCCCTACTTTGCAATAGGCCCTGGAAACAATGTATACTTTTTCGGTAGAAGTAGCCATAAAAGGAACCCAGAACCCAAAAAACGTATTAAAGCATGAGCCCTAAATCCTAAACCCTAAACCCTTGTAGCGCTCCCAAACCCAGTGGAGCTTAAGTATAGTACTCCAAAACCCAGTGGAGCTAGCCCTAAACCCTAAACCCTAACCCGTAAACCCTCATAGTACTCCAAAACCCAGTGTACTCGAAACCCAGTAAGTAAATCAATCCCCACGCGCCTTCGGGGGCCACCGAAGCCCGCACATAAAGGCCCCGAACACCAAGGCCCTCAAAGGGTTTAGGGTTTAGGGTTTAGGGTTTGGGGTGTAGGGTTTCGGGTTTAGGGTTTAGGGTTTAGAGTTTGGGGTTTAGGGTTTAGGGTTTGGGGTGTAGGGTGTAGGGTTTAGGGTTTAGGGCACAGACCCAGGAGGCCGGAAAAAGAAAAACAAGAACCTGCACCAAGGCAAATTGTTGGGCTGCAGCTGCATTGGAAGCATGTGCATTCGCGCGCCATGCCGCCCGCCCACACCCCATTTCTACATGGTTTTCACCGCCGCTGAGCGGCGGAACGCCCTCAAACCCTAAACCCCAAACCCCAAACCCTAAATCCTATACCCTAAGCCCTATTAAACCTAAACCCGAACCCTGAACCCTAAACACTCTCCCTCCATCAACTGCCCGAAACCTGGGTCGGGCACCCAGTTGACCAGCTCCCTGCCGCTCGCATGAGGTGGAGGGCTGCAGGATCCGTTTAACCCGAGGTTCGGGTTTAGGGTTTAGGGTTTAGGGTTTAGGGTTTAGGGTTTAGGGTTTAGGGTTTAGGGTTTAGGGTTTAGGGTTTAGGGTTTCGAGTTTCGAGTTTCGGGTGTAGGGGTCTAGGGTTTAGGGTGTATTCAGCATAGGTCTGCGTCTGGGGCTTTTCGGAGTGGAAGATTTTGGCGCCTAGGCCGAAAGGAGGCCGTTGCAAGGCCCTTGTGGTCAGTTGGCTTAAGAATTCGGTGGCCACGTAAGCCTTAACCCTAAACCCTAAGTCTTAACCCTAAACCCTAAGCTTCTTATTTCTAGAGCTGGAACCTACAGGCTGTATAGAGTTTGATGTTGGGGTTTGCACCTTTTCGTCCAGAGGTCCATGGTCAACGCTTTCCTTGCAGAGTTGTCTGCTGTCACGTGGGCCCAACGAGATAGGGGCTGCCTAAACCCGAAGCCCTAAATCCATAATTTAATCCTCGTATTGTTGAAGGCGAGGCCTTCGCGTAATAGCACGCATCCCAAACCGCAAGCCCTAATTCCTAAAACCCTAAACCCTAAAGCCTAAACCCTAAACCCTAAACCCTATAAATCCTCAGTCCAAAATCCTACCACCCCTAGAATCCACCCCCAAAAGAGCCCGCAAGGCATACCTCTGAGCCTAGTCAAGCCCAAGCCCAGGTTCGTAGCCCTCAACACTTCTGGGCTTCCCGGGGCTTTCAGGGTAGATAGGGTTTAGGGTTGAGGGTTGAGGGCTACAGGCCTAGGGCTTAGGGCTTAGGGTCTAGGAAGGGCTTCACCCCCAGAATCCCAAACCCCCCCTCCCCCCCCCCACACGCCCCGGCCTGCAGCGCAACCCATGCACAGGCTGCTGGGGCCAGAAGGCCGGCCTTTGCACTTCAGCTGTCAGTGTGGTATGGGGTTTAGGGTTTAGGGTATAGGGTATAAAGGGTTTAGGGTGTAAAGGCTTTAGGGTTTCAAGGGTTTTGGGTTTAGGGTTTCAAGGGTTTAGGGTTTAGGATTTGGGGCTTCTCTAAAGGCAGCTACATGGTCCTTCTTTTGGGCCCTGCGTAAGGGGACCCCTCACATGCACCTTCCGGGACCATATTAAGGGACCATGTAGCTACCCTAGAGGGTTTAGAGGGTTTGCGGGCCGATGGGTGTTTCTGAGTTCAGGGCTTCTATGGATTTGAGGTTTGGGGTTTAGGGTTTAGTGCTGGTGTGCTCACGTTTTTCCGGGAAGAAGAGGGTGCATGTCGCTGTCAAGCGGTCCAAGCCCGGTGAAGGGCAACAACGAGGCCCGTGAAGGGCAAGGAACACATGGCCCGGTGTGGGCACGCAGACGCAGTTTTTACATGTACCAGGCATCGCAGGTATAGCACCTGAACGAGTAAGACCAAGGATTTCGTGTCGTTGCTGTTGTGGAAAAGGGAAATTCGAGTGAGCTCTACAAGCCATGGCCAACCCTGCAGATTCCATGCCTCCTGGGACCTCCAACCAGGAGGTTATGAGCCCAAGTGGTGCTCGCCCTACTTCGCCGAGAATGACAACAACAGCTGCGGGGCCCGAGAGGGGCCAACCGGGGGTCGTAAGACCAGCTTTGGATGGTGGAGAGGCTCATGGAGCCCAACCGGAGGCCGTAAGGCCGGATGGTGCGCTGGAAGCTGGCGGCACTGGTGTGGCTGGAAGTGTGGATGGAGCAATGGTTTCTGGAGATAGCATGGACTCTGGGCATGGTACAAGTGGTCAAGTGGCAAGAGTTCAGGCCTTGGCGCTAGCCTCTGGAGCGGTGGTTGCAGGTGGCATGCAAGCTGTGGTGGCCTCAACCTCAATGACGAGGGAGGTGGAGCCGGCCGGTGAAGCTGGGGACATGGGCATGCTGCGTGATGGCCTGAATAGTGGAGGGCATCAACAACCTGGAGGTTTCAGCTGGAATGCGCAAGGCAGTCCGATGGGAAGAGAGGCACAACCGCGTGGTGCGATGCCGACCTGGGTTTCTCGCCTGGGAGCTTTCTTCCAGGCTATGGGGCAGTCACAGCAGGTGACACCCCCGGAGTGGATGCCGAGTCCCTTTCCATCGCCTATGACGAGACCGTCGAGATCGCAGAGGGCATTGGAGTCACCTATGTCGCAGGGGGAACGGGATGAGGCATCGAGGACGCCTTTGTTTGATGATGAGCAGAGGCAACAGATGAGGGCAATGGAGCAGCGAGCTCCACTGCTGTATGGTGCCACCGGGGTGGGACCGAGGCCTATGGATGGTGGTGGCAGTTCTGGAGGAAGCACCTATGAAGCGGTGAAGGAAGAAGTGCGTCAGCAGCTACAAGGACAACTGCAAGGGATGATGAGGGAGTTGGAGGAGTCGAAAAGGGAAGCAAGTAGCTTGAGAGAAGAGATGGGAAGGATGCAATTGGAGCGAGAACGCATGGGAGAAGGGCAGTGGCCACATGCAGCAAGGTCTCGTCCTGGGCAGGGATGGGGCCAACACCTGTGGAATGGTCTGGTGGGGGCCTTGCCGGGTCCGTCGGGCCAACTTGGGCCACGAGGCAATCCTGGTGCGCTACATCCAGTTCAACAAGGAGCTTTCCCCGAATCTCAAGGCAATCCTGGTCCGCTACCTCCAGTTCAGCAAGGAGCTTTCCCCGAATCTCAAGGCAATCCTGGTCCGCTACCTCCAGTTCAGCAAGGAGCTTCCACCGAATCTCGAGGCAATCCTGGTCCGCTACCTGGGGGAAGTTTAGATGGTTTACGTCCAGTTCAGCAAGGAGCTTCCACCGAATCCCGAGGCAATCCTGGTCCGCTACCTGGTCGTTTTTTGAATGGTCAGAGTGACGCAGCAGGAGGTCGTTTTGGCTTTATGCCATCTGGTCAGAGTGACGCAGCAGGAGGTCAAGAGCAGCCGTTGGTCTATCCACGAGGTCCACCACAAGTTCTGGGAGGGCACCTTAGTCAATCAGGAGGTGCTGTGCAGGCAAGACAACCGCCCGCTGGGGCATCTGCAGAAGCGCCGCCGGGTTCGGGAGGAGAAAGGCAACAGCCGTCACTTGGTCCTGGAGGTGATCCCATGAGCAGGCTGTTAGAGGGTTTGGAGCGGGTGATTACGAAGTCCCAAAGGACCGAAGACGTGCACAAGCCGGTGGGGGACATTCCGATGCTTCCCGCCTTGAGTGATAGTGCTAGCGTGGACTTTGGGGACTGGCTCCACTGCCTGGAGCACGCTATGGGAGACCTCTCAACTTCGTCGGCGGAATGGTGGCAGGAGGTAAAGGATTGTGCCAAGGCGTACTATGACTCCTACCAGAAGGCAGATCACTTCAATCGGCTCAACCTAGCACCCTTGGCTTCCCCTGTGCTGCAGGAGGCGAGGTGGCAGCGCGTTGATCGGAGGGCGGCCACGCTCTTGTTGGCATCGACGCCTGAGGACATCAGGCGGGAACTTGTGGCGTCGAGAGTGAGATCTTCGCTGGAAATTCTGAGCCGCTTGATGGTGCTGTATCGCCCGGGATCTGCGATGGAGAAGAGTTCTTTGCTGCGCCACTTGGAGTCGCCGCCAGCGACAAGTACTGCAGCTGAGGCTGTGGATGGTCTGCGCTTGTGGTGGAGGTACTTCCAGAGGGCAAAGGATTTGGGGGTGGTGATACCAGACCCGTCGGTGCTACTTCGAGGTATCGACGTCTTGGTGAAGAAGCCACTGTTGGACCACCATGAGGTGGCCTTTCGTATGAACCTGGTCCGCTACCAACTGAAGGTCGACTTCGTGCCGGTGGAGGACAACGTGAAGGCGGTGCATAAGGCTCTCCTGGCAGAGTTTGAGCAGCTGGCCTCTAGAAAACCAAAGGGGGTGCCGGGCAACAACTCGCCATCGACCACGCCTAACAGTCCTCAGCCCAGACTGAAGGGTCTTGCGGGTGGGGCAGCCAACAACCAACCCAAGGGAGATAGTGCTGGATCTCAAAAACCTTGCAAGTTTTTTGGTGTTACGGATGGTGGGTGTAGACGTGGAAAGGCATGCCGGTTTGTCCATAGTTGGCCGGACCGGGATGCAAAGAGAGAACGGTGCTGGAACTGTGGTGGGAAGGGACATCAATCGAAGGTGTGTCCTACAAGGCCGGCGGAGGGTACTACCACGACTGCATCGGCCTCTACACCTACAACTCCAACGGCAGCGCAAGTGCAGGCGAAGCCGATGCAGCCCGAGACCCAGAAGATGATCAAGGCGGATGATGTGGCCACGGTGATATCGGAGGCGAGTACGGTGGCGTCGACTCCTATGGCAACGAGATCTACGCTAGATGACCCCATACCTGGCACGCCTATGGACATGCAGCAGATGTTGGAGAATGCGCAGAGAATGGTCAAGTCCTTGATGGAGCACAGCGCCACGATGAAGGTGATGCGTATCACCTCGGCTGAGAGTGAGGAGGTGCGAAGAGCTCAGGCCCTTGGAACGTTGCCAACAGTTAGCAAAATGGGGCTGTTGGATAGTGGGGCCACTCATGCACTACGACCGGGCACTGTGGAGGAGAAGAAGAAGGCCGCGAAGGTGGAAGTTGCGCTGGCCGGGGACACCAAGATTGAGTTGCCTCAGTCGGACAAGGGAACGATCTTGGGGGACAACCAAGCTCAACCAATTGTGCCCCTTGGAACCCTTGTTAGACAGCTGGGGTATGAGTTCGTCTGGAACGCGCGCGGATGCAGATTGAGACACCCTAGCCGACCTGAAGTACAAGTCTACACGCGGTCGTCGTGCCCGGAAGTCCGAGAGTGTGATGCTCTGAGGCTCATTGCGGAGTTGGAGGGCACCAAGGCCGATGAGGCGCTGAGGACCATGCAGGAGCTGGAGACTTCGATCAAGGTGGCAAGGTCGCATGAGGGAAGGAACTGGGCGGATTTCTTGAAGGACTACGTCGTAACGGGGGATCCTTCTGATGGTCTGCGAGCCGTTCTGAGTGCGGAGTTCATGTCAGACGTGCCGTTTGAGGACAAGATCCGGATCTTCGAGAAAATCCCGCAGAGCAACGAGGAAGCCTGGAAGTTGATGAAGTCGCTCCCATTGAATCGCGCAAGACGGAGATCTTTGTGGGCAAGCCGCCGATGGATTGTGCACTTGTTCTCCGGGAAAGGGGAATCCTCAGATCCGATCAAGACCTTGACTGGGTGCAGGGTTCAGGGTCCACGAGGTGAAACACGTGAGGCATCTATGGCAGAAGTGCTGGAGATTGACCTTACCCAGTCCAAATCGTGGGACATCGCAACCAATGGCGGCATCTTCGCGCTGCTCTTGTGGGCGGCCTCACAGGGGAAGATACATGCCATTGTGGGGGGACCACCTTGCAGGACCTTTTCCCTTCTACGACATCGCGAACTGCAGGGGCGTAACAATGCACCACGGCCGGTGAGGTCGGCGCAACATCTCTGGGGTCTTCCTGGGCAACTGACAAGGGATGAAGAGGCACTGGTGAGAGGCGACAACAACCTGATCTTGCGCATGGTGTGGCTGTGGCTGGTTGCAGAAGCAGGCTTGGACATGTGTTACCCGAGAAGGGATAGGGGTCCGGCAGTGGCGTTCGGCATGGAGCACCCTGACGATCCGCGCGAGTTCTTGCAACCCGGGGCAGTGTCCAATGAGGTCATGGAGAAGTGTGCGTCGTTTTGGAGAACGAAGTTGGTCGAGCACATGAAAACCAACGGCATGAACATGTACCGGTTTGATCAGGGCGCACTTGGGCATCCTCAGAGGAAGCCAACGGGGTTGCTCACTACCATGGAGTTGGACGAGCTCAGTGGCTTGAAGGACACGAGACGTGAATGGCCGGAACCTGGGAATTCGAAGGACATGGCTGTTTGGGCTCCGGGACTACGAGAAGCACTGGCGAAGGGGATCCGAAGATGGGCATGGAGAGGCGAAATTTCTGTGGCGATGAACACCTTCACTCCGAAGCAGCTGGAAGAATGGCGGCGTCACGTTGAAGCGGGGCATTGGCCATTTAGGAGAGATTGCTCGGTGTGTTTGTCGGCAGCGGGAACGGGGCGACCGGCGAGAAGAGTGCTTCACAGGGACGCCTACGTCTTGAGCCTGGACATTGGTGGCGCGTTTGCAGAAAAGGGAATAGACGAGCGGAACGACAACGGGAGGGCCAACAAGTACAAGTTCGTTTTGGCAGCTACCTATGTGTTCCCGAAGGCCTTTGATGTGGTCTCCAAGGACATGCCGATTCCTGATGACATCGATGAGTACCTGGGCCAGGAGGAGGTGGATGAGGAAGGTCCTGAACCAGAAGCAGCTGAAGAGGAGGTGGAAAGGAAAGAGGACAAGGACCATGAGGAGGAGTGGAAGAGATTGGTGGGGGACCTAAACAAACCACAAGAATTCCAGGTCCTCAGGTTCGCGGTTCCTCTCGCCAAGCACAAGGGTGCGGACATCCTCGCGGCAGTCCAAGACCTTTACATCTACCTCAGGGCCAATGGATTTCCACTGGCCAGGATACACTCTGACAGGGCACGTGAGTTCAGAACTAAGCAATTGCGAAAGTGGTGCCGGGAGCGGGACATCTACCAGACTTACACTGAAGGTTTGGCCCCGACGCAGAATGCCATGGCGGAGAACCAGGTGAAGTGGCTGAAGGCTAGGGCGCGTGTGTTGCTCACGGCTTCCGGCTTGAACAAGAAGTACTGGCCCTGTGCAATGAAGCATGCGTGTGCAGCCCACAACACTCGTCAGCTTGGAAAAACAATGACGCCGATTCAGTTCGGGTCCCAAGTGATGGTGAAGACAAAAAAGGATGTGGGGCCTTTCGACCCAAGATGGGAGGAGGCAGTGTACCTGGGTCCGGCCGATGATGTGCGTGAAGGGCATGTACTTGAACTGGCGGATGGAACCTGGCACAGAACGCTGCACATGAGAGTGGTTCGAGATGATGAAGTACCCTCTGGTGGAGATGAGTCATGGGTGGCCGATCGCGTAGATCCAGGACGGCGAGTTCGTGGAAAGAGGCGATTGGAAGATCCAGATGGCCCGGGAGTACGTGTGCTACAAGAAGGGCAAGAAGATGGAGAAGAAGAGATTGCGGAGCAAAGGGCCCACGACAAACTTGAATATAACAAGTACGAAGACGAGGATGCGTTGGAGATCGTCCGAGCACTTCGGTTGACAAGTGGTCCGAAAAGGAGGGGGACACAGGACTTTGATTGGTGTGGGAGTTGGAGTACGGGGGCCTACGTCCACGGAGGAGTCTGGGGCGTGCAAACCAACACGACCAAGTTCCCCAAGGTCACCCGTTTCCTCACGACCTTTCTCAGGAACAAGATGAAGGAGCCAATGCCTTTCGGAACCATCGTCGTGAACGTGAACCAGGAGCTACTACCTCATCGTGACCTACACAACGAGCGAGAGTTCGCGAATTCGGTGTACGGCATGGGTGACTTTTCTGGAGGAGAAGTGTGGGAGCAGACGTACCTGGAAGAAAACACGGCGCTGGATGTGTACAGGGCAACAACCAGGGGATTGGTGCGTGGAAGAACCATGGATGTGAAGGGAAAGATCCAAGCCTTGTGGGCTCACAGGTGGCACGCGACGATGCCATGGACAGGAACCCGAGTCACCGTGGTGGGCTACGTTCCAAGGAAGTTCAAGAATGTGGGATCTGAGAACTACAACCTCTTGCGGGACATGGGTTTCATGGTGCCTGTTGGAGCAGATGAGGAGGAGGAAGACGATGTTCAGGAGCCGCAGCAGAAGGTATTGCAGGGGAACGACATCGAGAAGGGTGGTGGTTGGAATGAAAGTGTTCATGTACCCGGGGGACATGTGGAGCTGGGAGTGCACTGGACAATGAAGTTTGTGCGTGAAGGGGATGGAGGCGAGGGTGAATTGAGCGCAACACCAACGTTCCCCGTCCAGGACCATGTTCGTGAAAGAGTACAAGAACGACTTCTATGGGCACGAGAACTGCTGGAGGAAGAAAGGGAGATATGGGAAAGACAAGAGAGGCAGACGGGCATTGTGGATGAGCATGTGAAGACCGTCATCGACAACCTGGAAGAGACCGTCGCCTACATGGAGCTCTATCTCATGCAGGACAACCAAGCTCATGTGGATGAAGTTCGCTTAAAAATGCTGCGTGTGAACAAGGTTTCGGTGGAGGAAGCGGTGACCCAGAATGTGGAGCAGCTACTGCAAGGACTTGAAGGGCCCTTGGAAGTGGTGCACAATGTCAGCCTGCAGGAGGTAAGAGAGCACTTGACCGACTGGGTGCCGAGCATGAAGAAGGAGGTCGCGACGCTGGAGACATCCGGGACTTTGAGACCAATACCTTTGTCTCAGGCAAAGCGGCAATCTGAAGCGGGTGAGTTGATCTTGGTGCCGGGCAAAACTGTGTTTACGGTGAAGCCGCCGGAGGATGCGCATCAGAGCAAATACAAACGGAAAACCCGTTTCGTAATATGCGGGAATTTTGTCAAGGATGGTGACACCATGGAGCTCTACACCGCGGATGCAAAGGCCGAGAGTGTGAGATGTTCACTGGCGACTGCGGCGAGTCGAAACTGGGAAGCAGCTGGAACGGACATTAACAGCGCCTTCACCTTGACACCGATGACGGAGAGTGCTACGCAATATGCGGTGACGGCTCCGAAGATTCTGGTGGAAGCTGGTGTGGTGCCCCCGGGAACAGCGTACAAGGTGGATCGAGTCTTGTATGGCTTGCGAGAGGCTCCTCGTCTGTGGGGAATCTTTCGAGACAGGCGGATTCGCAACGCCCGCCTGACGGTGGATGGGCGCGACATGAAGTTCACGCAGCTTGAAACGGACGAGTCGGTGTGGCGTTTGCATCCGGTGGATGATCCACAGGAGACCATCGCGATGATGGTGGTTTATGTCGATGACGTGTTGTTCCTCGGCAAGCGGGCCCACATCGAGGAGATGTACTCATGGCTGGTGAATGGAACTGAGGAGGAGGGCGCTGGATGGAAATGCAGTCCGCTGGAGTTTGTGGGAAAGGACCCTGTGCGCTACCTGGGAATGGAGATACGCAGCAAGATGAAGGACGGAGGGATCGCCTATCACGTGTGCCAAGGGGGCTACATTGGAGATCTCTTGCGTGAGCATGGTGTGGAAACGTGGACTCCGTCGTTGGTACCTGCAACCCGGGAGGCAATGCCGCAGGTCCCCGAGCCGGAGGATGGAGCCGAGGAGGCAGAACCGGATCCTTCGGCGGTGCATGCTGCTCAGAAACTGGCTGGAGAGCTGTTATGGCTCAGTATGCGTACTCGACCTGACGTGAGCTTTGCTGTGGCTCATGTATGCAGTGCCGCTACCCGATGTCCTGAGGCTGCGCTGAAACTGGGGCGCATGGTGTTGCGCTATCTTCGTGACACCGTGGACCTCGGCTTGACCTACGATGGCACAGGACCGACTGTGCTGGCTTATTCAGACGCCAGCTATGCGCCGGGAGGCGGACGCAGCTTCGGATGTGCTGCGACGATGTTGCATGGAGGATTTGTGGCTTGGAGGATGGCGCGACAACCCGTGATATCTCTCTCGGTGGCGGAGGCGGAGTTGTATGAGGTCATCAATGCCTACCAGCAAGCCATGAGCATCAAGGAGTGGATCAAGGAGATTCATCCGAAGGTGGACGTCACCATGTTGATCGACAACCTGGCGGCACTGGGGCTCGCGTCAAGTTCCCCAGGAAGCTGGAAGACACGTCACCTTAGGATACGGGCGCGATTCCTGCGTCAGGAGACAGCGTCGGGGCGTCTGGAGCTGAAGCACTCCCCGGGGGAGGTGCAGGCGGCGGACATGGGAACGAAGGCAGTTCCTGCACCACGACTGCGTGATCTTCGTGTTCTTTGGAAGATGATGACAGTTGGAGAGTTCCTGGAGGGCCCGAAGGAGGTGATCCTGAATGGGATCAAGGTGCCGGAGTCGGAGGTTCGCTTCAACCAGATGAGGATCATGATGATGTTGGTGGTATGTGCCTTGGTAAAGGGCACGCAGGGAGCAAAGCTGCCCCAGGAGCCTAAGAAGGACCCTCTGCCCTACGACGCTGGAATCGAGTTCTATGGCTTGATGGTGCTTTGTGGTGTGGCGATGATTGGAATCTGGGAGGTGATGAAGTGGTGCCTTGGAAGATGCTGTGGTAGTGATGAGGCTACAGTCCGAAGGGCCCGGAGACTTCTGCGAATCCGAGATCAGACAACGAGAGCCCTTCAAGAGGAGCTGATGGGATTGCGGGCGGAAGAGGTGCAGTCCTCGCCTCCTGTGAGTCAGGGCTCCCCTGTGGCTATGTCATCGTCGTCGTCAGCTACTGCGCCAACTACACGATTGGTGGAAAATGTGGAGCCAGCTCGGACAACCACGGCGGTTGCCGAGGAAACACAAGTGGGCCAAGTGCCCGACCCGCCTCGTACGAGGCAGAGCCCCGAGTACGACTTCGAGCTCTTCACAGGTGTCTTCTACAAGTCTGAACGTGGAGAAAAGGTGCACTTGTTCCACTGCCGTGGAATGAGGGAAGTCCGGTCGCGCGTGACGGAGTACCAGGTTTGTTCGTTTTGTTTGGAGCGCTACCCCTTGTACTACCGTAGACCTTTCAATGATGCTCTGCTACGCCGACATGATGGACATTGAGCACCCCGAATGAGACACCTAGTGGGCAGCGAGCCCACAAGGCGAGGAGGAGTGCTGGTGTGCTCACGTTTTTCCGGGAAGAAGAGGGTGCATGTCGCTGTCAAGCGGTCCAAGCCCGGTGAAGGGCAACAACGAGGCCCGTGAAGGGCAAGGAACACATGGCCCGGTGTGGGCACGCAGACGCAGTTTTTACATGTACCAGGCATCGCAGGTATAGCACCTGAACGAGTAAGACCAAGGATTTCGTGTCGTTGCTGTTGTGGAAAAGGGAAATTCGAGTGAGCTCTACAAGCCATGGCCAACCCTGCAGATTCCATGCCTCCTGGGACCTCCAACCAGGAGTTTAGGGTTTAGGGGCGCTCTGAATTCTCAAAGCTTGTGGGACTGTAGGATTGATACGGCCGAGAGTGGATGGGGGTGGTTTCCACGAAAGGCTTTCTGTTCGTGAGACTCTGATGGCCAACCGCAACCGTAAAAATCAGTGAGGGCTTAGGGTTCAGGATTCAAGGTTTAAGGTTCAGGGTTAAAGCGTTTAGCAAGCCCATAGCCTGCATGCCAAGCGCAGTGCCCAAAAGTTCGATTTCGCGATTTGGGTTTAAAGTTTAGAGGCTATCATTAGCACGATTCCTCTTGCTATTGAATTACTAGGTGTCTATTGCTAGTGCTATGCACACGACGATTTCTGTTACCCTAAACCCTAAACCCTAATCTGAAGGAAAAACATTTCTGAGTCTGGGGATGTGGCGACTCGCCGGCGCAAGCACAGCAGGCTGTAAGCTGCCATCAACCCCAAACATACCACGGGTTTAGGGTTTAGGGTTTAGGGTTTAGGGTTTAGGCTTCAGGGTTGAAGCAAAGTTTACTTGGTGCTCATACGGCTTTTCGTCGCCTTTCTGGGTTAGAGTTTGGTGGGGCAGTGTTTTCCAACTCGGCTTCTTGGCTTACAGAATGGCTTAGAAGCCGTCACGGTATGAGGGACGTCGGGATGCCTGCTACGGGTTAGGGCTGGGGCGGTTAGGGGTTGAGGGTTGCGGGTTTAGGGCTTAGGGCTTAAAGGTTTAGGGTTTAGGGCTACCATTGATACAGTTGCTCACCCTAAACCTTAAACTCTGTACCACAAACCCTAAACCGCCTAAACCGCAATGGTGGGCGTGCAGTCTTTCTTCACTGCCAATCGCCTTTGAGCCAACGACACTGCAAACAGTTCTCGGGGACTGAGCTAACCACAATGTGTTTAGGGATTCGGGTTGGGGATTTAGTTTTAGGGTTGAACAAACCCAAACAAGAAACCCAAAAGGCCCTAGACCCTTAACCGAAAACAACAGCTAAACCCTCAACCCTAAGCCCCGAACACCCGTAAACCCTCAACCCCAAACCCTCACTCAATCCCTAAACACTAAAGCGCTCAAACCCTAAACCCTAACCCCTGAAGTCTAACCCCGAAACCCCAAACCCCAAACCCTATACCCTCACTCAATCCCCAAACACAAGCCCCAAACCCTAAACCCTCACTCTATCGCTAAACACTAAAGCCCTCAAACCCTGAACCCTAACCCCCGTCCCACCCCCATGAGGAAACTAGGGCCGCATATTATACCCTTTAAGGGACTATATATAGGGCCCCCTATAGGATACCCTTTAAGGGACGATATAGGGCCCCTTTAAGGGACTATATGGGGCCCCCTATATTCTACCCTTTAAGGGATTATATAGGGTACCTCATTCCCTCATTCCCTGCGAAGAAAACGGTCCAGCCCGCTCCGAAGCTACGACATGAGAGCCGGAGCCATTGAGGCGCCAACGGCTCCTTCGGATCGGGCCTGAAGAGAGAGCAGAAGTGCAGCAGCAACTTTTTTTTTATGGTCTTCATGTCGATGAATTATCTCTTTATTTTGTACTTGCATGTATTTATTCATCCTCTTTTTTTTTGGGGGGTGGGGGGGGGGCAGAAGTGCAGCAACAACGATTTGTTGTTAGTTAGTCACTTAGTCTTTATGTTGACTTCTCCTTCATCTAGTTTGTACTTAAAGGTATTTATTTATCATTTGTTTCGGGGGGTTAGGTTTTAGGATGTTAGGGTTTCGGGGTTTAGGGTTTCAGGGTTCAGGGTTGGGGCTTTGGGGTTTTTAGGG
Organism: Symbiodinium natans; assembly: GCA_905221605.1. Classification (NCBI taxonomy): domain Eukaryota; class Dinophyceae; order Suessiales; family Symbiodiniaceae; genus Symbiodinium; species Symbiodinium natans. The sequence goes on from CAJNDS010001890.1 coordinate 907,164, forward strand.
TTTTAGGGTTTGGGAGTTTCGGGGCGTTGGAGTGTGGGAGCTTAAGGTTTCGGTGAAACTGCAAGGTTGGCAGTCTGAATTCATGTAGCGAACGATAGATCTAATCAACATCGCCATCAAATTTGCACAGTGCCACAGCTTTGAACTCCTCTTTGCAGGTAAAGACCCTTGTATCCTCAGTGCCGAGACTTAGCTCAAGCTGGGCGTCTTGAGCAGATTGTTCAGTCAGGGCATTTAGGGTTTGCGGCTCTATTTTTCACCCCGCTACCCCAAACCCTAAACCCGAAGCCTTTTCAACCCACTAAACCCTAAACCCTAAACCCTAAACCCTGAACCCTAAACCCTGAACCCTGAAACCTGAACACTAAAACCCTAAGACTAGGTCCCAGGTAACCCTGGCATGAAACAAGCGGATCGGATGTTTGGCCTGATAGGCTTTATAGACCAGGGAACCGAACACCCCCAAACTCAGGGAATATGGGTCCGAAACGCTAAACCCCAGACCTTTAAAATGAGGGCCCTCAAGCCTCAACCCCAAAACCCAAAACAAGGGAATCAGGGCCCTAAACCCCCAAAAGAAAGAAATAAGGGCCCCAAAGGCTAAACCCTAAACCCCCAAAGCAAGGGAAGCAGGGGCCTAAACCCTAGACCCCAACATCAGGGACTAAGGGCCCTAAACCCTAAACCCTACAAACCCCAAAAATAAGAGAATAAGGGCCCCAAACCCTAAACCCTAAACCCTAAACCCTAAACTCTAAACCCTAAACCCTAAACCCTAAACCCCCAAACTAGGAGAATAAGGGCCCGCTATGAGTCCGGCGTAAGAAGCATAGGGTGGGGGGGACCCTGCCTCGCCGGCCCTGGAGGAGGTCGCCGCCCTGAAGATGGCTGTGGGGCTTGTGGAGGAAACCCTCAACCCTAAACTAAACCCCAAACCCTAAACCCTAAACCCTCAACCCTAAACCCCAAAGCCTAAACCCTAGCCTTAAACCCTAAGCCCTAAACCCTAAGCCCTAAACCTTGTCGCGCGGCTTCAGATTTGGGGTTTCAGGATTTTGGGAGCCGAGAGCGAGAGAGAGCGAGAGAGAGAGAGTGAGAGACGGAGAGAGAGAGAGAGAGAGACAGAGAGACAGAGATCAACCCGCGCCAAGGTTTATGGCTAAGCTACTGCAAAGCTGTCGAAACCATACTAGCCCTGGAAATCTAAACAGTAAGCACTCGCACTGAACCCACTGCAGTCCAGAACCTGCCATGTAATGGAACAGGCCAAATCTGCGCCCATGAGCCCGAAACCCTAACACCCTAACCTCCTGAATGGTAGAACCCTGCAACCCCACAAACCCTGGAACCTTTAAACCCAAAGCCCCAAACACCCCAAACCTCATCCCCCAAAAACCCTACACCCCCCAGAGAGCTAATCCCCAAGTCCTACAGCCCTAAATATCCTAAACTCCTAATGCGACAAGCCCTGAGACCCAGATCCCAAGCACCTGCCGCCCTGAGTCTACGGATTTAAGGTTTCGGGTTTAGGGTTGCAGTTTCGTATTTAGGGTTTAGGGTTTGGGGTGAAAAAAAGGTTTGCCCTCAGCCCTGTTTCACGCTGCCTCGGCCCACATCCTCTCCCAGAGGGTCCGGCGTGGCACTGGGCAGATCAGAGAGAAGTATAGGGTTTAGGGTTTTTTGGGTTTTGGGTTTAGAGTTTAGGGTTTAGGGTCTTTTGGGTTTAGGGTTTAGGGTCTAGGGTTCCAAACCCAAAACCCCAAAACCCTTAACCAACAAATCTCTAAGGACCAACTCTGAGGGTAACTCGGAAAGCCTTCAACACTAAGCTAGAGTTTAGGGTTGACGGTCTGCCAAGCACCTGGAGGCGTAGGCTTAGACTGGATTGCACGGCACATAGGTGAAGATAGATAGATATATGTATGTATATATAATGCTACATATATATATATATATATGTACGAGGAACCTTCCTGTATTATGTGACCATGCGTCTTTTCTGAACATTCAAACGGGGGTTCGAATAGTTTGAATGGTTTGGGGTCCGGACTGGGGCCCCCAAACTATTCGAACTATTCGAAACTATTCGAAACTATTCGAACTATTCGAACCAGGGGGGTTCGAATAGTTCGAATAGTTTGGGGGCCCGGCCTGGAGGCCCAAACTATTCGAACTATTCGAACTATTCGAACCAGGGGGGTTCGAATAGTTCGAATAGTTTGGGGGCGAGGGCTGGTGCCCCAAACTATTCGAACTATTCGAACTATTCGAACCAGGGAGGTTCGAATAGTTCGAATAGTTTCGAATAGTTCGAATAGTTCGAGTAGTTTGGGGGTTGTTTGGGAGGAAGGGGGGTTCGCATAGTTTGAATGGTATTCGAACTATTCGAACTATTCGAACTATTCGAACCAGGGGGGTTCGAATAGTTCGAATAGTTTGGGGGCGAGGGCTGGTGCCCCAAACTATTCGAACTATTCGAACTATTCGAACCAGGGGGGTTCGAATAGTTCGAATAGTTTCGAATAGTTCGAATAGTTCGAATAGTTTGGGGCGTCCCCGGGGAGACCAGTTTGGGAGGAAGGGGGGTTCGAATAGTTCGAATAGTGTGGGGGCCCCAGGCCGGGCCCCCAAACTATTCGAACTATTCGAACTATTCGAAACTATTCGAACTATTCGAACCAGAGGGGTTCGAATAGTTCGAATAGTTTGGGGGCCCGGCCTGGAGGCCCAAACTATTCGAACTGTTCGAACTATTCGAACCAGGGGGGTTCGAATAGTTCGAATAGTTTGGGGGCCCGGCCTGGTACCCCAAACTATTCGAACTATTCGAACCAGGGGGGTTCGGATAGTTCGAATAGTTTGGGGGCGAGGGCTGGTGCCCCAAACTATTCGAACTATTCGAACTATTCGAACCAGGGGGGTTCGAATAGTTCGAATAGTTTCGAATAGTTCGAATAGTTCGAATAGTTTGGGGGGTCCCCGGGGAGACCAGTTTGGGAGGAAGGGGGGTTCGCGCCGGCCTGGGGCCCCCAAAGGTCAAAATTTGCCGGAATCCCCTTGGCACCCTGCAAAAGTCCTGCAAATACCGCACAAAACGGGAACGGGTAGGAACAACTTTGCGGGTCGAAATTTGCCGGGATCCCCGTGGCACCCTGCAAAAGTCCCGCAAATACCACACAAAACGGGAACGGGTAGGAACAACTTTGCGGGTCGAAATTTGCCGGGATCCCCTTGGCACCCTGGAAAAGTCCCGCAAATACCACGCAAAACGGGAACGGGTAGGAACAACATTTGCGGGTCGAAATTTGCCGGGATCCCCTTGGCACCCTGCAAAAGTCCCGCAAATGCCACGCAAAACGGGAACGGGTAGGAACAACTTGGCGGGTCGAAATTTGCCGGGATCCCCTTGGCACCCTGCAAAAGTCCCGCAAATACCACACAAAACGGGAACGGGTAGGAATAACTTTGCGGGTCGAAATTTGCCGGGATCCCCTTGGCACCCTGCAAAAGTCCTACAAATACCACACGAAACGGGAACGGGTAGGAACAACTTTGCGGGTCGAAATTTGCCGGGATCCCCTTGGCACCCTGCAAAAGTCCCGCAAATACCACACAACACGGGAACGGGTAGGAACAACTTTGCGGGTCGAAATTTGCCGGGATCCCCTTGGCGCCCTGCAAAAGTCCCGCAAATAACACACAAAACGGGAACGGGTAGGAACAACTTTGCGGGTCGAAATTTGCCGGGATCCCCTTGGCACCCTGAAAAAGTCCTGCAAATGCCACACAAAACGGGAACGGGTAGGAACAACTTGGCGGGTCGAAATTTGCCGGGATCCCCTTGGCGCCCTGCAAAAGTCCCGCAAATAACACACAAAACGGGAACGGGTAGGAACAACTTTGCGGGTCGAAATTTGCCGGGATCCCCTTGGCACCCTGGAAAAGTTCTTCAAGTACCGCACAAAACGGGAACAGGTAGGAACAACGTTGCCTGTCAAAATTTGCCGGGATCCCCTTGGCGCCCTGCAAAAGTCCTGCAAATACCACACAAAACGGGAACGGGTAGGAACAACATTTGCGGGTCGAAATTTGCCGGGATCCCCTTGGCGCCCTGACAAAGTCCTGCAAATGCCACGCAAAACGGGAACGGGTAGGAACAACTTGGCGGGTCGAAATTTGCCGGGATCCCCTTGGCGCCCTGCAAAAGTCCCGCAAATATCACACAAAACGGGAACGGGTAGGAACAACTTTGCGGGTCGAAATTTGCCGGGATCCCCTTGGCACCCTGCAAAAGTCCTGCAAAAACCAGGCAAAACGGGAAAAGGGTAGGAACAACGTTGCCTGTCAAAATTTGCCGGGATCCCCTTGGCACCTTGCAAAAGTCCTGCAAATGCCGCACAAAACTGGTGCCCCAAACTATTCGAACTATTCGAGCCAAGGGGGTTCGAATAGTTCGAAAAATTTCGAATAGTTCGAATAGTTTAGGGGGGTGGGGTGCCCGGGGAGACCAGTCTGGAAAGGAGGGCTCGTGCTCGATTGGGAGAAGGCCCTGGCTCGTAATTTAGTATTGGGGGAAGGCCCGGGCTCGTAATTTAGTATTCGGGGCAGGTCCGGGCTCGTAATTTAGTATTGGGGGAAGGCCCGGGCTCGTAATTTCGAATTCGGGGAAGGTCCGGGCTCGTAATTTAGTATTGGGAGAAGGCCCGGGCTCGTAATTTAAGATTGGGAGAAGGCCCGGGCTCGTAATTTAGTATTGGGAGTAGTTTGCGGCCTGGTTTGGGGCGCCCAAACTATTCAAACTATTCGAACTATTTGAAACTATTCGAACTATTCGAACCAAGGGGGTTCGAATAGTTCGAATAGTTTCGAATAGTTCGAATAGTTCGAATAGTTTGGGGGGGGGGCCCGGGGAGACCAGTCTGGAAAGGAAGGGAAGGCCATGGCTCGTAATTTAGTGTTGGGAGAAGGCCCGGGCTCGTAATTAAGTATTGGGGGAAGGCCCGGGCTCGTAATTTAGTATTGGGGGAAGGCCCGGGCTCGTAATTTAGTATTGGGGGAAGGCCGGGCTCGTAATTTAGTATTGGGGGAAGGCCCGGGCTCGTAATTTAGTATTGGGAGAAGGCCCGAGCTCGTAATTTAGTATTGGGAGAAGGCCCGGGCTCGTAATTAAGGCCCGGGCTCGTAATTTAGTATTGGGAGGGGGGGTGTTCGAATAGTTTGGGGCCCGGCCTGGGGCGCTATCCAAACTATTCGAACTATTCGTTCGAAATTATTCGAACTATTCGAACCAAGTGGGTTCGAATAGTTCGAATAATTTCGAATAGTTCGAATAGTTCGAATAGTTTGGGGGGGGGCCCGGGGAGACCAGTCTGGAAAGGAGGGGAAGGCCCTGGCTCGTAATTTAGTATTGGGAGAAGGGCTCGTAATTTAGTATTGGGGGAAGGTCCGGGCTCGTAATTTAGTATTGGGGGAAGGTCGCTCGTCATTTAGTATTGGGAGAAGGCCCGGGCTCGTAATTTAGTATTGGGAGAAGGCCCGGGCTCGTAATTTAGTATTCGGAGAAGGCCCGGGCTCGTATTTAGGATTGAGAGGGGGGGTGTTCGAATAGTTTGGGGCCTGGCCTGGGGCGCCCAAACTATTCAAACTATTCGAACTATTCGAAACTATTCGAACTATTCGAACCAAGGGGGTTCGAATAGTTCGAATAATTTCGAATAGTTCGAGTAGTTCGAATAGTTTGGGGGGGGGGGGGTGGGCCGGGGAGACCAGTCTGGAAAGGAAGGGAAGGCTGGGGCTCGTTGTATTGGGCTAAGGCCCGGGCTCGTAATTTAGTATTGGGGGAAGGCCGGGCTCGTTTTTGGAAGGCCCGGGCTCGTCATTTAATATTGGGAGAAGGCCCGGGCTCGTAATTTAGTGTTGGGAGAAGGCCCGGGCTCGTAATTTAGTATTGGGCGAAGGCCCGGCTCGTAATTTAGTATTGGGAGGGGGGTGTTCGAATAGTTTGAGGCCCGGCCTGGGGCGCCCAAACTATTCGAACTATTCGAACTATTCGAAATTATTCGAATTGTTCGAATAATTTCGAATAGTTCGAATAGTTCGAATAGTTTGGGGGGGGGGGGCCGGGGAGACCAGTCTGGAAAGGAGGGGAAGGCCCTGGCTCGTAATTTAATATTGGGAGAAGGCACTGGCTCGTTTTTTTTAGTGTTGGGGGAAGGCACGGGCTCGTAATTTAGTATTGGGGGAAGGCACGGGCTCGTAATTTAGTATTGGGGGAAGGTCCGGGCTCGTGATTTAGTATTGGGAGAAGGCCCGGGCTCGTAATTTAGTATTGACGGGCTCGTAATTTAGTATTCGGAGAAGGCCCGGGCTCGTATTTAGTGTTGGGAGGGGGGGTGTTCGAATAGTTTGGGGCCTGGCCTGGGGCGCCCAAACTATTCAAACTATTCGAACTGTTCGGTCCGAATAATCCCGAATAGTTCGAATAGTTCGAATAGTTTGGGGGGGGGGGGCCGGGGAGACCAGTCTGGAAAGGAAGGGAAGGCTCGGGCTCGTAATTTGGTATTGGGGGAAGGCCCGGGCTCGTAATTTAGTATTGGGGGAAGGCCGGGCTCGTAATTTAGTATTGGGGGAAGGCCCGGGCTCGTAATTCAGTATTGGGAGAAGGCCCGGGCTCGTAATTTAGTTCTGGGAGAAGGCCCGGGCTCATAATTTAGTATTGGGAGGGGGGGTGTTCGAATAGTTTGGGGCCCGGCCTGGGGCGCCCAAACTATTCAAACTATTCGAACTATTCGAAAATTCGAACCAAGGGGGTTCGAATAGTTCGAATAATTTCGAATAGTTCGAATAGTTTGGGGAGGGGGGGGCCCGGGGAGACCAAACCAGTCTGGAAAGAAAAGAAGGCCCGAGCTCGTAATTTAGTATTGGCAGAAGGCCCGGGCTCGTAATTTAATATTGGGGGAAGGCCCGGGCTCGTAATTTAGTATTGGGGGAAGGCCGGGCTCGTAATTTAATATTGGGGGAAGGTCCGGGCTCGAAAATAAAGAATTGGGAGAAGGCCCGGGCTCGTAATTTAGTATTGGGAGAAGGCCCGGGCTCGTAATTTAGTATTGGGAGAAGGCCCGGGCTCGTAATTTAGTATTGGGGGGAGGCCCAGACTCATAATTTAAAGCCCTGGTCCTTAAGATTTCGGGCTCAATTTTTGCTCCAAAGAGTCAAATAGCAAGCCCTGGTCCCTAAGATTTTGGGTTCAATTTTTGCTTCAAAGAGGCAAATCGCAAGACCTGGTCCCTGAGATTTTGGGTTCAATTTTTGCTCCAGTCAAATCCTTTTTTTGCCTTAGATAGGGGGGTCTGTGAAGGTGCAAGATTGCGCCTAATGAGCAACTTGGTGAAAATCCTTCTGTTAGATGCCAAAAATCACAAAAACTAGCAATTGTGTGAAAATCCTTGTGTTTTGGCCTTAGATTGGTGTCTGTGAAGGCGCAAAATTGCCCACAAAAATGAGCAATTTGGTGAAAATGCTCATGTTTTGTCCTTAGGGGTCCGTCAAGGCGCCACATCGCAAACAATCACGAAAATATGTTTTGGCCTTAGGTAGGGCTTCGTCAAGGCGCCACGTTGCAAACAAATCACCTAAATAAGCCGGTGAAGGCGCAAAATTGCCAAAAGTCGCAATCTGGTAACATCCTTATGTTTTGGCCTTAGCTGGGGGTGGGTGCAGGCGCAAAATTACAAAAAGCACCAAAAGCAGCAGTTTGATGGAAATCCTTATGTTTTGGCCTTGGATAGGGGTCCGTCAAGGCGCCACATTGCAAAAAACAACCAAACTCAGGAAAATCACAAAAATCAGCAATTTGATGAAAATCCTTTTGTTTTGGCCTTAGCTGAGGGTCGGTGAACGCGCAAAATTGCAAAAAATCACGAAAAATTGAAAATCCGGATGTTTTTGCCTTACCTGGGGGTCTGTGAAGGTGCAAAATTGCCAAAAATCGCCCAAATGAACAATTTAGCGAAAACACCTATGTTTTTGGCTTTAGCTGGGGTCCGTGCAAGACGCAAAATCATCAACATCAGCAATTTGGTGAAAACCCTTTTGTTTTTGGCCTTCATTGGGGGTCCGTGAAGGTGCAAAATTGGAAAAAGTCACCGCAATGAGCAATTTGGTGAAAATCCTTATGTTAAGTTGGGGTCCCTGAAGGAGCAAAAAAGGGGAAAAAATCCAACAAAATGAGCAATTTGGTGAAAACCCTTATGTTTTGGTCTGAGATGGAGCTGTGTAAAGGGTCCTTCCGAGTCCTTGCTCAGAAGACTTGTTCCTTTTCAATCTTCAAGGGTTTTAAAGAATGTAAGAGGTTTTTTCTAATTTTAAGGGGCCTCTGTGGCATATTCGTTAAGTATCAACAATCTTCTTCTGAAAGAACCCTCCGAGTTTTATCTCCTGAAAAGAGGAAAAGGAAAATGCTAAGCGAAGCGTTCACTCATTGTTTTCCCCTAAATCCGATCTGAATTCACTAGATCTTCAGCGAATATGGTTTGGAATAGGGTTAGGCTTAAGCTTCAGCCATAAGGTTCGCGATTCTCCCCCCTTTCCCGCAACCTCGTCGTGCCCAGGTGCGTGGTTTAAGAATCTAGAATTAATAGACCTCAGTGTCCGGCGCAAAACCTTAAACAACTAAGGCTCATGCGTGCGTTTTGGCCTTAAACGTTAAAGGAATAGGTTTAGGAATAAGGCTATGTCCCAAAACTAAATAAGAAGCATGTGTAAATCTTGGAATTTACCCTAAGCCTTCGTCGAATACGCTGTTTAGAAATCTAAACCTTAAACGAGAAGGGTTTATGAGATATGTATTTGTGAGTATTGGGGATGATGTGTGTGTGAGAAATGAGAATTGTTCTGGGTGACCCTTTGGGAAACATTGAAATGACAACCCATGTACTTGCGAGCAAGTTGGGCTTGTGGGAAGGCCCAGAACCCAGATACTTGCTCACAATATTCTCGCTGGATCGGGGTTACATACAAAAACCCAATGCCCTCAAATCCTAGTCTTACGGTTTGAGGATTCCCGCCCTTTCCTCTCCATTTCTCTATGTGATATACAATACATATACGATACATACCTACAAGATGTGGGTAGAAATTCTAGCTGCTCATGAAACACATACATCCTATATACCTGCGCGACGCGGGTAGAAATTCTACCTTTTCACACGCCGCACGCCCTTCGTGTTTTGGAAGGAACACGAGGGACGAAGAGAAAGGACCTTCTCTTCCCATTCTCCTCGTCGAAAGGAAAAAAGAAAATATCTGGATAGACTTGAAGAGAGAAGAGAACGATGGAACAGCAATGAGAAGCAAGAAGGATAGCCAAAACAGTCGATATCATGTTCCCTTCATCGTTTGTTCTTTTGTCTTCGGTTTGAGAGGAGCACGTAAAGAAGAGAAAAGAAGAGAAGAGATGGAGACTGAGGAGAGGGGAGTTTCTTCCTCCTCTTACCTATCAATTTCTCAATAAGATAAGAGAGAAGGGCTCTTGTCCATTCTTTGTTGTTTGCCCCCTGCAGTCTCTTCCTCTCTCGCTGAACGAGAAAAGAAAAGAGCAAGGGCCAGCAAGGGCAACGAAAAGAGACAAGAAAAACTCCTTCCTCCTTTTTTAGCAGTTCCCTTGAATTTCCTAAACGCAAAAGAACAGAAGACCTGGGAACGCAGGAGAGAAAGAAAGCAAAAGAGAGGGTGTAAGGGCTCTCAGCCCTGCTCTACGGGGGGGGGGGGGCTCCCTTCTTGCCAGGAACAAAGCAATCCACCCTGCCCTCTTTCCCGCCCATTAACTTCTCTTTTCCTTGTCCTCTTGTGTATTCATTTGTCACGTACAAGAGAACAAAGAAGAGAGAAGAGAGAGGAGGCTGTATTCTTGCATGTTCAGCTTTTCTGCTGTAAGAAAAGCGCTAAAGGAGTGGGACAAGAGTGAAACTGGCACCTTGTATATGTATTTGTGTTTCTGTAACGATAGACTACAGAACAGGGATGAGAGGGAAGAAATTTCTTCGCCCTGTTGTATGCCCAAAAAGAGCAAAGGGAAGACTTGTTCCCCAAACAGTCTACTGTTGTTTTCACCCCACATTCTGCAGCGAAGCAAAGAATCTCTCTTTCCATCTCGTCTTATCCATCTGCTTCTCGCTGAGAGCTGAGAGCTGAGAGCTGAGAGCTGAGAGCTGAGAGCTGAGAGCTGAGAGCTGAGAGCTGAGAGCTGAGAGCTGAGAGCTGAGAGCTGAGAGCTGAGAGCTGAGAGCTGAGAGCTGAGAGCAGAGAGCAGAGAGCAGAGAGCAGAGAGCAGAGAGCAGAGAGCAGAGAGCAGAGAGCAGAGAGCAGAGAGCAGAGAGCAGAGAGCAGAGAGCAGAGAGCAGAGAGCAGAGAGCAGAGAGCAGAGAGCAGAGAGCAGAGAGCAGAGAGCAGAGAGCAGAGAGCAGAGAGCAGAGAGAAGAGAGAAGAGAGAAGAGAGAAGAGAGAAGAGAGAAGAGAGAAGAGAGAAGGGAGAAGGGAGAAGGGAGAAAAGGAAGGATAAAGGTAGGAGATGATTTTTCCTTGCGTGTTCATGTTGCTACTCTGCATGAAGAGAGCTGAACAAGATCGAGAAGCGAGGAGCGGGAGTTTCTTCTTCTTCCTCTTATGTATCCGTTGTTTTTTCAAGCATTCCTACTGTTTCGCTTCTACTGTGTCTTCCTCTCTCGCTGACTGAGACAAGATTCTTAAGATCAAGGACAGCGAAAGGGACAGGTAAACCTTTGTCGCCTATCTTTTCTGTCCCTTTGAATCTCCTCAAACCATGAACAGAAGACATAGGCACGCAGGAGAGAAAGAAGGCGCATGAGAGCCAACACAGGAAATCAACCCAACATGTCTTATTTTGCCAGTAAGAAAAGAGAAGCACCCGTGCGAGCTCCTTGTCGTTTTCTCCCAGTTGCCTCTTCATGTCTTCTTGTGTATTCATGTTTTCGTCTGCAAAACAAGAGCCAAAGCATACGGAAAAAGCGAGGAGGATGAACTTCTTCCCCGTCTCTCTCAATAACATAAGAGAGAAGCACTCTGGTCCATTCTTTGCTGTTTTCCTCCTACAATCTCTTCCTCTCTCGCTGAACAAAAAAGAAAAGAGCAAGGGCCAGCAAGGGCAACGAAAAGAGACAAGAAAAACTCCTTCCTCCTTTTTTAGCAGTTCCCTTGAATTTACTAAACGCAAAAGAACAGAAGACCTGGGAACGCAGGAGAGAGAGAGAGAGAGAGAGAGAGAGAGAGAGAGAGAGAGAGAGAGAGAGAGAGAGAAAGCAAAGAGAGAAAGCAAAAGAGAGGGTGTAAGGGCTCTCAGCCCTGCTCTACGGGGGGGCGGGGGCTCCCTTCTTGCCACGAACAAAACAATCCATCCTTCCTTCTTTCCCGCCCGTTAGCTTCTCTTTTCCTTGTCCTCTTGTGTATCCAGTTGTCACGGGTTTAAGAAAAGAACAAAGAAGCCAGACAGAGACAGACACAGAGAGAGAGAGAGAGAGAGAGAGAGGAGAGAGGAGAAGAAGAGAAGAGAAGAGAAGAGAGAAGGGAGCGAGATTTGTGTGTGTGTGTGTTCTTGCATGTTCAGTTCCCCCACTGTAAGAACAAACTGAACAAAGAGGGAAACTAAAGAGGAGGGATGCTGAAAGTAGTGAATGAGCCTCAATGGGAAAAGGTACAAGAAAATGCAGGGAAGAGGAGGCGAGGGGTCCTTACCGAAGCTTGTCTCATTCCATTTCATCTCCATTCTCCTCTTTTGCCTGTAGCGAGACCGAAAGAAAAGGAAAGTGCCCGCCCTTCCATTCCTTTCTGAGACGAGTAAAAACATAGAAGGAATAGGAAGAGGGCAGGGGTAGAATTGAAGAGAGAAGAGAGCGATGGAAAAGCAATGAAAACAGAATTGTCTTGTCTGTCTACGCAACGCCCCCTTCTTCTCATCGTGTATTCTTTTGTCTTCGATGTGTGCGTTGTGTTCCGCTTCTCCTTTTCAAGAAGATAGCGTATCCATTGTTCTCAACAAGATAAGAGAGAAGCGCTCTTGTCCATTCTTTGTTGTTTCCTCCTACAGTCTCTTCCTCTCTCGCTGAATGAGAAAAGAAAAGAGCAAGGGCAACGAAAAGAGACAAGAACAACTCCTTCCTCCTTTTTTAGCAGTTCCCTTGAATTTCCTAAACGCAAAAGAACAGAAGACATAGGAAACACAAGAGAGAAGGAAGGCAAAAAGAAGAGTGCAATGGAATTCAGCCCTGCCCTGAGGGAGCCTCCCTTCTTGCCACCAACAAAACGATGCATCCTTCCGTCTTTTCTCGTCCATTTGCTTCTCTTGTCCATGTCTTCTTGTGTGTTCATTCATTTGTCTTGTGAAAAGAAAGAACAAGGAAGAGAGAGAGAGAGAGAGAGAGAGAGAGAGAGAGAGAGAGAGAGAGAGAGAGAGAGAGAGAGAGAGAGAGAGAGAGAGAGAGAGAGAGAGAGAGAGAGAGAGAGAGAGAGAGAGAGAGAGCGAAGAGAGCAGGGAGAGGATGATGGTATCGAGATCGGGGTGGTCTTTTGCATGTTCAGTTCCTCCCTGTAAGAACAGAGTGAACAAAGAGGGAAACTAAAGAGGACGGAGAATGAAAGTAGTGAGTGGTTTTGGTTTGCCTTGTATATGTGAATGTCTTTCTGTAAGGAGAGAGCGACAGCAGGGGAAAAGAAACCCGAGGACGGATGAACGTAGTGACTGAAATTTGTTTGCCTTGTGTTTTTATTTGTCTTTGTGTAAGGAGAGAGCCAAAGAACATGGAGAAGAGGGAGAAGGAATTTCTTCCCGCTGTTGTTTGCCCGATCCTCACAAAAAGAGAACAGCGAAGCACTCTTGTCATGTCCTTGTTGCGTCGCTCTTTCATTTTGGCAGCGAGCCAAAGACTGTCTCCTTCCCTGCCTTCTCGTCAGTTTATCTTCTTGCATTTTCAATTTTCGCGTGTGTAAGAGCAAAAGTGAACAGAAGAAAGACGACAAGGCATGAAGGTAGTGAGATTGACTCCTCATCTTCTTACGTTTTACTCTTCTCCGTTGTAAGAACACGGCAAAGAAGAGGCTGAAGAAGTGAGAGGGAGTGTGAAAACCTTTTGTCGAGATATTCCCTTCAATCTGCTCGAATAGAAGACGGAACACATGACGTCGGAGCACGAGAAAGAAGGCAGCAGTGGGAGAATAATTGGACTCAAGCCTGCTCTAGGGAGAGAGAGGGGAGAGGGGAGAGGAGAGAGGAGAGAGGAGCGAGGAGCGAGGAGCGAGGAGCGAGGAGAGAGAAGAGAGAAGAGAGAAGAGAGAAGAGAGAAGAGAAGAGAGAAGAGAGAAGAGAGAAGAGAGAAGAGAAGAGAGAAGAGAGAAGAGAGAAGAGAAGAGAGAAGAGAGAAGAGAGAAGAGAGAAGAGAGAAGAGAGAAGAGAGAAGAGAGAAGAGAGAAGAGAGAAGAGAGAAGAGAGAAGAGAGAAGAGAGAAGAGAGAAGAGAGAAGAGAGAAGAGAGAAGAGAAAGGATGAGATGTTTCCTTGCGTGTTCATGTTTTTACTTCCCAGGATCAGAGCTGAACAGATCTAGAGGAGAGGAGAGGGAGTTTCTTCTTTTCCGCTTATTTATCCGTTGTTTCTCAAGAAAACAGAGAGAGATGCACTCTTGTCCAGTACTGTGCCTTCCTCTCTGGCTGACTGAGAAAAGACAAGATCAAGGACATCAAAGGGACAGGGAAACCAATCTATCCCTAAAAAAGGAACAGAAGACATAGGATCGCAGGCAAATGAGAGCGAACACGGGAAATCAACCCTGCTCCAGGGAAGAGGGAGCCTCCTTCTGCAACGGACAAAACAAAGCTTTCTTCCCTTTCTCTTAGCACTCTTGTCAGTTCCATGCACTTTTCTTTCTCTTGTCTGTTCCTGGCCCCTTCTTCTTGTATAAAAGTTCTTCTCCCCTGCAAGAAAACAGCCAGAGCGGAGAATCGGAGAGGAGGGGGAGTCTCTTCCCAGTCTTATGTACCCAGTCTTCTCAATAAGAAAAGAGAGAGAGGAGCACTCTTGTCCAGCTTCCCTCCTACTGTGTCTTCCTCTCTCGCTGACTGAGAAAAGACAAGATCAAGGACAGCGCAGGGGTTTTTTCGTTTATCCATCCCTTTGAATCTCCTCAAAAAAAGGAACAGAAGACATAGGAGCGCAGGAGAGAAAGAAGGCAAACGGGAGCGAACACGGGAAATCAACCCTGCTCCACGGGGAGAGGGAGCCCCCTTTCTGCAACGGACAAAACAAAGCTTCTTGTTTTCACTCTCTTTCCCTCGGTTTTTGTCAAAAAGAGAAGAGAGAAGCACTCTTGTCAGCTCCTTGCACTTTCTCTCTGGTGTCTGTTCCTGGTTCCTCTTCTTATATAAAAGTTCTTCTCCTCTGCAAGATAAGAGCCAAGGCAGAGATTCAGACAGGAGGGGAGTCTCTTCTCAGTCTTATGTGCCCAGTCATCTCAATAAAGAGAGAGAAGCATTCTTGCCCATGCGTTGTTGTTTCCCTTCTACTGTCCATTCCTCTCTCGCAGAGTGCAGACTGAGAAAAGACAAGATTAATTTAGGACAGCCAAAGTGGGGACAGGGAAACCTTATTTGTCCTCTTTAGTAGCTTAGCACTTCCCTTGAATACCTACAATCGACAAAATTGGAGACATAGGAACGAGGGACAGAAAGAAAACAAAAGAGATGGTATAAGGGAACTCAGCCGCTGCAGGGGAGGAGGTCCCTTCTTGCAACGAACGTGGCGATTTTGCGAAAGGCTGAAAGTTAATGGTCTACCTGCTTTAGTCGGGGCCCCTCTACTAAGTCATTTTGGCTGGGCTATTCAAGTGGCTGGCCTGCAACCCAACCATTTGGTCTCTGACACTGCTCCTGCCTGTCCGAAACGTGTTGCCTTGCCTTTTGCTTGCGGCCTCTTTGCTGCCGTTGCATTTCGACCCACAGTGTGCCATTGTGCGAAGCTGCACGCCCGCTCTCCCATCAGAAATCGCGCGAGTCGCATAGATGAGCTTGAAAAGAAAACCCTAGACACTTCACCGTAAACCCTACACGTGAAACCCTAAATGCTCCACAAGGGGCGGGTCCCTATAGGGTTTCAGGTTTGTAGTCCCCACACCTTGAAGCCTTATAGGGTTTATTGTTCAACCATGAACCCCAGACCTTTCAGATTCACCGTGTATTTAACAACAAGAATGTTTCACAGTAATTTTCATTCGAGCACCTGGGTATATCGTTGTTATTCCGTTTTGCGGGGCGTTCGCGTGCACGGGGCATGAACGGGCATGAACTCGCATGCACGGGCATGAATTCAAAAAATGAAGTATCTGCTCACAGTATTCTCGTGATACCATGTCCGAATGTTTCATAATCTTTTTAAAAAACAACCTATCCCAAGAATAGGTTCCCACGGCGTCCTCTCCCCTAGAGCTTAGGGGTAGGTCTTTGGGGTTCAGTGCGAAAGAAACACACGGTGTAGTCTCTCTGTTTCGCCTCTAGGGAGGTAGGTAGGCTCTTGTTTTATTATATTTCTTGTTTTTCGGGCTTAGGGTTTAGGGTTAGGGTTTAGTGTTGGGGTTTTGAAGCAGTCTTCAGAGGAGCGTGATGGCCCTATTCGATAACTCTGTTAATCGTAGCAGTAGTATAGGCTAGTATGAAACAAAGAAAGAGGTCAAATCATACATAAAGGTTCCTGCCTCATATATATATACCTAATCCGCGGCCGGAGCCCACAGTGCCTTGGCCCCCCTTGGAGGGGGTCGGCGGCACTGGCGGTAGCCATTAAATAAGTATGTACATATTTACCCATTTGCATGTGTACATATATATATATGTATATATATATACATACATAAATAAATATATACATATATATACACACACACGTTCAAAAACACGAACACAAACTACAACTCCAACAATCACAAACAAAACGCACAAACACAAGCACGAGCACAACCGCAAACGCAAATGCGCAAACACACCACGCGCGCACACACACACACACACACCCACTGACTGACTGACTGACTGCCTGCCTGCCTGACTGGCTGACTGACACAGTGACTGGCTGGTTGGCTGACTGACCGACCGACTGACACTAGCAAGCCCAGCCCCTGCGTAATCCCTGCGTAACCCGGCGTTACCCAAGACCGGCAAGTTAAACCGGGGAGAACGGAGCTTAGGCCTATTTCAGAACCACTTGAACCACTTAGTTGCTTGTTAAGGAAGGGTTGAGGGCTCGGGCTTGGGGCTTGGGAAGGTCTAAGGCGCCTCGGCTTCAGAGAAGCAGTAGCCCTCCTGCCAGCTGTTCAGCGCTCACAGATTACATGAGTCGGTTTCATGTTTCCGGACTCTCTGAACCGGTGTCCTTATCTATGGAAGACTACTTGAGATCTCAGGGCATCCAGTTGACATGTCATCGGAGACAAGGCACCTTCAACTCCAAAAGCAAAACCTGAACACTCATGCCGCAATGGCGAGAACTAAGCCTTGAACCGTAAGTCACTGGTCCTGACTGTACATAATATCTGTATAATATATATATATATAAAGAGAGAGAGAGAGAGGGAGAGAGAGAGAGAGACCCCCAATGGTTATCTCTGTTCACTTCGCACCACCCAACCCTCAACCCTGAACCTCCTGCACCCGCGAGTAGGAGTGCATCTGGAGTTGAGGTTCAAAAGCTTTGGGTCTAAGTAGGGGAGAAGGGCTGAGGTTTAAGTTTCGGATGGCTGAGTGAGGGTTTAGGGCTTGGGCTCATGCTGTCCTAAACTCTAAGCCCTAAGCCGATGCCACATCTGTGACGTCTCTTTAGGCTCGGGTCCACAACACGGGGTTTTGGAACTTAGGGCTTCGCCCCCGAAAGCCGAGACCCTAAACCCCCCAAGCCCTTAACCTGCACCCCCGATAACCCCTAATCCCTGCACTCTGAACTCTAGACCCTAAACCCTAAACCCTACACTCCTACAAACCCTAAACCCTACAGCTCAATAAACCCTAAACCGTCTTGGTAAAAATAAGAAGCTCCGGCCTTCATCAGAAAGCCCACGAAGTCTGCCTCACTGACGAAGCCTGGCTAAACGGTTTAAGGGTTTAGTGTCTAGGGTTTAAAGGCTATAGTGGGCGTGCGTGGGGGGGCTATGCAAAAACGGTGAGGTCAACAGCTGGGCCATGTTGGGTGCTGACACAGGCTCCCCAAAGCCCAAGCCCTACTGCTTGCAGCATGAGGAAGATGCACAGCAATTGCTAAAGTTGGATGGTTATGTGTATTGCAATCACTCCGCTTATGAACCTACTTATAGGTATCCGAGTGCCCAAGCAGCACAACAAAAGCCACTGGCCCAAGTGCAACGGCTCCGCAATCGAGAGTTGGGGTCTTCTGCATTGAGGGAGGCCCGGCCTATGCCGCCGGAGTCCATGCATTGGACCGCTTCGTACAGACTGCCATACCGAGAGACCAAGTACCTGAGGCTAGGTTTGCCTATAGGTTGCCTAATGTAGAGGAATGCAAGTTTTTGCTTCATTGGCTTTGGACGGCTTTCGTTTTCAAGCAGAAGACAAAGGGTCTGAGAACGAGCTTGTATAGGTTTTTGATGATAAGGCTGATATGGCACAGGGCTTACCGCCAACCTCACGCCAAAAGCGAGGATGTTTGCCAGCCAGCGCACCGTTGCAGCGTGGTGGCACGGCTGTACTGGTCCCCACCAAGCACCTGGAAATGAAGGCACAGCTTACCAACGCCAAACCGCGCCTAGGCAGATTTTTGAGGGTTCAGGGTCTGGAAAATGGCAGAAACAATCTAAACTCTGAACCCTCACCCGTCTGCCCTGGAGGAGGGCCACATGCTCAAAGTGAGACATGGCAGCAACCTTCGGCTGCCACATGATGACTCAAGCCCCCTAAACCCTAAAACCTACAACCCTCATTCCCGCCCAGCGGGACCCAAAGCGTTGGGTCGAAATTCCGGGTTCAGTGGGCTGAGCCCCAATGGTTTCTTTAGGGTTTAGGGTTTAGGGTTGGGACTTTCTGCTATAGAACATACAGCTTCAGCCAACAGGCGGGAAAGGGATCCCAATTTAGAACAAGCCCTCTCCCTGCCCCGAACCTGGCTTTAGGAGTTAGTGTTTCATTCCCCAGCAGCTGAGAAATTTGAAAAAGTTGGGTTTGTGAGGGGGAAACTCACCGGACCGGAAAGGAACAACGAGCACCCCAGGGCGGCCCAACTCAAGTCTTCGTAGCCCAGTAACCATATATCATAATACTGGTACCCTTTGATGGGTTGCTTACTTTATAAGGGAACCTTAACACAACAAAAGGAATAGGGTACACTGGGCTATCCTGAACCCTGAACCCCCAAAAGGGTAGTTGCTAGCAGGGATTATAAGGACAGAGGTGGCGATGAGTGCAGCTACACTGCCCTAGAAGCCTAGGTACTTCTGAAATCTTTATAAACCCGAAACCCTAAACCCTAGAATGTTTGCAACTTGCCGGGGGGGGGGGGGGGGGGGGGCACCCTGGGGCCTTCGTCTCTTAGGGAGCAACCTGACGCACGAGGGGCGCCTTGCTGCGAGGCATCCGCATGTCAGCTGGCAGACCTGTCGGCAAAGGGTGTAGGGTTTCGGGCTTAAATAAGGGTTTAGGAATAGGGCTTAGGGTTTAGGGCTACTTGGACGTTCATGGGTAGCTCTAAGTGGGTTATAAGTGGGGTAACTGTACATTATAGCTGGTGTTCACCTTTCACCTTTTCTCGGGCACGTTTAACCCCAGTTAGAACTACTTGTTAAAACCTTCGAGTATGGTGCATAGGAGGGGGACTCTTATCTTCATGGCCCTTGTTTCGGAGGAGTACCCCACAATAAAGGGCCCGGAGAGCCCCCCTCCGCCACCGTGCAGACTTAAGCTACAATTGAGTGATGACAACGCGGCCCTCCAAATGGTTGAACCTAAACACTCGAAACCAGAGGTCAGCAAAATCTGAGCCTAACCTCAACCTTCCGCTCTCCAAAGCCCAAACCCAGGACACATCCTGAACTCGTAGAGCCCCTAAATTGGGGATTTCCAACACTAGGGGTAACCCCGTAACCCTTTTTTTTCGGAATCCCCCCAGATAAGGCAGTAACCATATTAGAGTAAGGGCGCCCTTGTTTGGGTTGCTTACTTTATAAGAGAACCTAAAACAAAAAAAAGGGTAAAGGGTGCCACTGGGCCAGCGTAAACCCTAAACCCGAAACCCTCCAGGCCCCCGAGCCGTGCTTGCGGAGAAAAGCTGCGAGTCGTTCCTGCAAGGCGCCGCTCTGGGACTTCTCCTGGCATCTGCTGCTTCAATTCTGACGAGGCAAACGCGACGCGGCTACAACTGGCTAGGACACATGCTCCTGACCCTCAGAAGCCTCCAACCCAAAATTCTCAAGGCTCAGCCCTTAACCTTGCACCCTAAACCCTAAACCCGAAACCCGAAACCCTAGACCCTAAACCCTATATAAACCCTGCTTGTTTTGGAAGGCCTCTTCAACACCGACTTGGCATTGGCCCGGGCAGTCTTAGCCAGCGGCTTGGCTCTGGGAATCTGCTTGCTGGGCTTCTTTGGTCTACCCCATTCGCAAGCTCGGCTGTCGCCTCCAGAGGAAGGGAATCCCCAAGTTACCACAGACCCGTCAGAACGGACCGCAGCAAAGGCGCCACAAGTCGCCTGAAGGGAGACAACGTCCTTCAACTGTCCCTGCACCGCGTCACTGTCGCCGCCCCAGTCAGCTTGCCCCCAAGTCACCACCGACCCATCCCCTCGAAGCGCGGCAAAAGCGTTCTCAGTTGCTTGTATGTTTCTGACGTCTATCAGCTGGGCCTGCACAGCCTTGCTTGCTGCCTGCTTGAAGTCTTGGTCCCATGTCACAACAGACCCGTCTGAACGGATTGCGGCGTAAGGCCCCCACGCCGATGCCGCTTGCAGTCGGACAACGTTCCTTAGTCCACTGCTAAGCCATTTTGGGATAGAGTGACCCCAAAGTCGCACCGTTCCATCCGGCTGAACCACAGCGATGGCCTTGTCAAGGCGCATCATACCAGCTGCACCAGCACCGTCTGGGACCAGCATGCTCCCGTGGCCGCTGACTGACTCAAAGCCAAGCGCCAAGTGCCCGTCTTTTGTGGCAGCAGCCCAATAATATTCAGCAGCCTGGAAGAAATCAATGCTGTCAAGCCCAGTAGATTGCTCACCTAGATCATCTCCCGTCAGGCCCCAGAACACAATCCGGCCGCCGGCTTTGATGGCTGCAAAGCCCCACCCGGCGTTGTAGACCTGTAGAATGTCTTGCAAGCTGTTGCGAACTTTCGAGCTGTCCCCCCCAAAGGCACGCTGGCCCCATGTCACCACCTGTCGCCCCGTTCGTATGGCTGCAAAAGCCCCGTTGGTTGCTTGGATTTGCTGCACATCCTGCAGCTGATCTCTCACTGCACCGCAATCGCCACCTGACCAGGGGTCTCCCCAGGTTACCACGGATCCGTCCGCCTTGATTGCGGCAAAGGCTCTGAGGTTGGCTTGGATCTGGCAGACACTGTGGAGCTGGGCTTGTACCATGGAACTGTCACCCCCACTATCCTGCCTCCCCCAGGTTACAACAGAACCATCAGCCAAGAGAGCAGCGAAGGCAAACGCGGATGACTGGATCTGTTGCACATTCTGCAGCTGATGCTGAACTGCACTGCAATCACCGCCGGCGTGCGGGGCTCCCCACGCCACTACGGTGCCACTGCTAAGGATCGCTGCAAATGCATGCTTCGTTGCTGCGATCACCACGTCCTGAACGACAGCCGTGATGACATCGTTAGCTTGCACGCCTGCTTGCTGGAGTGTATCTGATGGCAGCAGGACTGCGCCTGAGCTGCTAACGAGTTTCCCGAGGCTCTTGCTGACCTCCTCCTGGGCCATTTGGCGCAGCTCTTCAATCGTGGCGAGCCACGGCAGAACGATGGTAGTCTGCTCACCACTCAGCAAAGCCACGTGCACGGTAACTGATGACATGGCTGTGAGAGCCCTGTGCGTGTTCAAAGGTTCCTCAGCCACATAAAGGGGTCTAGTCTAGTTATAAAACTCGGTCTTTAGCACCAACTTGAACATCTGATCTGTATCTCATCCGAAAACCTGCCCTGGTGCTTTGGGTCATTTGTTCGTATTATTCAACGGGGGATTTTCTGTAGTTGTTCATTAAGACGATATCATAGGGGACGACAGCAAACAGGCAACATCGGAGCCGCATCCATGCCTCTACAGCCACAAATGCATTGGGTCATTTTTTCACAATTTACTTGTACAAGGCGGCCTCAATATTTAGGGTTTAGGGTTCCTAAACCCTAAACCCTAAACCCTAAACCCTAAACCCTAAACCACATTCTAGAGAAGTGACCATGTGGCGTCACTGCCTGGTCAGAAGCCATGATCAGCCATAAGCCTTCCCATGTCTACTCCAAGCACTCGGATGTTGAGCGATACCTGGGGTTTAGGGTTTAGGGTTTAGGGTTTAGGGTTTAGGGCTCAGGGTTCAGGGTTTAGGGTTTAGGGTAAACTGCAGCAGAACAACGGCTGCCGATTCGTGCCTGGATGGCTGACGTGCACTACTTGCTGCTAAAATTTCCAGATTTAGGGCCTTGCTTTGGAGACCCAAAGCCCTCAAGGGTTTGGGGTTTAGGGTTTGGGGTTCCCTAACCCTAACCCTAAACCCTAAAGCCTCAACCAAGGAACGGTGGAAGTTCATGGACTGGGTCTAGGCTTCACGATGGGAACTTTCGACTCTTGGAAAGCACCTCAAATTTAGGGTTTAGGGTTTAGGGTCTGGGGTTTCTTGGGGAGGCTTAGAGGGGCTTGAGGGGGGTTTAGGGGGTTCAGGAGGTCTAGGACGTCGAGGAGGTTTAGGGGGTTTAGGGTTGAGGGTTTAATTAGGGCTTAGGTCAGGACTTGCAAGTACTGTTTCATGGGTGGCCCAACCCGAACCCCCCCCTGAACTCAAAACCCCTTAAACCCCAAACCCTCCCTTACTATGTAAATTGAAACCCTGATGGCATGGGTGGGCAATTATCGCTCCTTGGTGGGCAATTCTTATTTCTTGGGGCATAGGTTGTTTTGGCATAGGGTTTAGGGCCTAGGGTTCGGGCTTAGGGTTGAGAGCCTAGGGTTTAGGGGCTATGGTTTGCGGCCTAGGTTCTGGCCTAGGGTTTAAGCGGGCCTATACTGAGCCCTATAGGTTTCAGGTGCACAGTGGGCCTTCCAATTTTGCTACTGGGCTTTGGGTTTGAGAGTTTAGGTCCTACTGGGAACGGATACAGCTTGGTGGGTGGAAGTTCTCCTGTTTCCAAACACACTGCTTGACTAGTGAGCGCTTGGACTTGAGATGCTGAAACCCTCAACCCTAAACACCCTAAACCCCCCTAAACCCTAAAGCCTAAACCCTAAACCCTAAACCCTAAACCCCCACAACCTGGACCAAGCGCGCAGCGCCCTGGAAGGCCTCGGCTGAGGTTTGGAGCTTGGGCTTTAGGGGGGAAAGGGTTTAGGGTTTAGGGTTTAAGGGTTTAGGGGTTTAGGGGTTTAGGGGTTTAGGGTTCAGGATTTAGGGCCTTTGGGTGTTTGGGTGTTAGGGGGTTGGGGGGGGGGGGGGGGGGGGGGGGGGGGGGGGGGGGGGGGTTGTAGGATTTAGGGCTTCAGGGGCTTAGGCGCTTAGGGTGGAGGAGTGGAAGCATTCACAGCATCAGGGTGGGGAGGGTTTTATAGTCTAAGGGTTGCGGGCTGTAAGGGAGCTCACGGGCTTGGAGCTTGGGGGATATATGACTCAAGGTTGATGATGTAGAACCTCTGGAAACATCTTAGGAGTTTGGGGGACTTCGGGGTTTAGGGTTTGTGGTTGACGGCTGTACGGATGAGGGTTTTCGGGCTTTGGGTCAACCGGTGTGCCACCTTTATCCGACTCCCTGGCAGCAAGACGCATCAAGTAGGTTTCTCCTCAACTCTAAGCCCTTCAAGGCCCTTCAGGGTCCAGCGTCTTGTAGAAGTCCCTGTCACGATCGGCCCCCGAAACCGTTTCCCTGAACGCTGCAGACCCACGGAACTTTGGGAAGGCAAATCTCTCCACAGGGAAGCAAAATCCTGAACTGGACCTGACAGAATCCAAAGGGCTCGCAAGCAGTCACGTGGGCTGAGGAGGTCGTCCGCATCTGTGTCAAGCCTTGAGGATCGAGACACACATGCTTCGGGCAGGGGAGGGAGGGGGGGGGGGGGGGTTCTTTTGGCTTTTCTGTTTGGGTGTGGAGGGGTTGAAGGGGTTTTGGGGCTTCGGGCTTGGCTTGTGGGAACCTGTGCAGTCCAGGCAGGAACTCACAAGATGTAAAGAGCATATGTACATGCCTGCTATATGTATAAAATATATATATATATGTATATATATATATATGTTTACATGTGTACATATATATATATATATACATGTCTATATATATATATATATATATATGAATATATATCAACCCCCAACCCTAAACCCTACTCAGCCCCTGACAGCTTGAAGAGCTCCATGGCCCGGGAAGAGCCCTCCGCATCCACGTGGCTCAAGTGCAGCCGCACCTTAGCAGGACTCCAAGGATTTGCCGGGCAGGAGAGGGGGGGGGGGGGGTTTAGGGTTTGGGGTTTAGGGCTTAGGATTTAGGGCGTAGGGTTTAGCGTTTAGTGTGTCGGGTGTAGGCTGTAGGGTGTAGGGTGCCGGGTTTAGGGTTGAGGGTTTATAGGGTTTAGGGTTTAGGTGCGCAGGCTAAAGAAAAACTCTGCGGAAATCTCTTCTCGGTCGGCATCCCAGAAGCCCAAACCCCAGAAGGCCCTGCCTGAAGCCTATAAACAGTCAGTTGTCCGTGTGATGACCATCAGTGTGTGTCCGCACTTTTCCTGAGCATGCGACCAAACGAAGCAAAGCAATACACAGGTTGCTGCACAGGTCTAGGTCCAGGTTGTGGAGCAAGTTTACATCCATGTAGGGCTTAAGGGTCCCATATCGGGTGCCCTTAGGGTGTTACAGGTTTAGGGGCGAGGGTGGCTGGAGTGAGACGCAGCACGGCATTCTGTTCAGAAGCCTGCATGTGCTTATGGACGCACGGAGAGGGCCGCATGCCCAGCTCTGTCGATGAGACCGTTCTTCATTTTTTTGCTCTAGGCTTAGGATTACGGTTGAGTCATTGCGGGTTCCAAAACTGTAGCCTGATAGTTCCCTGAAGGTCTATGTACCTGGCTATGGTATGTTCATACAGTAGGCAACCCTATTTAGGACACAAACACTTACTTGGAGGTTCATGGGTAGTTACAAGATGTAAGAAGTAGGTAAATGAAGGGAAACTATACTTCTAACCTTAAACTTACTTAGCGTACTTCTAACCCTATTTCTGACTACCCATGAACCTCCAAGTATAGGGGCCCAAAAAAAAACAGGACTCTGCAAACGTGGTTTTGCCAGAATCTCTCGGACAAGGGGCCCTTATGCCCCAACAGTAGGACCCTGATATACATATACATATACATATACAAATACATATATATATATATCTATATCTATATCTATATATATATATATATATGTGCATCTGTGCTTTTTTGGCGCCCCGAAAAGTATACGGCCTCATTCAGAAGAGGCGGGACCGCGATTCTCTGAAGAAGGCGGCGGCGGTCGCTACTTGCCTCTGGATTTGGAAAAGAGTTAGGGTTTCGGGTTTAATTAGGGTTGGCTCAGGGTTTAGGGTTTAGGGTGAATGCTTAGAGTCTGGGGCAAACTGAAGGCTTGACCCTGCAGTGATCAGGGTTTCGGGGGCAGGTGCCGCTTGTCGCGTTGGACTTTACTTCGCGAAACAAGGACGGCTTTACATTCCCGGCTGATGACGGAGTTTCGAGTTTTAGGGAATTACCGATCGCAGACTGAGCAAAGCCACAAGAACACAATGAACGACTGTGAGCACAAAATCAGGAACATACAGCTATGTGCAGTATTGCGCATCATGACTTCTCGTTGCTGGCGAGTGAACGGAACATCACTAATTAGAACACGTGAGACATACGATATACTCTAAACCACAAACCCTAAACCCCAAACCCCACACCTATGGGGCCCTCTCTCAACCCAGCGCTGCCTTTCGGCGCGGCCTTTCGCTTTGGCTGCGGCTGCTCTGCATCTTGCGCCTGCGGCACCCAGGGCTCCTAACCCCTCAGCCGCCGAAAAGGACGTCAGACTGTGAGCTCTTGACTGCGTCAAAGCTTGGCACCTGCAGCTCAGCGACAGTGTCTTGCAGCTTCTTGCGATCCTGGGGAGCTTCTTGTGGGGGGTCCCTCTTCAGAGCTGAGGGTCTTGGGTTTAGGGGCCTTGTAAGAGTTGTTTCGTTTACCCTAAAACGTGGAAGAACACTCATATGGTAGGGCTTAAGGTTTTGGGCTTTGGGGGCTTAGGATTTCGGGCTTAGGGTTTAGTCTTGGCTTACTGCAGGGCCAACTTCCGGGTCTAAAAGGATTTGGGCTCCAGAGTTACCAGGAGATTTGGGACTATTCCCCAGACTCCTGGGAGGATCCAAACAATACTAGTATTGGAGCATTCTTAGGAAGCCTGAAGGGGATTTACTTTTTGGATCATCTGGGTTGGGGCTTTAGAGCTCTGGATTTGGGGCTGCAGGGTTTGGGGCTTAAAATATGGCTCCTTAGGGCTTCGGAATTTCGGAGGTTGGGGCTTCACCTGGGCATACAGCGATTATGGGGTATGTGGGGTTAGGTTTCCAGACGCTGGGTTTCCAACCCCAAGGCCCCAAACCCTAAACCCTAGCCCTAAACCCTAAACCCCAAACCCTAACGAGAACTGCTCCTCCAAGGCAGCTTTGTACTTCTCCTCAAGGGACTTCGCCCGCTCCTGCTGGGCTTTGTCTAGGGGTTGCACCTTGGACCCCTAGGGGTTTATAAAGGGCCATATTCGGAGTATATTGAGGAGAACCTTTAGGTACAACCTTATGGTTACGAGTCCTTGTCCCTTGACTTTCGGAAGCTCCGGGCAGCTAACATGCTAAGCCCGGCAAGTATTCCAGGGAGCTTTTGGATTTTGAGCTCATCGAAAGTTGAAGGGCTTTGAAGGGTTTCTAAGTCTAAGTGCTGACAAGGGATTGCCGGGCTTGTGGGTTGATGCACCTCGGGCTTACCGTGAGCAGACATCGGCATCAGAACTTCTGAGATCTGATCAGTTTGTACTTCCTGCGAGCACGCTCATCGTAAGGCATTGCAAACCTTAGCCCGCAAGCCCCATAAACCCAAGCCCCAATCATACACAACTTTTCCTAAACCCAGAAAACAGATACTTGCCTCGCGATTTTTTCAAGAACGTGGACGAAGCTGCAGGCATCAGGCTTCCCTAAAGCCCCACTTGACGGTTTTTTCGAGGCAGCTATAAGCAGGGTGATAAGTATCTTAAGTAAGATTAAACCGTGTTGTATCTATAGTTACCTAACCTTACAACCACAACTTAACACCACCCATGAACCTCCAAGCAAGCTTTCGTGGGCTCCTGCCTTCAACCCCTAAGCCATGTCCCCTAGGCCATACTAGCTTTGGAGCGTTTCGGGCAGAGGTGATCTGGAAAGGGGCTCTACTGGATCAACCCGAAAAGTGACCAGACACTCGGGAGCTGACGGCATGAGCTCATGAAAAGCCACTCCTTCAGCTTGTTCGTTCCATCCACCATCTTGGCGATCTCCCCGACAAAAGTCTGGCCCATCTCCTTCACCTGTCGGTCACGCTTGGACATCTCAATCATCGCAACCCTTCGAACGATGATGATGCATTGCTTGATGCAGTTGCTGCTGATGCTGACGGAGATTGAGGTCAGTACATCTCTATATATGTATGTATATTGTCAGCAGTCGACAACAATTCATTGCCTGCGAATTCGTTCCGCGCAGGGCGGACGAACCCTAGTCTTGATCAAGCACTTCAAATTGGCAGGCGTTTGCTGTTTAAGGTTGAAAGGCTGCATAGGTGCCACACCCCTAACAAGCCATGCCACCTTTGCAACGACAAGGGGGGGGGGGGGAGGACAACTGTTTATGATGCATACAGACATACGTACCTTTATAATCCTGGGCCAGTTCTAAACCCCGAAGCCCCAAAGCGCCAAACCTCAAAATGAAAATCTCAATCCTCAAGCACCCGTGACTGCTGCCGGAGACTCCAAGCCCTACACCACCCTGAGTCCTAAACAGCAAAGCCCCGAAGCTCGTAAACCCTAGACGCCCTGAAACCCTGCAAAACGCCCCAAAACTTAGGACCCTAAACCCTAAACCTGACTGGCACAGGCCACAACTCCAAAGCGCCTCGGCTCGAAGCTTAGTCTGCTCCTCCCGAAGTTGCTGCGGCAGGGCCTGCTGCCGAGCATTTGAGAGAGTCTCACTATTTGTAGCATTCCATATAAAATACACACGGATTTGTTTTTTTCTACTTATTTGCCACATATATATATGTATATGTATATGTATACATACGTATACATATATATATATATTATTTAGTTATTTATGTCTATGTTTCATTATTTATATGTATATGTTGATTTATTTATGTACTTCTTCATTTACTTACTTATGTTACATATGCATGTATATATATATATGTAATATACATACTTAGTAGCCAAGTAACCAGATTATAAGGGCACCCTTTTTTTGGTTGGCTACTTTATAAGGGAACCCAGAACCTAAAAAAGGGAAAGGGTACCAACCGGCTGCCAAGTTTTCTGACTCTTATGATCAAGACTACCAAGGTTCTTCTTAAGATGCGTAGTTATTCTTGATTTACGGTTGCTCCCATGTTTTGGGGGGCAAGGAGGTTCGGGTTGGCAGTGTTTTAGCGGTTTGGGGTACAGGGTTTGGGTGCTTTCCCTCTGCGAAGCCCTAAACCCTATGCCGAAAGGTTTTGGGACCTTAAAACCCGAGAACGTATATACATCCCTCGAACCGCGAAAGCCCTCCTAGACCCTTCAACCCTCACAAACCCTTGAAACCCTCTCAAACCCTCGAAAAGCCTCCTAAACCGAAAAAAAACCTCCTAAGCACTTAGAATCCTCCTGTAAGCCCTAACTTGCCATGCCTTCAGGGGTGCCAAGGCTGTCTCGACCGACTCGTTCGCCTGCGAGGCATCCGCGTCTCAGGGCGGCTTTAGAGGAGTAGGGTAGGGTTCAGGGGATTCTAAGTGCTTAGGAGATTTCTTTCGGTTAGGGTAGTAGGGTGCACTTGAAGAGATACCCTTTTGGGGTTTCAAGGCTTTGGGCTTCTTCGAGTTTCGGGTAATTAGGGCTTGTGGGTCTTAGAGCTTCGGGGCTTTAAGGGGTTTTAGGGCAGGGTTACTAGAGTTTAGGGTCTGAGGGCTCTACTTAAAGGTTTGGGGGTAGTTATAAGTAGGGTTATAACACTACATAAGGATACAACCGGTTAGAATTCTACTTACCCTATGTATAGCTGTACATATAGCTACCCAATAACCTCCAAGCAGGGTGTGGGGGTTGGCCTGTAAGCCCCCAGCATCCTACATCAACAGATCCTAGCCTTGCTTCCAACCTCTGTTTCGAGGACCTTGGCACCGCAGAGGGGGGGAGGCAGATGAGTTTCAATGAACGTATTGGTCCCAAGCGCGGCTTTGGTTCACATTTTGGGCTATCTATTGGATCACGGGACCAGGGTTACCTCTGCGCATTCCGCTTTGCCCGGGCTGTGGGAAAAGGACGTCTGAGCCCTTCATGCTCTGGCAGATTGTCCCTGACACGTGTCGGGGCAGGGAACGAGTAAGTTACTGCATCTGCCCAACAGGGAGGCTGGACAAGTCCTGGCGAAGTTCCTGCTAGGGTATTAAGTCGATGTAATGCCAAATCGGTTGTGGTTGTGTTTGTGTCTCTGCGTGCGTGCGTGCGTGTGTGCGTGCGAGCGTGCGTGCGCGCGTGCGTGCTGTGCTCGTGCGTGTCTCTGTCTCTCTCTGTGTGTCCGTACATCCCTCTGTGTGAAGAAATGGGCCAGAATTCACTGATTACGATGTTTTCCGGCCCCGTGCGATTCTCCGGCCTCCGGACTTGCTACCGGAGGCTGCGGATAAATCAATGAATCGAACCATCAAGAGGCTTCCTTATCAGAAAAGAACCACTCAAAAGCGACCCTAAACCCTAAACCCTAAACTCCAAACCCCAAACCCTAAACCCTAAACCCTAAACCCTTCAACTTAAATTTTACAAGGCGCCCCAAGAGAACCCCCAGCCTTCTGGCGAAGGGCGAGCCGCTGCATGGCCTTCTTCTCTGCCTTCTCACAGGGATTTCACGGCGGCTCTGAGGCATCTGCAAAGGTTTAGGGTTTAGGGTTTAGGTTTAGGGTTTAGGGTTTAGGGTTTAGGGTTTGGGGTTTGGGGTTTGGGGTTCAGGGTTCAGGGTTTAGGGTTTCGGGACAAAACACAGCAACAAGAGCAGCCTCCAGCACCTGCGCGTGCTGCAGCTTCACCTCCTGACCCAGTCAGCGGCGAAAGAGTTGGGGTCTGCTTGGAGGTTCAGTTGGGTAATTGTAAGTAGGGTTTATAAGTACCCTGAATCACGGGAAAAACCAGTTAATAATCATAGGTGCCCTACTTAAAGGAACCTGCAACTTCCACTACTTGGAGGTTCATAGGTAGTTACAAGCAGGGTTTCAAGTACCCTAAATCAGGTTACAGCCAGCTGTAATCATAGTTACATCACAGGACCGCCGCGGAGGGGGCCCAGGGGTGTGCAGGGGAGGGGGTTCCAAGGAAAACAAGCCGGGGCCAACCTTAGGAAAGAAAAAAAACACCGCGCCCACCAACAATTATGTCGCACGTCAATATCACGTACCATACCTACGGCCCCTTCCCGACTGCCCGCGGTGTATGCTGGTCACTGTAGCTGAACCCTATACGAAATCGGAAAAACCGCCAAACCATGAACCCTAAAAACCCTGAAGCATAATTCCCTAAAACTGTAAACAACCCACGCTCTAGAACCCTCAAGCCTGCACCCCAAAACCCTAAAGCGCTAAACCTCCCAAGTACCCTTTAAATGTCCCCATTCAGGTACACTTAGGCACTTACTAAGGGGTACTTGGGGGAAGGGGAGGGGGGAGGGGGGTGTAGGAAAACCCTAAAACCCAAAAGCCCTAAAACCCCTCAAACCCGAAAATCCGAAACCCCAACCAACCCGAAAACCCTAAAACCCTAAAACCTAAACCCAAAACCCCAAACCCTAATCCCCTAAACCCTAAACCCCCAACCCAGAGCCCTAAACCCTAAACCCCTCAAACCCTAAACCTACAACCCCTATCCCCAAACCCTGAACCCTACACCCTAAACCCTAAACCCTAAACTCCCCTAGCCTCGAGGCGCTGGCTGAGATGCAGCTTCTCCTGCTCGGCCTTGGCCTTGGGTCGGTTTAGGGTTTTAGGGTTTAGGGCTTAGGGTTTTGGGTTTCGGATTTGAGGCGTTTGGGGCTTTTAGGTTTTGGGGTTTTGGGGTTTCAGGGTTTCGGGTTAAGGGATTAGGGGTTTAGGGCTTAGGGTTTAGAATGTGGGGCTCGGGGTTAAGATAGGGGACGGGGTTTGGAGTCGGATTGGGGGGTTTTAGGGTTCATGGTTTAGGGGGTTTAGGGTGTTTAGGGGATTTGGGGGGTTTAGGGGATTCGGGGGTTCGTGGATTTAGGCTTTGGGGCTTGGTTCGGCTGTTAGGGTTTGGGGCTGATACGGGATTTACGGGTTTACGTGGTTTAAAATTATGCTAGGTGTTTCGGATTGTTGGGGTCTTGGTTTCAGGCTTTGAAGCTCTCCCCGTTTTACGGCATCCGATGCGGGTTTCAGGCCTTTAGGGGCTTGGGTCCGTGAGCGTACTTCGGCCTGTTCCAGGCCTGAAACCCTGAAGTCCTACAACCTCAGATTCAACTTGTGTTTCTAAAGCCCTACACCCGTACACCCTAAACCCCTAAACCCCCATGACACAAGCCCTCGCCCTCAACATTGAAACCTTTCCTCCCTGCAGCCACCCAAAGCCCCCGAGACCTTAACGCCTTTCTGGCAACCGTGCTCTGAAATAAACCTAAAAGGCGCGACGTAACAAGCACTGCAGAGTTGATCTCTGGGCCCCCAGGCGATGGCTTCGTCGTGCTTTTTGTTCTGCTCGGCGGCCTGGGGATTGCAAGGATTGAGGGTATTTAGGGTTTAGGGTATTTCGGGTATTTCGGGTATTTAGGGTATTCAGGGTATTTAGGGTATTTAGGGTATTTAGGGTATTTAGGGTATTTAGGGTATTTAGGGTTCCGGTTTTGGGGGCTATGGAGCACGGTTTTGGGTTGAGGGCGTAGGATTTAAGATTTAGGGTTCAGGGTTTAGGTTACCCCAAACCAATGGCCCTCACAAAAAGGTAGGTTCTACTGGTTCTGCAACCGTCTTGTCAAAAGCAGGGCGTTGGGGGTTTCAGGGTCCCTCTTTTCTTAGATTGCGGGCACCCTCCTGATTTTTCCTATCAAAAAGAAACCCTAAAGCCTCGAATTCTGAGGAAGGCGCTTCAGTGATATCAAGACACATTGCACTCACGTACTTGCCCATGTGCCATGCGAGAGCCCAAACAAAAAGGCCTCCAGGGCTTACTAGGCTGCCCTGTGACCTAGGCTTAAAAAGGGTGCCCTTTTTTTGCTTAAAGGGGTTTATAAGGGAACCTAACCCCCCCCCCCCCCCCCCCCCAAAAAAAAAAAAAAAAAAGGGAAGAAGGGTACTACTGGGCCTCCATGGCTTATGCCGGCAATCCTGGGGCATCAAGGTCTGGCGCCACCTCTTGGTTGCTCAAGAACCCAGTATTTTAAAAGGGTGTGTTTTTTGCTTAAAGGGTTTTTTAGAAGGGAAGTATTTAAAATGGGTGCCCTTTTTGCTGAAAGAGGTTTATAAGGGAAGCTACCCCCCCCCCCCCCCAACAAAAAAAGGGGAATAAGGGTACCACTGGGCATGCTAGACCTTGAGAAGTAGCGAGTGGTGCCCTTCCCAACAGGCTTCGAACCCTGACAGTCCTGCCCGAGCATTTTTGGGGGTTTAGGGCATTTGGGGCTTCAGCATCTACACCACAAGCCCAACACAACAAAGACCCTAAAGCCCTGCAACCCCAAAAAAGTTGATGGTCATGCACCAACATGCACCTCGTGGTCTGAAGCCCCTAGGAAAGTTGCAGGTGGGTAGCCGTCCTCAAGCTGCAAAACACCCACAAACAGGGGTATTTCCCAAAATAGTTAAATTAAATAGCGCCCGGTCCCCCTAATATACCTCGAAAATACTGTAATCCCTATTCTAAGAACCCCCAAAAAAGGTACCCCTATTTTCGAAAACGCCACAAAAATTTCCAAAACCCTGAAAGCCTCAAGCGCCACAGCCGGAAGAACCCAAAGCCTAAAAAGTCCTGTACACCCCTGCAACCTTGAAACCCTAAACCCTAAACCCTAAACCCTAACCCCTACCCCCTAAACCCTAAACCCTAAACCCAATTAACCATATAAACCCTAAACCCGAAACCCTGAAATTCCTTTCCGCGCCTTCTCCGCGTGCTCCTTGGCCTGTGCACCCTGGAGCTCTGCTTCCAGCTCCTGCACGCGCTTCTGCAGCTCCTGCCGGGGGGGGATTGTGGATGAGGGGGTTTAGGGTTTTAGGGTTTTAGGGTTTTAGGGTTTTAGGGTTTTAGGGTTTTAGGGTTTTAGGGTTTAGGGTTTAGGGTTCAGGATTTTAGGGTTTAGGGGTTGAGGGTTTTAGGGCTGAGACAGGCTTAGGAATTGCAGGGTTTTGGGTTTTAGGGTCTTAGGGCTTAGAGGGTCTTCGAATTATGGGGCTTAGGCATTGGGGTGTCGGAATCAGCATCTTAGGGTTTAGGGCTCTAGGGTTGGGGTTTCGGTGTTGAGGTTTGGGGATAAGGGCCGTAGGCTGTGCTTGGGAGTGTAGATGAAGGGGAAACACCTCGACTCGCGTCAACAATGCAAAAACTCAGCCAGCAAGAGGAAAGTCGTACATCTAGTATAGCAAAGCTGAAACATGCTGAAGCCCACCCGCCCAACCCCTAAACCCTAAACTGAGTGATGATTCAAAGCCCTTTGAAAATTATTTATGAATAGGCGCCATTAGAATGGAAGAAAGGAAATTTAAAATTGTCCCAAAGCACTACCCAGTAAACCCTGAACACTGAATCCTAAACCCTAAACCCCACCATCTGCCCAGCGCCCACAGCCTTCTGGCGTCCCTGGGATTGGACCTCCGCCTGGGATGACACCTTCTGCCTGAAGAAGAGGGAAGAGGGGCTTAGGGCTTTCAGGGTCTCTGGGAGGCTTAGTAGGGTTTAAGGTAGGGGTGTGGGGTTATAAGATGTTAAAGGCTTTGGGAGGCTTGGGGCTGTGGAGTGTAATTCATGTGCCCCGCAAATGTCCGGAAGTCAGCAGAGGGCTCGGGGGCTTATTTGGCTTCGCTTGCATCCGCTACAAGCGCTCGAACCAAGGGCCCCTTTCCGCCAAGACCTGATCCTGTCAACCTAAACCCTGCAAGCCCTACAAACCTTAAAGCCTACTGAGTCCACTCCTTCAACCTGACGCCATCAACACCCCACTCGGCTCCAAACTCCCGACTCTGAGCCCAAGTTGCCTCTCACTCTGGACCTTCACGCACGCTGATGCCGTGCCCAGCTCCTGCAACTGCGCTGGGGTGTCAGCACTGGTGCTTAGGAAGGAGGGTGGCGAGTGAAAATGCAGGTGGCCATCGGGATAGAAATCGGGATGGTCTAGGGGGAATCCGCGAGTCCTTTCATAAGCACCAGTAAGTCAGTTCTGTGAGCTGTTGTGCGAACGGAGTCTAGACCTCGGAATAGGACGTGCAATCGAAAGCCTGAGGAAAAAGAGACGTATAGAGGCGCATTATAGGTTAAGTGCGTTTTGCGCTTGCTTTGCCTTAGGTTAAGCGTTGTTTGGCGTTCCGGTACAATCAACACTTCGTCAAACGGCAACCGGTGATACATCGGGCATCGATCCAAGCGATAGAGTACGAGCCCAAAGCTCTGTGCAACACAGCACAAAATTGGGATGTTCCCCCTTATACCAACAGTCCCTAGTAGGGATTATCGTAGGGGGTACCATAATCCCTATGAAGGACTGTATAAGGGGGGAACATCCCAACCCTAAACCCTTATCTCCACCAAATAGGCCCTAAGCCCTAAACCCTAAACCCTAACCCCCTAAACCCCTAAACCCCAAAACCCCAAAACCCCAAAACCCCCAAAACCACCTAAACCCCTCAACCCATAAACCCCTCAACCCCTAAACCCCTAAACCCCTGAACCCCAAAACCCCCTAATCCCCTACTTTGCCACCTTCTCCAGGGCCAGCTTTGCAGCTTCGCGGTCTTCGAGCTTTGCCTCGACAACACGAGGGCCCCATTCACGGCTTGGGATTGAGGATTCAGGGTTTCGGGTTTGTTTCGGGCTTATTGTTTATTTAGGGTTTAGGGTTTGGGGTTTGGGGTTTGGGATTTAGGGTTTAGGGTTTAGGGTTTTGGGGTATATGAAGGCTCTAGGCCATGTGGTTGGTGGACTCAAGGACAATTTGGGGGGCGGGGGGGGGGGGGGGGGGGGGGGGGGGGGGGGGAAAGGGGCGAATTCGGCTCTGGGTAGGAGTAGGATCCCCCGACTACTCCCCTTCATCTTCCGAAGCCCCCAAAGCGCAGACTTCAACGTGAGGCCTACTTGGAAGCCCTTTTGACTTCGTAAGTAGGGTTGGTACGGTGGGCTATGGGAAATACAATAGCGTTTCTCTAGGGGATACTAAGTAGACCTACGAAGTCACAAGAGCTTCCACGTGGAACCAGCAGGATGCGCGACAAGAACTTGGCTGCACTTAGCAGGGTAGCTATAACTTTAATGTTTAGCTGCCTTAATAAGAAACCCAATAAACACAAAAAGGCTAAGGCTCTAAAGTTGCAGTACCCCAGCCTTTGGGGGGGGGGGGGGGTTGAAGGGGTCAGGGTTTAGGGTTTAGGCATAAGGGGTTTTTTGCTTCAATCATGTTTCCGGCGACCCAAGTTAACGAACCCAAGGCCCTGAGCTTTCGCCAATGTTGCTTATAACTAGGTAAGATTACGGGGTACTGGTTGTGGAAGTTTGCATCATTCCCTACTAGAACCCTTGCTCCTAAAAAATGTCTCGGGGACGGTTGTTATCGGAAGATCCCCAGTTCACTCTTGACTCTCACTTCAGCGCCACAGCCCCCAGTGCAACTTTTCAGGTGAAGCTTTACTGTAAGGGCCTTAATGATTAGAATAGGGGTTTGGGGGTTCTGATAGTTATTTATATAGGGGCCTTAATGATTAGGAAGAGGGGTTTGGGGGCTCGTATAGTTCTTTATACAGGCCTTTTTAGTAATTCTTCCGACCCCTATAAGGGGTTTGGGGGTTCTTATATATTTAATATATTTTTACAGGTATTATTAGTAATTATTCCGACCCCTTATTACTTCTGTCTCGCCTGCAGCTTCTTGAGCGACCGCTGTGATTTGTCCGCTGCCTTTACCTTCACAGGGGCTCTATGGGTTCACACGCTTTTCTTGGATTTCAATTGGGATTCAGGGTTCAGGGTTCAGGGTTTAGGGTATTCCAGCTGTCCTCGAAGCACTCTCTAGGCGAAATCTAGCAAACGAAATCTTCCAACCACGTGACCTGCGCCTCACGAGCCTGTGCTCCAAATAGCCCACACCAAGTCTATCCTAAGCCCTAAAGCCCTAAAGCCCTAAACCCTAAACCCTAAACCCAAAGCCCCTAAAGCCCTAAAGCCCTAAAGCCCTAAAGCCCTAAAGCCCTAAAGCCCTAAAGCCCTAAAACCCCAAAGCCCTAAAGCCCTAAAGCCCTAAAGCCCTAAACCCTATAGAAGAAGCTCCACCATGTGAAGGCGGCGGAAGAATTTTAGAGGTATCCGGAGTGCTGCCGCGAAAGAGCAATCAGCCCGTGATCCGCTAATCTTGTAGATGCCTAAGCCCCGAAGCCCTGCAAACCCTGAAAAGCCCAAGGTCTCAACCCAAAAGGGTTTAGGGTTTAGGGTATAGAAATCCCTGATCTAGATATCTATCTCATTTATTATTTATGTAGACACATCCATGCACAAAGCAAGCAGTCCTCCCTCCTCCCCACCCCAAATCGGATTTAGGATTCGTACCGGGCCCATAGTGATACAAGAAATATGGAGCGGAGGTTCATGGGTAGCTATAAGTAAGGCTCTAAGTACCCCAAAATAAACCTAGAGTCATCCTATTTGAAGCCCTATGTGTAACTACCCATGAACTTCCAATTAGCCCTAAACCCTAAACCCTAAACCCTAAACACTAAACCCTTAACCCTAGCCGGGGGGTTGTGGGGATTGCCATCTCCAGCCTCCGGCGCCAGCTGGTCGTTGGACTCCGTGACGCGCTGGGCTTCCGCCTAGGCCCGAAGGCCCCCGGGGGTGTGGTTGGGAGTTGGGGTTTAAGGGTTTAAGGGTTTAAGGGTTTAAGGGTTCAAGGGTTTAAGGGTTCAAGGGTTTAGGGGCTTTTAGGGTTTGGGGTTTAAGGCTAAGGGGTTAGGGGCTCAGTTCTTAGGGGAGCTTTGACCAAGAGGCCATGTCAGGCTGGCAGCCCCCGGGTGTATTGCTTTGAGGGCTTAGAGCTCTGGAGTTTCGGTTTCTTACTTTAACGTTAAACTTGCTGTTGGTTAGTGGGACATGGGGGAATGAGGTACCCTATATCCCCCTATATATACCCTGTAAGAGATAACATAGGGTACCTCATTTCCCCATTCCCTACTAACCAACAGTAAGTAAAGGTCTAGGGCGCGATTGCTTCAGGGAGGTCTAGGGCAGAGCATGGGTTTCCGAGCGGTAGCCCCAGATTTCAGCTTCAAATGACAGCCAGATCGCGAAATCCCCCGGGCGCCTGGAGGTTCACGCCCCAGGTTGCAAACGACCACGGGGCGCTTAAACAAGCTGACACTCCGGAACCTGTAATACAGGGGCCTGAGTAATTGGAATATATGGCTTCATGCTCCCATCTTTCAACAAACTGGACGTTGTCTCGCAGCAGTACCCTGCTGACTGAACACTAAAGCAACATCACAACTCCTTGCACCTACATTCTAAACACGTGCCACATGTAGGAGAGGGAGAGTTTGGGGGTATTGCCGAGCCCAGCAATCCGCTACAGTACCCCTTGCGCAGCTACAGCACGAGCTTCGACAAGCGATGCCTCGTCGATGACCTCTACAGCACCTGAGCGGCTTAGCGCTCCAGGCTGTCGGACGTGTTGGGCTCAAACGCTCTTTGCTGCGACCAGCTGGAGGACGTCTGCAGATGTTGCAAGCACGGCATCAAGCTCCGCGCCGCCAGGGCCAAAGCTGGCACCCACCTTGGCCGGCAAGGACTCAGCATCCGCACGCCTCGATGACGATCGTGATTGGAGGAGGTCGAATCTTGGAACGAGACGCTGGAGCGCAGCAACAATCGCACGCTGCCTTGGCACGCTGGCACGCAGCAGCGCGCCCGCCCCTTGCACTGCAACCACGGCGGCAGGGTCATGGTGGGGAACAGTAACTGCCACTTGAAAGAACTTGTCACCACCACCCAACGCGGCATCGTCGCAATCGGCTACTGCCACCTGTGCTCCCGTCACGTGTTTCCCTGCTTGACTTGCCCACCTTGAGTGACGACCCATGACCCTTGGCCTTCTTGGCATTCAATCAAAGACAATTTGCCAGCCACAACACCTAGGCAGCCCCCGCCCAGCACCTGGAGCTTACATCCTGCACCTGCAAAGATCTCTGCACCCATGCGGCCCCCCAACCGAATCTATGCAAGACTTGGCTGCCACACCGCTGCTTGATGCGACCACACATTGCTCCTGAGCTGCTGCTTTCATTCTTGTTGACTACTAGAAGCGCTTCGCAACTCCATCTCATCAGATTCAGATGCGTCGTTGTTGAGCCCCGGATCCCCAGCGCTTGTGCCTTCTTCTTCGGCCTTCGCCTTCGCCTTCGCCCGCATTTTGCGCGCCTTTCGCGCACGCGCCTTTCGCTCACGCCTAGCCTGAAGCCTGGCATCTGCAGCAGCCTCAGCGCCTGCTCTCCCGCCGCGCCGTTCTGGGCGCTCTTCAGTTGCGAACCCCAACACAGCCTCGTGCGTCACACCTTTGCAGGCACCCCCGATTCTGAGCATCAGGTCCTTGGTCAGGATGTCGGGCGTGTCCATCAATGAGTGCCTGGTGCTTGAGGAGTCCTGGAAAACATTGTCCCCAATCTCTAGGAGCTCCTGGGCATCCAGCTTGCCATCCACTTTGCCATTTCCATTGCCCTCGTGCCTGATGTCCAGCTCCATAGCAGCCATAGCAGCCATAGCAGGGGCAACAGGATCCGGAGCAGCCGGACTTGCCAGAGGTGGCGACAATGATGTCGATCCGTGGGCGGGAAGGGAATCCATGGCGCTGAGAAGGCGAAGGGGCCTGCCACTGCAGATGTATTATAGGAACCTTCAGAATTAGAATAGGGCTTTTTTGGGGGGTTATTCTAGTACAGTTATCAAGGAACCATAAGGGAAGACTATTAGCAATTACTCCGACCCCTATACTAAATTGAGTAAATCAGGGCCCCAGCAAGTGATTTGAAGTTGTACGGTGGTTCTGTCTGTGTAGACCATACGGACTTAGAAGCTCGATGCCTTCGGACAGCCACGCGGCAGCAGGCAGGTTTTGGGGTTTAGGGTTTATAGGGTTTAGGGTTTAGGGTTTAGGGCTTAGGGCTTACTTCGGGGGCAGGGTGGAAGGTAACTGGTACACCAAGCTTGCATGGCCAGGTCTCCAAACGGGAACGCCCCCTAAACCCGTACTGCTGCTGCACCAACGAGGCGAGTGCAGACCTAGGGTTTAGGAGTTTAGGGTTTAGGGTTTAGGGGTTTGGGGGTTTAGGGTTTAGGGTTTAGGGTTTAGGGTTTAGGGTGCGGCCCCCAACATCAAGAAGACAAGCGGAAAACATCACTCCTGCACCCGATCAAGAGTAAACCCGAACCCGAAGCTCCTGGGCTGAACCCTAAATCCTGAGCCCATGCCAGGAAGCCCCCCCCCCCCCCCCCCCAATTCTAAGGGTAGTTTCCATGGGCCCTTAACCTGGTCCCTTACCTCCATTAAGGGGGTTCTGAAGTATGGGCCCTTGGGTTTTCTAGGGTATATAAGGGCACATCATAAGGGGTCCCCATTTCAGGGCCCGTACTAAGGGGCCATGTAACTACCCTGAGACCAAGGGGATCGGGACAACTGGCTCGGTTCATGGTCTATGAGCTGCCGTAAGTGGGCTTGCCGCGAGTCTAGGTTTTGGGTTTAGGGTTTAGGGGGTCTTAGGGGGTTTAGGGGGGCTTTGAGGGGGGTTTAGGGGAGCTTATTAGGGGGAAGGGGAGGAACCGAACCAACGTAAACCCACAAACCGGCTCAAATGAACCGGAAGCGCAGGAACCGCAAATTATCAAACCGAACCACGAACCGGAACCCGGGCCTGGGGGATACCCAGGGCACCAATCAGCTCCTAAGCCGGCTTTTGAAGAGACATTATAGGGTTCTTAAGGGAGGGGGGGGGGGTTCAAGGGGGGTAGGTAACGCAAGGTTCCCTAATGCTCCCTACTACTCCCTAGGGCTCCCCCAAGCTTCCCGAAGGTTCCCGAGGTACCTACCCCCCTTGAACCCCCCCCTCCCTTAAGAACCCTCTGAAGACAGCCAGGCGGCTTCCAAAAGCTTACACCGTCGCTGAATCACCTCCCAGATCATGTCAAGATTCATCGGGGTTGGGACTTTACATGGGTTCATGGAAGTGGGCTAGAATGGTTCGCCTACTTGCTACTCATGAAGAATAACGAGCCTAAACTCCAAAGCCAACCAAAACAAGAGTTTTTGAGAGCCCTGCAAACTTCCCTCTTGTCCCAAAAAACCCTGGAAATGACGGTTTTTTGGAGGTTAGGGTTTAGGTTTAGGGCTTAGGGGATAGGGTGATTCCGAGAGGGGCTGTAAACCAAGAAGACCACAATCTCCGTGGCTCTTGTCCTACGACCCTTAACACAACGGATCCTTATCTCAACACCCAGACCCTAAAAAAAACGAAAACCTAAAAAGCCCCAAAGCACCCGAAAGAAAAAACAAAAGCACCAAAACGACCTCAAAAACCAAAAAAGCAAGTAAACCCCACAAAACGAACCGAGCACCTAAACCCTAAACCCTAAACCCTGCGCCCTAACCTACTGCACCCGACCCTGGCCTCCAGCGCGATCTGCTGCAGCTCCTTCTGCAGCTCCTGCAGGTTTAGGGTTAAGGGCTTGTAGGGTTTAGGGCTCAGGGCTGAGGGTTTCGGGTTTAGGGTTTAGGGGGGTTTGGCGCTTTGGTGGATTTGGGGCTTCAGGGTTTGGGGTGTTTATTGCGGTTCTGGGCCTTGGAACCATTAGCCACAGTATGATGAGGGCACCCCTTTGTTGGGTTTAGGGTTTAGGGTTTAGGGCCCAGGGTTTA
Organism: Symbiodinium natans; assembly: GCA_905221605.1. Lineage (NCBI taxonomy): Eukaryota > Dinophyceae > Suessiales > Symbiodiniaceae > Symbiodinium > Symbiodinium natans. Next base: position 947,819 of record CAJNDS010001890.1, read on the forward strand.
GTTACTTTACAAGGGAACCGCTACCAAGAGGGTCTCAGCGGGAGCTCCAAGGAGCTGGCCCTTTGGGGCATGAGGGTTGGGCATCTTCTTGCATGGCTCATGGGGCGTTCAGGGTGTTCACCATATTTATTTATTTATTTATTTTTTTTAGTTCATTTTTTTTTTTTTTTTTTTGGGGGGGGGTTGCTCGGGCTGAATTATGAGACACGACAGAGCAGCAACCCTCCCTCCACCCTTGAACTACTAAACCCTAAGCCCTCAAAAGCCGCAGGTTAAAAAATATCCACGGTGAAGGATCACGGAGCCCGTTTACAAAAGCCAACCCCTGCACTAGACCCTAAGCCCTAAAACCCTCCACCCTACACGCTAAACCCTGGACTCGAATGAGCAAAAGAAGAGGGTTAACACTTGGAGACTATTGGGTGCCTTCTGGTTTATGGGCTGCATAAGGGGCCCTTTTCTATACTCCCCTTAGAACCGTTATTCTTAATATCCTCTAGGGTGTTATAAAAAAATAATGCCCTAGGGGGATATAGTTTTTAGTATCCCCAGAATGATGCTTCGCCGGCCTCGGACGCTGAGGGAAGCTTCCTGAAAGGCTTAGGGAAAGCCTAAACCCTAAACCCTAAACCCTAAAGTTCTAGGAGTCTAGGGCTTACAGGGCATGTTGGGCTTCGGTATGCTATAGGGCTTGGCTTCAGAGTGTCTGGAAGAAAGCCTGTCATAGCAGCAAATATACAGATCCAAACCCTGATCTGTGCCATGTACTGCTTGCGCAGCGGGCATGCAGGTATACCTCGAACCCTTCCGTGGGGCACCTACAATTTCAAAGTGTGTGTGTGTGTGTGGAGTTTCCTGACATAGATGTGTTCGCCTGTCCTGTCCTGTTTTGCCCTGCCATGTCCCTTTATGTTGTGTTGTGCTATGTTATGTATGTATGTATGTATATATATATATACTGAATATATCTGTATATATAATATAGATGTATACACACGCTTATATGTCTACAGTCAGTCTACATGTCTCGAGAGAACGTTAGCCCGGAACGCAAACCACATCTCTAAGCTTGGGCTACCAAGCTGTAGTTGGGAAATGGAATTAGACCCCGAACCATTCCAGGCACAAGGCACCCGGCAGCCGCTTTCTGCAGCATCGCTTCGCCAGCGTCTGCCTACGCATCTTTGTTCGCAGAATCCCCTAATTACACTACACCTTGTTGCCACCTCTCCAATGAAATGAAGGGCTACGCAAACCCTGAAACCCCGCGACCTGAAAACATGTACATCGCAAAGCCCTACGCCCGCCTTGAGCCAGGGCATAGAGTCCGCTGCAGTACCCTAAACTGGTTCATAGTTGGGATAGTAATGAAAAATCTAAAATTTCTTCCTTATTGAGTTTAAGTACCCTTAAACATGTTACCCCACTATGACAAAGTAAACAACCGAATGCTTGAAACACCAGACACGGAGTACCCCATAAACCCCACGCGACCCTTGCCTTGAGAGATCCAACCTTGCTACCTTGAAGCCCTGAACCCTGAATACTGAACCCTAAACCCTAAACCCTAAACTCGAAACCCTATAAACCCTAAACCCTAAACCCTAAACCCTAAGCCTAAGGGGGGGTTCCCATGACAAACACAATCCAGAAGCAAAGGAAGGAACTGCGCCTGCGCCGTGCGCTCTCGCAGCGCGGCCTGGAGTTGCCTCGGAAGAAGTCTGTTTATAGTTTATAATAGGGTTTAGGGTTTAGGGTTACTTCTCCAATAACCAAGGGAAAAAAGGTTAAACTTTATTTTTCCTGCTAGATAAGGAAGCCCAAAAAGTTTAAAGTTCAGCTGTGGGAGAAGTCTCCTAAGGGGGCTTATAGGGGCTTGGGGCTTATAGGGTGTAGGGTTTATAGGGTTTATAGGGTTCATAGGGTTTATAGGGTTTATAGGGTATAGGGTTTATAAGGTTGATAGGGTTGATAGGATTTAGGGTCTATAAGGCTTCTAGGGCTTATAGGGTTTAGGGGAGGTTTAAGGCATGGGCTTAGGTGTTTAGGGTTTCAGGCCGAGGGTTTAGGGGTTTGGGGCTCTGGGGTTTGAATCCCGCAAAGGGTTTATGGCAATGCACATTGAAAGCGAAAGGCTTTGGCTGCTGAAGGTATGTAAGGTTTAGGGTTGACCTGCAACCCTCCAAACCTTGCAAAGCGGAGTAGAACCCTCAAAATGGCACTCATTTAAAAGAACCCGCACCCGGCCCCATCATCAAAACGATGCTGCAGAGACAGCAATCGAAGGGTCATATGAATCATATAGGCACACAAAAGATGCTGGCTGCCTTCAATAGAGTGGCCCAGAACTCCCTCAAGAAAATTCCTAAGTAAGACATAGTAAGACCCCCTAAACCCTAAACCCTAAACCCTAAACCCTAAATCCTAAAAGGGAGGTAGCAAGGATCCCAACTGCCTACCTCGTCCTTAGCTGTCCCGCACCTGGGGGAAGTCGAGGTTGACCTTTGGGATTATATAAGGGGATTATTTTACCCCAAAAAGGTTAAAAAGGTACCTACTCTACTAACCCTCAACCCTAAACCCTAAACCCTAAACCCTAAGAGGTCCATGAGCCGAGGCATGTTGCAGCACCCTCGTCTTGAGAGAGAGAAGGCGGCTGGCCGCGTCGCTGTCAGCTTCCTCATTCTTGTCCCGCTTCTTGTCCTCTCGGAATGGCTAGATGGGGGGTTCACGAAAATACGGTACCCCTTATTATAAGGGATCCTGCTATTTGGGGGTCAAGATTAAGGCTCCCTTATTTTCGTAAATTCCCATATAAGAGTTAGGGGATTACGGGGTTACAGGGCAGTTGGCTTGAAGGGGGGATATGGGTTTAGCGGGCAGGCGTGGGATTTGAGCAGCTGGCGCTGAGGGTTTATGTTGTGGCAGCCAGCTTCTTGAAGGATTCCACAGTCTTGCGATAGCTCTTCAAAAGCTTGACGTGCTCCCCGTCTCGCGCTCAACGGCTCTGATGCTCACGATGCTCGATGGAAGTAGCCTGGCCCGTGTAGGATCTGGCAAGTTCGTGGTGATCGTTGGAAGCGTTGAGGTCCTTGCAGGCTGTGGCAGCTGATGCTCATGATGCGCGGTGGGCGCGGCATGGTCCGTGCAGGGTCTGGCCGCTGATGCTCATGATGCTGGGGCTGGAAGGTTCAGGAAGTACCAGGATGGGCTATTATACCCTATAACCGCTTAAAAAGGGCCCTTTATAGGGTTGATTGTGGGGATGATAAGGCCCAACAGCCCATCCTGGTAGGTTTGAGGGTCGCCCCAATCAGCACTTGGGCTCGGGCTGAAGCGGCTCTGGGACCTCATATGGGACGCCTGTGCTTGGCGGGTGAGCCGGTGGGCGACGCCAAACAATCAGTCATTCTCTGCAGTTCTGCGTATAAATGCCAGACCCGTTCAACAAGTAGCACGATCGAAAAACCCAATCGCTATAAAACCCCAGTTCCCCAGACCTTTCGCAGCCCCAGACCTCTAACGCGGCAGCTTGAAGAACCATCCCCTCATAGCCCTCATCCCGGTATGGCAAAAGCTGGTGTTCATGAAAAGAGTTTTGGCAGCGTGTAGGCTGCTGTCTGGGTACCTCGACTCTTATAGGCCCCTGAGCATGCCAACACCAAGTGCGCGAACGCCCGAGAACCTGGATCACTACACCCGAAAACCGGAAACCCCTCAAAAAGGCCCTGTATAGGTTTGATTATGGGGATTATAAGGCTTCATAGCCCATCCTGGTATGGGCCAGTTGTAAGCCCGCCTCTGAATCTTATGAGGGGGTTCTACGACTAGAACCTGGAACAACAAAGTTGTGCACAGATCAGGTGCATCCAGGTGCTCTTTCAAGTTCTTGAGGCAGGGCCGTGCACTCTGAACTTGACGATGTACACCTACATAAACCCCTACCCCCTAGGGGTTTGGGTTTTTAGGGTTTAGGGTTTAGGGTTTAGGGTTTAGGGTTTAGGGTTTAGGGTTTAGGGTTTAGGGTTTAGGGTTTAGGGGTTTAGGGCCTAAACCTCCGCCCTATAGACCCCAAACGGATCCTTCTTGGCTTTGAAGTCAATAGGCGACAGGAGCTGCATCGGCTTCCTAGCAGCGGACTCGCTTTGCGGCTTAAGTCTGGTCTTGCCGGCGTGGGCGGGCGGGGGGAGGAGGAAGGACTGGGGTTTAGGGCTTTATAGGGTCCCGCTACAAACCACGTTCATAACCTTGGCAAAATTCCCTGCCCCAACCCCCCCCCCCCCCACTTCGAGCTTCAAGTGGCGTCCTGAATGCTGCTGCACTTAGAGACTAGCTCAAACACGCCACAGCAAGGAACTTCAAGACGTGAACAGTTGAAAAGCCGAGAAGAGCAAACATACGTAGACAAGCGCGGACATTGAACAGTCGAAGGGTACGAACATTCGAGGAAATGCCAAAAACGTCACAAACGACGTGAAAGCGAAAAGGCGCACATCTCGAAAAGTGCAAGAAGGACCGTAGGACGCGAAAAGCCGAGTCAAAAACACAAAACTGTTCGACGTTTGACTTTTCTAGGGGTTGTGCATGCTGGCGGCGAGCTTGGGACCCCCCCCCCCCTCCCTCCCTAAACCCTAAACCCTAAACCCGAACCCTAAACCCTAAACCCTAAACCCTGAACCCCTTTTGAATCAACCTCAATGCAGGGCACGCGAGGGCACCGCCGGAGACCAAGGCCCCCGGGCCCAAACCTGCCGACTCCCAGCAACAAAACAAGGGCTTATTCTAGGGTTTAGGGTTTAGGGTTTAGGGTCTTATTTTGGGGCCGGGCTTTTTTCAGGGCTGGTTTAGGCTTTAGGGTTTGGGGTAACGGTTTAGGGTTTTCAGGGTTGGTTTAGGGTTTAGGGCCTTGAGGTGTTCCCCCTTCAACTAACAGTCCTTCATAGGGAGTATAATAGGGGGTTCTAGAAATTCGTATCGGGGTGAGCATCCCAAGTCTAGGGCTTTTAAAGGGTTAATTCAGGGCTTGTGAAGGGTCTAGCTGTGGCTTTCACAGGGGTTGAAGGGCCTTTTGGCCTGAGGGTTGAAGGATATGTGCAGGGCTTTGAAGAGGCTTTATGGACTTGAAAGTCACAAGGTTTCAGGATGAGAGCGTTAGAGTTTAGGCTGCTCAGGTTTATGATTCAAAAGTTCGGAGCGTTAGGGTTGGGTGCTGACGAGGCTTTAGGCTACTAGCAGCTGTAGACAGGTCTGGGATCCGGCTGGCTGAAAATCCAATATTCCGGAAATAGATGGGACGCGGGCACGTTTTCCGCGGACGGCCCGCAAACCTCTACCCAAATAATTACCCTGAAAGACACCCCCCCCCCCAATATGCACTCCCACATGTTTAGCCCTGAACACTAAAGCCTGAGAGCCCTACAAAGCCACAACCCGGAAACTCCTGAAATTCACCTCAAATCCGCAACCTGTTCATGGGTTGGTATAGGTAGACTTCTATCTACCTTACACATCTCTCTCCCGACACAAACCCAAAAACAACCCTAAGCCCTAAGCACCCAACTTGCAAGCACCCCTGCACTAAACCATCATGCTGAAAGCCCTCCTAAACCCTAAACCCTAAACCTGAAACCCTTTTGAACCCGAAACCCCAAACCCTCAACAGTTTTCCAACACCACATCCGTCTAACCACAATACGCGAAAACAATGAACTATTCCTAAAGCCCCTGTCTAGTCTTCACACCTGCACGAGTACTAACCCCATGGCCGTTAAACCCTGAAGCACCAAAAACTGAAACCTTAACACCGACCCTGGCCTTTCAGCCCAGCAGGTTTCGGATCCTTACAGAGGCAGGGTAATGTAGGGGGCCGGGAAAGTTCTAATGGTGTTGTAGGGTTTATTGTAGTATGAATAACAAGGCCAAGACTCCTAACACCCTAATTAGAATAGGGGTTTTGGGGGGTTAATTATTGTAGTATAAATATGAAGGGACGATCAGGGAATACGATTCGTAACTATGCCGACCCCGGTATTCGGCAAAGTCGACGTTGGTGAAGCCCCAAACCCTCGCCCTGCCCGGGCACACGCACTGAAGTAGAAGAGTTTGTGCTTTTGGCAAAAACCGGCAGTAGGATACCCCTGAAGCAGGGAATGCAGAAACTATATAAGCATATAAAAAACTGCCCAACAAGTTTAGATATACACATATATATATATATACATCCGTATACACATAGGGCCTTTCTTGCTGAATCCAGGTGTGTGAGGGGCATTGGGCAGGTCTCTGGAGCGGAAATTTCCGGTGGGCGCCAAGTTGGGTGTGGTAGCCGTAGCCGTCCAGACCCCTAAACCCCACTCCTTAAACCCTAAACCCTAAGGTTTATGGTTTAGGGTTTAGGGGTCACTTCACCATGTCCTCAACCCTAAGCCGTATTCACTGGTGTATCCTAAACCCCTGGAAAGCCCTCAAGCCCTAAGCACTCCTTGCTACAACCCCTAAACCCTAAACCCTAAACCCTAAACCCTAAACCCTAAACCCTAAACCCTAAACCCTAAACCCTAAACCCTAAACCCTAAACCCTAAACCCTAAACCCTAAACCCTAAACCCAACCTTGACCCTCAACCTTAAAGCCTGCAGGCCTTAGATACTCGGAGTTTCACGGGTGGTTATGCGCGGGGTTATGAGTATAGGGTAACTATGGCTATAACTGATTCTAACCTGATTATTGGGGTACGAAAAACTTATAACCCTACTCATAACTACCCATGAACCTTCAAGTAGCCCTAAACCCTAAACCCTAAACCCTAAACCCTAAACCCTAGACTCCAAACCCTAAACCCCAAACCCCAAACCCCAAACCCCAAACCCTAGACCCTACCCAAATGAACCTTCCAAGTACAGGTGGAGCGGAGTGGCAGACGCCGCTCTGGAGGCAGATTCTTTGGCCTCCTTCACCTGCCACTGCCAGGGGTTGGGGCTGAGCTTACAAGGTTTAGGGTTTGGGGTTTGGGGTTTGGGGGTTTTAGGGTTATCAATTTTGGGCCCAAACGTTGGGGCTGAGCTGATAAGAGGAGGTTGTAGGGTTGACTTACAGGATTAGCCCAAAAGAGCCACCCCTCAATTCGGGGGGGGTTTTGGGGATGAGCTTAAGGGGGTTTATAGTTTTGGCCAATACCCCTGCATGAAGGAATTACCATCGAGCGATGCAGGCGTCCGTACGATGAACCCTGAACCCTGAACCCTAAAACCTAAACCCTAAACCCTAAACCCTACACCCTAAACCCTACACCCTATCTGAGGGTAGGTGGGTGTGTAGGTGGGTGTGCGCCTTCATGATCAAATATCGGCTGAAGACGTAGCCGTTCTGGTGCGCCAGAGCCGTCAGCTTGTACTGCACCTCACTCTGCGCTCTTCGAGATTTTTGGGCACTCCGGGCCAAGACCCCCCAAAAAATGTCCTACAGCTCAGGGGTTTAGGGTTTAGGGTTAGGGTTTAGGGTTTAGGGTTTGGGGTTTGGGGTTTGGGGTTTGGGGTTTGGGGTTTGGGGTTTGGGGTTTGGGGTTTGGGGTTTGGGGTTTAGGGTTTAGGGTTTAGGGTTTCGGGGCCCTGAGACCTGACCCTGGACAGCGTCAAGCCCCGCCTTCCGCGCGTAGAACTGAGCCCCGGTCATCACCGGCATGGACCCAACACCGTGGAGGAAAGCAAGGTGCTGCAGCCCGAGGATCCTTGAGATCCAGCATGGGCTATTAGGACTTAAAATCCCCATAATGAACCCTATAAAGGGCCCTTTTGTAAGGGATTATAGGGTATAATAGCCCATCCTTGAGCTACTGGAGGATTGGGGTTTTTCGGGGGGGTGACCTACGGATTTGCACGGCTGTTAGGGGCTTGCAGGGAGGGCTTAGGGCTTCGGGGTAACATTTTTGACTCGGATTTTGGCCCATGTTGAACCCTATCATGAAGCCCTACATCCGAAATGCCAAAGCCTCATGGTCGTTGGGGGGGGGAGGAGGGGCAGGAGGGGCGGAGGGGCGGGGGACAAATGTGTGAAAAGCTCATGCCCCCAGCCCTGACTAAAGGCTCAAGGGTTGAAGGTTGAAGGGGGTTACCAGGGCTCTTACACCCTCTAACCCTTAAAAATCGCCCTTTGTAGGGTTGATTATAGGGGTGATAAGGCTCAATAGCCCATCCTGGTTAAGTAAGGGCTGGAAGCCGACATTCTTTGTTCCGACCCTTTAGACACTCAACCCCAGACCCCAGAAGCTGAAGCTGGGTCTCTTGGTATGGGTCTCTGCTGCAAGGTAACGGCGTTTGTTGCGCTTATCAAGACTGCAAAAAAAACATTTTTTGAGCATGGGAATAGCCAGGGTCCAGAGTCAAATGGACGACCTGAGCTCTACAACCCACCCCCCCCCCCGCGCAAAGGTCACCAGCTCTGCAGCGTTCCCTGCTGTTCTGGCAAAAGCTCTCTTCAAAATTGGACACCCTAAAACCTATAAGCCGTGAACTCTGAAATGTCAGCGCCGAGGCGCCAGGCATGAATTTGACGGTCTCCAGAGACAGACAAGTCCAGCGTTCGCCCCATGAAGAGGAGACCTGATGTGCGGCTCAGGAGGTGTTAGGGTTTAGGATTCTAGGGCTAGGACGGTAAGGAGCTGAGGTTTTTGGGGCCCCAAGTAGAGACATGCCCGTGGGCAGACGCGCGGGACGCCTGCCGTTCTTTTGTTCGGTCAGGGACCCAGTGCTTCCCTTGCAAACGCTCGAGGAAACTTCGGGTTTAGGGTTTAGGGTTTAGGGTTTAGGGTTTAGGGTTTAGGGTTTAGGGTTTAGGGTTTAGGGTTTAGGGTGTCGAGCAGGCTGATGTTCGACGTGCAGGGTCTACGCAGGGTTCCGGGGTTTACAGGTTCAGCGGTTGAGGATTCCGATGGTTGGGGTCTCACGTTTGGTTGGGCCACGGTCACTCAACAATCCACGCCATTCTCCCAGGATCTGCATTCCCTCTACAAACCAGACAGCCTGAGTCGAGAAACCTTAAATGGGGGTTTGTGAACGTAAGGAAACCCTTAAATAGACACCCAACTCGCAGGATTCCCTTATAAAATGACCCCCCAATTAGGTACCCATAAACCCTAAACCCTAAACCCTCGAACCCCTAGATCCCAGAGCCCCTGACAGACTGGACTTGCCGCGGAGACGCTGAAGCAGCTCCAGTCGGGATCTTCACGGGCGGTACAGTTCTGGAACGTGGTGGTCATTGGGCCTGGGTTAAGGGCTTTTTGGATGACAAGGCCATCCTTCCGTGTCTGCTGTAAAACCCACAGAAACTTTCAGACATCTACCGATTGCTTGAAGGTTCATGGGCGTTATAAGTACCTTAGATAAGGTACAACCAGTCATAATTATAATAGTTTCTCTACTTTGGATAAAGGCACCTACTGCTCGGCTGCCTCTGTCAAGCTTTTGCAGGGGACCTGCTGATTTCGCCAAAACTCACCGCCAAATCTCCAAACTACCAGGCCTAAACCAGACACCCTCCCCGCCCCCTCTCCCGCTCCCTGCCCCCTGAATAACAAGATAACATGAGGTCACCTGGTACCTCAAAGCTTCCGGACACGTGGCCGTAGATGATGCCGACGCACTCGCGTAAGTTCACCTGATTTTTGCCCAGAGACGCCAAACCCAATTTCAAGCCTAAGAACCGAGCAAAAGCTTAACCCGCAGTGTAGACCCCAAACCTTTAACCCTAAAACACCACTTCCTATACAGGGGTGTCCGAAGATCCCGCCTGCTGGGCCTCCGTGGAATCGTCCTTGGAACGGCCCCACCGCATCTCCAGACCTCGCTCTTTGAGCTATAGGGGGGGCACTTGCAAGTTCAGGGGTACCCTATGGGTGGTTGTCAAACTGATGGTCCCTTTTTGGACATCCCTAAAAACAATACGGCACCTAATGTTTAGGGTACCCCAAAAGGGATCATGATTTTGACAGCCACCCCTATAAGGAAACTATTATAGCTACAACAAGTGCTTGCCTCCTTCGGGTATACTTGCAGCTCGACTTCAACACAACCCATAAACCTTCAATTCGAGGAGTCGAACCTGGGAGTTCCTCAGACCCTCAACAGTTTGGGCGCCAGGGTGCTTTAGGGGCTGAGAGAGACCTACGAAGTTTTAGGCAGGGTCTGTGATCGGTTTCCTAGAAGACCACAGCTCCTGACCCGCCCCAGAGGATCCCAAAGCCCAAACTTTCCCACCAGCCGTGCGGCCATCGTCTGTGACCCAGAAAAACCTCCGCGAGCGCTTCGAATTACCTGCGAAAGGTGTCGCGCCCAAGCTGGCTTTGGAATTCTCTGAGTGAGAAGTACGATTAGACGCCGGTGTACTACTTATGATAATGTGAATTAGTGAGTAAATATAATGCTTAAGTATCATCAGCAAGTTCAAACCACTACACACAAATGTATGTTTTTTACGAACCCATATATGTATGTACACACATACACATAAGCGAAATCAACGCAAAAAAACACTTCACGCCGGTAACCGACGCCCTTCTCAGACAAATCTGAGCATCAACTGAAGCCGAGATGCAAACCCCACTCGCCCTTATCAGATAAATCTGGGCATCAACATGCATCAACTGAAGCCGAGATGCTGTAGTTGTACTTGTGCATGGTGCAACCACTATGCAGGTGCTCCAGCCTTGTGATCGAACAGGGCCAGGCTAGTGTCACTACATAGCACGCGCCACGCGCACGCGCCACGCGCACGCGCCAAGCGCACGCACTACTCGCACGCCCCACGAGCACGTGCCACGGGCGCACACGCACACCCCGAGAGACGCTAAGAAATCAACCCGAAAGTGCTTGAAGTGTCAAGGCTTTGAGCTGCTGCCGCAGTGCAGTCCCTTCATCTTCTTCTCCTCCATGCGGATTGAAGCCTAGCCGCTTGCAGGTGCGCTGTTGGTGGGGGGATCAAGGTTCACAGGGTATAAGCGGGTACAATCGCTTCTTCAGAGTAGGCTTCAGGCTTCGGCTTCGGTGGGAAAGCGTTGAGTGAGTGATGCGGGGAGGGTTTATTTCGGAATCCCCCCACCCCCTCCCCCCGCCCCCATCAAACACTTTGGATTGGGCTTCAATTGGGGAGGCACCAGAGGGGGGGAGGGGGGGGCGGGGAGCCAGAGGGAGGGGGCGGGGGCGGGGGGGGGGAACGGAACGGGGTTGGGGGTCTGCAAACCAGAGACATAAATCTGGACACTCCGAGAAGCCGCAAACCCTTAAACTCTGTCAACCCGTCTGTTCGGTCAGGGTGTTTAACTTTGGAGTCAACCCGACAATCCTATGAGCCCCCTCCCCGCCAAGCCCCAATCTCCAAACCACACACCCCAAACCCCAAACCCCAACCCCCAACCCCCAACCCCCAACCCCCAACCCCCAACCATAAACCCCAAACCCCAAACCCCAAACCCTAAACCCTAAACCCTGAACCTTTGCTTGGGCTTCGGGCCTGAATAGCATCATGCCAACCCTCGGCTTCAGCGTCGCTGTCGGCGGCCAGCAAAAGCCTCTCTTGTTGCGGTTTCGGGTTTAGGGTTTAGGGTTCGGCTTTTCTTACCAGGGAGTTTGGGGCTTGAGGATAGTTTTTGGGCTTGAGAGTTGTAGTTTGTAGGTGGAGACAGAACCCAAAGCCTAAGCAGCATGGAGGTTTCAGGGCTTGGGTTGGGGTTTGCTGGCTTTTGGGGCCACTGGTGGGTTCAGGGTCTAGTGTAAGCAGGGTTCAGGGTTCAGGGATTTTTTTTGGGCAGGGGCTAGGGTTTTTGTTTTTCGTTGCGCGGTTTTGAGGGTTTAGGGTAGGCTTAGGGTTTAGCAGTCTTAGGGTTCTTAGGGCTCTCTAGGTGTTTCTGCATGTGTGAGCTCTCCTGCAGTAACTTTCGTAGATCCAAGGCCCAGTCCTGAATGCAACTCCCAGGCAGGACATTTGTGTAGATTCTTCAAAACGGTGTAGAGTGTACCCTAAGGGTCGATAAACCACATAATTATATACTTGGGCTCAAAAATCCCTGTATAAGAGGTCCTGTTAAGGCCCAAGTACGCCCTATTTAAAGTACATGGACCCTTAGGGGTACAAAGGGTACTGTAAGAAGAAGACATACACAAAAACAGCAGTGGTTATTTAGGGAGACGACCCACCTCAATTCCGCACTGAGCCGCAAAAAAAAACCAAGCCCCCGAACACAGCACGGCCCCCCGAAACCCGAAACCCTAAACCCTAAACCCCAAACCCCAAACCCTAAACCCTAAACCCTAAACTAGGAAGATCGGGTTCAGCCAGGTGGCGCTTGCTCGAAAGGGGCCCGACACTGGAGCCTCGGTGAGGTTTGCTCGATTTTGGATATGCTGGTTTCCTTTTTGGGTGTTCCGATAATGAGGGGTTTAGTATTTTGGGGTTACATTGGGGGCCCACACAAGATACCGGCAGGCTTCTTGGCACTCTACGCTTTGCATCTTTGGACGTCTCAAGCTGACACAGAAGCTATCTGCAAGCCGAGCATCTGCAGAGTGTTCTGCTTGAGCCTGTGGAGGGTGCAAAGAACTGACTAACTCTGTCAAATGTGGGGGGTGTAGCGTCTGCAGGGTTTTGAGGGCTTGTAGGGCTTTGAGGGGGTTTCGGCTGTAGGGCCCTGCTATCTAGGAGAAAGGAATGTATATTCAATGTATATTTGGGTACGGGACGATCATGTCGGCAATTGTTGAGGCCCTGCGTTGCCGTTTTATGGGTTATTTGCACCTGCTAACTGATGGGCATCTACTACGATGCTCTAGGAAAAAAAGAGCTACCAGCAGGCGTCGGCCGGGTTCTGTCTTGGTGTTGACTGATGGCGATTCGTACGGACTTACGGAAGGAATCAGGAACCTGACCTCCTGTGACGGACTACATGCAGGGCACCTATAGTCCCCTCCAAAGAACTGTCGCGAGTCTACTGCTACATGTGGCGGTTGCAGTTGCTAACCCCTCTCTGTATCAGATCCGCCACACAAGAAACCAGCCCGAGTGTGAGCCAGAAGAGTAAAGGCACCACAAAAATACCAAGTACATGATTTAAAGCTTAACCAGGATGAGCTATAAGGCCTTATAACCCTACGAAGAGCTTTTGTTTAAGGGGTTATGGGGTCTAACTATAAGATTAGGGCAACAGGTTTAGGGCTTAGCATCGAAGTTGCGTCACTTGCGTGCCGCTGGCAGCCACATGCAGTGCGCCCAGGTCCGTTCCTTTCCTTGGCCGCGGACCAACACTTGCCAGACCCTAAACCCTAAACCCTAAACCCTAAAGCCAAACCCTAAACCCTAAAGCCAAACCCTAAACCCTAAGCCGCCCGTTTTTCGGCTACGATTGCGAGGGAGGCACCCCGATATGTATGCGGTTGGAACCTACTAATTTGTGGGGTCTGGGTGGCACTGGTTTGAACAGCACTCCGGTCCAACGACGGAGAGCACACAATTCTGCGGTTTAGGGCTGCGTCGGGGGTTTTAACGTTTCAGGGGTTTAGGCTTGTCGCGTGACGGCCCTAAGTAGGGCATGGGAACGCAAGCGCAGCTATAAAGCGTATCCCTTACATAACGCACATTGCAGGACAGAGTCTGATATGCAGCACTTCATTCCTGGAACGCCGGGTTCTCGAATGCCGGATAACACAGCACAAACACACAGAGCTCAATGCTGTCACAGAGGCGGGCCCGTGCGGATTCGGAGCACGCCGTCTCTAAGGACAAAGTAGGGTCGAGCACCATACTCCCCGCCTAGGAGATCAGTGACAGGGAGCCCTATACGCGAGACCGCTAAACCCGAATTAAACCTTTCACACCAAACCCTTTATGACCCTGAACTCATGATGAAGCCCTATAAGCCCGATTCAGGGAGTCAACGGAGGTGCACCATGGCCGGACGCAAATCACATGATGCGAAGTCACTTCGGGCTGCAGCTCATGGTTTAAGGCTGAATCGACCAGCCATATCTAGAGTCTGTCATCTGTGTTGGCCCCAGCCTCAAAACCACAAAGACCAAATCAGACCAAACCGGGGGGCGGGGGGGGGCGGGGGGGGGCGGGGGGGGGCGGGGGGGACCCTAAACCCTAAACCCTAAGCCGAGCGCCGTACTGCTTGCATGTTCATTCTGCAGGTATCCCCGGTGCTCGATGGACGTCCGAGCTCTGCCATTGGTCGTCATGCCTGGGAGGGGAAACTTGAAGGTTCTTTCGGGTAGTCATAAAGTGGATTTAGGGTTTAGGGGTTTAGGGTTTAGGGTTTAGAGTTTAGGGCTTGGGGTACTTGAAGCTTCACGAGTAGTTGGAAGTAGGGCTATAAGCGCTGTACCCTGAATAAGGTTCTAAGCAGTTAGAACCCTAGTTATACTTAGAGCCCCACTTTTTGCTACCCGCCAACCTCCACGCAGCCGGGCTTCAGGGTCGTCCGATTTTTTTATGGCTCGGGGTTGAGGGCTGCGTGCCCCTGAGCCTTCCTTTCTAGCAAGCCCCACCCGAATCCTCGCTGCATCCCCAAATTGTCCCTGATCCTCCGTGTTTTGGGGGTCGCAGGGACATGTACCCTCCAAGTTGGAGAACGACCATACGGCTTTCGAAACGGCAATGTGCTTCTACATCCAAAGCCCATAAGTCTTTTCTGGCTTGGCACTACCTTCAATTATCTAAGCGTACTCATTATGAGTTGAGGGTGTCCCAAATTAAAGGGAGTTCTAGGTCTAACCCCCTGAACAACTTCGCTTTGCGGCTTCCTGGGGCCTTGCAATTGGATGCCCGAATTGATGGTGCAGAGCTTGGGCTTTCCGGGCGCGTCCAAGTATATTCAAAACATGAGCAGGCTGCCGTAGAAATACGCTGTGGGCAGGTCAGATCCTAAAACCTCAGCCCTAGACTCTGAACCCAAAAAACCCTGAAACTTCCAGGGTTTAGGATTTAAACCCTAAACCCTAAACCCTAAACCCTGTACCCTAAAACTTCCAGGGTTTAGCTTGGATCGCAAGCGGAAGGACGAGCGGCTGGCGAGCACAAAGGCAACGCCCGCAGGAGACCGGAGGCGGCTCAATTCCCGTCTTAATTCAGGGGTTTAGGGTTTAGGGTTTAGGGTTTAGGGCTTAGGGTTTAGGGTTTAGGGCTTAGGGCTTAGGGTTTAGGGTTTAAGGTTTAGGGTGTGGGGCTGGATCAACGCTGAGGCGCCGGGGTTCAAGGTATGGGTTTTTGGTGGCCTGTTAGAACCTTCCTGACCCCAAACAACCCAAGGAACCAAAATAAAAGGTTCTGTGCAGGTCCACGGTGTCCCCCATCTTTGAGAGGTTTGAATGGGACTGGGTTCGACCCTACAGCCCTACAGTAGCAGCCTGTCAACCTTGGACATTTTCAACGCCGGAGCCTTAACTTACTTCCCAACCGATGCTAGTCAAACTGCTTGCTCAAGGGCATGTGTGCACATTGCACAGTGCAGCTACAGCCTATCAGCCGGCAAAGGCGGGGGTCACGGATCATATGGGGGCCATTGAAAGTAAATATGAGTCGTAGTTACCCTGACCCCTATATTATATTAGAGTTCTTGCGATTTCTGCTGGTTTTTAGGACCTGAGGATTTGGGAGGCTTTAGGGTTCAGGGCTTGCGGTCAGGTTTTGGGGTTCAAAAGGTTCGGCGTTTCCCTAAAACAGGTTCGGCGGTTCCCCAAAACATAGGTTGTTTGGGGGGTCGAGGAACCGGGCTTTACGGTTGCATGTAGGCTTTGGCAATTTGGGGTTAGAGGGTTCAGGGCTCGAGGGATGGAGCCGTCAGGGCTGGTGGTTACACAGTTTAGGGTTCAGGGGTTTAGGAATATGTGGGGTTTAGGGGTTTAGGAATATATGGGGTTTAGGGGTTTAGGAATACATGGGGTTTCGGGGTTTAGGAATATATGGGGTTTAGGGGTTTAGGAATATCTGGTTTAAAGCCACAGTAGTTGAGGGCATGGAGGGTTTTGGGGCTTAAGAGCTGTTGTTGAGTGTGGGCGTGGGGCTGTAGAGTTCTCATGTAATTCTGGACCGTGTAGGTCGGAGGGCGGAAGATATAGGGGGCTTACGAAAATAGGGGGCCTTTTTTTATAGACCCCAAATCGTAGGCTTCTCTTATACTAGGGACGACAATAAGGTACCCTCGACTTTCGGAAACCCCCATATACACCCCTAAACCCTAAACCCTAATTAAACCCTAAACCCTAAACCCTAAACCCTAAACCCACAGTCAGGGGCTTATAGAAGCAGACCCAGGTGGGCACGAGATGCGCATGGAAGTCGTCGAAAGAGACGTACCTGGCAACAGCCGTTCGGGTCGACAGCGCTTAGGACTAGCATGGCCCTTAAAGCCCTCTGATGGGGTTTAGGGTTTAGGGTTTAGGGTTTAGGGTTTAGGGTATTCCTGAATATGATCCTCTTAAACCCAACAAGGGGAAATATGAAATATCTCAAGGGCCTACCTAGAGGATCGTGGGTCTAGGGGTTTAAGGGCACACTCCAAATCGTTGAGAGGCAAACTCCCACTTGTAGTTTCCTGGGCAGTGATCATGTTACAAGCCCCCCTGAACAAAGAAAGTTGCAAACAGCTAAACCCTAATCCCTAAACCCTAAACCCTAACAGCTGTGCATCTACTTGCCCTTAGGCCCTTGCCATATGCTACCCAGGAATACAAGAAAACCACCTAGACCCAAGAGTAATCTAGGAACAGAAACGCTTTTTGGTTTAGAGGGGCTTCTGAGGGAACCTCAGCCTAACAACAAGGGAATAAGGGTACTCTGGGTCATAGCCACGGGCCTGAACCTGAAACACCTTACCGGTTGCTAGTACGGGATGAGGTGCTGGACCTATAGTCAATAGTACCCCTCAGTCTTAAAACGCCATGTTTAAGCTTTGCTGTTCATTGCCTCATGAAAACTTTTCGAGTTCCATAACACGTAGGGGCTGCACTATGTGCCCCCAAAGGGCTAATGAGTAACTCTACTCGACCCCCCTACCCTCCAGACCCAAACCCAAACCCTAAACCCTCAACCCTACGTGAACCCTAAATCCTAAAACCTAGCCAAACCCAAAGCCCGGAGCACCTCTGCCTTAAGGCTTCTATTGCCCTACAGCCAAAAACAACTGGAGGGTGCCCTGCATATGTGGAGGGTTAGAATATAAATCCTCTAGTTTCATCCTGCCAAAAAACTCTCTCCCCTCATGTCAACACCTATGGGAAGGTTATGGATTCAGGGTTTAGAGTGAGCATCAATCTCTAGTCCTGCATATCCGCATGCCCTGAATACACCATGTTCGCCCAATACCAGGTGCCTCTATACTTGAACCCTGATTAACAACAAGAAGGCTTAAGGCCTAAAACCCTGAAACATAAGCTCAACCACTGGTTGAGGATGCACCATGACAAGTAGCGTACCTGTGCGTAATTATAACCCGAATCAAGCAAAACCCTGAACCTTAAACCCGAAACCCTACATGGTAACAGGAGTGAGTTGTCTGAATGATGGTCCATGTTAAGATGACCACGACACTACGGCCCCTAATGTTTTAGGTACCCCAAAAAGAGACCTGAACCCTAAACCCTGAACCCTGAACCCTAAACCCTGAACCCTGAACCCTAAACCCTAAACCCTGAACCCTGAACCCCAAACCCTAAACCCTAGACCCTAAACCCAAAACCCTAAACCCTAAACCAACCTTCAAGGGCGAGCCCAAAGTGAGGGGCACCCTCGGCCCTCGAGGTCCATGGCACTGAAGGCGGCAGAAAGGGAGCCGTGTGCCTCCTCAAGGGTCTAGGGTCTAGGGTTTAGGGTTTAAGGTTTAGGGTTCTAGCGTTGCTGGTTTTTGCATCGGTCGTTTGAATTTGTTTAAGGGGATTTAGTTGCTGCTGCCGCCGCCGCCGCTGCTGTTGTTGCCGCTGCTGCTGTTGCTGCTGCTGGTTCTTAGAAGTTGGCTTTTTAAGGCTTTGTACTTTTTGGGGGTCGCGTTGTTTCAAAGGGTTGCACGAGCCTGTTTAGGGTACGGCCTCGGCGTTGTCGGCTTGGGGGCTCCTAGGTTTCGGCTTCCAGGGTGTTTGTGTTCAAAGCCGCTCCGCACACACTTGCACCAGGGAAACCAATTAACTCCAGGATGGTTTAGGGTTTAGGGTTTAGGGATTTCCCCCAAAAGCCTCAAACCCTGATTCCCCAAAAGCCTAGGAAGAAGCAGGGAACCCTGTTCGCTTTTTGGATCTTCAAGGGGCCCGAGGCTTCATCAAAGCACCGTTTTACCGGGGGTCGGGGGCGGGGGGGGTGTCGGGTAACGTGTCGGGGTAACGAGCGTTCTCAAGCTAGTATGCTTAGGGCCCTAGGTGCAGGGACTGGGATTCAGGAGGTTTACACGCGCCAAAATTTTCTACTTTTCAAGCAATCGACAGACTCATGCTCTCCTTGATCCTAAAGTCCCAAAACAACTAGAATGCAAGGCTCTAAACACCAGTGTCCTTAACACGCCTATGAAACTTAGTGATACTCTAAAGAAACCCGGAGCCCAACTGCTCAGAATGAGCCAGAAGCACCACAACCTGAGAGACCTGCTAAACTCCGAATCCACAGTGCCTACGCACCAAAGCATTCAAGTCTTCAAGTCAGAGCCTCACACATCCCGATGCCCCAACACGTGAACTTCAAAATGCAAAAATGCTCCAGACCCTCAACCCCTCTCTCACCCTCCCAGAACACACGAAATCGAAAGAGCCCTAGACCTGGCATGGAAATTCCTACACAGCCTGAACCCGATCACGCCTGAAAGTCCCTAACCTCCTGAACTCCCAAACTCCTAGACCTCGCAAGGCAAAACCCCTAAACTCTAAACCCTAAACCGAAAACCTAAACCCTAAACCTTAAACCCGAAAACCTAAACCCTAAACCCTAAACCCTAAGCCCTAAACCCTAAACCCTAAACCCTAAACCCTAAACCCTAAACCCTAACCCTAAACCCTACCTGCCTCCAGCTTCGCCTGCAAGGCCAGGAGCCTCCGCTCCGGGTGCGCACCAAAGCCTACAGGCGTTAGGGTTTAGGGTTTAGGGTTTAGGGTTTAGGGCTTAGGACCTGGGGGTCTAGGGCTTAAGGGGAGGGGCGGTGGGGGAAGGGTTTCTTTCGTCAAGACCTACCCAAGCCGAAAGCCTGAAGCCCCAAATGCTCTTAAAGTCTCTTGAATCTTAAAGCCAGCCCGAATCAACCCACTAAGCCCACTACCGGCTGAGGGTTTTGGACGCACGCCTGCATCGGCAGACTTTGCCAGCCCCGCCGGCCTGAAACTTGGTCCTGGCGGTTTAGGGCTTCGGGCTTCGGGTTTAGGGGTTCGCGCATAGGGTAGAGGGTATTCAGTTCAGGGCACAATTTCAAGCCTCCGCCGGAAAAACTTCTTTGTCCCTGCTTTTCCGACCCGACCTGTTGGGACATGCTTGCAGCGAACTTGCTCAGAGGTTCTAACAAAAAGCTCCAGGTGGATCTTCCGTACAATGGCTCTACAGGGTCTCGGGCTATAGGCCTTAGGATTGAGGGTTCAGGGTTCAGGCTTTCGGGTTTGAAAAAACCCTAAGACCTAAACCCGAAGCCCTAAAACCCTAAATCCCTAAGCCGTTCCAAAGAGCTGGAACTTGATCAGACTTGTGGGCGCATGCCTCGGAGCCACCCACTCGAAATGGGGAAGGAGCCCGAAGGACAAAGAGAGAACTGACTAAATGTCAGCGGACCAAAACACGACTCCTAATCCCTGGAAGCCTCAAAAACCCGAACCAAAAGCTTTTAAGGTCCATGTACCTAAACAGGGAATGCATGGGCTTCAAAGTACTTCCTATGTAGGGACTTTGGGGCCAAAGTATATAACAATGAACACCCTAATCCTAAACCCTAAACCCTAAGCCCTAAACCCAAAACCCTAAACCCTAAACCCAGACCGTAATGACGCACATGGACCTTCGGAAAGCACACGCAGTCCTCGCACTTTGCTGCGGAATTCGCGGCCGGAGTGACGAGGTGGCCAGGGCTTACCGGGAGAATCCTCCGCAGAGTTGCATGTTGAGGTCCACTACTGTTTGTTTCAGAACCCCCCCCACATATATGTATATATGAATATCTGTATGTATATATATATATGTATGTATGTATGTATGTGTGTATGTGTGTATACAGATATATTCATATATGTATATATATATATATAATATGTTCTTTATAAGGGCAATATAGGGATCATTTTCTTAGTTTTTGGTGGATACTAAGCAAATGGCGGTGTTGAGGTCTGCGGCTGAGGCTCAGGGCTTGGGCCTTGTTTAAGGATTTGGTGTTCAGGACCGGTTATGTGGTTTCTAAGGCTTTGGGAACTTGAGATGGAAAGGTCAGGAGATGCATGTTCGTTCAGTTCACTATCTCCAGCCCCGAGTAGGGAAGAAAATCGGTCCCTTGACCAAGCCTTGTTGTGGGCCTTGTATCAGGGTGGGAGGGGCGGGTGTACTAAAGTTCAGGTGGGCGTAGAAGAGGTTCCCAAGCTGTGTATGGAGTCCGGCTTACGTGCCCCGAGGCTTCTATGTTTTTTGGGTTGTTAGGTTCTCCTTGAACATCCACCACTGATCCTTTGCTGTGATCCTTTGCTGAGGGTTTGCTTAATGGTTCTTCGAACTCGATACCCCATCGGCCCATCAAAGTCCCTACGTTGTAGAAGGGATACAAGGCGCCGATTCCCACCTTCCCTACTCAGGAACTACTCATAAGTGCGGTTAAAACCCTAAACCCTAAACCCTAAATCCTAAGTCCTAAACCCTTTTCCCAGCCCTGGCTTCGCCACAGCTTCTGTGAACTCGGAAACCCCGACACCCAAGAGAGAAAGCAGGGTCCGAGAGGAAACCAAGACCCTAAAACCACAAATCCGAAAAACCAGAAACACCCCAAAACCCCCAAAACCTCAACCCCCTTAAGACCTTAAACCCTAAACCCTAGCCCCTAAACCCTAAGCCCTAGCATGCAAGCATCTGTTGAAGGTTTTTGTGGCAGTTTCGAGGATTTCACCGCCACAGCTTTGCAATGGGGTCTCGGTGTTGGCGTTTAGGGTGCATGGCTTAGAAGTACGCATTTGGGCATCTGCGTCTTAGTTTGTGCAACCGCGCAGGTGTTGAGTTCCTTGCTTTAAGCTTGAGGTTAAAAAGTTTCGCGTGGCGCAACTTGGCTGGAAAAACACGCTGCTTTACCCTAAACCCTAAACCCTATTTCCTAAACCCCAAACCCTAACCCCTACACCCCTAAACCCTAAACCCTAAACCCTAAACCCTAAACACGCTTTTTTCACCGACTGGCTTCTGCAGCATGATCCCAATGAGTCCCCCCAAGAAGCGGAGCGGGAGCGCGTGCAAAGGGCGCTCCCGGCTGCGCCAAGGTCGCCACGGGGTTTAGGGTTTAGGGTTTAGGGTTCAGGGTTTAGGGTTTAGGGTTAGGGTTTAGGGTTCAGGGTTTAGAGCTTAAGATTTAGGATTCAGGGTTTAGGGTTTAGGCTTTAGGGTTTAGGGGAACGAGTTCGTGCCTTTGTGTTTTGGGCTTTAGAAGTTTAGGGGTGGAGCCTTACAGGGTGCATCGGATCAGATTGAGGCTTGGGCTCAGGGCTTCTGAGCACAACTGCCGAACATGAGAACTGGATGCTTATGGAGACATTCTATTATTGTATTACTATATTTTAGGTGTGCTATTGTATATTGTTGTAAGGGCTCGGAGTCCTCCAGCCCGAAACCCTGCACGTATCTCATCCCTAAGACCAACATGAAGGCCCTATGGACGGTCAGCCCCAAACCCATGGCGACTCTGCTGTCTGCAAAAGCTTTTCTCGCATCCGCGCTTGAACTCCGACTGTCCAAGTCTAACCCCCCTAAACCCTAAACCCTAAACTCATAAACCCTAAACCCTAAACCCTGCCTTAGGCGTTGTAGGGTTTAGGGAGTCCCAAGTAAAACAGATCATGTGTTTACTTCGGGACCTCAGGTCCATAAAGAATCACTGCTAGTTCCAAGACCCCAAAGCACTCCGACTCCTGAAGCCAATTTTAGGGTTTAGGGTTTAGGGATTAAGGATTAGGGTTATCGTCTCTGAAGCTATCAACATCCAGAAGCCTCTAAGCAATTTTCCTAAACCCTCAACCCAAACCCTAACTTTACTATAATCATTGTTTCAATTCCTAAGCCCCAAGCCCCAAGCCCTAAACTCAGGGTCCCCCATTCACCGGCGAGGTGCCCTCGGCTACGGGAAACTAAAGACCAAAAAACACATATATATATATATATACACACATATATATATGTATATATATATATACTGTATGTGTATATATGCATATACACAGATATGTATGTATGTATATATATATATATAAATAACCCTCTTGCCCTTTTGAAGAAAACCTCTAACCCTCTAACCCTCTACCCGAAACCCTAAACTCTAAACCCTAAACCCTAAAACCCTAAACCCCTAAAACCCTATAAACATCCCTAACCCTAAAACCCTAAACATCCCCAAACTCTAAAACTCTAAAACCCTAAGACCCTAAAACCCCAAAACCCGAAAACCCTAAAACCCTGAAACCCTAAAGCCCTACTAAAACCCTAATTTGCTTCAGGATCAGGGTCGGAGTCCCATCGGAGGAGCGACGATCAGACGATGACCTCCGCATCCCGCACCTGGCTGCTGGCGACCTCCACGCAAAGCACCTGCCCAAGGAAGGGTTTAGGGTTTAGGGTTTAGGGTTTAGGGTCTAGGGTCTAGGGTTTAGGGTTGAGGGCTTAGGGCTTAGGGTTTATGGTTTAGGGATGTTTAGGGTTTGGGGTTTCGGGCTTAAGGTTTAGGGGCCCGGGAGGTTAGGAACCATAAGCCCTAAGCCTTAAGCCCTAAACCTACCAGGTTCAAGGATGGGGTTGGGGTCATCTGAACCGAAAAACCTACACCCTCAACCCTCCGTTGTGGGGAAAGTCTCTAGCTTTTGTGGACGGGTCCAGGGTTTACTAATATTTGTGTAAGAACCTCCCCCCCAAAAGATGAAGATACATCTTCCTTATGTGGGCAATTTTGGGATGACGATGTTTGATTTTTTGGTTCTTGAGCAAATGGATACCATTCTTTAGACATGTTGCAACTGGGTACTATTTTTAGATACTATATTTTGGTTCTTCAGCAAACATGTTTCAGGCCGAGGAAGGGAGCCTCCGATTTTGGAGCCGAGTGAGCCCGGGGTTCGGTATGTCGGCACGGTAACGTATAGAAGGCTTCTTGAGGCTCCCCCTAAACCCGAAACCCTAAACCCTAAACCCTAAACCCCAAACCCTAAACCCTAAACCCTAAACCCTAGGCTGGAGTGCAGGTAGTCCGTGAAGTATTCGAGTCCTCGAACCAATGCTTCCGAAGGCGCATCGAGGGATGTGGGTTCCAGAGTTGCAGGTGCATGGCATCGGGTCTTAAGCCTGTTGGCTAGAAATCGAAAGTTAGGGTTTGGGGGTTTGGGGGTTTTGGGGTTTAGGGCTATTGAAATGCATTGGGTCCACAGTGTTAACAGTCCAAAAAGCCCTACTTTAGGCTGAGCGTGTCAACAGTGCATAGGTGAGTTGAAGGTTCTCCCAGGGCTTCATACCCAGGTCGCCTCCTCGTTCTTGGAGTCGTCGACGACCTGAATGATGGCCCCTTGTGGGCACATTTTGGGGGAACTGGCCGTGGAGAAGCTGAGTTCAGAGATCAGCGAATCAGCTCTTCTTCCGGGTAACTCCAAAAAACACGTTGATAGGGTAGAACCCACAAGGGACGGCCTTACACCCCAAACATTGGGATGCGCCCCCTTCTAGTCAAAGTCCTTAAAAGGGAATCTAGTACCCCCTATGACAATCCCTATTAAGGAGCTGTTAGTATAACCCTACACCCTAAACCCTAGACCCTAAACCCTACACCCCCAACTCTAAACCCCAAGTCGTGTGTGACAAGGGCCCGGCGATCTGGCCCTCCACCTTGACGGGACTCCCAAGCACCTGGCTTTTTTTGTTTTCATTTGGGGGTTTCCGAATTTAGCGGGTTTAGGGTTAGGGTTGAGGGTTAGGGGTTAGGGGTTAGGGTTTAGGGTTTAGGGTTTAGGGCTTAGGGTTTAGGGTTTAGGGTTTAGGGCTTAGGGTTTAGTTCCTGGGGTCCTTGTTCTACGGGAATCCTACAATTTGGGGTCTTTGTAAGGGGTCCCTAATTTTCGAAAACCCCCGTTTATAGGGTCCCTTTTGAGGGCTTGCGGTGCGAAAGATGTCTTCAAGGGTGTACGGTTTCGGGTACACAAGGGTCTAGGGTGTCGCGTCTACAAGGGCCTAGGGCTTGTAAGGGTTCATGCCTTCTTGGTGCCCTCGAATTTGAAGACGGGTCAGGTCCTAGATAACCGAGTGCTTCCTAGAGTTGGAACCCACTCCTCCACGGCTCCCGTAAAGGCCCTAGAAACCCACAGAGGGACTTCTCTTCGCAAATTCTTCTGACCCGTATATTAACAAAAGTCCGCTGCCCATCTCAAAGACGGCCTCACGCTGCTTGGCGGACAGCTCGTGAAAGGAAAGCCTTGGGAAAGGCTGAGGCCATATGGGTATTTGCCAAAATCGGGGGTATATCCCTTTCATACCCCAAATAGAATCGAATCCCTTTAAAGGGACCCCCAAAAAGGGTACCCCTATTTTCGGAAACCCTCAAATTAAGAACCAGAGTTATGATGCCAACTACAAGCCTGTCTATGTGATGGGGATGCAGTGCCCTAGATGATCCTTTTTGTGAGTGGCGATCCCGAAACATAAGTTCACGGGGCTGTCACTGTGCAGCATAGCAGGTGCTCAACCCCATGGGCCCTATACGCCCGAAGTCCCATAAACTCCATAAGCCCCCGGCAGCCTGGCAGGGGAGCTTTTCTCTCTCTTCGTGGCTGCTCGCTGCAGCTTCGAGGCTTTCTTTCGCTGTCGGGGTGAGACCACGGAGATGTGTACAATGCGCACGGGAAGCTGAAGTCGGAGATATGGATTTGGGGTTCAGGACTTGGGCTTGCCTTCATCTTTATATATATATAATTAGATATATGTATCTGTATATGTATATATATATATACACCCCAAACTCCAAAAAAAACAACCAAGGGTTTAGACTTTAACTGCATCAAGGCTTTCGGAAAACCTCCATGCTTCTCAGGCGGCTCTCTGCTCAACGCCCGCAGTCCCGGCACTACTCCTGGCGCAGCTCCCAACCTCAGCTCTTCGTGCGACAGGGCGCCGATCACAGCCAGACCCTACCTGGGGCCCTGGAGGTTTATGGGTAGTTAGAAGTAGGGTGAAAATTAGGGTGACTATACTTATAGCCTTACTTACGGTACTTCCAACCCTACTTCTGACTACCCATGAACCTCCAAATATACTTACCTTCCATGCTTGGGGGTGGAATGCGAAGCCCCGAGCCAAGCCCTGAACCCTGAACACATGTGAGCCCATGCCTTCAAGCAAGTCTTCACCTAATGAGGCTTTGTTGGCCCAAGTTGGACCCTCAACCTCTCAGATGAGAGTGACGGGAGGAGGTAAGGGTTGAGGACTTAGGCACTTAGGATGAAGTCAGCCCCTGCCCGAACAACAACTCATTGCAACCATCTCCGACATCAAGAAATCTACAGACTCACCCCAAAGGACCCCCAAAACAACTTAAGATTCCGGAAAACTCAGCCGATCCCCCAAAACCCCCCCCCAGGAAAAAACCCAAACACACTGGCCAGGTGGCGGCGCTGTCCCCGTGGCTTCGGCGACTCCTCCGCCGGGGCTGCCGAGGCCGCTGCAGCCGCGGAGGCCGAGGCTGCTGCCGGGGCCTCCTGCGCAAGAGGGCTTGTTTCCTGCAACAGAAGCCCCCATGTTGTGAGGTTAATGGTTGTTTGTTTTTTGTTGGTTTTATCGGTTCATCTTGGGTTTATGTCGGGTTTTTGAAGGGGTTGATCTAGGGCGTATATAGGGTTTATTCTTTCCTGGGGGGGTGACAGCGAGGCTCAGCCTTTGGGGAACCCAAACACAGAGGCAAAGCTTGCTTACTCGACTACTGAGGGTTTCGTCTTCCCTGTCAACCTAGCATCTGAAGCTTTTTTGGGGAACTTAGAGATGCATGATTCAGCTGCGAAAGAAGAGCTGAGAGTGGCCCATGACTTTCGAAGCGGCTAGTAAACAGACGCAAGCAGACTTATCGGTTAGTTGGCTGCAACCTTGCTATTCCGGGTTTTGGCACGTAGCCTCAGCAACCTACTTTATTACAACTACCCATCATGAACCTTCAAGTAGCCTCCAAAGCCCTCCCAACCCCAAACCCTCAAACCTAAACCCCGAACCCTAATCCCTAGACCGCAAGCCAGAGGTCCTTGGACGGCTCGTCTCCCGAGAGGCCTTCCAAATTGGACGTTCAAGGCTTGGGCTGAGGGGGTTAGGGTTTAGGGTTTAGGGTCTTGAGTCTTAAGTAGGGTTTTGGGAATGAGAGAGTTTAGGATTGAGGGGTTGTAGGAGCTGGGATTTAGGCGGGTGGTTGTAGGAGCTGGAATTTAGGGTTCCGGGTGGAGGAGTTGAGGGGCTGTGGGGCTTAGGTGTTCATGCAGCCCAAATCCAAAAGCCTTGCTTGGGGCTAGCCCTAAACCCGAAACCCCACAACGGCCTTATAAACCCCTAAACCCCCAAACGACCCAAACGCTACCCAGAACCATTCGAAGGAATTGGATCTACACTATGGACCTTTGCTATCATATGCTCCTTTGTGTTGGGGGAGCAAAATGGGGCCCATCACCTGGGACCCCCCCCCCCCCCCAGCCCCCACCCCCCAGTTTTGTTAAATCCAACCCTAAAGCCTAAACCCTAAAACCCTAAAACCCCAAAACCCCAAACGTCCAAAACCCCCGCAAAGTTAGCCAGGTTGCTGGGAGGCGATGTGGGGTCCACGGTCGCGGGCCGACTCTCCTCGAAAGGGCTCATGATGAGGTTCTGAAGATTCAGGTCCCTAGGGTTTAGGGTTTAGGGTTTAGGGTTTATGGCTAGCATGCCTGCTTGCTGCTTGATTGTAGCTTCTTGGGCGGGGGATGTGATGGGGAAGGGGGGTTGGGGATGTCTACCAACCTTCGATTTCGCTGGTTTGGGTGTGAAGTGAAGAATGAAGGTGGAGTATGGTTTAATGCACCCCAGAACCCCACCTAGTGGCCCCTGGCAATTCATGTTGAGGGTTTGTAGACATGTGGGTCCGGAAGAGCTCTGATAGTGCCTTGAAAGCTCGAACCCTTTCTGTAACCAGATCCTTGTGCGGTCATGTGACTTTCCAGGGAGCTTGTGTTCAAAGACTTTTTTTGGCGAACACAGGGGCTGTACTGACAGGTTTTGAAGGGAACCCTTTGCGAGGCGGGGGCGGGGCAGAGGAGGGGGTACAGCCTTTCTTCACAAAACAAAGGAACATACAGGAACCTCCTGTGGAAAACAGCCGTGTTCCGAAGACAAAGCCCGCCGCAGCCTTCCTTCCAAAACCCTTGGCGCTGAAACCCTATGCCTAGGATGGCCCTTACACCCCTCTGAAGAATATTGCTAAGTATGATCCTCTCAAGCCCAAAAAGGTAAAATAGCAATTATCCCAACGGCCTACCTAGATGCCCTACACCCTCAACCCCATAGCCCCCAAGGAGGTCAGAGGAAGCTCACATGCAGGAAAAGGGGCCGGCTCGTGTGAGTCGGAGGACGACTGCTGGGCTCGACGCGAGCTGCCTGGCTCCAAGGCTCAAGGCGTTAGCGGAACTAGGGTGTAGGTTTAGGGTTTATTCTGGTTCAGGGGTTAGGGTTTAAGGTGTCATTCAAGCGCATAGGGGTTCAGGAAATAAGCATCGGTCAGGACCTGCTTGCGGATTCACCCACCCACCCCTCTCAACAAGGACATCAGGGTGGGGCATGCGAGGGGAATGACAAATCCGCGACCCCAGACGAGTTGAATCATACGTGGGCTTTTGACAGGTGAAGGTCTGCTATTTCATCCTGATCCCTAAGGCCACAAAGTCCGCATGCAGGAAGAGGCCCAAGCATTCCCAATTTTTGTTTAGTACATGGACCCTTCGGGGATCTGGCTTCTTCCCACGTCCCACTTGGGCTGACCCTGACTCCACAGCCAGTGCAGCACAGGATTGAACCCGCTGAAGCTAAGGTTGAGCCAGTCAAGCTCCTGACAAAGTACCGGTTTTGGGGCAGCAAAAGCCCAACACACGAACCCCAAACCCTGAACCCCTTAAGGGCGAGTAGGGTGCAACGCTCCTACGAAGGAAACCCAGTTGAAGCTCAAGCCAATTGAAGCTCAAGCTTCACGGGTTCCCTTATCGTACCCCCCCCCCCCTACTAAAATCCTTAGGGTTTAGGGTTGTAATAAGGGGGTACTATAATCCCTACTAAGGAGCTCTTCGTACAGGCTGAGTAAAACGCACACAAGGGGCCCCTTGCAACACACAGGGGCGGAGAACCCGGGCCCCAAGTGCGCCGGTGCACCTTTTGGGATGTTGCCCCTACAAGAACAGCTCCTCACTAGGGATTATAGACCCCCTATTCTAACCCTAAACCCTAAACCTTAAGAATTATATTACGGGGGCAATATAGGGGTCGGAACAATTACCAATCATATTCCCTACATTCCACATCAAATGATACTATACTATTAAAAACCCCAAAACCCTAGTCGACTTATGAAGGAAAACCCTAGTCGACTTATGAAGGCCCCTCTCTAAACCCTGATAAGGAGCTGTTAGTATAAAAGGGGAACATCCTAAACCCTAGACCCTAAACCCTAAACCCTAATTAGTATAAAGGGGGAACATCCCAAAGGTGCACAAAGCCACGGCCACTGAAACCCTGCCTGCCTCCTCCCGAGCCTTTCAGCATGCTCTTCACCTGTAGGATAGGGTTTAGGGTTTAGGGTTTAGGGGTTAGGGGTTAGGGTTTAGGGTTTAGGGTTTAGGGTTTAGGGTTTAGAGTTTAGGGTTTGGGGTTTAGGGTTTAGGGTTTCGGGATTCAGGTTTCGGGTTTAGGGAGGAAACTTCAATGATTCAGGTCTTCGGCTGTTCCCCAAGGCCGTACGGGGCTTACACACACACACACACACAAACTCTCCCCCCCGGAATCCATGACCGCAAGCACGAAGACCATCAATCCGAAACCCCAAACCCCCAAATCCAAAACAGTTCGCCCCGCAAGCCTCATGTTTGGTTGTTCGAGGCATCGATTGAAATCATGGAACCCTCTAAACCAACATATATATATATAAATAAATGTAAGTAATATCTTTACTTGTACCGATCTATACAGCTGGATACTTGTTTATAACAAAAGACCCTTATTTAGAAACCCTAAACCGCAGGGACGGAGGGGGGAGGTGGGGGGCTTGGGGGACTTCAGGTTAGTTGTCCAGTACCTAAGCGAACTCAAGGTTAACCTTTGGGATTATAAGGGGGTTCTGTGAATGCAAAAAGGAACCAATTAAAGGTTACCTACTCTACGGCTAAGACAGAGCGAAGTTCCCCTGATCAACTTTGGCCGTGTTGACCCATGACTTGCCAGGTACTCTAGCCTCAGTTGCGTCGGACATACAACCTCGACTTTCGAAATCCTAAACCCTAAACCCCTAAACCCCTACACCCCTCAACTCCTCAACCTCTAAACCTCTACACCACTAGACCCGTTATCCCCTCAACCCGTAAACCCTAAACCCCTAAACCCTAAACCTAGGGTTCAAGGACTTCTGCCCGGGTCAAGGTGGTGATACCGAGATACCAGAGTGTTACGAGGATGATGGGCCTAAGCTCCCGAAAGACGATATCTAGGCCCAAGAGTACCCTTGGAGTTGGGATGTTCCCCCCTGTTTAGGGTTTAGGGTTTAGGGTTTAGGGTTTAGGGTTTAGGGTTTAGGGTTTGGGGTTTGGGGTTTAGGATGTTCCTCTTTATACGAACAGTCCTTAGTAGGGATTAGAATAGGGGGTTACTAGAATCCCTAGAAAGGACTGCTAGTATCAGGGGGAACATGCCAACCTAGGACCTAGGAGTAAAAAAGGGCGCCTTTTTGTTTTAAAGAGGCTTCTAAGGGAAGCTAGACCCTGAAAGAAACACAAGGGCCTACTCTGGGTCCTGGATACACAAGGCTTCTAATGCCCAAGCTTTGAACGAGCGCTTGGGATTCGGGGAGGGGGCGTTAGTGGCAGTTCTACTCCACCGCTAACACTTCTCAAACTCTACCAATCTAAGACGCCGAATGAGACCACAACCTCCCCTGGTTTGGGATTGGGGTACGGTACGGGGTCACTAAGCCCTAAACTTGCAAACAATCCTTCGCAACTCAAAAGGGACGAGGATACAAGAATGGAGGCGTCAGGGTCCCCCCCCCAACCCCCCCAACGAAGCCTTGCTACCCAAGTTCTTCATGAAGTATCTGCCACCTGGTCGAGGGGAAGGGGGTATGCATTCGGCATAGATTCCTGCGCCAAGGCTTATGAAGTGCTTCATGTAGCCTTTGTGGAATACGAAATAGTTCCGTTGCTCGGGTCAAAAGTATGGGCCCCTGCCAATCTGGGGCTGTTTCCCTAAATCCTAAACCCTAAAACCTAAATACCACATATATCCCTTCAAAGGTTCCGTCTCTGGGTCAAGCATCAAAGGCTTCAGGCTGAGGTTTGGATTGGATGATCTTCGGGCCTGAAAACGTCTGCATGGTGTGTAAGGGTGTGACTAGGGGCTTCGAGCATTTGGGACATTCCCCAGTTTGAAGGTTCACGAGCGATGATGGAAAAATAGTGCGGTAAAAAGAGGAGAAACAACCCGTTAGAAATCTTGGTTATACCACGGAGCCTCCCAAGCAAGTTCGAAAGACTGCCTAGGTGCGCCGGTATCTGGGCCCTGGGTCACGCTTACTCTAATCCTGCCGGTATCTGGGCCCTGGGTCACGCTTACTCTAATCCTCACCCTAGAGCCTAACCCTAAGCGTCTGCGTACAATGGAGGTTGGGCCGGGCGAAGTTAGAGTTTAGGGCTTCGGGTTGGTGACCCGAACTAGTCGCGCGAAGCAGCTGGGTACTTCACTTCATGGAGCTCAATCTCGGTGTCTGACAAAAACAAATCAAAGTGGGCTGGCCAAAGCAACATCACAAGGAACCAAGGTAGGGCGGGGGCGGGGGGCAAGGGGGCCATATTCCCTTATTCGGGCTTAGTTGGGATCACTAGAAGCCCTTATTAGGGCAATATATGGGGGCCCTTACACCCCTCCTCCCTTCAGTTCCTTGTGACAACAGGAACTCCTAGGCTCGAATTATAAACCCCCTCAAGCAAAACCCAAGGGTAGATATAGGGGGATATAAGGTGCCCCATATAATCCTTCAAAGGGTATATATAGAGGGATACCAGGTGCCTCATCCCCTGATTCCCTACGAAGAACCCGGGAGAATCTGGTCTCGCCCTTTCCTATTCTCGACTTGTTGAAACCGTTTCCCAAAAACTCTCTCAGGCATGACGCTACCAGCCTGAAGCCTCTACCCTCAACCCCTCAACACAAAGGACCCTTTACCCTACCACCTAAACCCTAACCCCGGAACTACACTAAGCGGGTTGTGGGCTGCAAAGCTTGGGCCGGGGGGGGGGTAAGGGTACTCAGCCTGAACCTCAAGGCTCGAAAAACCGAACCCAGCACTCTCTTTCGGCTACACCGCAAATCCTGCCTTGGGGGATGTTCCCCCCTTATACTCACAGTACTCACAGTCCTTAATAGGGATATCATAGTAGGGTACGATAATCCCTACTAAGGACTGCGAGTATAAGGGGGAAACATCCCAACCCGTACCCCGAAAACCCTAAAAACCCTAAAAACCCTAAAAACCCTAAAAACCCTAAAAACCCTAAAAACCCTAAAAACCCTAAAAACCCTAAAAACCCTAAACCCTAAAAACCCTAAACCCTATAAACCCTATGAACCCCTTAGTAACCCTTCGGCCTTTACTGTGCTTCTCGTCCACAGCCGCTTGGTCGGAGGTTGTTCCGGATGCCAGGCTCTCGACTTCGGAGCTATCCTCAGGTGTTTCGGTTAGGGTTTAGGGTTTAGGGTTTAGGGTTTAGGGTTTAGGGTTTAGGGTTTCGGGTTTAGGGTTTAGGGTTTACGGTTTAGGGTTTATGCAATCGGTCATGCGGACTGTCACGAAGCGAGACACTTGGCGACTAAACGGATTCCAATTCAGAATTAAGTGAGTCAGCCATCCCTTGCCTGTCTGCGGGCACGGCGATGGGCTAACCACAGCGCCACAAAATTTGGCACAACATATGGAGTGGAAACATGAACAGAACGCATGGGAGCAAAGGGGAGCTGAGCGAACTTTCGCAAGGAGCGCCCTCCCATGACGCGTCTTGCTGTACACAGAAAGGAACTATCAAGGGAACGTCTGGGTCTTACCGAAATGCTCTGTACAGCATATTGGACATTCAAGGCCCTCAGAGAAGGTAGCTGAACGAACTGAATCTGCACCCCGCACATGTGCGCAAGTTGGCGAAGCACAGTGGAAAAAGTCCTGACTTGTTGATGAAGAGGCTGTCTGGCCAGCATCAAGCTGGGAAATCGAAGTTCGTGAACCCACATTGCCGGCGCCCTCTCTGTGCCATCTGGTAGCGGTGATCGCTTCCAACCAGCGACGTTGATTGGGACTAACCACCCCGTGTCATACAGAAAAGCAACATACAATTCAACTAAACTACAACCCAAAGGATCAGGAACCCAATTATTCAAGGAATGAAGCCACTCTAACAAGACTTGACCGAATTCTTTACGGTTTAGGGTTTAGGGTTTAACATTTGGGGCTTAACGTGGTTTGTTGCTAGATGAGGTGGGCTTCGGGCTCTATCGGCTCTAGGGCTGGGGTGTGGATCTCAGATTTCGGGAGTAAAAAGAGAGCTCACAGGACTCTGCGAAGTTCCGCGGAGTAGCATGCCACACGCCCCTCAACCCAACCCTAAACTCCTAAACCCTTATAAGCCCTCAACCCTTCAGCCCTAAGCCCGGCAGTTCATGGACTCCTGGGTAGCTCGAAACAGACGGACGTAGTCCACTCGCACGAAACCCAAGGACAGAAGCCCTGGTGCCAGAAGGCGCGGGGGGTCAAGGCAAAATAAAGCCTGACCTGAAAAGGCTCCAATGTAGTTCCTCTTTGGGGTTAGTTACCAGGGGTTCTCGTATACTGCACAAAAAGTGGTACACGCATACTACACAAAAGTGGTACAGTAGGAGGCTGTAGGTGTAAACTCTCCTAACACCAAAGGGGGGCTGAAAACCCAATGGCCCGAAGGTGGTGTCTAGGGTGCTGAACGTATTTCTGTCGTGAATGGGCTGTTTGAGGTGAGGGCAAGGTAGCTCTGTGATTTTTTGGGTCCTGTCTGGGGTCTATGTAGGGTATAAAATAGACCCCCACAAGGGATTCTAATTTCGCGAACCACCCGTATATTGACGCGCATGCCCCTGAGCACAAAAGCTCAAAAGCCTACTTTGCATCCGAGCGTCGCATGAGTTGCGGGATGGCCTCAACCACACACCGAGCCTTGAGCGTAGATGCGCGTAGGACTTCAGGTTCAGGGTTCAGGGTTCAGGGCTTAGGGATTAGGGTCAGGGTTTAATGGTTTAGTCCTGAGTTGTGGACCTAGAATCCGCATGCGAGATCGAGTTCGATCTTGCCGCAGCTGGCGAATGATAGGGTTCATTCATAAAGCTTATGACTCGTCTATTGCCCTAAACCCTATAAACCCCAAACCCTAAACCGCATCATGCTGAGCCCACCACGAATCACGATCCTGCCAGGAGACTCTTGGGCACAGCATGTGGAGTTCGGGGATCACATGTATCCCTGCTGCACGTATGCGCGAGATGCGTCCTACCCCACGAAGAAACCGTTAACAGCTTCCCCTGCAGAGTTCGACAGGCAGAAAGAGCACTTGAAGGTTTAGGGTCTCGACGTCAACTCTAATGCGCAAAAGCAAAGAAAAAACTTGAAAGTGCAGGTACCAACCGTTTGGGTATCAGGGCTCAGGAATAACATAGATAGCGCTGGATACAGAGCTGCCAGTCATCTCAAAATGGAAGCAACCAAGCAAACCTCAGAATCCTGACCCCCAAACCCTAGAGCAATATATCCCGTCACTTAAACACGAAACCCTAAATGACAACATACAACATACCCTGAAGTTACTATGGGAACCCTGCACCTTAGAACAACTTGTCAACATGTCCAACAACTACAGAACACGTACCTTCTTTAAGGGTATATCGGTCGCCCCTGTCAGACCCGAAAAAATCTGACCTGAGATCTCCTCCTGAAGCCTAAACCCTAAACCCTAAACCCTAAACCCTAAATCCTAAACCCTAAACCCTAAACCCTCAACCCTAAACCCACTCCCCCCCCCCCCCCCCCCCCCCCCCCCCCCCCCCCCCCCCCCCCCCCCCCCCCCCCCCCCCCCCCCCCCCCCCCCCCACCCCCTCTCCCCATCCCCACGAGGGCTCCTGCGGCTCGAAGCCCGGGCTCAGGAGCTTGAGCTGGCCCTGCACTACCGCACGAATTGCAAGTTGAGGGTTTAGGAATGTTTAGGTTCAGGGTTTGGGGTTCAGGGTCTAAGGTGTTGGGTTTTTAGGGTTTAGGAATGTTTTGGTCTAGGGTTTAGGGTGTACAGAGCTTGGGATGTTCAGGATTTGGGGGGTTCGGAAGGGCGGCGTCTTAAGGCTTGGGGTGGTTCATGGGTAGTCGGGGCCAGAAGTTGTGACTTAAGGGCCTTCCCTAAACATCCGTAGACACTACTTGAAGGTTCATGGATAGATAGAGCAAAGCGGCATCGGAAATAAGATTGTCGCTGGCAATTGCTGGAGTTGCCCTACTTGTAACCCCACCTCCAAATAGTCACGATGTTCACGCTTATGAAGGCTTATGCAAAGGCTTTGGGCTTGAGGCTCAAGAGTTTAGGGTCTCAGTGTGAGGTTTAGGGTTGCGGGTTTTGAGGTTTAGTGCACATGGTTTAGGGTTTGGGGTTTAAGGGCTTTCGAGGCTCCCGTTTGGGAAAATCGGGGTTCGTGTGTGTTTGCGCTTAGGGTTTTGGCAGCCGTTTGAAGTTCAGGGTCCAGGGTCCAGGGCTTAGGGTTTAGGGTCCAGGGTTGAGGATTCTTGTCACTGGCCGACACTCTTTCGAAGGCCAAAGCTATTTTTTGGGGGGCATTCGCAGGCTTCCCATTTTCAAAGATGAGGGTGTACCTAGAGCAACCTTGTAACTTTAAAGTGGTAATTAGACATGTAAATCGTATGTATATACGGATATACGCACATACCCAACAACAAAAACACATGTCCTTGCTTTAAAACTACACAGGTCTCGGCTTGTTCCTAGAAGCATGGCCCAAAAAAATACATGAGGATTGATTTCCCTGCATTTTGGCACGAGGGAATGGGATGGTCTATTGCTCCCGGGCGGGGAACCCCTCGAGGTGGCCACGGGGCCCATAGCAAGCAGCAGGGACTGGGCTTTAGGGCTTAGTGTTTATTTAGGATGTAGTGCTTCGGGCCGCGCTCTTGAAGTCGTTTTCCTGTAGGGCAGGGGGCTCGATTTTGAGGAAGAAAAGAGGCAGACGTGGTGACATATTGGAAAACACATGGAAAAACAAGTCCGCGCCACGCATCTTGTCTCTCCAAAAGAACCCTAAACCCTATCTGCAAGTTTGCCCCGCAAAAAAAGCTAACGTGGTCAAATATTGGAAAACTTAAAAAAAAAGTTAATTCTGCGCGCATCTTATTTCTCCAAAAGCACGCTGAGCCCAAACTGCAGATTTCCAAGCCTTTCCTCAAAATCGAGCGCCCCGCAAAAAAATCACGCAGACATCATCAGATATTGTAAAGCAGATGGAATAGCAAGTCTGCGCCGCGCATCTTATCTCTCCAAAGCACGCTGAACCCAAACTGCAGGTTTGCCAGAACCTTCCTCAAAATCGAGCGCCCTGCAGGAAAACGACGGACACATGATCAGATATTATACCAGCATATGCACAGCCGGGAACTGTTAATTTGTTCTGGCCCACTCCGAGGTTAAAACAAAAACAACGACGCTCAAGGACTGCGAGCTGTCTTGGCTCACGACTGCAAGCTGCCAGGTAAGGACACAAAAGCATCTCCTAAACTTCAGGAATGCAAGCTTCCAGGCAAGCTAAACTCTGGTTAAAACAAAAAAACGAAGACAAGGACTGGAAGCGGTCTTGGCTCACGACTGCAAGCTGCCACGCAAGGCCACATCCTCAAACTCGGCTTGAAACGAAAACCGAAGCTGCCAGGCAATGCTACATTTCCCGAGCAGGAAGTCTGGGCTCGCAGCACTGCAAGAAGAGATTCAAAACCGAGACTACAGGCAGGAGCCGCGACGGCAAGATGAAAAAGAAGTGGGCCTTTTGCAGCACACATCTCCACAGTCTGATGCTCGTCTTCGCTCCACGCGACACTCTCCGAGACTACGAAAACAAACATTCTGGCACAGTTGCCTGCCTGAGCCTGGCGGCGTGCAATTGCTCTTCGAAACAACATTCCTGTACGATTGCTGATCTGGAACCTGGCTTTTGCCGTGGCCTACTTTTTGACACGACAAGTTTTTGTTGATCTACTCAGCCGGCTCGAGGGTTTAGGATGACAGAACCTAGAACCTTTGCCCACCCGAGACTTTCCTTACCATCTTGGGCAAATGCCCAACCTTCAACAACAGCGGAGATCTGGCCAAACGCCATGCTGTGACGATTTTAATAAGATTTTGTTTTGAGCTCTTCGGCCTGTTTGGAGGGTTTAAGATAACAGAACCAAGGCCCACCAGAGGCCTCCCTCTTGCCAAGCATGGGCAAACGGAGATCTGGCCAACAGCCATCGAGTGAGAACACAGAATGCGGCTCAATCCGGCAGAACTAAGCGCGGAATGATGGTCATTGGAATGGCGACGCGCGGTGTGTCATGGTAGCATGTGTCACCATCTCCCAAGACATCCAGGAAGATGTTTGCACGAAGCCATTCGGAAGTGCTCCAGGCAGCTCTGCTATCCACATCCAGATCCTCGACTCCAAACCAAAAAAAGGGGCAACTGAAACGCAATGGCCAAATCATGTCAAACAGCGAGGTGGATCACGCAAACTGCTGGGATACGTCAGATCTCGCGCAGCCGCTCCACTGGGAGCTGAATAAACCAGTCCTCGACGGGGAAGTCTGTGTCCGTGCCTTCTTCTAGTCGGCGGCGTCGACGTCGCGAGGACATTTGCAAGCAATAGCACTCTGCCACAGGCCACAGCTGCTTCATAGCCACACAAGATGAAAACCAACACGGCGATGAGCTGCGCGCGTGGTGTCAAACAACAAAAAGACTCCTGTTCTTGCGCCCGCCGCTTCCTTTGTCGTAGACGATCAGTTTCCTTGTTTAGTCCTGCTCACAATCGACGAGCCATGAGAATGTTGCACTCCTACACGAGAGCGAAGAGTTGAGATGATTGCATAAATACACGAAGCAAGGCTGCAGCAGACACACACACACAGACACAGACACCTTTGCGCCCGTTTGCAGACTGGAGGGTCGCATTTCTGACATCAACAGGTTTCAGAAGGAACTGGAACAGAAGGCAACAAACGCGGCGACACCACACCCGGGGCGCAACCCGAGCTGTCCAGGAGAAGCTGCGTTTTCTGAGGCCCTTTTTCGGAGCCAGACACCGAGGCAACTATTCGACTATTTATGCGCAACCTTATGGCAGAAACGGAACCACTGCAAAGCAGCCTCTTGGGCAACATTCCTGACAACAACTGCTGACCCCAGTCCTGGCTGTTCTGCATGCCACTTTGGGCGAGGAAGGAAGCGGTCGCAGGCAAGCGTCTCAGCCGGAAAAAACTTGATCGGAAGGGACTCACTGCACATGCGAGCGTCTGCTGCCTCTGTAACAGGCTTGCAAGCATGCAACACAAGGAACCCATCAGACAACCAGCAAGAAGCAACAGATTCCACGGAAACCAACAAGGAGCTATTAAAAATATGTAAAAGTTAAATGGCGCTTTCAAAAGCAGGTGAGCCCACTGGGAGCCCACTGGGAGCCTGCTAGGGAACCACTGGGAACCCATTAAGGAACCCACGGGGACCGCACCGCAAATGCTGCAAAAACCATGCGGAATCTTTTCAGATGTAAGAACCGAGGGAACCCACTAGAAGCACACCTCGTATGCTGTGAAACCAGGGGAGCCCACTGGCAGCCCACCGGGAGCCCACTTCAAATGCTGCAAGAACCAAGCAAACCCACCAGCAGGCCAAGCGAATACTTGAACATGGGATCCTCCGAAATGCTGCAAAAACCAAGGGAGCCCACGATGAACCCACCTGGAATGCTGCAAAACCCAAGGGAGCCCAACAGGAGCCCACTTGAAGTACTGCAAAAACCAAGGGAGCCCCCTTACACATCCTTTGGGTCTTGCAACAATAAAGTAAGAGGTTCCGACAGAAATCGCCCCACAAGCGCTGGCAGGGTCAACAAGGCCCAGGTCCAGGTTACTGAGTATTATACCACCGTCTTTGCCCTAAGGGTGAACATAGCAGCGCTCCTTGTTTTGTTTCCTTAAAGCCGCCCAGTGCCGCCTTGCCAAGGTCATCCCGAACCCCACCTCCTCAGGCCTCCCATGGCCCTTCAAGATCTCCCAAAGCCAAAGGCCTTGCAAAGCCTCCCAAGCTTCCCCCAATCTCGCGGCTGTAACTGCTCCCGTCACATCCTACATGGACACGCTTTTGTGAGGCGCGTTTGCACATTACCCTTGATGCACATGTTTCCAACGTCGAGTACGACGCCGCAGGCGCGACCTTGTTTGCAGCATACTTGCAAACACACTTGCCAAGTCTCGTTGCATCATGTCTTCTTGGAAAACGAAAACTCAGATTGATTGCAAAATGCAGCGCCAGTAAGGGGCTCACTCCGCTCAGTCACTGCCCAAGACCCCCAACCCCGACCAAACATTTCCAGCGCGCTCACTCAGAGTGCCCAGCTCAAAGCTCGCAAAATGAAGCTGGCCAAAACAAATTAACAGTTCCCGGCTTTGCATATGCTTGTATAATATCTGATCAAGGTTGATAGCTTTACGGGGCTTGTGGATTCCAGGGCTGGTGAATCCGGACATGGGAAGCGAGGCTACAAATTCAGTGGCGCTAGGTCAAGATACTGACGGGCATCGGCAATGGTACCGAATGAGGGGCCAGGCGTTCACAGGGCAGGGGTAGGGTTGGGGGCCATTTTAAATGCATTTTTCATGGCTTTATCAGGATTATGAAGCGATTTAAGTGTAATACAAAATACAGATATGTTCAAACCTCCCCCGAGGAAGGTTTAAGCTTCCAAAGGAGCTCTGGAACTCCACTCCACCAGGAACCGGAACCTCGTAGTAGTCCAGGATGGCTTCCAACGTATCTGCACAGAAACGGATGGGCCAGAAACACAGCCCTAAATCGCAGCAAAAACCGAAGAATCTACACCCCATGGACAATCACATCCTGTCGTTTTCAACCCTACCGAGAATGTGAGCTAACGGTTCCGTCCCACAGCCCCCCGTGCCTTGCAGCTTCACATCATCATAGCGACTCTTACCCAGGCCATTGCGCTCACAGATTCTTGCTAGTTGGGCTCGAAGCGCCACAGGAAAATGTTACGACAATAAACCATCCTCGGATAAACTTGTGCCCTCAAACCTAGCACTCTGCAAAGTAAGAAGACAAGGCTCCCAAGATGTTTGCAACCCTAAACCCTAAACCCTAAACCCTAAACCCTAAACCCTAAACCCTAAACCCTAAACCCTATAACCCTAAACCCTAAACCCTAAACCCTAAACCCTAAACCCTAAACCCTAAACCCTAAACCCTGGGTCATTTACTAAGAAATGTCGTGCCTTTGCTTTGCAACGACTCGGCGAAGCGCACCTTCGTCCTCACGAGCTGCCTTCCAAAGTGTCTAGTGAGCTGCGGCTCAAGGATCCTTTAGGGTTTAGAGTTTAGGGTTTAGGGTTTAGAGTTTAGGGTTTAGGGGTTAGGGTTTAGAAGGAAGATAGAAACAATGTTCGGGGCGGTGGGTGAAGAGATTTAAGATGGGGCCGTAGGAATAGAAGTTGGTGCTGAAAAAGGATCAGCCTATGGCCTTAGTCTCACCCGGCAACGCTGGAGGTGGTTTCGCATGGCAGCCCGGCACCCTAAACCCAAACTCCCAAGCCCTGTGTCCCTCTCTGGCCTCTCCAGCTCGGCTTTCTCCTGGCCATAGTTAAAAAAGTTGACGGCTTGGGCTTGGGTGTTTGGTGTCTAGAAGTGCAGTACATAAGGTGCGGGCTAAGTTACATACGGTTTACGATGGGCGTACGTCAATATTGTAAAGTTCGAGTTTCAAAGCCGCCTTCGCACACCTCCTAAAGCCTGCACAGCTCTGAAATGAAAGAAAGAAAACCAAAAGAACTTGGCGCTTAAATTACCGTCTAGTTCTAAGACAGGAAAAAGAGGGTACCCCCCCAGCGGCCTCCCGCTCGCGTTGGAGCTCTGCTTCCAAGGCTTCAGTCCTTCAAGGGTTGGGACTTGAGTTTGAGGAAGCCGCCGGTTCTTTGCATTTTGAAGATGTGCGCTCTCTTGTTCCAAGTACAACAGGCACACGAAATAGGCTGAAAGAACAATGTCAAGATTGTGAAGGGTGTCATGACTGAGGGTGCAAATCAGGTTCAGAGTTAAGAGCTTTGCCTGTAGAGATGGTCTTACAGGAAGGTGAATCCCCATCAACAAGTCAAAACCACACATGCGAGGCATGGTCTCGTCGCAACCACATGTTGAGTAGCCATATGCCATTCCTTGTAGACCACACTAAAGATGATCTGTGGAGACCCAACTCCCCAGGAAACCTCACGAAAAAAAAACTTCTGCCACGGGGGGCAAACCCTACCCTGCATGAATGGAAGCGTAGGTGGGCACAGTACCCAAAAACCGTATCGACCCCAAACACCAAAACACCAAAACACCAAAACCCGCCACCCCCTACTTTGCTGCCCCACTCCCCCCAACTCTCAGCAACCGGCCTAAACCCTAAACCCTACATATCCCTAAACCCTAAGCCCCAAAACCTAAACCCTAAACCCTTTCCCTTAAACCCTAAGACCTAAGCCTTAAACCACAGCACTGGGTCCTTGCAGCCAAAGACTGGACCTGGACTGACACATTCAGGGATTAAAGGGGGTTTAGGGTTAGGGTTTAGGGTTTAGGGTTTAGGGTTTAGGGTTTAGGGTTTAGGGTTTAGGGTTTAGGGTTTAGGGTTTAGGGTTTAGGGGTTTAGGGTTTAGGGTTTAGGGTTTAGGGGCTGCAGGGTTGTAGCCTTTTTGTCGCTTGTAGAGCTTGGAAGAAGTAAGGGTCCGCGGGCTTTTGGCTTTTCAAGTGTGGCCATACAGGGTTTACGGGGGGTCTGTGGCTTTAAGGGCTGGCTTTAGATGAAGTCTACGGCTGAGGGCTGACGTTCTTTGGGGCAGGTGTTGTCAGGTGTTGTGGCAACAGTCTTGTCGGAACTCAGAGCCTACATCCGGACAAGCCCTAACGAGTCAAAACCTCCAAGCCCTGAAACCCTTCATGCTTACACACTACTAAC
Organism: Symbiodinium natans; assembly: GCA_905221605.1. Lineage (NCBI taxonomy): Eukaryota > Dinophyceae > Suessiales > Symbiodiniaceae > Symbiodinium > Symbiodinium natans. The sequence continues at coordinate 989,572 of CAJNDS010001890.1, forward strand.
CGCGTCCCTGCTTAAAACCCTGAAACCTCGACCAAAAATTGTCTGAATCCAAGTCGCATTTAGAAGGTGTCAGACAACACCAAGAGTCCCTGTCCGGGTTCCTAGACTGAGCTAACGATACCTACCGGACCCTAGATACCCAAAGCCAAGCACACTCAGGACGACTACAACAGGACCCAAACCCTAAACCCTAAACCCTGACGAATTCCTAAACGCTTAAACCCTTGAGCCTTAAACCCTTAAACCCAAAATCAACCCCTAAAAACCCTTAAAAGCCCTTAAAAAAACCCCTTAAAAAACCTAAGAACCCCTAAAAACCCCCATAAAACCGTCAAAATCTCAGCCGAAGCTGCGTCCTCCTGCCGGCGGGTGGTCAACCTAGAGGTGTCTTCTCGCAGCATGTGCCGCTCGCAGATCGCCTTGCGGAAATCACGTTTAGGCATTCTCACACTTCGGGCTTCATAGGGCTGATATAGGTATCTATACATATATATATATATATGTATATATATAGAGAGATAGATTGATAGATAGATAGATAGATATGTATGATCACACACATATATATATATGTATATATGTGCATGTATGTATGTATGTATGTATGTATGTATGTATGTATGTATGTATGTATGTATGTATGTATGTATGTATGTAGATATGTAGATATGTAGATATGTAGATATGTAGATATGTAGATATGTAGATATGTAGATATGTAGATATTTAGATATGTAGATATGTAGATATGTAGATATGTAGATATATAAATATAGATAGAGATAGATATATATATATATATATATAATAGAAAATATATATATATATATATATATAGATGAACAGATAGATGGATAGATAGATAGATGGCGGGCTTAGGGTGCCAAGCCTTGAGCACGGGTACGGCCTCGGGTTAAGGATTTAGAGCTTAGCCTGAACGCTGCACACCCTCAACCCAAAAGCCTGTCAGTCTTCAGCCCACCGTAGAATAAGCAAAACTGCAAGACCCAGGCGGTTTCGGGGTTTAGAGCCTGGCGGGTTTGGGACCCTACTCGCCGGTTTAGTGTATAGGGTTTGAGGGTTTGGGTCTGCTTCCAGCACGGCCAAAGACTGTAGAGTTCATGTGCGTTCTCAATGTTGTGGCGGTTTAGGGTTTAGGGTTTAGGGTTCCTCTCCTAGGTTACGAAGCTTTCTAGGTTGGCCCGTTTACAATGCTCGGAAAGTAAACGGATAAGATTGTCCGTTTAGACACACTTGGTACGACAATCACATGCCAACTATCACAAGGCCAATCCTAGGTTCGCGGCTTACGTACTCAGGGCTTGCAGCGGCTGCGAGCGGGGTCCTAGTTCACATATGTATATGTATATATCTGGCCCAGTATACACATGTGTTTATTTATTTCTTCATTTGTTAGGAACACCATGTGTGACAGGGACCCCTGATAGGCTAACCAGCAAGCTAGGACTGAAAAGGGTCCCCCCCCCCTCCTTTTTTTTGCTTAAAGGGGGGTTTGCAAGGGAATGGAACCCTCCCCCCCCCCCCCATGATACCACTCTGGGCATCCTAAAGCCTACGAAACCCTAAACCCTATCATCCCTAAACTCTAAACCCTAAACCCCATAATCCCTACTCCCTAAACCCTAAACCCTAAACTCTAAACCCTGTAGTCCCAAAGAACCCTGGGAGCTCTGAGAACCCTTTGAGTCTCAGCCTTGTCCCTGGACTCCTGAAGCCATTTCAGCTCCGAGAGCAGCCGCTTTCCTTGCGAGAATCGTCTTTCTTTCGGGTTTAGGGTTTAGGGTTTAGGGTTTAGGGTTTAGGGTTTAGGGTTTAGGGTTTAGGGTTTAGGGTTTAGGGTTTAGGGTTTAGGGTTTAGGGGGAGGGGGGTGTTCCTTGAAGTCTAGGCTTGGGGGTTCAAGCCCAAGTAAACCACCCCAAACCACAGGGTTACCAGGCGGAGCCCAAATCCCTCCATTCCGCCGACCGAAAGGGTTGTTAGTTGTAAGTCGAACCAAAGGCCATATTGAGAACTCTTCTGAAGATGCACATGCTATGCGAATCACCGTATTGCACTGAGGTCCCCCAGAGCGGTACCAAACAAAACAACCACAGAGAACGCCATCCCAGCACCAGCTGCCAGGATCAAACTCATCAGCCGTGGGGTAAGGACCCTAAACCCTAAACCCTAAACTTTCACGGTTTGTGAAGTGTGCCACCAATGGCTGGTCGTTCCTCTCACTTTATTGTGCATGTTTGCTGCATCCTCTCCATGTTCTCCGTCAGGATATGCGCCCCGAATCCGGCTTCCCTTTTGTCAAGATACGTGTGTACTTCTTGGAGGTTCAGGGTACTTACTAACCAATTATAACTGTACCTTCAACTTCTAAGTCGCTATTCTTTGTCATTGCTGTTAGGGTGCTGTAGGCGCCGGCAACAATAGACCCGAAATGTCTGGTAATCCCTAAGCTCTACCTCCCTCACACTCCCGAATCACCTCTGATAATCCCTACCATCCCCTAGTAATCCCTGACAACCCCGACCTCCCCAAGTACTATTTGCTTAAGAACCCCCCCCCCCCAAAAAAAAAAAAAGAAAAAAAAAGTTGAGACAATAATTTCTGAGTTGCCCTTGTAAGGAAGAAGCATTATAGCCCTAAACCCTAAGGAAGAATCATAGAGCCCTCAACCCTATAACCCGAAACCCTAAGAAAGAATCATATAGCCCTCAAGCCCTAAAAAAAACTCGAAACGTAGCAGTCAAATTAAGCGTATAACCCTAGACCCTAAGAAAGAATCATATTGCCCTCAACCCATCAAAAAAAACAACTCGAAACGTCCCTAAACCCTAAACCCTAAACCCTAAACACTAAACCCAAAAAAAAAAAAAAAAAAAAAAAAAACAACTCGAAACCTAGCAGTCAAATTCAAGCCGAGGCTCGCTCGACCTCGGCCTCTCGCAGGGCAGAGGCCTCAGGAGGCCAGAGCTCTAGGGGGCAGGGGAGGAAGGGGGCTTAGGGTCTAGGGTTTAGGGCTTAGGTTTAGGGTTTAGGGTTTAGGGCTTAGGGTTTAGGCTTTGGGGGCTTATAGGGTGTAGGGGGGTTTTAGGGTTCTCGAGATTTCAGGGTTAAAGCTTAGGGCGTTTGGGGTTTTTGGGTTCAGGGTTTGGGACTTAGGGTGGTTTCCTCTTCGATAAGAGGGGACAGATGAAGCCGGAGTTCCCCTAAGGGCTTAGGGGCTGCTTGAAGGGGTTAGGGTTTAGGGTTCAGGCTTCAGGGTTTAGGGTTTAGGGTTTAAAGATTTAGGTGCCAGGGGCTTGGGGAAGAGGGCTTTACGGGGTTTAGGACTTTTGGGTTGAAGCTTTTCGGTGCCCATTTTGTATACAGGAGTTGATCAAAATACCTGTTCCCATTGTTACCCTATGTTTTCCGTATAAGCGCATAGGAACCCTTCATAGTTTCCCAGGAGCACCTTTAGATCAAGCCCCCATACAGTTTCTTGAGGCTTAGGGGGGATACAGGGTTCACCCTAAATTAAATCCTTACGATTTTGGGGCTTGGGGTTGTAAGGCTTTCAGGTGGAGGGCGTAGGGCTTCACAAGGGTTCTCAGGTTCAGCCATTTCGGGGTTTGAGGGGTTGCACAGAATCGATACACCGTCCATGGGAGCTGCCCATGAACCTCCAAGTAGCCCTAAACCCTAAACCCTAAACCCTAAACCCCAAACCCTAAACCCTAAACCCCCAGAAGGAGCCTTCGCTTCAGACTGACGGATGGTCAGCTGCTGCTTCCTTGGACTGGCGCCGCGTGCCGCGGGTTGCAAGCGGAGGTGGTAGGGTTTAAGGGCTTGTTCGGGTTTAGGGTTTAGGGTTTAGGGTTTAGGGTTTAGGGTTTAGGGTTTAGGGTTTAGGGTTTAGGGTTTCTTTTTGACCTTCAGCTTAGTAGGAAATACTCTTAATTGAAAAAGCTAGGTCGAGCCCACAGAACTGTCGGTAAAAAGAGTCCTGAGGGTTTGAAAAGTTCACGTTTCAGGGTTGGGCGCTGGGGGAGCGGGGCTGCGGCTTAGGTACGGCCCAAAACCCTAAGCCCTAAACCCAAAAGCCCAAACCCTAAAAACTTGGAGTTGAGGGTTGGCGCTTCAGGGTTTTGGGGGGTTTTGGGTTTGACGATTGGTGGTGTTTTAGCCATCGGAATTGAATGCTAAATCTGCGTGGATCTCCTGACCTCGAACCCCTTGTGGGGTTTAGGGTTTAAAGGGTTTTTTCGGGTTCATCGGGTTTATAGGGTTTAGGGTGACTCTACAATGCTACACTCCACCAACAATACTCAATCGCAATCACCCTGTGGTGAATCATGCATGAACCGCAGCGTTGCAGAAGGTGCCTTCGACGTCTGGCCTGCTTCTGACACAAACCACGGTGTAAACGAGGCCAAGTGAGTAAGATGCTAAACCCTAAACCCTAAACCCTAAACCCTAAACCCTAAACCCTAAACCCTAAACCCTAAACCCTAAACCAGCTTCCTCCTTGAGAAAAGAAGGCATGCTTTACTTGCTTCTCGCTGACGGGAAAATTACAATTCGTCCCCACACCCGCAGCCACCCCATACCTCCAACCCCAACCCCGAAATCCCAAACCCTAAACCCCAAACCCCCAAAAACCCTAACCCCTAAACCCTAAATCCTAAATCCTAAGCCTGAAGCAACACCTCACTACAGCCTCGGCAGGCCGCTTCTTGTGCTTTGAGATCTCCTCCTGGAGGTCTGTGTGCTCTCCTCCAAGGCAAGGCGCCAGGTGAGCAGGAGGTTTCAGGGTTTTGGGGTTTAGGGAGTTTAGGGTTTAGGGTTTCGGGTCGGAGGTTTAGGGCTCAGGGTTTGGGAAACCTGAACCCTCAACACCCTGTAGGGGGTCTGGGGCGGGCGGGGAGGGGTGGGGCGGGGCGGGGCGGGGCGGGGGGGGGGGGGGACCCTGAACCTTGATCTCAAACCCTAAAACATAACCCCGAAGCTCTCAACCCTTAACCCAGATTTTTTTGTGGAATTTGGGAAGTACTTTTCTGAGGCGCAAGTATTGCCTATTTAGAGTACATGGATCCTCGATCAGGGTTCAGCTTGAGAGGACCTGCCTCATATGTTGCAACTAGATGAAGCCCATAAAGCTGCAGGTAACGAGTGTCCGAGGTAAGACTTAGGCACTCATCGTCATAGTGTAAAGGATTTAGGGTTTAGGATTTAGGGAGTAGTGTAAAACTTAAGCCTGGAGCCCCGAACTACACTAGTCATACCCCTAACAAAACTCAACGAAAGCCTTACAGAACCAATCATGCAGCATCAAAGAGGAGCACACATGAACTATCTACGCCCCTATCCAATAACCCTGAACCCTAAACCCTAAACTTTCCTAAAGGGTTTAGGGTTTAGGGTTTAGGGTTTAGGGTTTAGGGTCCCTAAACCCCCCCCTAAAACTTCTGCCTTCCAGCAGGGATATCCAGAAGTCTGCGGTCCGAACAACCTCGTGGAGTTCCTGTCGATGGTCGCGGGGTTGCTTCCTCTAAACCCTGGGGCCTAGACCAGGGGTATAGGGTTTAGGGTTTATAGGGTTTAGGGTTTAGGGTATAGGGTTTAGGGTATAGGGTTTAGGGTTTATGGGGTTTCCGGCTGCCGGAAAACACCTGACATATTGAAGAACCTTTAGGCGTGAAGCGCATTAAAGCTTGGGGATTGGGGTGTGACGTTTTGTGTTGGACTTAGACGTTCATTATGTTATGTTCGCGTTCAGGGTGTTAGGAGATCAGGGAGGGGTCACTCGAACGAATCGTCAACCCATGGTCCATTGATTAATTATCGTGGAGATCAAGTACGAAAACCAAAAAGACCCAAAAACCCTTGAAACAATGGCCCTGAACCTGAAAACCCACAACCCTCTAACGCCATATCCCTAGACTTATAAACCCTAAACCCTAAACCCTAGACCCTAAACCCCAAACCCCTACCCTAAATGCTTTTAAGTCGGATGCTGGGAAGCAGCCTCGCGCCTCGGCAGTCTTGAGCCGCAGGGCAACGTCGCCTTCGCCCACCTCGGTTGCATAGGCGTAGGGTTTAGGGTTTAGGGTTTAGGGTTTAGGGTTTAGGGTTTAGGGTTTAGGGTTTCGGGTTCAAGTTTAGGGTTTCGGGGTCAGGGTTTCAGGTTGTAGGGTTTGAGGGTACTAGGGTTCAGGGAGAGGGTTTAGGGTGCAGGGTTTCAGGAAACCCTAAACCCAAAACCCTATAAACCCTAAACCCTAAACAACTGGTGGTTTGCCACCTGGCACGAAAGCTTATAGGGCTGAACCCCCTAAACCCTAAACCCTAAACCCTAAACCCTAAACCCTAAACCCTATAGCATCCCCTGAGGCCTTGTGACCTCTAAACGCACTGAGCTGCGTCTTTGGACTTGCCGGCAGGACTGAGGGTTTACTCCAAGCTCTTCCAAGCTCCAAGAACACCTTCAACCTAGTGGTAGCCCTGTAACAATCTTATAATACAGGGCACCCTTTTGGGGGCCTGGTTGCTTTGTAAGGGAACCTGGAAGCCCAAAAAAAACCTTAAACCCTAAACCCTGAACCCTAAACCCTAAGAAGGGTACCACTGGGCTACCCAGACCTTCAACCTCTGAAGAGTGCGGGTTGGCGATTGGGAGGGAATCTCGGCCGAGGCACACCCGCTGAGAGCATCAGCTCCTGGCTTTCTTTGTGGGACATGGGTTGGGATGTTCCCCCTTATACTAACAGCACCTGAGTAGGGATTCTTGTACCCCCTATGATATTCCCTATTGAATTGGGGACTGCTAGTATAAGGGGAACATCCCAAGACATGAGGATTTAAGTCTGCCGCATTTCTGCTGCGCCAAAGAACAACCGCAAAGCCCTGCCCGGGGCAATTGAATTGGGATGTGCACGGCGTAGGGCAAATCTATAGTATTTAGGGGGGGGGGGGGTAGTAGGTTGGAAACTGTCTAAACGGCCGGCTTCCTCTGTTCTTAGCCCCCTAAACCAAAAATCCAAACGACCCGAAGAAACCCTAGAAAACCATGAAACAGATTCAACACCTAAATCCAAAATAACGAGGAGAGCGAATACCCGAAGAGTAGGGCTAAGGAGTCATAGTTTAACAGCCCCTTGTTTACAACAGCTGCGTGTGCAAAGTGTCATTCCCTCCGAGCATCCACACCCTGCAGATTTCGAACCTTTTTGGGGATGGCCACTCTAGCACTCTGGGGATACTCCGGGGTGGGATACGGGTCATGGGCGAGGAGCAGACCGGGCAGGAAGGAAGAATTTAGTTCAAAGTCGAACAACCCCACACCGAGGGTGGGTGAAATAGCCCAACACGTATTAGAGTCAGCCTCAGGTTTAGACCTCAGAAACAGCCTTGGGTTAGGGCTCAGAGTCAGCCGCTTTAGAAAGTTAGGGGTTTAGGGACCTTGAATCCCAAACCCCGAAGTCGTAAATCCCAAGCCCCAACATGGACCCCTCAACCCAAACAATGCAAACACATTGAGGACCTGAAACCTTACCCCGTCCCGCCCGGCCTTCGCCTCCCTGCCCCTAAGCTTCACTTCACTTCACCTGCCCCTAAGCCCTAATTAAACCCTAGACCCTAGAACCCTACACCCTAAACCCTAAAAACACACCAAAAAACTCAAGCCCCATGAGCACCCCGCGCCTTGGGGCTGGGTATGGGCAAGGTCCCTGAGCTCCACCTCCACAGCGCTGCGACTTCAGAAGGTTTAAACCGGGTTTAGGGTTTAGGGTTTAGGATTTAGGGTTTAGGGCTTAGGGATGGGGTTCAAGGGTCAAGGGTTTAGGTTTTTGCGGCCTTTCTTGGAAGGTCCAGGGTAGCCCCTAAACTCTAAACCCTAAACCCCAAGCAGGATGTCTTTCAACAAAAACGGGCTTCAAGGGCGCTCCTTCGGGTTTAGCGTGTGGGGCTTTCGGATCCTAAGAGTATGATTTACGGAATCTTTCCTTGTCCCCATATCGGTAATAATCGCCTAATAACCTAGCAATATGAACAAATAACAGCAACAGCAATATATTACTATTGACGAAGAATACAACAACATACTTGCTTGAGACAGGCTCGGACCTCAACTCGCAGCATGGATAGTCTTAAGCACTGCCTGGGGGACTTTTGCGACCAAGCATTACAGGGTTGCTCTTTAAAGGTATAGCACGGTGGCCCACGTAAACCCATTGTTTAGGGTTGCAGGTTGCTAAACCCTAAACCCTTAACCCTAAACCCTTAACCCTAAATCGTAAACCCTAAACCCTAAACCCTGAACCCTAAACCCATGAAAACCGACACCCTAAACACTAGAGCATCTGAGCACAAGTCTCAAGGGACTAAAGGAGGGGCCCTTACAAGGGTTTGTTTGGGGGTTATTTAGGGCTACTCAGGTATATAGGGACTCTATAAGGTATATGTAGGGGTTATACAGGGGAATAAGAACCCTAAACCCTAAACTCTAAACCCTAAACCCCTGAAACTCCCGCCAGGCTCCCCAGAATAAGATGAAAGGTCCCTTCTAGGGGTCCCTCCGTTTACCCCTTCAAAAAGTCGAGGGACATCGGCGCCGCGGGCTCCAGCGGCCTCATCGCCTGCAGCGCCTTCGAAGCATAAGTGGCCCTTAAGGGGCTCAGCCTGAACTCCCTACACCCTACAAACCCTAAACCCTAAATCCTAAATCCTAAACCCTAAATCCTGTATCCTGGAAACCTAAAACCTGGAAAAGGCTTCAACCCTCGAGCCCCAAAGCCCACCAGAACGCACCCTAGAACCTCAACGCTATCCCTAAACCCTAAACCCTAAACCCTAAGCCCTAACCCTAAACCCTAAGCCCTATATAAGCTACTAGGCCATGCCGCGCACCCACATACTATAGGGGCCTGAATACTTCGAAGAGGGGTTTCTGGACTACTAGAGTCTAATTTATGTACGGACCATAAGGGACTACTCTTAGTAATCGTTCCGGCCTCGATATTATTCCGGGGTCTTATGGCAACACAGCTCCAGTCAAGCAAACCTAAACCCTAAACCCTGAAACCTGAAACCCTGAACCCTAGACCCTAAACCCTAAACCCTAAACCCTAAACCCTAAACCCTGAAACCCTGAACCCTAGACCCTAAACCGCCTGAGCCAGGGCTTGCATCCTGGGAAGCCCAGGAGCTGCTGAAACTCCGATGAAGCACAGGGTTTACTTTTGAGGACTTCAGGCGGTTTAGGGTTTCGGAGTTTAGGGTTTCGGGGGTTTAGGGTTTGGAAAAGGAGAAGGAGGTCTTTTTTTTAAATCCCCGCAATACTCAGCGCTGACCCCTGAACACCCTGAACCCTAAACCCTAAAACTTCCCTAAACGCTAAACCCTAAACCCTAAAACCCCCCTGCATGAGACAGCTCGCCACCCACCTGGAGGTGGCTCAACGTAGCGCCTCTGCAGCCGCGCAGTGTGCACAATGCATGAACCTCCAACGCCTAAAGCCCTGAAGCTTAGGGTTTAGGGTTTAGGGTTTAGGGTTGAGGGTTGAGGGTTTAGGGTTTAGGGTTAGGGTTTAGGGTGTAGGGTTAGGGTGGCCAAACCAATCTTATCATACCTTATATTATAGCCTGGTAGACCCAGAGCCCTATGCCGGCAGAGGAAGTGGATGAACAAGTATTGTAATACCCTCAACAGACAGACGCATCTCGGTCTCCGTAAGCGCCACTAAGTCCTAAAGCCTCCTCCCCAGACAAGAAACGCAAAGGCCAGAAAAGGCTTCTCAATCTTCAAGGGTTTGTCATAGACTTCCCAAAGGGTCCATGTACCCGCATAAGTATATGCTTGGGCCTTAAAGCGCTTTCTATATAGCAGCTTTAGGGCTATATGCTGAGTAGGTACGTCAGGGCTTACCAGGACGGGCTATTATACCCTATAACCCCCCCCCCCAAAAAAAAAATGCCCTTTATAGGGTTGATTGTGGGGATTATAGGGCCCAATACCCTAAACCCTAAACCCTAAACCCTAATCCCTAAACCCAGGGGTTAGGGAGTTAGGGTCCGGAGATTGGTGACACGTGCCGCAACTAGGAAGACCTGAGGTCGCCATCCGCTGCCCGGCCCGCGGACGCGCACACCATGTGGCGCACAGGGCTTAGGGTTTAGGGTTTAGGGTTTAGGGTTTAGGGTTTAGGGTTTAGGGTTGAGGGTTGAGGGTTGAGGGTTGAGGGTTGAGGGTTGAGGGTTGAGGGTTGAGGCTTTGGGGGTGGGGAGGAGGGGCGTAGCTGAGAAAGTGAGGCTTTGGCTGTTCGAGAGGTCCGCCATGGTTCGGGCAAAGGCTACCCTAAAGCGGGAGAGGGGTGTAAGGGTTTAGGGTTTAGGGTCCCATAGCTTCGCCAAGGGGTTTAGGGTTTAAGGTCAGGGTGTAAGCTCAGGCCTTAGCTTGCTTGGGGGCTTAAGGGTTCCGAGCATGGAGTTCAGAATGCAGTGCTGCTTTGCTTGCACACGACCTTAAGCAATCGAGCGCGCCAGCAAACTGAGCACAGCAGCTCTGATGATGTGTGCTCCCGGGCTCCAACTGCCTACTCTACGAGGGGCTAGTTGCCCTGTTCACAAAACCCGATCGCCTAAACCCAAACAAGATGAACAGGTTATCATTTTCCCCATGGCTTGGGGACAAAGAGCTGTCATCTGGGGACTGATCACGCTCAGAGAGCAGAGGGTTTGAAAAGGGGCTTCGGGCTTCGGGCCTGAGGCCTACTTCGGGTTTGGGGCTGAGAGCTGAAGGTTTTCAGCTAGGGGCTTCACTATAGGGCATCGGGATGGCAGCCTAGGACCCCTTAACTGCTGTGATACCTTCTAATACTATGGATGGCGGTTGAGCAGACGCATCCTACCGGGCCCTTAACTTGGGTCCCTTGTTATGTAACCCTTACATACACTATATGTAATACGGGCCCATACTTGGGATGCCTATAAAGAACGGTAATTAAGCCCTAAACCTGTGAGTTGGCTGGGTGAACTAGGGACAGCCCCTGGTCTGATCGAAACATGGGGGGGGGGGCTGGGGGACCCAAAACGCCTGAACCCTAAACCCTCAACCCCCCGAGATCAGCTTCTGAACTCAAGTTCCCGGCTTCCAATCCCCCTTTGGCAAGGCCGGGCTGAAGGACACTGGGACGCTCCTCTTAGTGGCTTCGTGGATTTTGGGGCTTCGGGGTTCAAGGCTTCGGGATTTGGGGGCTTTAGGGTTCCCGGATCACCCGTGACCTACGATGCCATGGACTCTTGATTTCGAACTTGCCTGCAGCAAGCCTCACTTCTACGTCGTGGATCGCTGATATGCCATCTTCAAGCAGCTGATGTGAAATTACGTTTACGTTTTGGATTGCGTCTATGTCGTGGATCGCCTCTACCCCGTCTTCAAGCAGATGCGAGATTATCTTTAACCTTTGGATTGCCTCTATGCGGTGGACTATAGCATCTTAAACAGCAGATGGTAGATTGTCTCTCTGGACTGCCTCTCTGTCGTTGGGTACTTCTATGCCAGCTTCTCTGGCAGCACCTGCTTTGACTTGCAGCTTTCTCTTCGCCGTTGTCAATCAGCAGGTCACGGTTCATCAGGACGCTGCCGAACTACTGACTGCTTAAAAACCCAAAAACTAGAACAACATTCTTCCTTATTAAGGGCAATAGAGGGATTATTGTTTGCTTGTTGGTTCTTAAGCAAATAGTAGCGAAGTCCCACATAGGGAGGCTTGCTTCCAACTTACCCTGGCTCACCTTGTTATGACACTGGAGGTCATCTGTGAGTCCTTTGGCTCCTTTGAGTTTTAGTACACCATCCAGGGGTTTAGGAGGCTTCTCATGCGCCTCCCAACAGGTCAGGACTGCATAGCCCCGCACACTAAACACAGGGATGGATCCTCCTGCTACATTACGTGAACAATTGCAGGACTATGTTCGATTCCACACCCTTTTGCAACCTCACCAGTTTAGCCTGCTATCCTCGAAATCCAATCCGCTAAACCCTTTAGCCCTCCTCCTAAACCCCTTCAAGAACCCTCCTAAACCCCCTTAAACACTAAACCCCAAACCCTAACCTTTTCAATTTCACCCTGAACCCTAAACCCTAAACTTACTAAACCAAACCCTAAACCCTAAACCCTAAACCCTAAACCATACGCTCTTAAACTTTCAAAACAAAAATTCTCAGCAGCTCCGGGGCTGCTGCAGCTTCAGAGGCAGCTTCACAAAGAGCGCCTCCATCGGCATGATAGGGTTTACAGGGTTTATAGGGTTTACAGGGTTTACAGGGTTTATAGGGTTTATAGGGTTTATAGGGTTTATAGGGTTTATAGGGTTTAGGGTTTATAGGGTTTAGGGTTTAGGGTTTGGGGTTTTAGGGTTTTGGGCTGAAAAGGACAGGCTGTTAGGCCTCATAACCCCCAGAATCAGCCCTCTGAAGGGCCTTTATTACGGGGGTTCTGGGGGTTCTAGCAGCCCATCCTGGTAGAGTCTTAGGGTTTTGCCAGAAGGTTTTGGGGGTGAAGGGCTTCAACTTACATCAGCCAAGGAAACACACTACGCTCCTCAAGAGAATTACACGCCAGCGGCTAGAATGAACATCAAAGCAAAAAAAAACTCAACCCAACGCTGACGCATGTCATTCACAGCACGTGTGAGCTCCTAAACCCTAAACCCTAAACCCTAAACCCTAAACCCTAAACCCTAAACCCTAAACCCTAGGGCTGTAGAGGTCAGGGTGCACGGGGCTTAGATGTACTTTTGGCCTGGGATCCCCAGAGTGCGAAGAGGGTAAGAAACCTAAAGCCTTTAACCCTATAGACCCTTCATCCAAAAAAACCTTAAGAAGGCCACTCTAAAAACTTACACGTAGTCCATGGAGTTGTGACAAGGGAGATGGTGGACTGCATACTGCTCACTATTTTATGGGCAACTTGCCAACATTCACAGGACTCCTGCGAGATGGGGGGGGGTGGTTAGCTACTTTAGGCTTATAGGTACTTTACACAACTGTTCTGAGAAACACCTGCTCTGACTGATACGGCCAACAAAGCATATGAAACCGTCATAGCCATTTAGTGAGTGTTGCGGCTTCCGGGTTTTCAGTTCTGGGATGCGTCACCTTCACATCCAAGTTGACGTGCGCCACAATGCTGTCTAAGTCCTGGCAACTGCTGGACGGGTCTCTCTTTTCCAAAGCTTCATGCAAGAGCTGTTTATGGTCCTTGATACCTTGGAAGTGATGCTGAATCACTTTTCGGGCCAAAAAAGCCTGACCAGTCGAGTCCAGACCCATACATCCCAAATCTGTGCTCCAGGTGACTTACTGGCGGCGAAACGCCATTCCTTCTGAGCATTTCATCAATACTCCCCTTAGAACCTCAATACAAATAATATGTTTAATATCCTCTTGGGGTTTATATGAACAAAAATCAAAAATAACTCCCAAGGGGGATGTAGTCATATTGTGCACCATAATGTGGCCCATCCTGGCCTGAAACCTCCCGGATACCAGGTGCCATGTAGTCGTGGAGATGTCATTACCCTAAGAGCCCAAGACCCAAGTTTCTAAGGTCTTTGGGCCCCAAGACAGCTGGAAAACTTTAAATTCTGGGGTCTCGGGCCCTTGTTAAGCCCCTATTGTTAAGCTTAAGGTGTTTTGTTTCTGCCAGGGTCTCTAGCAGCCGTCCTCATCCAAAGTGCCAGACAGCTGCGTCACCTCAGGCACTCGGCTCAGGATGATGTAGACGAGCGGCTCTCGCAATCATGGTCCCTCTTTGTGTATCCTAGTAAGGTTCCGCCATACAATAGGATTTCCAAGAGGGAAGATGTTTATGAAACAACTACTTTCGAGATGGAGGGTGTAACGTGCAGAGCATATTTGGGGTATCCCTTTTTGGTGCTACTGAGGCGCAAAAGCCCCGGAGGCGTGAACCCAAAACCCTGAACGGCCTATGTGAGTGCTTGGTACGTAAGTGCGAAGACCGAAACCTTCCCGAAAAAGTCCTGGTCGGGGTTCACCCGACTAACTATCGCCTAGAGCCCCCCCCAAGGCCGACCCCAAAACCCGAAAAGCCTGCATCGCCAAGGTCTCAAAACCCTGACCGCCCCACAAGCCACAAAGCCTACCCCTAAAACTGCCCAGGCGCAGGCCCTGAACTTCCGACTGAACTTCCATTACGAGCAGGAGTGCACTTAGCACACCAACAAGCATTAATTTGGGTTTAGGGTTTAGGGTTTAGGGTTTAGGGCTTAGGGTTCCCCACCTCGCCAGTCTGTGTCTCGGAAGCCTCGGTGGCAACAAGATTGAGGGTTTACAAGGCTCCCGAAGGGTCTATGTACCTCAGTGTGTGTGTATATATATACATCAAAAAGATGTATCTATGAATGAATATACATGTATATACTTGGGCCAGAAAAATCCCTATACAGGAAGTACTCTGTATTCTCTATTGAGGCACATGGACCCTAGGGACTTCGCCCTAGGCCCTAAAAATGGTTTCCTGGTCATTGAAAACCCTGGTGCTTACGCCAGCACATTCTCTGGGGCTTAGGGCTTTCAGGGTTAGGGCAAGTTTAGGGCTTTGTGGCTTTAGGGATTCCAGGGTTTGCGGCATACGGCTTGGCGTTTAAGCACCCTTAAGCACTGCACACTTACCCAGAAAGCCCCAGCCTCAAAAATGACGGCCGGATTCGTGATGCTGGGGTTCCTGTTGGGATGTTCCCCCCTACACTAACAGTCCTTAATGGGGACCATAATCGGGGGCACTATAATCCCTATTAAGGACTGTTAGTAGAACATCCCAAGCGAAGGTTCAGGGTATTGGGGTTTGGGATTCAAAGGGTTTAGGGCTTTGTTGGCCCTGTGCAGATCAGGGCTTGGGATTTTCGGGTTTCGGGCCTAGTGTTCTCAGGCTAATGGAATAGGGTTTGGGGTTCAGGTGCTACTGAGCGCAGCGCGTTCTTGAGGTGATCAGTCGGCTTGTTGCAAAAGGTGTTCTGCTCCATAACAGGAGGCATCTGGCGGAAGGAACACAAGGGAGAAAAACAAACATCCTAAATCCCTAAATTAACCCTAAACCCCCAAAACCTGAAAGCCTAAACCCCTAAACTTGGAGTCTCTTCTGGAAGCTTCCAGGCAGTTATGACCCACTGCAGCCTCTCGAACAGAGAAAGCACAGCTGAAACAGGGTTTAGGGTTCAGAAAACAACAGCCAAACAAAACCAGCTCTCCCCAGAAAAAAACTGCGGACACTGCAATGGCACTGGCGCAGCGAGGGACAAAGCCCCGAGAGAGTTGCCAGTCTTGGGCTTGCACCCGCAAAAACCCTAAGCCAAAATTTTTGAATATCAACATACTTCCGATCTCAGCGCCCTCAGCCCTAATCCAAAATTTCAGAAGTTCATCCATGTCGTTGGGCCCACAATCAGAGCGAGTTCTACAACGTTGTAGAATCTAGGGTTGCAACAAGGCACTCATTCTGGGGTTCTAGGGGGGTCTATGAGGGAACCTGACCCCACCCAAGCCCTAAACCTTCAGAAAACCAGTTGGATCAACCTGGATGTCCTAACTTCAGTACCTGAAGCCTCATCAGGTCTTAGGGTTGAGGTTTGGGAGGGCTTTAGCAGATTTAGGACAAGGAACAAGGATGTGAAAAACATGTACTTAACTGACTTCTAGCCAGGCTCATAAGAACCCACGAGGGCAGCTCCCTACACTTCCTCTTGTAGTACGGAAGCAGCAAGACAGTGCGCCCGACCGCTGCTGTTAATGGGGCCTCTTCCTGCTGCGTCAAGGGCGTCTCTGCCAGAGGCACCTCAGGCAAGAACTGAAAACTTCCTGAACCCTGACCCCAAAAGAGAGTTTAGGGTGTTGGGTTGGGCCCTTTAGGGTGCGAAGGTTCAACTGCGTTGCAAAGGCCCCAGAGAAGAAGGGCATAGCAGCTTAGCCATTGTCAGTTCAACTGCTGCGACGGACTTATCATTGTGATACAGGGATCTATGGATTCGGCAGAGCAGGTCAGCAGTCTGGTAACCGCACCGCACACAACCTTAACTATCTGCCTGAACGACCTCAGCAGAGACTACTGGGCCCACCTCGATGTCCACGGCAATGCATGCCACAGGTTCCCCCTTGGTGTTCTTCACAGAAACCTCCGAATTCTTCTGGGTTTTGGGAATCTGGCTCTTCTCTGATTGCAGCTTGGGTGTATTTAGAGATTCTTGGATTCCCTAATTTAGGGCTTGTGAGTTTAGAGATTCAAGGATTTGGGAGGGCTGCGTGGGGCGAAAGCTTGCTTGCGGGTGGGCAGCTCAGGCCGAGGCGGGTCGCGTAGCGTTAAGATTACATGGCAATCAGTAAACTATAGTTGGGGCGTCGTTGTTCATGCTCATCAGGTTCGTGGTTATTTGTGAACTCAAGAACATGCATCCATTCGCCGGATTTTGAGCCTGTGCAACACATCGCCTGTGGAAAATGAGCTGTGCAAGATCACACTCAGGGCTGCACACATGTCCCTTTGCTATATAAGGGGGCCATGCCTGCCCGGCATGGCGCGGCAGGATTCGGGCTAGTAGGTCACGAAGTCGCATGCGTACTCACAGCCACCGCCAGCCTCACAATGTCCGTCACAAGTGGCACCGCATGAAGCACACAGATTGACGTTGCCAAGGCTGGTGTTGAAGGGGTCGACATAGCAGTGCCCTGCCAGCGCTTGACAGCGTGCCTTGCATGTCACCGCGCTCGATGAAACCGATGCAATCTCACAACCCAGCTTGCAGCTGGGAGTTGCGCAGCCGCTGTCACGGTCGCAGCAGTAGCCCTCCGCGGAACATTTCTTGCGGCATTGGGCAATCTCCCAATTTGCCATCGCCACAGTGGTTGTCGTAGTTGTGTAGGCCATGAGGGAGCAGGCGTGCTCGCATCCGCCCTCGCCCTCACAGTGATTGGGGCAGGAGCCCTTGCAGGAGGAGCAGAGATTGGCCCATTGGCCTGCAACTGTGGGGAAGCAGCCGGATCCATCATAGAGGGACCGGCACGTCTCTCGGCAAACGGTGGCGTTCGGCGACTCTGTGGCGATCTGGCATCCAAGCACGCAACTCGGTCGCGCACAGCCGCTGTCCCTGCCACAGCAATAGCCATCCTCGGAACATTGCGCCTGGCAGGCCAAGGTTGGGTCTGGCGAAGATGGTGAGGTCGTGGTCGTGGTGTCCGACAGAGGAATATCCGACCAGGAGATGTTGTAGGTCTGCTTGTGGAACTGGCTCTTGATGGCGCCAGTCTCGTAGTCGTAGTCCAGAAGCCGCACCCTCCACATCAGCGTCCTCGTGCCATCCGCGTGCTCGTCCAGGTGAAACTTGTTTCCCGCTGACCCGGAAAACTCACCCCTCAGCGACATGGAAGCTCCCACGTAGCCCAAGCCTGCTGGCACTGGAGTGATGGGAAGCACCTCATGCACGTACTTGTCAGTGTTGATCCTGACATAATAGTAAGGCCACTCACGATCGTACCTTGCGATCCACTGCCTCTGCACCAGGGCTCCTGGGGCACCGTAGTAGTAGAGGTCGCCATCCCAGTTCCACTCGTCCGTCATGTGCTCGTCAGCCTTGAACTTCGTCCAGTGCTTCGGGCCCGTCACGACGGCCGTCTCCCCGTCGACGATCACTTTGGGCAGCGGCTCCTCAGGAGACTTTGGGATGAAGAGCTTGAAGGCCGGATCGCCGTAGAGGGCCACGTTCATCATCACGTACTCTGCTAAAACGTAGCCGTCCTGGTCCTCTCCGTTCATTACAGTTCTACGCACCTTGTGGCATGACCTGACATCTCCTCTGCACTTCTACAAGAGTCTGCACACACGTGTGAGCATACTCTACAAGGAGCCTAGGATAGGGCCCGCTAGACTGCCCTACTGCTCACGTCACAGAGGGGGTGTCCTTGTAGTTGACAGCCACATCGTTCCAGCCCTCCAAGAAGGCCTCTCCGATACTCTTCCCTTCCGCGATGCCATTCCAGAGAGCCTTGGTAGCCCAGAAACCCCATCTTATAATACAGGTTTAGGGTTTAGGGTTTAGGGTTTAGGGTTTATAGGGTTTAGGGAAACCATAGTACAATAAGGGTACCCATTTTTTGTGTTGGCTACTTCAAAAGGGAATCTTGAACCAAAAACAGGGAAAAGGGTGTCTAGGATGGCCCAAAACCCTCTGAAAAAACATTCCTGGACATGATCCGCCTAAACCCCAAAAAGGAAGGTGACAAATGGTGACTAATGTCCCAAGGGCCTACCTAGTACTCCATAAGGGAACCTCGAACCCCACAAAGGGGGCAAAGGGGTACTTGGAGGTTCATGAATTTACTAGCCAACTTCTCCTGTACTTATAACTGTACTTATAACTGTACTTATAACTGTGCTTATAGCTGTACTTACTATAGCCATATTGGGGCACTTACGAGGCTTAAAATTGGGCTATAAGTACAGTACCTGAAAACTACCAAGATCTACCAAGGAGCACTGTGCACCAGACCGGAAGCCGTGATGGCATTGCGTGGGCCTCCCAGAGGCAGGTTTAGGGCTTTTAGGGCTTTAATAGGGTTTTAAGGGTGTTCAGGGTTTAGGGTTTAGGGTTTAGGCCGATCTGGCATTGCTTGGGGGCCTCCCAGGAAGCCGATGGCGCCGTAGTGCAGTAGGGTCAGCACCACGGAGCCTTGCTTCTCCAGGTAACCAGGGAGTACGTCAAGGAGTTTAGGGTTTAGGGTTTAGGGTTTAGGGTTTAGGTTTAGGGTTACTTTTTCAAAATACTACTAATTATAAGGAACCCCCCCCCCCCCCCAAGAAAGGTTTTCAAAGTCTAACTCTTTTGGCTCAAAGAAAAGGTGAGGAGCTCATGGGGTCTGAGAGCTTGTCTAAGCCGGCGGTGGAGCAGCCTCCAGAGCTCACCATCATCGGGCTCAGCAGGACTTGGGAGGAGAAGTCCAAGGAATTTCCCATGCCGCCCGCGCCCGAGTGGTCTGTGTGAAGAAAGGCGGAGGCCCGGATCTTCTTCAGGTTCTGAAGCTCCTTGAAGCCGATCGACACAGGCTCCTCGAAGCCCACATTCCTGAGAGCTGGGCGGATGTTGGCCATTGCCGTCTTCAGGTGCCCGCTGATGGCGAACTTTGCCTCGCTCTCAGCGTCCCGGACGTACTCGTAGTTGGAGATGCGGGAAACCAGCAGGCTTGTGGATGAGAGATCGCGACCGACCACGCGTCCCAAGGCGACGTCCAAGAAGACGTCCTCATCCAAGTCCGCGTAAGGCGCATCCCGGCACTTCTGCTCATTGAAGAGCCTCCCGGTCTCACAGTGGGGCGGTAGGGCGCTCGGGCCGCCCACGAGGGCCAGGTATTTGGGCATGCCCTGGCCGACGAAGGTCTGGATCTGGTCCTTGGCCTCATTAGCGGAGATGCTTCCACCCGACAGGGGGAGCACCGCCCCTCCCCGGAGGGCTGCGAGAACTGGAGCCATAGCTGACCTCAGAAACCCCTTTTTGGGTTTAGGGTTTATGGTTTTTAGGGTTTGGGGTTTAGGGCTTTGCGTAGAAGAGTCTTTAGAGGGGGGTGGCTCTGCCATTCTTCGGTGGGTCTTGGGGCGTGGCATTTAGGAGGTGGGGTCGACGCCCCCCAAAGATACTCCTTAGCAATAAACTTAGTTGTCCAGTACCCTGGGGGAATTAAAGGTTAACCTTTGGGATGATAAGGGGATTATACTACCCCAAAAAGGTTAAAGGGTACCTACTCTACTACTGGGTAAAGGCCCTTTTGTTGCCAAAGAATGGGAGTTCTTAATTTGGAGCTTTGCAGGGTACTTGGCTGAATTACAATTTATGAGGCTCAGGGTATTCAGGGCGCTTTGGGCTCTTGTGGTTAGGTTAGGCCCCCCCTACACCCCAAAACCCTAAAACCTGAACCCTAAATCCCCCTAAACCCGAAACCAGCAAGCCCACTTCAGTACTTGGATTGAGGGTTAAGGTTCAGGGTTCAGGGTGAAAAGTAGGGTTTGACACGCTTCACGCAGGAAGATGCCTCTAGCACCTGGCATGGACCTGTGCCTGTCCAGTTCGCTCTCTATAGGAGAGAGGTTATGTCCCTATAAACCCCACTCCCTTGTCGACCCTAAACCCCGCAAACCTCGAATGCATCGCATCATGATGTATGTGTATATGACCATATATATATATATGTACATGTAAATATAGTATACGACTACGCAGATAAGGAATGCAAACGAGGCCCAAAGAATCCCAAGAAGCTCCAGTTTCCTGAGAACCCCCTGGTAACCCGTCGAGCCCAAGCCCGAAACAAAACCTGACCCAAAAAACCTGACACCCCTAAAACCCTTCTGAGCCCACTCAAAACCCCCAAAGCCTCAACCCTCCCTCAGCCCTTCTGAGCAACAGGCATGGAGCGATAGACTTGCATCTCTCGATCAGCCGGGTTGGCGACGGCCAGGTAGTCGGGCTTTCCCAATGCGTCGAAGACTTCGGCTGCACTCTCCAGCTGAGTCTGCTGCAGACCCGGCACCAGTTCCGCCACGGGTGAACCGACATAGAGCCTCTACTCCCCTTAGAACCTTAACAAAAAATCATATGCTTAATATCTTCTTGGGTTTTACATGAACAAAAAAAATTCCCAAGGGGGATAGAAGAAGCAGGGTCTGGGCCTTGAGCTCACCAGCCAAGGTCGCCAGATCCACTTCATCACTCACCAGGACCAGTGGCGCAGCTTTCTTGGCCGCCAGAGGGGCAGCCATGAGTGCAGAGGCGTAGTCGTCGCACCGGGCCAAGACCACCTCGGAGGCCTGAGGCCAGATTTCGCGGGCCAAGGCTGCTGAGGCTTCGCAAGGCGTGCCCCCTCCCAAAACCTTCACGTCGCCCAGCTTCCCCTCCAAAGTCCCCAAGCCGCCGGCACCTGCGGCGCCTGCGGCATAGGTCGTCTCAGGGCGATACTGCTCCACGAAGTCCAGGAAAGCCGTCTCGTCCCCGCTTTGCGGCATCACCAAAAGCGCCGGCTCGCCAGCTGTCTTCGAGGCTGCCGGGATGGTGGCAAGCAGAAGCATCACCTCCACGTCATGCGGCAGGAGGAAGAGGCTGCGAGCAAATCCAGGGGGCTTGGCTTTGGGGGACGCGAGACTGGCTCCAGTCGTGGTCGTTGTCGTTTCTGCATGTGCAAAACACTCACACAGCCTCGCGTAGTGGCTGGTCCCCGCGCAGGTGCGAGTCTTGGTCGTGCCGTAGGCACACAGACCCACGCATGCACCGCCACAGCAGCTGGAGTCAACACAAATCCCAGGGTTGTTGTCGTAGGCCCAGCCATGCACCGACGTGCAGTTGTAGCCCACTTTCTCGGCGACAGCCTGGATCCCGGCTTTGGTGTCGACATCAAACATGCTGGAATCGTGACAGAACTTGCCCGCGGAATCGCAGACATCGTTGCAGCTCTGCCCAGTGGCCCCAACGTCCTGCCAACTTGCAGCAAACCACGGCTCTGCGCAGGCGGAAAACCTGGGTCATCATAGCAGCTGAGCACAGCCGCAACACAAGGAAGTGCCAGCAGCAATGCTGGACCGGCTGTCATATAGGCCATCTCAACGGGGCCTACGGTAGATAAAACGGGGCAAAGTCCATATATGGTGAACTTGAAAGCTCTTGCAAGAAGCAAGCGTCGAACAAGCGGTGGGGGTGATTCAAGGGTGTATAGGGTGAGACGACGGCTCTGGCTTAGGGATTCAGGGAAAATTCCGGGGATGCCCAAGGTTTCTTGAAGTGGGGTTGAGGCATCACCAAGTTTTCTCGATCCTTGAGGGTAAATCCTAAAATCCTAAACCCCAAGCCTGAAGCCTGGTGGTCGTTGTCGCGATCGCGGATGTGGTGGTGGCGTCGGTGGTGGTAGTGGTAGTCGTCATATAGTGATAGTCGTTGCCGTCGTAGTAGTCGCTGTTGTCGTGTACTAGTGCTGCTAATGCTCGGAGGAGGAAGCCTAGCCTGATAGACCTAACCTCAGGGCCACAGCTTCAGTTCCGCGCCATCAATCCTAAACAGGCGCAAGTTTCACAATGAGCTACCAACCCTAAACACTAAAACCTAAGCCCCACAGAGTCAAAGCGCATGAACCCCTGTGGGGCCTGCCCCTTCAACAGCGCTTCGCCCGGGTCTTGCGGCAGCGTGACGGGTCCAATCCTTGCGCTGGGGCTCAGTTGAATGCAGAATATGCCATTTGCCATAACACTATAAACCCTAAACCCTACAACCCTAAACCCAAACCCTCTATCCCTACTTAAGGGGTACAGTATGCGCTTCTTACATAAAGGCAAAGCCGAAGACCCCTCGAAACCTCAACCCCAAACCGAATCCCGAATCCCCATGATCCCTAAACCCGAAAGCCCGAACAAACAAAAGACGAGACTCAACCCAAAAACCATACATCCGCAAAGCCGAAAAAACCTTCAAACCGCAAAACCCTAAAACCCAAGGCTACATGGACCGGCGTTTTTAGGGCTCTGGGCTTTCGGGTTTGGGTTTGTGGCGGCCTCAAGTTCAGGGTTTCGGGCTGGGAGGTGATAGGCTTTCAGTTTCAGGGCGCTTTTTTTGTTTAGTTCATTGGCCTATCTACATTTGTTGTTCTTTGTTTGTTGCTCTTTTTTTTTTTTTTTGGGGGGGGGGGGTGTTTTCGGGCACTTGGAAGTTCATGAGTGGGTGACTGCAACTACCAGTATGGCCTTACTGAGGGCACTGATGACCCTGCTTTATGCCTAGCCGTGAACCTCCAACCAAGTATACAGGGTAACTATAATCTTCCTTACAGGGTACATATAACCTACTGAAATCCCTAGCCATGAACCTCCCAGTCCCTAAGCCCTAAGCCCTAAGCCCTAAGCCCTAAGCCCTAAGCCCTAAGCCCTAAGCCCTAAACCCTAAACCCTAAACCCCAAACCCCAAACCCTAAACCCTAAACCCTAGCCTCCGGGGCTTCTCAAAGGAGCATAGAACTCCACGAGTCGAGGGCTTCGGATATCCGGGGACTCCTACTTCGGACCCCCAGGGTGGCACCCTTCGGTCTAAGGACCCCATTTATAGAACCTATTTGCTTAAGAACCCCCCCCCCCCCAAAAAAAAAAAAAAAACGAACAAAACAACTTCCTTATAAGGGTAATATAGGGATTGTTGTCATGCTTTTTCCTATTTTGGGGGGGTTTCTTGAGCAAATAGTAGTTAAGAGTTAAGACACCTCAAGGTAATGTAAGGGCCATATAGTAGGAGTGTATGACGGGAAACCTTCAGGGGGTACAACTTGACAACCTTAGGGGCACGAGCCTTCGTCCCTTGAGGCCGCCCTGCACCTAAAGAGCAAAACCTAGCCCATCCAGCCGGGTTTTAAAGGGCAGTTCGGTTATTCAAGCTGCTAGCCCGCAAGTCACCCCCCTGAACCCTAAACCCTAAACCGAAAACCCTCAACCGAAATCACTCCTGGGTCCGCGGCACAATTTTCATGGGCCCCTTCGCCTCGGGGATTTCTCGGATCTCCAGGGCTCTAGTTGCTTAAAAGGTGTGAAACGGACCGCCCGGAAGCGTACCCTAAATCATGCAGGCCAGAATGGTGCGTCTGAGCACCATAACCCCCCAAAAAAACCCGAAACCCGAGTTGTTGGGCTTTGCGGCGTTTATAACAGAGGGGTTGAGGAAGAGAGGGATGGGCGGAGGGGGGTTCTAGAATAGGGGCCTGTTTGGGGTCACTGCTATCATACCGAAGAAGCCAAGAAGTCAGGTCAACTACACATGATAGTTTTTCTGAGGGAGCCGGATCAAAACTCCATCTGTCCATTCCCTAGATTGGTATTGCCAGAAGTGAGGCAAAAACAGCATTCGCATTGGAAAAGGCTCATTCTCATTCGCCAAACAAACACTGCCCCAGCTGTCCTTGCCAAACTGCATGAAGTTTAGGGTTTAGGGCATAGGGTTTAGGAGGGTTAGGAAGCGAAAAGGAAACCGTCGTGTGGTGTGGAGCTTTACGGGCGCATAGGGGTGAGGGAATTGGGTTTAGGCTACTGTTGCCGCCGGACGCTAACAATAAAACCGGACTCCTAGGATGTTCTGCTTGCCGGGTCTAGAGGATTTGGGACTGAAAGCTTGGGCTTGGAATTCAAACCCAAACCCCTGGCCTGTGAGAACCAAGCCACCCAAGAAAGAATTTGGGTTTAGAGTATGAACACTAAAAGCCTAAACCTAAACCCGAGGACTCAAGTGCCAGCTCGGCGCTACCCCAGGAGACAGGGAGTACGAAGTCTTCGCATTGACTGCCTCGATGCAGGGGATTGAGATGACCAGTTTGCGAGTTGCAGGGCTTGGGGTTCTAGGTTTTAGGGTTGGGGCTTTGGCGCACGGCTGGATCCTCCAACACCCCATCCCCAAAAAGGGGACCACCCCCAAACCTTGCGGGATGTTCCCCTCAATACTAACAGTCCTTAAGAGGGATTATAGTACCCCCGATTATCACCCCCATTAAGGACTGTTCGTAAAGGGGAACATCCCAACCCAACCCTGAATTTGGACCCTCAACGCGAAACCCTAAACCCCTGGCAGGTCGCACGGCTTAGGCCTGCCGGCTCTTCAGGTCTTGGCAGCCCAGCAGCCATACGAAAATAAGGACACCCTTTTTTTGGGGTTGGTTAAAAAAGGGAAAAGGGTACCACTGGGCTACCAAAAGGTACAGACCCTGAATCTCTACCAAGAGGTACAGATCCCGAATCTGCTAAGAGCCAGGAATTTTAGGGTTTGGGGTGGCACAGATGTTCATTTTCCCAAAATAGGGGTCCCCCTGTTGTACCCCAAACAGAATAGAATCCCTAAAAGGGACCCCTCCCCCAAAAAAGGGCACGCCTATTTTCGGGAACCCCCAGATCACCTAGACTTAAGAGCAACCTAGGAAAAAAAAGGGTGCCCGTTCTTGGCTTAGAGGGGTTCATAGAGGGAACCGAAGCCCTGAAAAAAAGGAATGAGGGCCTACTCTGGGTCCTAGCCACTGAAGAGCAAAACTTCCGAACCTGGGGCGGCTCAGGGCTTAGTAAGGTTCCAGGAAGACAAAGGTACCCACTTTGTTAGGGGCATATCGGACGGATTCTCGCCCCTCACAAAACGGAGAAAAACACAAGGGATGCGGAATACACCGCATACCCTCCCCAAACCCTAAACCCTAAACCCTAATACCCCCCCCCCGGCAGCCAGGAAACAAAAGAACAGCCCTTCCCCATACGGAGGTTGTCATCTAGCAACACAAGTGTGCGTAACCTTCAAACTGAAGATTTTCCTGATGCGATATAACGATAGTTGTAAATAGAAGCGATATATATATATATATATATGTGATATACGTATATAGACATAATGTGTATATATGTATGTATATGTATATATGTATGTATGTATGTATGTATGTATGTATGTATGTATGTATGTATGTATGTATGTATGTATGTATGTATGTATGTATGTATGTATGTATGTATGTATGTATGTATGTATGTATGTATGTATGTATGTATGTATGTATATGTATGTATGTATGTATGTATGTATGTATGTATGTATGTATGTATGTATGTATGTATGTATGTATGTATGTATGTATGTATGTATGTATGTATGAATATATATATATATATACACATACATACATACATATATATATATATATAGAGAGAGAGAGAGAGAGAGAGTTAGATATGTCTAGATAATATGTTTTCCTTTTATGTACTTAATCTTCACCAGGAAAATGACAATATTACTACTGATATAAATCTATACATACTGGAGGGTGGGTGGTTTTTACGACTCACCCAGCTCTGAACCCAAAAAACACTAAACTCTGGACTCTGGCCTTCACAGGGAGAAATGTAAGCTCTAAGTCTTGGGGGCTGAGCCCAAAAAAAGGTTAACCTTTTATTTGCAATAGGATTCTACGTAACCAAAGAAGTTCCCTAAACCCTAAACCCTAAACCCTAAAAAGTTTAGCTTTAAGGTTGAAGGCCTTCTGCTCAGGCAGTGGGCAGCTCCTAGAAACCTTCAGTGACTTGAACACCTTTGGGGTTTAGGGTTTAGGGTTTAGGGTTTGCAAAGCCCTGCAGCCTTACGCCTTGAACCCTGCAGTCCTGGTTGTCCTTTCCATCCACAACTCATCAACATGTTGTGCGAGCAGAAACCCAGTTGCTGTCCACATTGCGAAAATTTCAACGTTCCCAAGAGGGCTTAGCCCTTGGGAATTACGTCAGAATGCTTTGAAGCAACTGAGGGTTCAGAAAACGACTTGAGCAAAAGCCCGAGTATGGGCTAGAGTACAGCCCAAGCCGGGCGAAGAGCAACAGGAGGCCAGACCAAAATGAGCCATGAGTACTATGAGTCAAGGTTAGGGATTTAGGGCTAGCACCCTAAACCCTAAACCCTAAACCCTAAACCCCAAACCCTAAACCCTAAACCCTAAACCCTAGACCCGAGTTCCATCACAGGAGCGGGGCGATGTTGCTGAAAACGACAGGCTCTGCCATGCAGCACGGTCTGTAGCAGCTGTAAAACACCGTGGGGATATACTCCCATTTAGGGTTTTCTTAACGTCAAAAAACCCTTTTTAGGGTTTTAGGGTTTCTTAACGTTAAAAAACCCTTTTTAGGGTTTTAGGGTTTTTTAACGCTAAGAAAACCCCAAGTCCCTCAGACTTCTGTTCGCTTTGTGTTCAAGTTCGAACAACCACTTCCCAACGCCTTCAGTCCTCCCTCTGAGCCCACTGGAAACCCTAAACCCTAAACCCCGAAACCCTAAAACTGGAAAGCGAACAGATCGTCTCAGAAGGCCACCTCGACTAAAGAATCCTCCGCGTCGTCATCAGAGGCGAAGCTCGATCCGCTCAGCTGGTAGCGGAAGCGATCCCCCAAGCCCCCTGCAGTGTCCTTGGGTTTATAGGGTTTAGGGGGTTTAGAGGGTTTATAGGGTTTATAGGGTTTAGGGAGTTTAGGGTCCTTGGGTTGAGGGTTTTTCCCTGTAGGGGTTTCGGGTTTAGGGAGGTCACAAGCCCTGGTCAGGAGTTCAGGGTGATTCAATGCGGGATGTGGGCTTAGGGGGCTCGGTTCAGGGTGTTTCCTGTCAACACATAAGTTTACGTGATACACGCACAACCACGAACACGGACATGCAGAAAACACCGAAACACACAAAAAAAAAAAAAAAGAACACACAGAAACGCGGGCTCAAATACAGGCACAAAACAACTCAAAAACCAAGCGCGCCCACCCACCCACAGAGAGAGAGAGAGAGAGACACTTCCTGCTTTCCTTCCTTTCCTGCCTTCAAGCAGCTTGCTGGTTCTTAGTAGGGAACGGGGGAATGAGGAACCCTACATAATCCCTTGAAGGGTAAAAAAGTGCCCTAATTCCCTCATTCCCTACTAAGAACCTGGGAAACTTGACCATCAGATGTTTTTTTTTTTTTTTTTTCTCTCTCTCTCTCTCTCTCTGTCTCTCTCTTTGTTCATTTGTTCACTCTGCTACCACGAGGGTCCATATAGTGTAAACTTACTTAGCTCTATAGAATCCTATAGAAACCCCCTTAAGGGGGCACATGGGCCCTTTTGGGCTATGGCTTGAAGGTGTCGGATGGAGCGAAAAAAGGCCGGCCCATGAGTGCGTGAACACGGTGGAACAGTGTGTGGGGCGCCTTGTGTTCCCCCCCCCCCCCCCCCCCCTCCACGGGCGCCCCCGGGCTCGAAGATTCTGCAGGCATCCCGCCTTTGTGAGGGTCGCCCTGGTAAAGTGGAGCGTGCTTCGGCGTGCTGACTTAGCCCCATGGGGCCAAAGACGTTGGACTGCGGGTGGTATACCCGGCCCCCTCGGTCCTCTTCGTAACAACCAATGATCACTGTGAGTGTGCCGGAAACACTCTTGGGTGGTGTGAAAACCTGGATGGTTCCAGGGAGACTCGAGAACGATCGTCGTGTCCAGCTCGCATTTGTTGCTAGAATGCTACAGTAGAATGTGCCGGATGTGAACCAGGATTGCTCCGGCGATCTACTCCTGGAGCCCTTGCGTTGGAAGGCGGTTGGTGGGGGGCTGTTTTGCGATGTTCGCCAATTTCAGCCCTCATGGGTCTTCAGCGACGGCAGCCTGGCGTCAGACCAGGAGCGGGCTCGGAAAGATGCAAGTCTCACGCTGTCACGACAAGAAACCTGCCAAACATCGCGGGTACTCAGATGTTGGACTCAGTGTGGAGAAATCTGAAATCTTTGGAAGCTCCCACAACCGCAAAGCGGGTCACGGCGAGCATGCAACCGCCAATGGAGTTCGGCTCCACCAATTGCTTCGGCACCCACAGCTCACACAGCCCACAGAGTCAACAAAAAGACACTCTCGTGGACTTGAGAATTTCGGTTCTCGGGCGGGTTTAGGCTGTGGGGCTGAGGATTTAGGGTTTAGAGCTTAGGGTGTATGCTTCGGGTTTAGGGCTTACAAACTGCAAGAAATGGACTGGGGACATGTGATCTGGCTCCTGGGCCGTTGAGCAAAGCCAAGTGAAAAGTGGAGCGTAGTTATGGGCCGCACGAATAGTCATGAATAGTCTAGAACTTGGGATATTCTCCCTTATGCTAACAGTCCTTGATCGGGATTACAATAGGGGGTTAGAACTGTTAGTGTAAGGGCAATCCAGAACCCATGATGGCCCTCCCTGCCAGAGCACCAGAAATACTGGCCAAACCAAAAGCCACTGCTGTCAGCTACAACCCTAGTTGCTGGGTACCCTGGCCAAAAAAAGGTGGCAAACCTTTCAACTCTTTTAGGATTGTATGTACCCCCCAAAAGGTCAAAGGTTGTCTACTCAGCTACTGAGAGGAAACTGCCAACTGAAGGCCTGGAGCACGCAAGCCGGCAGCTGCGTGAATGACACAGTCTTAAGCAGTACATAACCTGGAATTCACCTGACGAATGTGCCTTTCAAACAAGCAAGCCAACAAACAAGCAAACACCAAAAAGCACACAAAAAAACACACACAACCAAATGGCACCAAATACACAATCAGGCAAACAAAAAACAAACACATCCAAAACCAAACATGAATGAAGCAATACGAACCTGTCATCTACTGAAGCAAAGCATCCATCATCAGGCCCTTGCCATTCAGCTCCCGATCGAGAATCAGCTGCCCAACCTTACTGGCAAAAATCTCCAGGGGCAAAGGCTGAGTTCTCTCCGGGAAAAAGGACTTTATACCTGTGGTTTTACACTAGTATTCAAGGAGGATTCTAGTCGCCAAAAAAATTAATAGTCTTATAGTCGTTAAATGGGCTCCCTATACTTAGAACCCAAGCAACGGCCCGGATCTTGGACTCGAAGCGGGCCTTGCCAATGGCGTTGATCACGCGGCGCAGGCGCAGTTCCTGCGGAGACACTGGCTTGCTTCCAAGGAAGCTTACATAAGGGGGTTTCCGACAATAGGGGTGCCCTATTTGGGGTTCCTTTCAATAGCATTTTGGGGTATAGAAGCTTGCATTGGGTTGCCATACTTCATGTCATGATGTAACATGTACCTCAAATGCCCACAACTGTCAAGCCCCACCCTTTAGCCATTCTTTTCACTTGGTGGCCCAAAGGCCTTATGATTTGGGGTCTTGGGCGCTTAGGCTAAGGGTGTAAGGACATTAGGGAGGTCGTCCTCCAAAGCCAGAGGCTTCTTTAAGGTTTGAGCCCAAGGGCTTTGGGTTTAGGCTTTAGGGTTCGGGGCTCATAGGTTTAGGGCTCTTGGGGTCTGGAAGGGGTGTATAGGGGGCGTATAAGGGGGCGGTATAAGGCGGGCTATTGGGGTTTCGGGTTTTAGGTGGAGCTCCTCGTTTGGATTGAAACACCGGGAGACGGAGGAGTCAAACTTGGCCAGTTCACCTAAGGCGCTCTGGCTCAGCGGCAGGACCACGAGCTGTTTCAAGGCCATCTCCAAAGACATGAACGAGAGCCTCGGCTCGGGCAGGTTTTATGGTTACTAACGAAACAACTTCAGAACTTCCCTCATCCTTGGATGCCTCAGCCGAGGAGCAAAACGCAGAGTTCCCAAGCGCACCAGAGCCGCGTGGGGTAGGTGCGCCCACACAGGACAAGGACCTCAGCCGAAGCGGCTGCCGCACACACGTACGCTCACGCGCGTACACACACACACACACACATGGGGGTTTACGCAACAAGGGACCCCCAGTATAGACCCCAAATGATCGGATTCCTTATAATATGGACCACAACAAGGTACCCCTAAACTCGGAAACCCCCGCATACACACAGACACACGTCAAACACATCATAGCACTGCGCAGCGACCTTCCTGCACGCCATGACGTTCACCGGCAGGACGCGGAGGCCGTCTGCCACATCGCATTGATCAATGCAGAACTTGTCGACCCAGAAGGTGGGATACCGACCATGCTGGGCATAGAACCTCACTGTGTCCGACATTCATGGACTAAAGCGGATTGAAGCTTGAAAATAAACCCTAAATCCCTCTTGGCCAGCCAAGGAACAACTCGGCCACAAGCTGAAGGGCCCTCCACTTCCTCTTGACGGGTGCTCTCTCTTGTCGACACTCTTCGTTTCAGGCGAACTAGGCATAGCTGCAGCACCCAGGCTTAATCGATGCATCCGTCGGGAAACAAAGACCAGGGAAAAACGAATTGAATGCCTCAAAGCCAGAAAGCCACAAGAATACACAGGCGCAGGTATTGAGCACACGCAATGCGACAGTAACTCTAGTCGTACACATGCTAGACCCAAAAACTACACTGTAAACCCCTTAACCGCAAGCCCGAAACCCCTACACCCTAAACCCTAAACCCTAAACCCTAAATCCCTACAACCTAAACTTCCCATCCTCTCGGGTCCATCTGACCACGAGTGCGAGACAAAGAAGTCGATGGCTTCCCCTTTGGACACCGGCCTGGGGGGGAGTTTAGGCTTTAGGTTTTAGGGGTTTAGCGTTTAGGGTTTAGCTTAGCGCCCAAGACACCTAAACCTTTTCGGGTAAGGGGGTGGCCGTGCGGGGGCGGGGGGGTCTAGGTCAACGCTGGAGAACAGGACCTTGCGAGCACGAAGCCCTAACGCCCTAAAGCCTAGTTTAGAGGGCGCAGGGCCCTAAATCGGAAAACCCTGAAGCCCTAAACGCGAAACCCAAACCCTAAGCCCTAAACCCTAAACCCTGAAGCCCTAAACCCTGAAGCCCTAAACCCTAAACCCTAAACCCTAAACCCCAAAGCCCTGATCCGGACCTGGAGAGGCGGAAGCCGGGCCCTGAACTCTCGCGCCAGTCTGCAGGACTCTGTGAGACCCAGTCGACCTCAGATACTTCTTTTTTTTTTTTTTTTTTTTTGGGGGGGGGGGGGGGTGGGTTTAGGGTTTAGGTTTTAGGTTTTAGGGTTTAGGGTTTAGGGTTTGAGGGATTAAGGGTTTGAGGCTTTGAGGCTTTAAGGGTTTTGAGGTTTAGAGTCTAGGGCTTAGGCTTGTTTACAAGGCTTGGGGGGGTTTAGGGCTTAACGTGGAAGTTGCCAGGGTGGACAGTGGGGGCATGTTGAGGGTTGAAGGTTGCTGTTTAGGTACTTTATGTTGGTGATGCTTGTTTTTGCCGGGGTTGGGTTTTTGCGGCTTTGGGGCTTCAGGGCTTCCCGCAAAAAACCCTCAAAATTGCGCCTTGAAGCTGCCAAGACACCAAAGCCCCCTAAACCCTGACCCCTACTTGGAGGTTCAAGGGTCGTTCTAAGTGGGGGGTAAGTAGGGCAAGACATTATAATTATAAGTGGCTGTTTTTAGGGTACTAAAAATCCTACTTACAGCTACCCCAAGAACCTCCAAGTAGGGTTTGGGGTTTATGGTTTAGGGTTTAGGGTAGCCCAAAAAATAGGGAGGAATCCAGCGGCCGGGGCACGCAACGCAGGTTTTTGCTCGCCAGCTGCAGGAGTACTGGCCAAGGGAGCACCTCCAGGCACCCTCACGGTATTCCAGAGGGTTTTTAGGGTCTAGAAGGTTTAGGGCTTAGGGTTTAGGGTTTAGGGTTTTGGGTGTAGGGTTTAGGGTTTAGGGCCCCCAATTCTTTTCCGCGTCGAACCCCTTGCATTAAATGCTGAACCACAAAGCAACCTGGCCGCGCATCAAAAAACCGCTTCCGGGCTTCCCGCCTGCTGCTTCTGATTGATCCGGACCTTCGCGGGCAGACATGCTGCGATAACTGGTGGGCATGTGCGCGGACCCCGAAACTACCGAAACGCCCAGGTCCCCAAAATGCTGATCCCTAGTCGGGCGGTACTTGTAAATAGTCGGTAGCCGACATGTGCGGCTTGATTTAAATCAGGGTCCTTTGTGGGGGGCCTTTTTGAGAAATCCTAAGCCATCTTCGGGATCGGAGTTTAGTCACACCCACCCCCCTCCCTCATCCCCCACATCTCAAAGCCAAGCCTAGCACTAGACCGCCTTTGCGGTTTAGGGTTTAGGGTTTCGGGTTTTGGGTTTAGGGTTTAGGGTTCAGGGTTCAGGGTTCAGGGTTTAGGGTTTAGGGTTTAGGGGCTGAGTGGGCTTGCTTAGGAGCTCCAACCTAGTTGAGAGAGCCAAAGGTCATGGACTTCAGTGGCGAACAAGCTTTGGTGGTAGCCCAGTAACCATATTGTTATAGGGTACCCACGATTTGGGGTTGGCTAGTTTATGATAAGGGTACCCGTTATTTGGGTATGGTGATTTGATCAGGGTACCTTGAAAAAAAGGAAGAAGGGCCACCAAAGGGCTACCAAGCTTGGGTGCTTGGGGTGTATAGGGAACCCTAAACCCGAAAACCCTAAAACCCTAGAACCCTAAAACCCTAAGCCCTAAAGCCCTAAAACCCTAAAGCCCTAAAACCCCAATACCCGGTTTCAGCAGGTTCCAGCCTCCGGGCGACCATCGTCCGTCCGCACGTAGAAGCTGCCATCATCGACCAAGGCCGTCACACGAGCGACGGTGAAGCCAGGGCGTTCTGAGCCGCCCTCCAGATCAGTGTGACCTGAAACTGTGCGGAGTCTGCAGGCTAGCGTATTCCGTAGTTCAGGTGTCACGTTTCAGGTGTCACGTTGACCCCGAACCTCGAAACTCCAGGCCCACAAACTCAAGTCCTGGGCCTCAGGTTTTAGGGCTCAAGGTTTAGGATTTCGGCCCCCTAAACCCTAAACCCCAAACCCCAAACCCCAAACCCTAAAGCCTAAACCCTAAACCCTGCCCAGGAACTCACATGGGGTCGGATGACTGGGCCTGGAACCTGCGACACCAATGGGAGGCCGGAAAGGTCCTCGCTGGACAGCCACCACGGCCTGGGTTTAGGGTTTAGGGTTTAGGGTTTAGGGTTTAAGGGTTAATTAGGGGTTTCGGGTTTAGGGTGGGGATTTCCGAAAACGGGGGTACCCAAAAATCCCTTTAAGGGGGTTCCATTCTATTGGGGTATAAAAGGGGCACCCCTATTTTGGGAAAATGACCATTACGGGGTTCTAGGCCTTGACTACTGCTTGGGGTTTGGGGTTTCGGGAGTTTAGGAGAGTTCTCCATTTGAACCCACCAATTGTTTGGTTTGGAGTTGACCCTGTCGGTAGTAGAGGACGCTAGACCCCAAAACCCAAACCCTAAACCCTAAACCCTAAACCCAGGCGTATCGGCTTTCAGCCTTCGCTGCAAGACATGGTGGGTTTCGCTTTCAGTTTGCACAGTCAATTTTCTGCCAGGCAGGGACCACTTCGCATGATGGTTTCAGCCGCGGCCTTTTTTTCGGGGTTTTGCCTTGTAGCCTCAAGGGCTACTACGCCACCCCAGTTTCGAGCCATGACGGATGGCACAGGGGCCGCAGAGAGCCTCATGGAGGCCAGGCGCGTTTACAGCGAGCAGGCCACCTTGGTACAGGGCCCAGCGTACGCCGCCTCACAGCAGTTGTTCTTCGAGCAGCGCAGGGTTGCCAAGCGCGGCCCCCCGACACCGGCCTTTTCCTCAACGGGGCTGGCCACCCCAACCGGAGACACCTTTGGCCCAACGGCTCCAACCGCCTCAGGGAGTACTCCGCCGGCAAAGCAAGACACTGGTCTTTTCCAGCCCATGCACTACCAGCAGGAGACGGCCTTTGTAGCCACAGCCCACTCCGCCGGTGTCAACGCAAACAACCCGACAGATATGGCCCTATGGATGAAGGAAACGATTTCCACCAGGGCGCAAGTCCTGGACACCATCCGGCATTACCACACCGCCGTGATCCGTCCTGAACTCTACAATTTGATCAACCAAGTTGAGGCAGCATTGGTCTCGCTGGACGATAGACTACTACGCCAATCCAAGGAGTTAGCCTGGATGGCTTCAGAGAACAGAGCCCTCCAAAAGCAAAGTGCTGCACTCATGGTCATTTTGACCGGCTGGGATACGAGCATGTCGCCCTCCGAACGGCTCTTCATGGTCAATTGGATGCTCGAGCAGATCACCCACGTCCAGGCCTTCTTGCAGCAGAGGGGGTGGGCCAACTTCGACGGCGAGTACAAGTACCTCAATGTCCTCTCTGCAGACCCGTCTACTCCGCCGGCAGGGGCACAGAAGTGGAGCTCGGTAACGCTACTCAGCTTCAAATCCTGGGACCTGAGAAAGGCGTTCATGGAGGCATATGGTGGCACTCAGGGTACCCCACTGTACAAGGATGCGCGCACTCCAGTACCCCGCCACCATATCAGGGCTGCCCCCAATTCCAACGAAAGTTGGAAATTCCAATCCGAGTACTCCTCCAAGCCCTCAACCTCAAGGAGGAGACCGAGCCCCGCCAGGTGGTGACCTTGTGGAAGACGCTCACGGTGATGTCGCCCCAAATGGCGCGCGGCTTTGATGAGCAAGCCACCGCCTGCGCTCGCCTCCACTACTACGCCGAGGGGGAGCAGTTCAAAGGCATCCTCGAGATCACAAAGGTCATCTCCGACTGGCTTGCAACCACTCCGCCCGATGAGTTGATGACAGAGGAGGCCACGATTTGGTCCTACAGCTGGAACAAGATCGTCTTCGGGGTCCAGCAGGAGATGGATGCAGCAGAGCGCGACCACTTCGCCAACGCCAAGGCTGCAGCAAAGGGCACGGGCAAGGGGATGCTTGCTGGAAAGGGGTCCCGTCACTGGACGGCCCCGATGATCTACTCCGCCAGCTCGATGCCTTACCCGATCGACCTCGAGATCAGACTGGTGTCCCAAGTGGCCTACGTTTGGGATGAGTATTGTGATAAGTTTGGCGAAAACAGCCGCAAATGCGGCGACTACCGCCAGGCTACTTTTTCCGGAGCCCCGGTTGCGGCTACTCCGCTTCTCACGGCCCCCACGGCCTGAAGGGTTCCGGCTCGAATTCGCGATCTAGCCAGGGAGGTACGTACCTCTTTTTATCTCCAGGCTACTGCGCCGCTCCCCCACAATTTCAAGGTACTCCTCGAAGGCAACTTCACATTTGAAACTTTCTTAAAGGAATTGCTTCGAGATGTTTTCAGTCAGGGGTTGAGCAGGCCTTCCACCCACAACCACCCCGCCCCCCATATGATAAGACTTTACCCTTTCAGAGTTTCCAGGTTTTTGGGTGCCCCGGGTGTTGCACGATCGCGGTCGCACGCTGAGTTTGTAGAGGTCGCCAAACAAACCCTCACAGCTAAAGACCTGCAGTGGGATATGAGGGTTGTTCGTAGAAGCCGAAAGAGACCCAATAAACTCCCAACTAATCCTCACCTTCAGGCTTCATGCACCTACATTATCATCGCCTTCTTATGCGTCTTTTACTACACCTCAACCACTAGATCCTCTTTCCCCATTGTCCTTATGGATTCTCTGGTAGTTCATTCTACAATATGTTCACTTATCAAGTACTCCGCAACAAACTACAACACATCAAAAACGGGAACACAACAACATTACAGCTAGATCTTCTAATTCCCCACAAGTACACTGAGTACCCTCAACCCACTATGGAGTACAGCTTCATTCATCAAGCCAAGCTTAGCCGTGATTTTCTCCTTTCCCAACGACCCATTAGCCCCCCAAAGCTTCCCGAAAATTCCCCTTTCCCTCAACTCACTCCCAGACCCAAAATAAGAACGGGTAGGCGAGTCTCTTTTCGTTTCACAGATGGTCGTAAGGTAAACTACACCCGAAGACCACTCCGCCATTTTTCGGCCAGCCGGCCCTTCCGCCCACCAACGAATTCACAGAAGGATAGGCCAACACCGCCTCCACGAGGCACGCCGGGACCCGGGCAACCGGGAGACGAAGAGTGTATCACCCCTCCCCCCCCTTCTTCAGTCCACCCTCTAGGTTTGGGTGCCCGCTCTAGACGCCTTCGACGGCAGCTTTTCCGCCGTTGGCGCAGGAGCGTGGGTGGGCCTATATTACCAGAAGCGTCGGGCAGCGCACTGGTAAAAGGGGGGGTGCCCTTGAAAGCAGTCAAAAGTAGGCGCCAAACCGGGGTACGAAATTCGTACCTTTTCAAAACCCTCATACTAAGGCCTGAACAAATCGGCAAGCAAGAAAAGGCTACTCCGCCAGCAGTAGCCCCACCACCCTTGCCGTATGGACAACCTTTTAAAATAGGTACACAAAACGTACAGGGAATGGCCGAAATACTAAAACACCAGTCAGTCCTCACTTTACTCCGTAGTAGAAAGCTTGACGTCCTTTTCCTCACCGAAACACAAAACACAACATACCACCAATTCACCTCAGAGGGGCACAGGTTCATTAGCAATGGCAGTAATAAGGACAAGTTCGCAGGAGTGACAGCAATCATTCCCCCCCAAACTCTACCACACCTCAAAGATGTAGTTCAGCATAGTGCGAGGATCCTTCAAATCACACTAGCAGCATCGGCCGGAGATGTTCACCTCATAGGAGTCTACTCCCCACACAATAAAAGAGATGTTGAAACTAGCAAGCTCCCCTTCTGGGATAAGCTAGACTCGGTATTGCACAAAATTCCTCAACCAGAGCCGGTTTCTATCATAGGGGACTTCAATGTGAGACTACAAGGTAGAAAACCAGATGAACATCACATATTGGGCCCCAATGTATATGGTAAGGGAAGACTCAGTATACCAACCACAGAAGGTAACAACAGAGAGCTCTATCTGAGATTCCTGAGTACCTCTGAAGCTAAGGATGTTCTAACCTACAAGCAGAGTAACCTTCTGAAGCACATCACATACCGAGATAAATCCCCTCCCCCATTAGATTGGCTCACGTTCTCTAGTGACCCCATAGGATGGCTACCAATTTGGGATAGATTTCAAAGCTTGCCCCAGTCAGAAAATGAGAACCTAAAGGTCGCAGGGAAAGTCAGGGATTACCTCACTTGCTACTCCGCCTTAGTGCACGAACAACAACGACCAACCATTGACCCGCACAGATTCCAGGCACTGGACCGTTTGGTCACCAGATCCAAATGGTTACCTACGGTTCAACAATGCCAAGCAGTTCATAGCACAGGATTTGTTAGTGACCATTATCTTCTAGAATCAGTCATTCGGGTTAAACTCAAAGCCCAACCACCCTCCACAATCAAACCTCCTGCAAGAGATTACTCCGCCATAGACTACTCCGCTAAAACCCTGTTCAATCACACGTTTAAAAAATGTACCAAACACAAATCAATACCCAATCTCAACACAACTGACGCCAATTGGGCAGTATACACGGATGGGTCGGGAAGCAAAGGCCGTTGCTCGGCCACTACTCCCGCAGGCTGGGGCTACACAATCATAACAACCAATCAAGATTCAATTGCCTCAAAAGGTCCAGTCAGCACTGATCCACATGCAGCAGTTCACCTAGGAGCGACAGTAGGCAGTAATAATACAGGAGAGCTAAGCGCCTGGATGGAAGCGGCATTGTACATACTAACATTGACCACTCCGCCTAAACAAATTTCCTTCTACTACGACAGTCGTTGGATGTCAGACGCTGTAAGGGGTAGATCTAAGGCTAAAAGACACAAAACCATGATTAAATATGCACGTATCTTATTGGCAGAGTTGCAAAACCGCACCACAGTAGATTGGTTTTGGGTCAAAGGCCATTCAGGAGACCACTTTAATGAAATAGCGGACAGGTTAGCAGAAGAAGGAAAACAAATACCTGACCCAGAGGGAGGTAGGCACGACATCACCCCTCTTCTCACCCCCTCGGAGTTCATTGAACCAGTACAATCTACTGACCACTCCGCGTTGGAACGCCTCAATTCCACATTAGTACGAGCTCTGCACAAAGCTGAGTCGCAACACATACCACTACTGAAACGCAAGCCCAAGCAGCCCTGGATGACGCAGGAACTACTACAACAGTTCCATGAAGTTAGGCACCTAAAATCCATTGACCACTCCGCCCATATCAAAAAACACAAACTCCTTAAAAAACAGGCCCGTAAAATCAAAAGGGAATGGACACGCGAGCAGTTGCTTACTGACCCCAACCCGTCACACACCAAAATCTGGAAACAAGTCCAGAGCTTCAAAAAAGGTTTTAGAGCTAGGAGAACCAGACTAAAAGTTTCAGGCACACCAGTCCCATGGACGAACACGCACAAAATCTTTAGAGATCACCTCCAAAACAACCAGTGGTCCCCACCGGACGTCACCGAGGAGGAAATCGAACTACTCCGCTCTTCCCCCCCGCTTTACAAGACCGACGAACTTGACCCCCTTCCCTTTCAACATGAAGAACTCTACGCTGCCATCCAGGGTATAAGAAAAGGCAGGGCCCCAGGACTAGACGGCGTAAAGGGAGAAATAATATTACTCCTCGACCACTACGGTGAAACCCAGCTACTCCGCCTTATGAACGCTTGCCTCAGAGCCAGGAAGGTCCCCTCTTCATGGAAAGAAGCGCTCGTGGTAAGCATCTACAAGGGCAAGGGATCAGACTCAGACCCCTCCAATTACAGGCCGATCTCCCTTCTAAACACGTTTTACAAAATCTACTCCGCCATGCTGCAAAAAAGACTAGCCACTAAACACGACGCACAACTACGCTCCACCCAATATGGCTTCCGTGCAAAAAGAAGTACAAAACAGCCATTGTTTATCCTGCGCAGGCTCCAAGATTACTCCGCCAAAACAGGTCAGCCTTTCCAACTTCTCTTCTTAGATTGGAAGCAAGCGTTCGACAAAGTTAGCCACCCCGCCATGATGGTCGCCCTTAAAAGATTAGGAGTGCACCCCACTTACATTGAAATCATAACAGACCTCTAAGGAAAAAAAAACGACCCCCAATTTTGCACTCAAGGATTCTCTCAAGAAAAAAGTTGGGGCACGCCGAAAAGTGGCATACGACAGGGCTGTCCACTCAGCCCTTACTTGTTCATCATGATCATGACAGTATTGTTCCACGACATCGACGCTCGGCTTAGGAGCGAGGGTACACCGCAAAACACTTGGTCAATAGGCAAGCCCATTTATGATCTAGAATACGCAGATGATACTCTTCTAATGGCAGTCACGGCACCACAGCTCGAATCATTTTTGGCATGCGTACAGGTAGAAGCATCTTTATATGGATTACAACTCAAGTACACGAAAACCGAACTACTCCGCCACCCCAGCGCACAGGCAGACATCAGCTTTGCCGATGGCACTCCAGTGCCTGTAAGCGATCAGGTTAAATATTTGGGCTCTAGGATCAGCTGGACTACTCCGCCAAAAATCGCTATTCAACACAGAATGGAACTAGCTCACTCCTCATTCATGAAGCTCCAACACATATGGCAAAGTAAACTACCCATTAAAGTAAAAACCCACATCTTCCATAGCTGCATTGTTCCTGTCCTGCTATACTCCCTGGATGTCCTCACACTAGAAACCCACTCCTTCAAAAAAATCGACGCCTGGTACCATAGGTATCTTAGACGATCCATTAAAATCAAATCCTCGTACTACTCACACATATCCAACCAGAAGGTTTGGAAAATTGCAGGCAAGCCATATTTGCCCTCCCAAACACTGCTGGCGCAACAATTTGGATTACTCCAGAGCTCTATATTAGCAAGCCCCCAGGACCCCATTCACCATGTAGTGTTCTCTCCCGGATACAAGGACCGAATCAGATTTACTAAGGCTCGCACAAGAGGACACCCCTGTAGATATTGGTTTGAACTAGTTTCCACGGAAGCAGTAAGGTTTTATAACCACCACTCCGCCACAGACCCAGAAGCCCGAAGGGACTTCCTGGGCCTCAAACATTTAATATCCAAAGACACACGGTTTGGCGACCTCTTACGCACTGCGCCAACGCGCGCGCCGAGTATTTTCCCTATGTACAGCAAGCATGTTGGAAGCGCATGGCAGCCCTAAAAAAAAAAAACCCTAAACCCTAACCCTAAGGATCTCGGAGCAAAGTCGCTGACCCAGCTCCACCAGGTAGGAGTCCAGCAGCATGGCCATGAAGGCCCCGTCCTGGAGCTTCTGCCCGCGGCGATGGTCCAGCCATTCTGAGAGCAGCAGGAAGAGGCGGCGGCGGCCCAGCACCCAGACCTTGATGGAGGGTTTAGGGTTTACAGTAGGGTTTAGGGTTTAGGGTTTAGGGTTTAGGGTTTAGGGTTTAGGGTTTAGGGTTTAGGGTTTAGGGGCTAAGCCCACTCCAACGGTAAACCTCAACCCCTCTACCACTATTGCGAAGCTTGAGGCTACCAGAAGTGGAAGGGCCAGGGCCACAGCGAAGGCGAAAGCTGCCATAATGGCAATATCCAGTTGGCGGCCTTCCTCCCACTCCTCTTTAGGGTTTAGAGTTTAGGGTTTAGGGTTTAGGGCTCTGAGACGTTGGAGTCGTTGGTGCTTGTTTCGGTCTTTGTCTATGTTTAAGGACGTGAGAAGCCTGAGAAGGAGGGACATGGCTCTTTCAGACCGATTTCATTTCCCTGTCCTTGCTCCCCAGTGCCATTTCGATTGCACGGGAGGTGTGGTAGCTGGCGAGGTTCATGAGGGCCGCATAGCTCACGGCATAGAATCGCAGAGTAGGCGGCTTCCTTCTCCAACGCAGCCATCCGGCAAGGATGAAGGCCAGGGCTGTGGTAAACGCCGACCAAATGTCAAAAAACAGCAGGGGCTCGTTCAATGCCATCTCAGTCAAAGTGCCTGCCAGCATCGTATCCAAATACCAGATCTCCATGAGGGTGCAAAACGACGGAAGCCATCGTCGGGTTGAGCGGGAGCAAAGATGGCGCTTGCAAGCGCAGCCTCTGGCCAACAAGGTGAGCCCCACCTCGGCAGAGTCCCAAACCCATGCGTTCAGTTTTAATGTTGCACCCTGTTTAGTGGGGGGGCCCCCCCCCCCCCCTGGACAGTCGAGGCGTGGATGGGAGCCTGATTACACGGCCCCCGGGGCTCATATGATTTTAATAAGGAGGAGTTTAGATAGGTTCAAAAGGGGCAGCGATGCCCGGTTATCTTTTTTAAAGGCGCGCCACGTGGAATTTTCTTACGGCGCCCGGACGATTTGTCTTTAAAGAGGAACTCCCAAACAGTCAGCGTGTCCTGAATAATTCGGCCAGTTTGTCTTTAAAGAGGGGGCCAATACTAAACAGGGTGCAACATTACTCATTACACTGATGCAACCGCACGAGCATCCGGAGCATGATCCACAAGATGCAGAGACAAGTCACTGAGATGAAGGGCTTACATTCAAGACAGACCTATCTGGGATGAGTGGATCGTTCTTCAATTTGGGAAAAATTTCGGGACATCCAGCTGTTTAGTGAAGTGCGCCCTCCTCCCCTCCAGGGGAATTGATCCCGCGGCCCTGGCAGTTGGTCTTGAACTAGCTGCTCACCCACCCCCCCCCCCCCGCCCTCTGCTGCCCCAACAACTCAGTGAAAGCAGTCAAGCGACGAGGCAAGACAGCCACCGCCCATATGGCCTTTCCAGCACCCGCGGCACAGCAGCAGAGAGGGGCGGGATGGCCATCAGGGCGCATACCAGGGGCCGTGAGTGCCTCGTTTATCAAGAGCTAGGGGCATGACACGACGTTTAACAGGTTCTAAGTAGGATGAAGGTTGGGATGTTCCCCCCTAATATGAACAGCCTTTAAAAGGGAATATATTTTATTTTCACCATTTTTA
Source organism: Symbiodinium natans (assembly GCA_905221605.1). Classification (NCBI taxonomy): domain Eukaryota; class Dinophyceae; order Suessiales; family Symbiodiniaceae; genus Symbiodinium; species Symbiodinium natans. The sequence continues at coordinate 1,031,758 of CAJNDS010001890.1, forward strand.
ATCCCTATTGAGGACTGTTAGTATAAGGGGGGACATCCCAAGCTTAAGGGGTCGGATGGCCCTTTGCTGATTGGCCGTCAAGAAATCGAATCTACGAAGGCGGCCCCGATGCATGAAGCAGTTCAGATCAAGCTCGTCCATGGGGCAAGTCGATGCAATAGTTATCGAGGCAGCTGTCAAAAACCACCCCACCACGGACATAGCAGATATGATGCTCTCAGGCGTGCGTCCAGCAGGGAGATTGCGCCAGAGAAGGTCAGTTAGTGCTGTAATAACGACACCAGTGAACAAGGTGGCGAAGGCCAGCTGCAACACAAAGTAGAACGAGCGCATGCGCTCGATCTCGCGCTGGAGCGCAAACTCTTCGACCTTCTCCCGCTCCGACTTCCCAGACCTCTGCTAGGGCCCCATAAGGCCCTCTGAGAATTATTCCTACATAGACTCCTCTTAAACCCAATTAGGGAAAATGAAAAATATCCCATAAGTCTGCAATCCAGTACCCACTCTGAAAGTTTAGCCTTGGGTTTTTGGCAGGGCATATGGGTTTAGGGTTTAGGGTCTAGAGTCTAGGGTTTACTGTTTAGCTGTGTGCCCATCTTGGGGGGTCCCTGTAGTAAGGCCTTCAAGGAGTTGGGCTTTCTGTGGGATTTTTCTGGCGCCTGCTGGAGCACGTTGACACTACCCTAAACACCCCCAACAGCCCTAGGGCCCCTAAACTAAAGTTCTTAAAGCCTCTGTAAACAGTCGAAGACCGTAATTACCCTCAAGCCCCTTAACAAAAACAAAGCCCTTCAAGCCCTATAAACGCAATCCCCCTGGCTTGATAGCGCCTGCCCCGCGACCGAACATGTTGAATGGAGGAGCCTACCTTATTAGAGCTTAGGGTTTTGGATGGTTTAGGGGGCCTATTCCGAGGGTGCAAATACCCGAATGAACAACCAGAGCACGACCAGCAAGCAAGGACATCCCAAACCGTAAGCCCCAAACCGCAAAGCCCATAACACCCCAGAACTCGCCTAAAAAAACAGGCTTGACTGGTGTTTAGGGGGCTTAGGGCTCCAGACGGGAGACGGGATTGTGGATTCACTGGTCTGCCGCACCGGGAGGTCATCCTCCAACAGATGGGTTTGCACGAGGCTTTGGAGTTAAGGGAAGTGACACAAGCCAAGGTGTTGGGCTCTGGGATTGCAAGGTTGAAGCTGCGAGTGCTAGGGTTCACGCGGTCTTGTGATTCGAGCTCATGGTCCTGGGGTTGAGTAGCTCGCTGAAAAAGCCCACAAAGACCGCCCTAAACCCCAGAGCCTTAAAGACCGGTGCTTGGATGGATCTGAAGTTCCAGATGGCCGACCGAAACCACCCTAATCCCAAACGTGTTCAACTAGCCCCTTGGGCTGTAGGGTTAAGGTTTTAAGGGTCTGAGGGCCGAAAAGGCCCAAAATGAAAAACAATTGCCCCAAGAGGCCCCACGGCTTTAGGATTCGGCTTTGAACCCCTAAGCCCGAGGCTTGGAGGGTTCAAACCCTAAGCCCCTCAGCTCCCAAACCCTCAACCCGAAACCATAACTTCAACTCTCAACACCCAAACCCTCAATCCCCAAGCTCTAAACATGTCGGGCTGCATCCGCGGCAGGTCGCCAGCTGTCCGGGTGTCCTGCACCCTTGCCCTCATGCGAAAGGGCGGAGACCATGATGCTACCGGCCACCGGCCTCTACTGGCCTCGGGCCCCGATAGCCGCCGGTGCGTGGAGGCCTACACACCCCCAGCCCGTACCCCCCGAAGGCTCCAAGGACTCTTATTTTACGGGTTTTTGGGGCCCAAAAGCCCAAAAAACAACAGGTTTTTGCATTATTTTCACCATGCGGAGACTTTGGAATCAAGGTGCAGGGCACCCAAAAGCCCTACAACTTCTTGGTTTGGTGGGTAGGGTGCTTTGCAATTGACACCGCCGAAGCCCCAAAACCTTTAATCCTACGTCTGTCATTTTAAGTGCTCAGTGTGCGGGCAGCTGGGCGTTGGAGGGACACTTTTTCAGTTCTCCTCTACACATTTCTCCTACTTTCAGACCAAGCATACCTGCCCGGTATCAGCCTCAAACCAAGACTCCAAAAAAACTTGCATCCAAACTTTATAACCCTAGTATGACCGAAGTACCTGAACCCTAGGGCTTAGGGCTTTGAGGCTCCGAGCTTCTGCTTAGACTTTTGCGTTTGGGGTCCTCAGCCTTAGAAACCCTGAATTGCGGTTTAGGGTTTAGGGTTTAGGGTCTAGGGTCTCGGGTTTAGGGTTTAGGGTTGTGGGACTGAAGTTTAGGGCTTAGGGCTTTGGGAAATTTGCCCCTAACAGGAACTCGGACCTTGTCGATGACGCGCAAAGCACGGACCTCGCAGGACACCCCTCCAAATTCTGCTTATTGCTTGGGCGCCCTACATATAGGGAAGTGATCGCTCATCTGTATTCGGACCCTCAGGAGAGGGTTGCTGGTAGCTCCGTCGGTGGGAGTGGCATCTCAAGATGCTTTGGTTACATAGTTGCCTGCCGGCACCTGAAGAGACATCCCGTCTCTTGACGGCGTAGCGATCAAGCAACTAATCCAATGTGGTAGAGAAGATACTCGCAATGACGCGCTTTACAGGAAGCTTACAGCTTCACGCAACGGAATCAGGAGCGTGGACTTCAGACGGGTACCAAAAACAGAAATCGCAGCTTACACTGAAAATGACGGCACACCCATGTGACGACCCTCAGGAAGCCCAACACCCCCAAAATATAGGGGGAAAGGCACCTGAGTGAGGCCCTGACTCTCCTTAAACCCTAAGCCTGAAATCAGGTGCATCACAACTCAGCTGCATTTAGGAGGGTTTAGGGATTTTAGGGTGCCACAGTGCTGCCTCCAGGGACACATCAAGCTCTCCGCCAGTAAGGTCCTGCGGATTTGGCACGAAATATACAAAGAATATCAAAGGACCTCCACACCGAGAGCCCGAATAAGGTTGTGGGGGTTTCCGAAATAGGGTACCCTTTTTGGGGGGGGGGGGTTCCTAGTAAGTCCTGGTGTTTTGTGGTCTATGAGTGGGAGCCCTATTTTGGGGAATGCCCCTGTAGCGTAGGGATACAAGCCCGCAGCGTTGAGTGGTCTGACTTGCATCCCGGAACACTTCGGGTTTAGGGTGAGCCACCGTCAAGCCGACTCGTGTATCCTAAACCACAAACCCGACAAATCACACACCCTAAGCCCTACACCATCCTACACCCTGAACCCTAAACCCTATACACCCGATAGCCTCAACCCTACACCCAAAACCCTCAACCCTAAACCCTGAACCCTAAACCCGAAACCCTGAACCCTAAACCCTATACACCCTAAACCCTATACACCCTAAACCCTCAACCCCAAACCCTAAATCGATAAGGATTCCAGCCAAGGCTTCAACCGGTAAGCGATCTAGACGCTCAGGCCGTCGCCCTTTCCTCTTCCCGGCTTGCACAACAGCCCCGAAACCCCTACTTGAAGGATCACTTGGGTAGTTATGAGTAGGGTTTAGGGTTTAGGGTTTCGGGTTTGGGGTTTAGGGTTTAGGGCTACTTGCAGGTTCGTGGGTAGATGTAAGTAGGTTTAGCAGTGCCCTAAATACGGTTAAAACCAGCTATAACTCTAGTTTCCTACTTTGACCCCCACTTCTGAACATCCATGAATCTCCAAGTCCAAGTAAACCTATAACTATGGCTATCCTACTGCGACCCCCCTAACCTATAACTATCCATGAACCTCCAAGTAAACCCCGACCTCGTCCAGCGTGCCACTGAGTGTCAGCGTGAAGGGCGTGGTGCGGGAGATCGGGTCTGGAACCAAGTTGATGCTGACCTGGTTTAGGGTTTAGGGCATGTTTAGGGTTTAGGGTTTAGGGTTTCGCTCGGGGAGCCCCATACCCTTACTTCTCCAATAACCAAGGGGGAAAGAAGGTTAAACTCTAATATTCCTACTAAATAAGGAAACCCAAAAAGTTTAAAGTTCAACTAAAGGCGAAGTAAGTGCCCCGGCACCCTTCAAGCACCTACGGCTGAAGGTGCTGTTTTTTTGTTGGTGGTGCCTTTTCTACTTTGTGTTGCGCTTCCTCGTCTAGGAAACCTCATTTGGGAAACATGTTCCGATCATCTTCTTGAAGCTTCTCAAGCCGCGTAGTGTCATTTCGCCAAGCCTAAGGGACAATGAGCAGAATCCAAATTCTAACTACAACCTGAAGGCTTCAATCTAAGTCTTTTTTGTGTTATTTGTAGGGGGTTCTAGTATGCTCCATCAAAGAAGGTACTGCATTAGGAGCCTTCAGGCGGGGTACAGGGTTTAGTTTAGGGTTGAAGGTTTAGGTTGTTATTTTGGGTTCCGCAGAGTCTCCTCATCAGATGCTGTGGGCAGTGAGACCTTTGCCCATACCGGTGATTAGGGACATTGCGGGGTCCAGGGTTTAGGGTTTTAGGTGGGGATGCTGTTTCGAATCAGGGTCCCAATGAAAGATATCTCGGAGGGGGTCGGAATGCTAAACGGCCGCCAGCTCGAAGACACGCGAACAACATGAGCACAATGACCCTGCAAACCCTGGACCCTCAAAGGGAATCTACCAGCACACCCGGAACTCTGGCCAAATTAGGGTTTAGGATTTAGGATTTAGGGTCTAGGGTTTTAGGTCTTACGGTTCAGGGGCTTTGTGGGCGTCGTGGACCAACCGCTGGGCCACTCCGCGCGGATGCAGGAGATTCTTCGGGATTTAGGATTTAGGTGGCAGCCGGAGTGAAGCCGCTGCGATGGCCTTCTTCTTGCCTGCCTCTACCTTGGCCCACTCCGGTTCTGCGACCGCGCGGAGGTACAGCCACCCCACCGATGATGCCGGCAATGTTGCGCATTGCTGTGGCACGATGATGACGTCGTGCTGACGGAAGTGGTCCAAAATAAGCTGCGTGGCCTCCTCGGACAAACCGTCCCGCCAAGTAGGCGCTGGAACGTCGGTTTAGGGTTTAGGGTCGAGGTCGGGGTCGCCTTGCGCAACAATGCCCTTCGCTTCCTCTTCACCGGATCCTTCTTCGGACTCACTTCCCGATGGGGAGTTCTCTGTCTCCTAGAACCCTAGAACCCTAGAACCCTAGAACCCTAGAACCCTAGAACCCTAGAACCCTAGAACCCTAGAACGCTAAAACCCTAAAACCCTAAAACCCTAAAACCCTAAAACCCTAAAACCCTAAAACCCTAAAACCCTAAAACCCTAAAACCCTAGAACCCTAAAACCCTAAAACCCTAAAACCCTAAAACCCTAAACCCTCACCCTGAACCTCCTAAATCCTGAAACTTCAAGTTGCAAGAAGCCACAGCTGGGCTTCCCACGTCCGAAAGGTGATCGTGGGCCCCACCGCAGTTTGTGACCTGGACTTTAGGGTTTAGGGTTTAGGGTTTAGGGTTGAGGGTTTAGGGTTTAGGGTTTAGGGTTGAGGGTTTAGGGTGTATCTCAGAGGTTCCTCTAGTGCGATTGATTTCTTGGGTAGCATGTCATACCAAGATAGGACCACATGCTTCAAGAGGTTAGGTGCTGGTCGAGCTCACAAGGACGGTCAAGGGGCACTGCGCCAGGACAGTCAAGGCTGTCAACACAAGGCTGCGGCCATACTCCGCGGCCTAATGTGGCATTCGAGCCGGCCACCAAACTCCTCAGGCTCCAAGCCCCCCACAAAACCCCCACTGGGGGTTTACGAAAGTAAGGGACCCTTGATATAGATAAGGGCCCCACTAAGGTATCCCTAATTTCGCAAAGCTCCAATATACGTATGCCCTGAAACCAGCAACCAGCCACTGAGCAGGCAAAGAGCGAAGCAGTGCCATAAAGCAGGTCAAAGCAAGCAAGCGACAGGCTGCAGGGGATGGATGTAAAAACCTTCCACGATCTCCGAACCGGGGCAGCTCCCCTGAACCCCAACTCACCTCAAAGCCTCCAAAATGCCGATAATCCGCAAACTTGCAGGCCCTAAATCCCTTCAACCCCTAAACCGATAAATCCATCAACTCTGAAGGCCCTTACCCTGAACCCTACATCTCTTAAACCCCTTCGGCCGAAGTAAGGCCCAAGCAGATGCTGCTGTGGCAACAGAAGCCAAGCCCAACACTCTCAGCACCTTCCCAAGAAGGCGCAGTAGTCTTAAATGCGAGGAAGGAGGCGGCGTTTTAAAATTTAGCTGCTGCATCTATTTTGTTCCTTGCTATTGTTGTTATCACGACCATGCTGATAGCTACTTTCTACTAACATGCGTTTGCGTGTTGAAATATCAAGGCGGGAAGAGAGCTACCCGACGCACAGAAAATGCCTGAAGCATCCCACAAGCCTTGTGCTTCAGAGTTGCTACTAGGGTACGTAGTCTTTCTGCACGGGTTTTCCAAGTGTGAATTTAAGGCCTTTGGCAGGTCATGGCAGGTACATAGCTTGGCTGTTAAGGACGGAGTTTGCCTGGGCTTCGTTCCCTAAACCCTAAACTCTAAACCCTAAACCCTAAACCCTAAAACCTTTTCTGTTTAGGTAGTATCAATAGGGACTAAAGGATCCTCAGAGCCCACCTTTGGCTGACCTTGCAAGAGGCAATCACAGCACAATCACAGCCAAGCGCCCGGCTCCACGCTAAGAGTAGTTACATGGTCCTTTGATATGGTCCCTGTATTGCGGATTCCTGTTATACCCCTTATATACCCCCCAAAAAAAAGCGCTCCCCCCCCACCCCCCCCCCCCCCCCCCCCCCTTCCCAAAAAAAAAAAAAAACTCCCCCCCGCCCCCTGCTTCAACAAGAAACGGGGCCCTGGCGCGGATTGAGGCCATGGCTTCGTCAGCTGCTGATTGGGCTGCTGCTGAGCGCTCTTGGATGCTTGCATACGTCTAGGAACACTGGCTGAATTAGCAGGGTAGTCTAACTAACTCAAGAGTACTATTTCTAACATGAGTTCATTAGAGTCCTCCACATGATCATGGTTGGAAGCCTTTGAAGTGGCTAGCTCCATGTTCATGACTGCCGCCTTTGGGATCGGCGGTCCGCAAGCAACCCCGAAACCCCACAACTCTGTAGGCTATCAACAAGCATGTATGTACATACAGGGAGAAGGGCAAACTAGAAGCCCTAAACCCTAAACCCTAAACCTTAAACTCTAAACCCGTACGTGGAGCCTCAGGCGCGACCTACAACAGGGTCTCCCGTAGCCGCCCGAGCTTCTGCCGTGTCCTCCTCGTCCGACGACATCACCTGGCGCGATACCCAGCTCAAAAGGTGGGCTCATATGGTTATAAGGTTTAGGTTTAGGGTTTAGGGTTTAGGGTTTAGGGTTCAGGGTTTAGGGGTAAGTACAGAAATAAGTACAGTTGCAATTGGTTGGTAAGTACCATGAACCTCCAGGTAGGGTGTTTTTGGGTAACCCGCTGTACCGAGTACAAATAGCACAAACAACAGTAACAAAAGCAAGTAGCTCTTATTTGCTGAATTTCTCGTATATTGCATTACATTATCTTGTGTTTTTATTCGTATATTTCATACAACTACAAATATTAAGGTATTGAACTCACCTGTGCTGATTCCAACCCTCTTCCTTTTGTGATCGGGGTCAAGTGTTGTAGACTCCTTTGGATGCCCCCGGGCGCTCTGCCAGAGAGCATAGCATGGGGGCCTGAATGATTCGAATAGGGCTTTGGGGGTTATTGCAGGAAAATTACAAAGGGACCCTAAGGGAATACTATTTGTAATATATGTATTCCGACCCCTATAAAGGAGGGTCCCTTGACTGCCAAGCTGCCCTATAAAGGCCGTTTTAAGGGGTTCTCCATCCTGGTATAGAAGCCTTCAATCCGAAAGCCTGAGCAACGGCCAAAAGCACTGAGCGCTTCGCAGCCAGTGAGAGAGGGGGTGGCCTCAGCGGTTTAGGGTTTAGGGTTTCGGGTTTGGGGTGGTTTTGCTGTCCTTAAAGAGGACGGGGTAATTACAGACGAATGGGTTCGAGCGAGAGCGAATGCGCGAGAGCCTCTGCATGCGAGCGTCTGCAAGACAGGGGGAAGGAGAACGTCGGAAGCAAAGCACAGAAGCCGAATCTCAGAACATCAACGAAATCCCTGAGCCAGAACACCATGCACAACTAGCAGCTGCAACTGCGCGGAACCTTGTAAGACAAGAAACAGCATGTCCAATATTTTTCTTCCCGGGACTTTTTCTTGGTAATGATTGATTCTTCTGTACTAGCCTCCATCCTAAGGACCGAGCCTGCCGACCCTAGCCCTAAACCCTAAACCCTAAACCCTAAACCCTAAACCCTAGACCCTAGACCCTAAAAACCCTAAACCCCAAAAATCCCAGCCCGCTGAGTTCCCAGGCTCTCTGCCGGCGACCATGAGGGGCGGGGGAAACTTTCCCAGTCCGGAGGCCTCCCACATCGGGCTTTAAGGGTCTACGGGGGGTTAACCGACCTAAACCCTAAACCCTAAACCCTAAACCCTAAACCCTAAACCCTAAACCCTAAACCCTAAAGCTCAGGGCCCATTGGGTAGTAAGTACTAACTGTCCTCGCCACATGGGCACGGCTCCTCTACATGTAGCCCTTCTTAGGGCGTAGGGCTTAGGGTTTAGGGTTTAGGGCTTAGGGTTTAGGGTTTCGGGTTTAGGGCACCCCGAAGTTCTCTACAAGTAGCCCCTTCTTCCCTCCCACCCTCTCACTACCCCCAAACCCCAAAGTTCTGTGGAATGCATTGTAAACTGCGGCCCCATAAGTAAGCTTTTCTGAACATCCCCTAAACCCCAAACCCCAGAACCTAAACCCTAAACCCCAAAACCCCAAACCCTAAACCCTAAACCCTAAACCCCAAAACCCCCAACAGCCCCAAACCCTGAACCTCCAATAAGGCTGGCTCTCGCTTAACAACGAACCCGATCCCGCAACCCAACTATAGAGGTCTTCACAATACCACTGGGGTTTCGGGTTTAGGGTAGCTATGGGTAGTATAGGGGCCTTGAGAATTTTAACAGGTTTTGAAGGTCATTCTAGTCTAGTTACATACAAGTAGGGTCAACAAGTAGTAACAGTTCCGATCCCTATAGTACTTTGAACCCAAAATCCCCCAGGCCTAAACTCCAACACTCAACACTCTTAAAACACCCTAAACCCAGAACTTCAAACCCTGAACCCTAAACCCTAAACCCTAAACCCTGAACCCTGAGCCCTAAACCCTGAACCCCCATAGCTCAAGCTTCAGATTCACACTCAGGCCTCAAGGTTCGCATCCGGAAGCTTGGATCCCTTCGAGGTTGGGGTTTAGGGTTTAGGGTTTAGGGTTTAGGGTTTAGGGTTTAGGGTTTAGGGTTTAGGGTTTAGGGTTCAGGGTTTAGGGTTCAGGGTTTAGGGGTTGGGGTTGAGGGTTGGTGCGGGGCAGGGGCATTTGTTCTTGTTGCTGTTAGAGCCTGTTGGGATGCTCCCCCTGCAGCTCCTTAATAAGGATGATCATAGTGGGGGGGCACTTTCATCCCGATGAAGGAGCCGTTAGTATAAGGGGGAACATCCCAATGTGTCTGGGATCTGATGGACATCGGGCTTTGCGAGGCTGGATCTTGGTGCAATTGGCTAGAAAAAAACACGTGTCACTTGGCTGTTTCACCCAAATTCCCTTCGACAAAATTCTGGATCTGTATATTGTGTTCGACATTGACAACTTTCTATCTGCAGCCTGCAGAACTTGAACAAATTAAATTCTCGCATGCTGGGCTTCAATGTCTGTGCTAGCCCTGGAAGATACGAACCTTCTCAAGCCGGGCAGCACGTGCGCTCAGAACAACTTGACGGATCGAAGGAATAGTTGCCACGAGCTGACTTTTCCGATTTATTTTGAGCGTCGCAAGACTAGGCTCGAGCAGCGTGTACATCAACTTTGTTCCGATTCGTCTGCGTTCGCCCATAGCAAGATTGAGAAGTTCAACGAATGCTGTCGCAGATTCAGTGTATTGTTCCCATACATGCGATGTTAAGCCGCTCTTTCCCCGCGCGCCATGCTGAATCGTTGTCCCTTCCCGACAGCATCTCAAGATGATCCTTAGAGCCATATGCACTGTGGACCCCATCTTGGCAAGCTTCGTCGACATGCAAGTTTGGTTTTGGGGTGGGAGTGGGAGAAGATTTGGAGTCATTGGGCCTTTTAGATCTGAGGTTTGTTTCTTGTTCATTTTGTGTTTCCAGCGCGTACGTTTTTCGGAACAGCTATTAGATGTGCGAGTTTGGGAAGCCGGTTTGGTTGAACTTATAGAGGCAGCTCTTTGAATTGTGGTCCTGTTTTGGGCGCAGAGTAGAACTTCTAGCAGAGACCCAATTGGGGAGCACAGTTTCAGGGAACTGGTCATCCCACCATGAGATCCTTTTGAAAACCTAGCATGAGGAATTCCAAACAACTCCCAAGGCTCCTCCTGGCATGTTAAACCCTAAGCCTTCAAGCAATTATAGGGTTGTTTAGGGAAGAGAAAATTCATGGGAGTAGGTACCCTAAACCCTGAACCCTAAGCCCTAAACCCTAAGCCCTAAACCCTAAGCCCTAGGGAACTTTAGGCAAGCTTAGGGAGCCTTAGGGAGTGGGGGGGTTAGAGAAGCTTGGGTTACCTACCTTCTGGAACCTCCCTTTCTTAAGGACCCTCTAAATCAAGGGACTAAAGGAGGGACCCTTCTAAGGGACCAACATTAAGTGCTGCTTAGGTATATACGGGACAATAGAAGGTATATAGATGTGTTATATAGGGGAAGACGATGAAGGGCCGTCTCCCCCTTGTATCCCTTGAACAGAGGCTTTGGCGGGCTCGGCCTCTGCAATCAGAGCCTGCGTCTGGAGAAGGTCGCCAGCTGTGACCTCCGGGTCCAACGCCACCTGCGGCTGAGGCCGCCTAAGCCCCGGAGGTCTTCTTAGCGAGACGTTAAAACCGAAACCCTAAAACCTAAAACCTGAAATACCCTAAACCTTAAACCCGAAAACCCTAAACCCTAAACCCAGAAAAGCCCTAAGCTCGTAACCCTAAAAGGGTCTTCTAGGTTGGTGGGAACCCCACAGAAACGGTAGGTAGCCCCTTCGTTTATTCTGAAACACCCACATGACGATGACAATATTCTCGCATCCTATACAATTTAGCATGGGGGGGGGGCCTTTGCTAAATCGCAACCCCCAACTCAAATACGTCAAAGAGGCTGAACCCTAAAAGGCCCAAACCCCAAACCCTAAACCCTAAATCCGAGCTCCTAAATCTGAAAATCAGCGAAATCCTGAACCCTGGGGTCTCCGGCCGTGCGCTCCAGGTGCAGAAGGAGCCCGCGAACGCGGGCGGCTAAAGCCTCGAAGTGCAACCCTAAGGGCTTAGGGTTTCGAGGCTTCCGATTCTCATGCCCTATAAACCCTACTTGGAGTCTTGGAGGTTCATGACCAGTTCTAAGTAGGTTTGCAAGTGTTCTAAGGTTATATGTGCATAGTTTTCACCCTACTTACAACTACCTGCGAAACTTCCAAGTACAAACTCTAAACAATGCCGGATAGTTTAGGTGTTCAGGAGGCGTCGAGGGTTTGGGATTCAGGAGCCCGAAGCAGACACTGAAGACAAGGAAAACGACTGACAAAAGTCCCTGCTAGACCTTGCAAGGTGATGATGGGCGCGATGTTTTCGAACTGTCTGCCCTGAATACCCCCGAGCCAGGGACCAACCCAAGCTTTGCCCATTGTGCGCACAAGCGAGATTGAACCCTTTGTATGTACCCCCTCCCCCCCCCCTGCCTCCCCCCTCCCCGCATGCCAAATACAATAAAGACGCTGTGCACACGACCAAGAAACCGACTTCTCTCTGCGTAGGCGTTGATCTGTATTATGGTCTCTTTCAGGAGCCTCAACTATGTTGAAGATGCAGTTAAATCCGTAGACACACTGCAAAGAGGGCCTGACGTGAGATAAACATCCCATGTGGAGCCCAACCGATGTGATGCGAGAAAAAGAGCTCGTTAGCAGGGCGGCAGGGATGGACGATTTAGGGGTACCTCAAACCCCCATCCAGGAGCCCTGGATGGAGGGTTCAAGGGTTTTCGGACTTGTGCTCTGGGGATGGATGGCTTATTTCGTGACCATTCGCGTCTCAAGGGTGAGGCATGAAAGAGGTTTAGGGTTTAGTGGCTTCAGTGCTTCGGGGTGTTCAGGCTCGGGCCTTCAGATTGCGGACGGATTATTAAGGGGTTAAAAGTTGGCTAAGAGGGTCTGAGGGGTTATGGCCACAGAGGTCCTCAACCCACAATCGCAAACCCCAGGGTTCAGGGCCTTTTGAGCTTAAATGGGTCTTGGATTTCTAATGACCCCTAGTTCATGGTTGGGATAGTATTAAAACTTAAAATCTATACTGTACTCCTTATTGGGCTTAAGTACCCTTAAAAATGAAAAAATGTTACCCAACTATGACCTGGCCCCGGTCGGTAACAATCCTGGGCTGGGACCCGTTGTGGTCGGTGAACCTGCACCCTGTCAAGCCCAAAATCAAGCCCCAAACCTTTGGGATGTTCCCCTTAGACTAGCAGTCCTTAGTCGGGATTAGAGTACCCCCTATTCTAGTCCCTACTAAGGACTGGTAGAAGGGTGAACATCCCAACCCATTTCAACAAGCTCTATAAACTCTGATCAGTTTGAATCTGGATACCCTGAGGCCAACTATCGCCATTGCGCTGCACAACATGCCTAAATCCTAAACACTAAGCCTAAACCCTAGGCCCTAAACCCCTAATCCCTAAACCCTACAAACCCTACAAACCCTACAAACCCTACAAACCGTAGAAATTCTAGAAACCCTAGAAACCCTAGAAACCCTAGAAACCCTAGAAACCCTAGAAACCCTAGAAACCCTAGAAACCCTACAAACCCTAAACCCCAAATCCTAAACGCCCAACTTGAAAGCCCTGACTCGCAAACCCTGGGCCGCGTGCCTTCCCCAGTGAGCGCAGCCCCGGCACTTGGCGCTGCGGGGCCTTTTGGGCTATTAGGGCTGGGTTTAGGGTTTAGGGTTTAGGGTTTAGGGTTTTAGGGTTTTAGGTTTTTAGGGGTTTAGGGTTTTAGGGTTTTAGGGTTTTAGGGTTTGAGGGTTTGAGGGTTTGAGGGTTTGAGGGTTTGAGGGTTTGAGGGTTTGAGGGTTTGAGGGTCTGAGGGTTTGAGGGTTTGAGGGTTTGTGGGTTTGAGGGTTTGAGGGTTTTAGGGTTTTAGGGTTTTAGGGTTTTGGGGCTTAGCGTTTTAGGGTTTAGGGTTTTGGGGTTCAGGCCTATGGGGTTCAGGGCTTCGGGTTCGGGCTTAATCGGACTAGGGAGCGGCTTGAAAGCCCTTACTTGCTTTCCGGCCAGTATGCCCGCTAAGCCCTGAATATCCTAAAAGGGTTCTTTATGGCCCTAACGTTCTCTAAGAGGTTCCTAGAAAGTCCTGAAGGGCACCACCCTAGTGCCGCCTTCAAGCCAATGGTTTAGGGTTTAGGGTTTAGGTCCTCCAGCGCGCGCTGAGAATGTTGTGCCGAGACTTCGTGAGCCATGAAAATGCGATCCAGCTCAATTGCATTGAATCGGCGTGGCTGCCAGAGACACGAGATGCAAGGCGTCAAAGGCGATGTATCCTCTTGATCAGCATCGTCGAAGGAAGCAAAAGAACCTGGAGGAGGGACATGAGCATGCATCCCACTCTCGCTGTGATTCGCCGGAGAGGATTGCAGCAGGGAGCACGGGCCTCCATATTTGGCCAACATGTCATTGCAAAATCGTTTCCGAACATCACGAGGGAGCTTGCAAAGTTTTCTTGCAAAATCACGTTGTGCTCGTGCTTCCACGCTCAGAAGGTACAGGGCTTCAGTTTCCGGTAGATCATCCATATCAGAAGTGCCGAGACGTGCAAGCAACTACGACACCGTAGCCCAGAACCTTAAACCCAACCCCAACCCTATCTACGTAAGTCATAAGCAAACAACCTGCACCAGCGAGTGCGCCGCAAGCGGGGCCATAAAACCTTTAAGACAACCTTAAGGCCCTGAAGCCTGCAACCTTCACGCTTAAACTGGTCTATAGGGCTCAATGAGTTCAGGAACCCCCTAAACCGTTCCCTGAAATCCCAAAATGAACTAATACAGCCTGAAGGCTCAGTGAACCCAGCAGTGTGCCGGGGTGGCCAACGTCACTGACTGCACCCCTCAGCCACTCAACCCGCTAGGACTGGAACCGCAGCCCGATGTTCAGCCGACGTTGAGGTTCAACATTTCAGGCCTGCGGGATGTAGGAATGCCCAAGGTTTATCAAGCTTATGATGATGATGATGATGACTATTATTATTGTTACTATTATTATTGTAGATAGATAGATAGATACATAGATAGATATTTTTCGGGTTTGAAGATGAAGGTTTCGGTCCATGGTCTGGGATTTAGCGTTCGGGTTATCGGTCCTCCGGCTGCGGCCACGGAAGCAACAGAGCAGTCGCGGAGGGCGAGCGCCCTGCGTATGCTCACTTCCGCTGGAGCGGATCGGCTATAACTAAATAACTACAATGACAACTGGCTATGATTTTGTTTGGCTACTTAAAACCCTACGTATAGTTACCCATGAACCTTCAACTAGCCCTAAACCCTAAACCCTAAACCCCAAACCAGGGCTGCGGGGTTTTGGAAGATGCCCACAACCGCTTGCAGTGACTGGCCATGCCGATAGATGCCGAGGACCTAAACCACACGCCTCGTATCCCCCGTGATATTAAGCACATCCTCCCCCCCCCCCCCAAACCACCCAAGTTGATATTGGAACAGCTACGTGAAGGTTCAGGGGTAGTTTTCGGTAGGGTTATAAGTACCCTGAAACATGTTTAAGAACCCGTGATCACTATGTAGCTACCCGACTTATAGCCCACTTAAAAACTATACCCCTGAACCTCCAAGTAGCTCTAAACCCTAAACCCTGAACCCTCGACCCGAAACCCCGCTTCTACCTACCCTTGAGGGAGGGGGGGGGCTGTTGGTGAGAGAGACTGATGGAGAGTTGCAGCTCATGGACCGGAGCGTCCCGAAACCCTAAACCCTGACAAATAAGCTTCAGGGTTCAGGGTTCGGGGTTTAGGGTTTAGGGTTTCAGATTTGGAACGGCATTCAGCCCTTACGAATGTTCAGGAGTCGGGGCTAGAGAGAATGGAGTTGGACATCGGCTACCAAACAACTTGAAACCCAACCAGGGCACGGTGAAGGGTCCTTAGACCCCAAAAGGCTTCTAAACACCACCAAAATCCAGGCCTTTCCAAAGGCCTGACATTTCAGCTGTACACTCATCAACACCAAAACCCTCGGACCCGAAACTCTGGACCCTTAAATCCCAAACCCTGAGCCCAGAACCCCCTAAAACCCAAAAAGTCGAAGCCCTCAACAAGGGCGTGTTCGGGCCCACCCCATTGAAGGCTGTAGGGCTCAGAGATACGAACCCTCTACAGCCTCTTTAGGAAGCATTCCCGCCTGCGTCTCCCGTCCACGCCTGCAAGCACAGAGGAATTCAAAACCGTACTCTCTGAGAACCCTAAGCCCTAATCTGCTAAACCTGATGTCGAAGGCATATGTCGGGGCGCTTAACATCCAAACGACTAAGACCTATAATCTGCTGTCGATGGCTTGGTTGCCTTCGGCTTTTGAAAAGTGTGAAACAGACTAACCAGACTGTCTCATGCCGACTAAAGCATCCTCATTCTAGGTGCTGGGGCAACGAAAACAACACCCTTGCAAGAAGTTTAACTTTTTAGTTAGCTGTCCCTAAGGGACTATAAAAACCAACAAGAATTAAGAATTGCTTCCAGGTACCCCTTCGTGACTGTCAGAGACCTACGAGCATGGCATAAAGCCACCTCGGGGTGTTTTGGAATGCCGGGGCTTCAGGAGTAGAACAGGACACGTGACCCTGGGGTTGGATTTGGGGGCTTGGGGCAAGTAGGCTTTGGGCTATGTCTGGTTTGAAGTCTAGAAATTTACATAAGTTAAAGGTTTGGGAGCGAATTTGATAGCTGTCATCAGAGCCCAAACCTTCTCTACAGCTTAGGGGTTGGAGCGCCGGCGTTGGCTCTGGGACCACGTGTATCAAGGTGCAAGATGGGAACCCCAGCTGTCGAGCATACTGCAGGAAGGAAGAAGCCTAAACCCTCAACAATCCTGAAATTAACAAGACCCAACCCAAATAAGATCCTGCAAACAAAATACTCGGATATTTATAACTTCCCTCGCGCACCTGCGCCAGCACCTGCCCGAAAGATCGTGGCCTAAGGCTGCAAGTCTTTGAGTTTAGGGTTTACGGCAAAGGGTCTGAGAGGTTTAGTGCCTGTGACTGTGAGATTCAAGTATGAGAGTCTACAGTTTTCGCAGGCTGTCTTTCCGAGCTTCGGACAATCGACTGCATGTTTGAGGAAGACCAAGACTTGCTCCGACGCAGGTGCAGCATGGTCCGCAAGGTTTCGAGGTTGAGGGGTTTGGGGGGTGCTAGGGGTTGTTCTGCGTTCATGGTGCTACAAGACCGACCGAGACTTCATCCGCAATGCCACCGGATACTCTATGATGACTTGCCCTAAACCCTAAACCCTAAACCCTAAACCCTAAACCCTAAACCCTAAACCCTAAACCCTAAACCCTAAACCCTAAACCCTAAACCTAAACCCCCTACAATCAGGCCTGGATCCGGCTTTGCTCTGGGCTTCCTGCCCCTCGTCGGCCTTGCGCCCGAAGGCCGAGAGACGGCCTCTGCACTCTGACATCCCAAACCAATTGCGGGTTTAGGGTTTAGGGTTTAGGGTTTAGGGTTTAGGGTTTAGGGTTTAGGAATTGAATTCAGCCCTAAAACCCGCAGTAACCATACAATAATAACGGCACTATTTTTTTGGGGGGGTTGGTTACTTGTTAAAGGAACCTGGACCCAAAGAAAGGGAAAAGGGGGTACCACTGGCTACCAAGCCCGGAGCCAATTCCACAACAGAACCAACCATCAAGTCTTCGCAGCGAGCTTTGCGTAGCCACCCAATTGCAAGAGCAACGCCAGGATCCGACAGCAAGATCAGAACTGCGCAGGTCTTACGCAATTTGCCTACCACTTAAGCTCTGCCATTTTTGACGGGGGTAGGGTGTTCCTCATTCCTCTTGGAGGTTCATGGGTAGTTAGAAGTAGGGATTATAAGTACCCTACGCAAGGCGAAAAGTAGAGCTGCCGAACCTCCAAGATTGGCATGTAGGATGCACATGTCAGAACTCAGGGCGACCCTTCAAGGCCTTCGTCGTCTGCATTGGCATCGATCAGGCTCTGGCGGGCTTCCAGCGTCTCCGCGAGGGACTGCCTAACCCAGTTGCGGCTGCTTAAAGTGATGAATTAAGTATCAGCTCATTCTATGCGCCCCAGGACCCTGAACCTAGGCCCAAACGCAGACCGCGCTGATGTAGGGGGCCTAAATAATTAGAACAGAGTTTTGGGGGTCATTCTAGTATTATTGATATGGGCACCAGAACGGAATACGATAAGCAATGATTCCGACCCATATATTAACCCTTAAACGCTATTCTCCTCCCCCGACTCTCCCCGGCCTAAGCGGACGACCAGCGCGTGGACGGCTGAGGATCCTCGACATGTGCGCAACACCCTAAACCCCTAAACCCTAAACCCTAAACTTAGTTTAGGGAGCTTAGGGAGCTCAAGGTGGGCGTGGGTGTGATTGATGTTGAGATGCGCTGGAGCGGGAGCTGTGTTGGGTGTAGCTACGGCTCTGGGAGTGCATCTTGAGCCTCAGGGCACCACCCTAGCTGCACATCCTCGCGTTTGAGTTGTCTGAATAAAGTCTCGAAAGGCGAGCGCGGTACGTTCTGGCTTTTGGGGTGGTCCGATGCAGCTGGGGCCTTTCTTGGGAAGGGTTCGAGAAGCATCGAGAAAAAGAAAGCTGCTGCAAGTCCTGCCATGAGAGCGAAGTGCTACGATGCTCCAGCGGTAGGGTTCGTAGGCTGCATTGGAAACGAAAGACAAGTGACGGGCTCTTGTCAGGAAGACAAACTCTTGAACGGCTCTGCTCTGAGCGCACGAAACCACGAAAGAACAGGAAACAGACCTTGCGTGCGACCATGGGGACGAAAAGCTGGAAACCTTACGCTGCCTTACACCCCCAATATTCAACCCCCCCCCCCTCCCCCTGTACGAAAACCTCCGGGAGACGATGAAGCCCTAAACCTCCAACTGTTGCATGCATGGCGCTCGTCGATAGCCCCAGCCACCAAGGATGCGCTGTCTGACGGGAGGAAGGCCTGCACGTTCGTGAGCCTTTATGAAGCGTAACCCTAAACCCTAAACCCTAAACCCTGAACCCTGAACCCTAAACCCTAAACCCTGCCCAACTTGATGTAGCAAACTAGGGGGCCAGCTTCTCTAGAACTACCATCCCAGCTTGGGGACCCCCATATCAAGAGCCAGGGACCCGAGCAAGCACCGTGTCTGCAGGCCTTTGGCCTTAGGCTCCCAAGCCCTTAGCCCTACCATGACGATGAATATGATTGTTCTCATTATTGTTTGTTCCCAGTGTTGTTGTGACAAAAGTGGTTCTTATGGTTAATTATTCTTGTCATTATGACTATTATCAGTTCCACGGCTAAGGAGTTGCTGATTTCTGGCAAACGACGACGACAATGCGCATTTGAGACCTAGCTTGAGACCTAGTATTCGTAATTCATACTATCAAATATGATACCTTTACATGCCCCATGTTCATTGCCTGCGCTTGTCGTAGTAGTTCAAAATTCCGGTTAGTTCTAAGTTGTGACTTTGGTGGTTCTTACAACTTGAGTACTATCAGTTCCATGGCTAAGACCCTAAACCCTAGACCCTAAACCCTAAACCCTAAACCCCAAACCCTAACCCTAAACCCTAAACCCTAAACCCTAAACCCTAAACCCTAAACCCTAAACCCTGACTCAAAAGGAGCTCTGAACAAACGGCGCCCTCACAGCGGCAGTCCTCCGGCGGCTCCTCCTCCTTCAAACAATGAAGGCACGGCTCTGATGCTGAGTAGGGTTTAGGGTTTAGGGTTTAGGGTTAGGGTTCAGGGTTTGGGGTTAGGGCTGTGCAGGGAAGGGACCCTAAATCAAAGTAGGTGACTATTTGGGTCACCTCAAACATACCTTCAAGATAAAAAAAGAAAAAACACGCTTCGGGCGGCATTTCAAGCCTTGGGCTTGCAAGGGCTTTTCTTAGAGGGTCTTTCACTCGCCGATTTGGCGCATATTATGTTTTTGGATGGGCTTCTTTGCTCCATTGATGTTGAATTGTTGAAATCGGCACGAGTCAAGCTCCAAGTTTTCAGCGTGGGAGGCGGCATCAAGTCCAGCGCCGCTCTTGCTAGGCCTTTCGCCTAGTGTCTGAACTCAGGATCATCGCGCGGCGCACTGCATCGCTGTGCGCGTGCATTCAGACAGCGAGAGATATATACCTTCAAGATACCACTTGCAAAAGGATCTTGCATAGAAGATGAAACCCACACTCCTCTGAAACCAATGCGTGTTCTGGGCTTCTGGTGGTTGAGGATCGCATCCCGCAGTGGCAAGAGCAGTCCCGAAACCCTCGCACTGGGTTTAGGGTTTAGGGTTTAGGGTTTAGGGCTATAGGGAGTCCCGGCCGCCTCCTTCTTCCGCAGAGGCACTGGTAACACCGGCTCCTGACGCAGCCGCCAGCAACCGGCTCTCTCGGGCATAAGGGTGTCGGGGCTTACCTGAGGCTAGGGTTTAGGGTTTAGGGTTTGGGTTTAGGGTTTTAAGTTTGGGGTTTAGGGTTTAAGGTTTGGGGTTTAGGGCTATTCAGGGTTCACCAATTCATATGGTAACGAGCTCCCAGCCCCCAAGGCCCCCCAAATTGGTTGAGGATTATGGTTCCCTCCCCTATCCCTTTGTGGAGAGGTTGCGGGGTTTAGGGTCAGGGTTAATAGCGCTTAGCCTGGGATTTCAGCTTTCGGTTTCGTGGCTTGCGTTATGGCAGGGTTTAGAGGACTTAGGGTTCAAACCACCAGTTTAAGTTAAGCAAGTATAGAGGGGAGAGGAGGAGAAAAACCGAATCTTAAAAATGGACCCGACTTGGCACCCTGCACCTGCATCTTCCTTCCCCGCAGGTGACGCAGGTGGCCTACTAGTAGGGCCTACGTTTCTGCCAGACCGGCTGGTTGCAGCCACGCTTGCGGCATGACTTGAGTTCTTGCTTGGATGCGATCCTGGAGCACGAAATGCGCGAATGGGGGATCAGATATGGGGTCGTGCAGCCTTGCTTTGACACTTAGGCTGATAGGCCTGCTGCCTCTGCTCTTGTGGCAGTTTATCGGCGCAGCTGATGAGCTGCATGGGTTTCTTGATTAGGTTTAGTGTCGAGGCTCGTACCCTGTGTACAGCTTTCTGGCACTCGCTTGGCCTCGGCGACTTCGCCGAAGGCCTCTTCCAAGAGGCTTTGTTTGACCAATGTGCCGGCATCCCCAATGCTCTATACGTGCTGTGTTTCATTGCTTTCAGTGCATGCTTGTGAACTTGTGTTCTTGAGCGTCGGCAGGTCACTGTTCTTAGAACCAGGCGTGGGTGCACTCTGGACAGAAGGCCAGCAAGCGAACGAATCTGTGTCAGAGCTCACCGCCTCAGGCAGCTGGTTCCTGCTTCCTGACTCTTGACACGGCCGAATGAGGACGAGCCATCCTCTCGCTTACATGAACCGTGCAGAGCCTCGCGCTTTTTCGGGGTCGGATTTGATGCAAGGTGCAGTGAGCCGCCCTGAGGAATAATACGTTTCAAGGTCTGGAAGCGAAATTGTCACAACAAAAACAGCCCAAAGCCCTGACAAGGTTGCTACTTACCCCCCGCAAGCAGCTGCTTTAAGGGGTTTACGGCCTCGGGATGAAGCCGTCCCAGATCTTCGGTAGCCCGTAAAACGCACTTTTGTACCCCTCAGTCCATGTACGGAAATCTACCAACAGCTAATGCTTGTGGGTTCCAAACCCTTTTGAACTCTCAACCCTGAAACCTACTTGGAGCTTCATGGCTAATCAGAAGTGGTGTTATAAAAAAGATATCTGGTGATAACCTTGTTTAGGGGTACTTAAGAACCCTACTCATCACAACCCATGACCCTTCTTCAAGGTACTCCTGCAGCCTTGCCATAAATTCAAGATCCACCCGGGCCTGTTTGGGCGGGGGCGGAGGGGGCTTGCCAGCGCCGCCGCTGCTCCCCCGAGCAGGTCGGGGCCTCTTTTCATGTCCAGGAGATTCCAAGTGACAAATTATGAAGGCTTGGGGCGTGTTGAAGCCCTAAACCCTAAACCCTAAACCCTAAACCCTAAACCCTACACCCTAAACCCTAAACCCTAAACCCTAAACCCTAAACCCTAAACCCTAGCACTTCCTTTTTCAAGAGCACTGCAATAGCACGGCAACAGCGTTCCAACAGCACCCCAAGAGCAAGCCAAGAGGAATCCAAGATAAACATGTTAGTATCGGTCGAGCCCGGCGTTCGTCCGAGAAGCTGCTTTCAACCCGCACTTTCCCCCTATAGACCTGCAATGTTTTAAGATTTTTGGTCTAAAAGGTAGCTCCAAAGAAAAGCCCGCCATGAAGAAACCAAAGTCCTGTCCTAGCACCGCAACGCCGAACAACCCCCCAACATTGTGGAAAATGCATCAAGCTGACGGGGCCCTAAAGCCTCATGTTTTACCTTAAGGGTTCAGGGCTTGGAGTAAACCCCAAAACCCAAAACCCCAAAACCCCAAAACCCCAAAACCCCAAAACCCCAAAACCCCAAAACCCCAAAACCCCAAAACCCCAAAACCCCAAAACCCCAAAACCCCAAAGCCCCAAAAACCCTAAAACCTAAATCGCGGAGGCCCCTGCGGAGAGGCGGGGAGCGCTTCCGCCACTTCTGCTGGTGCCCTGGCGCGAGAGGTGGAAGCGCAAGGGATTAGGGTGGTTTAGGGTTTAGGGTTTAGGGTTTAGGGATTAGGGCCTTGGGCTTAGGGCTTAGGGCTGAGGGTTAGCATCTGAGTGGTAGCCCAGTGGTAGCCCTTTGCCCTGTTTTGGGCGTTCTAGCCTTCGTACAGTAACCAACCACAAAAAGGGTACCCATATATATATATATATATATATATATATATAGCGAAATGGCTGCTGGGCTATCAAGCCACTGCACAGCATGGTATTTCTATCCATTATACCTCAAATAAAGGTTCCTTTTCAGGGGGCTCTTGCGCGATGACCCCAAAATCAATTTAATTTGGACTCCCCGCCCATGTTGTTTTGGAGGTCGGGCTTGGTGGCTGGAGAGGAAGAAGGTTAGGGATGGGAGTCTAGCGGGTCAACTGGGTCCCTAAACCCTGAACCCTAAACCCTAAACCCTGAACCCTAAACCCTAAACCCTAAACCCCAATTCAGGGCACCACCCCAAATGCTCACCAAGCTGCGGTGGAGCTGAGGTCGGCGAGCCAACACTTTGTGGAGCGGACAGGTCCTGCGGCCTTCAGCTTGGAGGTTGTCGTTTTTGGGGCTTAGGGTTTACTGTAGGGTTAGGGTTTCGGGTTTAGGGTTTAGTTTTTAGGGGCACTAAACCCTGCTTGGAGGTTCATGGGTAGTTATGAGTAGGGTTAGTTGGAAAACTGTACATATCACTTACAACCCTACTCATACCTTCCCATTCCTTCACCCTAAACCCTAATTCCTAAACCCTAAGCCCTAAACCCTAAATCCTCAACTTCCCTAAGCAAAAAACCTAAACTTCCCTCAACTTCCTCAGCTTCCTCAAGCACACAAGGGACAAAAAACAAGAGAAAAAACAAAAAAGAGCGAGACTCGGGCAACTCGGGGCTCCAGGATGGGCCATTGGCGAGGTCGAGCCTGCTTTGGAGGTTCGGGGTTTAGGGTTTAGGGTTTAGGGTTTAGGGTTTAGGGTTTAGTTTAGGGTCCGCCGACCCTGGCGGCGTGTTGGATGGGAAAAGGAGGTGAAAACCTCCCTCTTTCCCTCCTTTACCCCCCAAAACGCTTGGGGGGGGGGGGGGGGGGGGGGGGGGGTTGGTGTGGGGGGGGGGGGGTGGTGGGGCGGGGGGGGGGGGGGTGTAGGTTGGGGGGGTATGCGGGGGTGTGGGGGGGGGGGGGTGGGGGTGGGTGTAGGGGGGGGGGGGGTTGGGGTGTGGGGGGGGAGGTGGGGGGTAGTGGGGGGGGGGGGGGCGGGGGGGGGAGGGTGTGGGTGTTGTGGGGGGCGTTTTAGGGGGGGGGGGGGGGGTCGTTTTGTCGGTTTTGGGGTTGGCACCACGTCAGTTTCGGTCGGCCGGTTGTTTTTTTTTTTGGTTTTGTGCATTTGTTGTGCACTTCGGCGGGTGTTTGCACTGTGCACCAATTTTTGTCGTTTTCGTAGAGGACCGCGCCACCCGCACAGCGTAAACAGGCGGTTCAGCACAGGGGGGTAGGGGCGCCCTCAGCAAAATCAGCGTTTTCGGCCCCCCCACCCCCCACCCCCCTCCCACCCCCCCACCCCACCCCCACCCCCGCCCCACCCCCCCACCCCCCCCCCCACCACCCCCCCCACCAACCCCAACCCCGGACACCCCGAACCCCCCCTGCCCCCCCCACCCCCCACCCCCACCCCGTGTTTTGTCGCCCCCTCACCCCCCCAAACGTTTCACAGAACTCTGCCGAGCAGGCTGGGATGATCTTCGAACCATGCGAGCGGACCTCTCAACTATGCTCCAGCGGGGTCGGCGGCTTGAGCCGGAGGCTCTTAAATCCGGCCCCCGCGCCGCCCGTGGTCCAGGGCGGAGCCCGCGTCGCACTAAAGCGCTAGCTTTAAGGGGCGAGCGCCCGCGCCGACCCCGCCCAAAATTGCTTCAAATTCGCGCGGGGCCCTTCGGGAGGCCTCCAAAACGGCATCCAAGGGGACGCAACACGCGGTGGTGCGAAAAGCACGAAAACCTCGTAAAAACCATGGGTTTTTACGAAAAACCGAGGCCACAAAACACCCGCAGCACTCCATTAAACCCTCACGGGCGCGCATCATCGGCCCAGCTTTTCACATGGGGCGCGCGCCAGGCCGAAACCACGTTTTTCAAGGTTTGGGGGGGGTACCGGAAGCCCAAAACCAGGCGAGCATCATGAGCATCAGCAGCCCTGGCCCGCGGGCCCAAGGCAATAAAAAATGCTGAAAAACGCTGAAATCACCGTAAATACCGTGTTTTTATGAGGTTTTTCACGCGTGCCTCCGACCCCCACCCCTGTTGCCCTTGACCCGCCCCCAAAGTGCGCATCATCGAAACCCACGTCCGGGGGGGGGTCTGCTGATGCTGCTGATGCGCGGGGTCCGGGCGCATCATCGAGCCATCGCTTCTCATGGGCTTCGTGGGGGGGTCCGGGCCGACGGCCCAAAGACCCAGCTGATGCTCATGATGCTCGGTTTGGGGGGGTGTCCCAACAGCAGAAAACCTCGTAAATACCGAGTGTTTTGTGGGTCCACGTAAAAACGCCCCTAAAATCGCTCATTTTACGCGCTCGAACGGCTTCGTGCCTACAAAACACCCGAACAGCAGGACCCCGAATGCCCTTAAGGCCATTCGGGGTCTTGCTTTTGGGGGTTTCGTGGGCACGCAAGCGTTCAAGCACATACAATCGGCGTGTTTAAGGGGGTTTTGGATGGCCTGGGGGAGGCCGCTGATGCTCATGATGCTCCCTTTCCTGGGTCCCAAAAGGCTTCCCAAGCCCAAAAACACGTGTTTACAGCGTTTTCTAAAGGTTTTTCGAAGGCAAAACGCATGCATAGAATGCTTTTAAGGCCCCCAAACCAACCCCACTGATGCTCCTGATGCGGGTGCGCGCGCGCGCGCGCGGCGCGCGCGCGCGGGGGGGGGGGGGGGGGGGGGGGGGGGGGGGGGGGGGGGGGGGGAGGGAGGGGTGGCGAAGGCAGGAGAAAGAGAGACAGAGAGAAGGAGAGGACAAAGACACGGGAAAGAGAAGACAGTGCCGAAATTCAAGGTTTCGTGCTTTGGGGGGCGGGGGCCGGCCCGTGCCGCTAGGCCTGAAATCCGGCCCCGTGGTCCAGGGCGGAGCCCGCGTCGCACTAAAGCGCTAGCTTTAAGGGGCGAGCGCCCGAGCCGCCGACCCCGCCCAAAATTGCTTCAAATTTGCGCGGGGCCCTTCGGGAGGCCTCCGAAACGGCAACCAAGGGGACGCAACACGCGGTGGTGCGAAAAAGCACGAAAACCTCGTAAAAACCATGGGTTTTTACGAAAAACCGAGGCCACAAAACACCCGCAGCACCCCATTAAACCCTCACGGGCGCGCATCATCGACCCTAGCTTTTCACATGGGGCGCGCGCCAGGCCGAAACCATGTTTTTCAAGGTTTGGGGGGGGTACCGGAAGCCCAAAACCAGGCGAGCATCATGAGCATCAGCAGCCCTGGCCCGCGGACCCAAGGCAAGAAAAAACGCTGAAAAACGCTGAAATCACCGTAAATACCGTGTTTTTATGAGGTTTTTCACGCGTGCCTCCGACCCCCACCCCTGTTGCCCTTGGCCCGCCCCCAAAGTGCGCATCATCGAAACCCACGTCCGGGGGGGGGTCTGCTGATGCTGCTGATGCGCGGGGTCCGGGCGCATCATCGAGCCATCGCTTCTCTTGGGCTTCGTGGGGGGGTCCGGGCCCACGGCCCAGAGACCCAGCTGATGCTCATGATGCTCGGTTTGGGGGGGTGTTCCAACAGCAGAAAACCTCGTAAATACCGAGTGTTTTGTGGGTCCACGTAAAAACGTTCCTAAAATCGCTCATTTTACGCGCTCGAACGGCTTCGTGCCTACAAAACACCCGAACAGCAGGACCCCGAATGCCCTTAAGGGCATTCGGGGTCTTGCTTTTGGGGGTTTCGTGGGCACGCAAGCGTTCAAGCACATACAATCGGCGTGTTTAAGGGGGTTTTGGATGGCCTGGGGCAGGCCGCTGATGCTCATGATGCTCCCTTTCCTGGGTCCCAAAAGGCTTCCCAAGCCCAAAAACACGTGTTTACAGCGTTTTCTGAAGGTTTTTCGAAGGCAAAACGCATGCATAGAATGCTTTTAAGGCCCCCAAACCAACCCCACTGATGCTCCTGATGCGGGTGCGCGCGCGCCGGGGGGGGGGGGGGGGGGGGGGGGGGGGGGGGGGGGGGGGGGAGGGAGGGGGAGCAAAGGCAGGAGAAAGAGAGACAGAGAGAAGGAGAGGACAAAGACACGGGAAAGAGAAGACAGTGCCAAGGTTCAAGGTTTCGTGCTTTGGGGGGCGGGGGCCGGCCCGTGCCGCTAGGCCTGAAATTTAGGGTTTAGGGTTTAGGGTTTCGGGTTTAGGGTTTAGGGCTACTTGAAGGCTTGTGGGTAGCTCTGGCTCGAGTAGGGTGAGAAGTACCCTAAGGTTCAGGGTTTGGGGTTTGGTTTGGGGTTCGGATTTCGGGTTTCGGGTTTAAGGGTTTAGGGTTTAGGGCTACCTAACAGTTCATGGGTAGTTCTAAGTAGGCTACAAGCACCCGAAATAAGGTCATAAGCCACTTGTAGCTGAAGCTACCCTACTTCCAGCCTCACTTAAAACAACTCCCCGAACTTCCACGTAGGGCTGTTGATGGTGCTTCAGGCTTGAAGGGAGGGTTAAGGGTTTGGGGTTCCCTCGACCCTACACCCTAAACACCCTAAACCCTAAACCCTGAACCCTAAGCCCTAAGCACTCAGCCCTGATCCTCGTCGGGGCCTTGGGATTCTCCATGAGTGAGGCTTAAGGCTCAAGTAACAGTTCCGGTTTAGGGTTTAGGGTTTAAGGTTTAGGGTTTAGGGTTTAGGGTTTTTAGGGTTTAGGGAAAATAGTAGGACGCTATGCACGTGTTTCCTTTTCTTCTCGGGGGCGGGGGGGGGGGGGGCATAAACCCAGCCAGCCTACCTCGAACCCCACGCCCCGGTGGGAAGCACCCAAGAATCATTATATCAGTCAAGCTGGGAAATGCACGCCTTAAACTGCATGGTGAGTAATGGTGTCTTCCATGCTTCAGGGGGCATATGCCTTTCTGGGTAAACGATCTAAAGACTTGATCCCTGACCCTGGAAAGTGGAGCTTGTCAAAGTTCGGGTAAGAGCTTAGGGCTTAGGGGTTTAGGGCTACGGGTCCGAGGCTACTAACCCCTGCTCGAAACCAATTTATTTTGGACTTTTTGTTTCATCCTTATACATGTCAAACAAAGCTCCGCGCCCCGGTCGCGCCCAGAGAACTGAAGCCATTGAATACCCCAAAGCCTGCCCAGCAATCTTTCTTGGGGGTTTACGAAATTAAGGGGTACCTTAATTGGGGGTCCTTATGATAAGGGGGCCCTTTTCCTAATTTGGGGCTTACGTTGGGGGTCCCCTGTTTTCGATAAGCCCCGATAATTTTTGGCCACGCCACCCCTCTGCGGCCAACGGCCGGTTGCTCTCCGACTCCTTGGGAGCGGTGGCCGCTTGGTCCTTGCCGCGTTTCTTTGACTCGGGGGCTTTCGACATTAGGGTTTAGGGTTTACAGGGTTTAGGGTTTGGGGTTCAGGGTTTAATAGGGTTTAGGGTTTAGGCTTGAAGGTTTAGGGGGCTACCTTATTGGGGTCCTTGTTATAAGGGAATCCTAGAATTCGGGGGTCTGTACTAGGGGTCCCCTTACTTTCGCAAACCCCCACTCGAAGGCTAGCGTTCTACCCTCCTTACAACCCTTGGCAATCGCGCTGCGCAGTAGTTCTGCGACAGCACGTGGAAGTGTTGAGGGCCCAGGGCTGCAACCACTTCTTGGCCTTTCCTAGAAGAGCTCTTCTCGGCTGGTTTTAGGGTTTCGGGTTCACCTGCCTGCTTGCTGGACAAGGGCTACAGACTACACCAAACTCTCGGGATTTTTTTGGCATTCTGACACCCCTTAACCCTAAATTACTGTAGCCTGAAAGCTAAACTGCGGCTTGGCAAGGAAAGGTTAGCGGTGCAGGGCCGGCTTTGGCATGGTCACATCAAAAGGGTTCAACTGCAAGAGTCTGGCGTGAATTTACAGTCTCGGGGTTGAGATGGGGTGGGGTATGGTCGAAGAGGGTTAAGGTGGCTTTGTTCAGGGGCCAGCCTGTCTAAGGGAGGACGGCGTTTGGGTGGTTTGGGGTTTCGGTACCTTAAACCTATACCCCCCTTAGAACCTTAATCAGAATAATATTTCAATATCCTCTTGGGCTTTATATGAACAAAAAACTCCCAAGGCGGACATAGAAACCCCAACCACCATCACCACAACAGCTTCTGCATCCTCCTGCCTGGAGCACGGACTGAAGCTCTTGCTCTGTTGCTGGGAGTCCGAATGGGTTGTCCTTGCCGGGTATGCTTGCGTAAGTTGTGCCCTAAACCCTAAACCCCAAACCCTAAACCCGCCCGCCACCCCTCTCACCTCTGTTGGGGTAGGCGGGCGCACCTGCCAGGCACACTCCTGAGAGGGTCGCCTGGCTCGAGTCGCCTAGCTTGTCTCAGATACAAAGCAGTACCGGAAATTGAGGGGGGGATCCTTTTCCTGGCGCCCTGGCCCTGGCCCTGGCGCCCTGTGGCCCTGGGCCTGGCCCTGGCGCCCTGGCCCTGGCCCTGGGCCCTGGCCTTGGCCCTGGCCCTGGCCCTGCTGGCCCTGGCCCTGCTGGCCCTGGCCCTGGCCCTGGCCCTATCCCTGGCCCTGGCCCCTGGCTGGCCCTGGCTGGCCCTGGCCCTAGCCTTAAAAACCTTGGTAGGACCTCAAACCTCAAACCCTCCCACTGGCACTGATTTTTGCAATTGCGAAAACTCTTCACGCCCTGAAATTTTCTGTGAGAAGGCCCTTCGGCCCAGACCGTCCCCTGCGCAAAACCTGAGGGGGGGTCCTTTGCCTTCTGCCCACAAGTGACCTCCGAAATCAAGGGACACCCTCGGCACCCCCTCAAAGTCGCAAATGTCCGAGGCAGTGCCAGTAAGCAGGGGGGTCTTAAACCCTTCCAGTAGGCAGAAGGCTGCCAAAAAAGGCCCTGGAGCCTGAAAGGTCCGACCCCTCGCTTTGACCGCTCTAGTGAGTTTCGTTCTCTGGCCAAGTGAACTTCGGCGTGGGGGGGGGGATTCTTGCAAAACCTGCAGACTCTTCACGCCCTGAATTTTCTCTGAGAGGGCCCTTCGGCCCAGACCGTCCCCTGCGCCAAACCTGAGGGGGGGGATCCTTTGCCTTGTGCCCCCGAGTGACCTCCGAAGTCAAGGGACACCCTTGGCACCCCCTCAAAGTAGCAAATGTCCCAGGCAGTGCTCGACATGCTGCCTTCTGGCCCCAGATGATCTCCGACTTCCTAGTGTCCCAATCAGCCACTGTTCCCAAGTGACCCCCCCAAGAAATCGCCAACAGCTCGCCTCAAGTTCGGCAAGTGTTCACGACTCGCACATATCCCAAGCTTTCGCAGTGTTTTATCTTAGTGTGCTCTGAACATGTTCGATATGTGAGATTTGAATGGCTGGCTTGGCTTTGGCTGGCTCCGGTTTGGTTTCGTGATGAGTATTGTTTGGGTGGCCTCGGGGTGGGCATGTCTTCACACTTTTGCGTTCAGCTGACCAATGCTACACCCTAAACCCTAAACCCTAAACCCTAAACCCTAAACCCTAAACCCTCAGTTGCAGAAGTATACACATATGCATACGTATATATATATATATATATATATATATATATATATATATATATATATATACACATACACATACACATACATATACATATACATATATATTACATATATACACACATATGTATTTACTATATATATATATATACTTATACTTATCTTTATGTTATATTCAAATTCATATATTTGTATTTATGCTTATACTTATATTTAGATTACAATATTTATATTTATATTCAAATGTTTATATTTATACTGATATTTATATTTTTACTTATATTTATATTTATACTTATGTTGATATTTCTTTATTTATCATATCTTTCTGTGTTTATATGATGCGCTTGGGTTTTTTGGGGTTTAGGTCGCAGGGTTGGGGGATCAGCGTGCACGTGTTGTTTGTTGCGCTTTGAAGTGCTGGCATGTGTTACCACAGTTAGGACCAACATGATTCAGACCGAGAGGGCGTAGTCCACAAAGCTGCATCCAACAGGACAAACGAGGATCCTTCTTGTGCAGTTTCCGAAGGGGAACTACAGCGCCACAGTTTATATTACCTCAGGAGGAAGATTTCAAAGCTGAAAGGTACTTTACTCGACTGCTCTATAGCTCGGTTCCAGAGTAGCTACCTTGCAATAAGCTGGCTACCTTTGTCTGTTGAAACGAGCTTCTGAACGTGAAAGAGGACCCTAAACCCTAAACCCTCAACTCTAAACCCTAGCCCACTCTGCGTCCTAGAAAGGGTGAGGATCCCGAATCCCTGCGCCCTCAACGGCCAAGCAGAGGGAACACTACCCCTTAAACCCGTAAACCCCTGAGCCCTTAAGCCCTTAAACCCTTGAACCCTTAAGCCCTTAAGCCCTTGAACCCTAAACCCCAAAATCAGGGTCCCCCCTCCCCCCCCAAACTTTCCCGGATCCTTGGGAGTCTCCTGGGCGGTGCCTTCGGCCAGCCTGGGCGGTGGCCTTGTCTTGAGGCAGAGGCACCGGTTCTAGAACATGATGGTCCTTCCGGGGGGAATAGGGCTTATAGGGTTTAGTCAAGGACTTTAAGCTCCTGCATTATCCTCGCTACCAATCCCCCAACGCTGGTGTGTTTAGGATTTAAGGTTGGGGGTCCAACATTCTAAAGCCAGGATGGTGCACACTTGCCTGGGGCCTCATATGCTTCTCGCTGCGAGATTCGATGAAAATCCACAACTTGCCTTACTCAAGCCACTCCTCCTCTTCCTCCTCCTCCTCCTCCTCACAACCCCCGCACCCTGCCCCCGGCACAATCGACGAGGTCGGCACGACGATTTCGCCTCCGTTTCAGGCGACGTCACGGACGCGCCCACCTGCTGTCACCACTTGTGATTTGGGTTAGGACGTGGTCCGTTAGGCTTGCAAGATCTGGCCCAGAGAGGTTTGTAGGGGGAATAAAGGACGACTCTGTGTCCCTAGGTCCGACTGCAGCGCTTAGTGTGAAGGGCTTTTGAACCATTATGACCCTGTCATTCCTCTCTGTGTCTGTCTGCATCTAGTCGCCACACGTAGCAAGATGACTCTTCAACTCGTAAATCCCACGCCTCCAAAGAACACTCAGCACCTCGCACACGTGGAAGCCCGAAGTTGCCACACTTACAACCCCTAAACCCTATAAACCCTAAACCCTACACCCTAAACCCTAAACCCTAAACCCCAAACCCTAAACCCTAATAACCCTAATAACCCTAATAACCCTAATAACCCTAATAACCCTAATAACCCTAATAACCCTAATAGCCCTAATAACCCTAAACCCTAATAACCCTCAACCCTAAACCCTAATAACCCTACTAACCCTAAACCCTAATAACCCTAAACCCTAATAACCCTAAACCCTAAACCCTAAACCCTAAACCCTAAACCCTGATAACCCTAGACCTTGACAGCAACAGGGGGCCTCGTCTGCCTGGCGGCCTGCATCTTCTGCCTGTCTCAGGACTTAGTAGGGGTTTGGGGTTTGGGGTTTAGGGCTAGGGTTTAGGGTTTAGGGTTTAGGGTTTAGGGTTTAGGGTTTAGGGTGGTTACAAGTGAGGTTACAAGCAACTGTAGTTGAAGCTGGTCATAAACCTCTTTTTGGGCACGTCTATCCGATTTACAGGTACCCAATTAACTTTCAAGTAGGGCTTTGGTTCTTGGGGAGGGGTATCCTGAGCCCAAGGTCCACAGCCCTCTGTCACTGCAGCCTCAAACCCCCTAAGGACCTAAGGAACCGAAGTTCAAGGTGTATGTATATACATGATTTAGGGTTTAGGGTTTAGGGTTTATGGTTTAATGTTTTCGGGTTTAGGGTGGCTTTTGGTGGGTTCCTTTGGTCTCTGCTGAGCCTATCAGGCAAACGTGCGGCCCGGACACTTCGCATGGCCAAACGCCCTGACATGAAGGTATAGACGGAAACCCTGCTCCTAAAGTTGGCCTCTTGGTGAACAACGTAAAATCTAAGTAAAAGAATCGTGTAATCATATTAAGTACACGTTCAGACACGAATGAACCAGTACATTGTGATACGAATTCAACTAACTTGCCCATGGAACCCCCTGAACCCCTGCGAAGTCTGTGAAGTCTGAAGCCTACGGCCGCGGAGTGCCCGAGCAGAGGGCCAAAAACCGTCTTTTTTGTTGCCCTCCAAGCCTACGAGGCTCTAAAAAACCCTAAACTAAAAGCCCGGTGAACCCCCCTCCCCTTCCCCCCCTCACACCCCCTAAGTCCCCCGAAACCCCCTAACCCTCCCCTAAAGACCCCCTAAGCCCCCCCAAGCCCCTTTAACCCCCCAAGCCCCCCCTAAACCCACTAAATCATAACCCTGAACCCTAAACCCTAACCCCCTATAACCCTGCGGTCCCTGACCCCGCAATGCCTCTTCGCGCCTCGCCAGCGCGGCCGGCTGAACTTCAACCTTCCAAGTGGGCGCATGCGCTCGAATGGACAACGGATTCCCCCCCTCAACCCTAGTCCCTAGTCCCTAAACCCTAAGCCTCTTAACAATAATAATGATGATAATAATAAGATAAATAATAATAATAATAATAATAGTAATAAGAATAAGAATAAGAATAAATAATAATAATAATAATGATAACAATAATACAATAGGGGGCCCTTTGCGGTTTACAACAAGGCAAGGCGTAGTTGCTTTTGTTGATGCGGAGCGACCTGTTGCAGAAGGGGTTCTAGGAACAGTTGAGGCTCCTCAAACTCATTTACTCCCCTCACGAACAATAACGTCCAAACCTTTGACGTCAAAACCCAAAACCCTAAACCCAAAACCTGCAAACTCACAGCTTTTCAAAGGCCTAGATACCCATCGAGAGCTGGGGCCTTATACTTATAGGCTCTTCTTCTTACGGTTGCACATGCAACCAAAGATAGCAGTTCATCCTGAAGACCAAGTGCTGCGACAGCGAAGCCCAAGACCGGGAAAACATGGGAACCCGTGGCTGCAATTCCACAGCCGCAGCCACAGGTTTAGGGTTTAGGGTTTAGGGTTTAGGGTTTAGGGTTTAGGGTTTAGGGTTTAGGGTTTAGGGTTTAGGGTTTAGGGTTTAGGGTCTGTAGACGAGCCTGCAGAAAGGCTGGCCAGGCCTGCAAATCAAAGCTGGGTGTTAAGACCTCCCTACACCCAAGGTCTTTGTTTGACACATCGGGCTTTGCAGGTAGATGAAAAGACTTTGAAACATACTCCTTCTCGCAGTCCCAAACTCCAAGCCAGACTCGCTGCGTGAAGTTTGGCGCTGTGTAACGACGCGACCAAGGCCTTTTATAGGGAAGGATGAAATGAGGTGCCTTTCCCTTATAGAACCCTGAATAAGTATATGTAGGGATGGAAGGTTCCCTCATTCCCTAACCAGTTGTAGGTAAATCTCTAAACTCGTGACCCGCAGGCCTCTGAGCCTCATAAACCCTCAACCGTAAGACCCTAAGACCCTAAGAGTCTCAGACCCTCAAGTCCTGGACTCATCCTGAACCCTGGACCCTGAACCCTGAACCCTAAACCCCAAACCCCAAACCCCAAACCCTAAACCCTAAACCCTAAACCCTACACCCTGCACCCTTTTTGCTCTTCACCGGCCCAGTGTTGGGTGCCCAGAGCGCGCATCGATCGTGACCAGGCGCCGCCTGAGCAGGATGGTTTGGGGTGTAAAGGTTGGGTTTAGGGTTTAGGGTTTAGGGTTTAGGGTTTAGGGTTTAGGGTTTAGGGTTTAGGGTTTAGGGTTTAGGGTTCAGGGTTCAGGGTTCAGGGCTTAGGGCTTAGGGTTTAGGGTTTATGGAGGTTCGCAACCCTGAACTATAAGTGGGGTTATAAGTAGGGTAGCTATAATTAGTTCTAACTGGCTATAACCTTAGTTTAGGGTTTAGGGTTTAGGGTTTAGGGTTTAGGGTTTAGGGTTTAGGGTTTAGGGTTTAGGGTTGCGGGTTCAGCAGCTCCGGATCGAGCAGTTTATAGAAAAGACATATTTACGGCTCTTATATGACACCCACCCACCCAGAGAACCTCATATTATTCATGAAAACAAAATACAAGTATCCTCCAATCATCTCAGCTTCAAAAGGCCTATGCTTGAAACGAACGGACACAACAAAAAACACCTAACTTTGTTTGCCTCATTTTCTTGCCATTGCATCTCTTGTGCTGGCCTTGCCCGAAACGAAACCCTACATAAACCCCACACCTTGAGGAGCCAGGCCTTGAGGCCCTGAAACCCTAAACCCCAGGCCTTGACGCCCTGATACCCTAAACGCCAGGCCTTGAAGCCCTGAAACCCTAAACTTCAGGCCGTGAAGCCCTGAAACCCTCAGCTTGAGGCCTTGAGGCCCTGAAACCCGAAACCCCAGGCTGAGCATGAGCGCGCCAATTTCTGGCCATGAGCTTTGGGCCATGAACCACGAATTCATTAAGGTTTAAAGTATCATATGACAGAGAGGTTTCGGGCTTGGGGTCTAGGGTTTGCTTGGAGGTCAATTTGGGTAGTTATAAGTAGGGGTGATAAGAGCCCGAAGTAAGGTTAGATGTATTAGCTGCCCTGCTTATTCCAGATTCCGGGCATTGGAGAAAGTCGGATTGTTAATGTATGTGTATATATATGTGGTTGAGGATTGTGCCATGGGGACCAGCCCGGCCATCAGATGAAAGGCTCCAGGCATGTGGATACCAGAAGATGCTTTTACACCACGAACCTTTAGGGTTTAGGGTTGAGATTTGGGTTCAGGATTTAGGGTTCTGGGGTTTTAGGGATACATCATCTGGACAGGAAGGACTTTAATGTTACGATGCGCCAGCTTAGGTTTGTATGTAATATATGTGTATGTATAGGAGTACAAGTCAATACGTATAAACACAAATATGCATACATATATACGTACACATGCGTATGTACATGTCGGTCCAAGTCTATACGTAGGCGTCGGAGTTCGTACTGCTATGTCAGGTTGGGCTGAACATGCAAAGCCATTAATGGTGCTCGATTTTATCTGCACTGGTTGTGTTTGAAGTTGTGTTTGTACTTGTTCTTCTAAGCATGATCTGCACAATCTCGATGCTTCCCACTTATGAGCTGCACATGGGGCCCTCCTGGACTCCATTTCAACTCAGCTTGCAACCCGAAACACTACCAAACAGCGGGTTGAAAGTCCTTCCCCCAAGCGCACACGGTACAACCCCCCAAACCCTTCCCCCCCCCCACCCCGGAAACGAGAAACGAAAGAAAGAAAAATGTGGGTCATGCACAACCCCAACACCTAGAAAGCCGAAACCCCCCATCGCAGGAGAGGACCTTCCCAGTAGAGCTTCCGGCAGCTGCAGCAGCGCCAGAACTCCTCTCGGGGTCTAGAATTTAGGGTTTAGGGTTTAGAGTTTAGAGGGTTTAGGTGGCAGACTTCTTGCGCTTTCTCTTGGGGGTAGTAAGGCGCGGGACTACTTGAAGGTTCATGGGTACTTATAAGTAGAGTTAGAAGTACCCTCAAAAGGTTATGACCAATAATTACAGTTATCTTACTGAGAACCCCACTTATAACCACCCATGAACCCCCGAGTAAGGCCGGGTGATAGAAGGTTTTGCATGTAATGAATTACAAAATCCAAGCTTTCTTCGCAGCATGAGGGCCAGTCTTTGCAAGGCTCTGGGCAAAGAAAAGGAAGACGCGAGAGTCTAAGCCCTAGAAAAAACCGGCCTTCACTGGAATGTTCACGGTCAGGGCAAACCCTAAACCCTAAACCCTAAACCCTCAACTTCACAGGCAAGCCCAAGAGTTGGTCCGATACGCTTCTTAAGAACGATGCCTCGAGCGCGATACACATGCTGGAAAAAAAGTCTTAGCAACCAGTCTAAACTGGGGTCTAGGGTTTAGGGTTCAGGATTTTGGGCCTAAACCCTAAACCCTAAACCCTAAACCCTAAACCCTAAACCCTAAACCCCTAAACCCCTAAACCCCTAAACCCCTAAACCCGAAAAAACTTAAACCCGTAAACCCTAAACCCCTAAACTCCGAAGCCCTGGGCTCCGTGTAGCGTTCCACAGTGCTGGCATGCAGCTCACCTTCGACCTCCCCAGCACTGGCCAAGCGGAACTGGTGGCCATTGCAGTCCTTTGCAGATTTTAGGGGTTTGCAGGGTTTGCAGGGTTTACAGGGTTTATAGGCTTTATAGGGTTTCTGGGGGTTTATAGGGTTTACAGGGTTTATGGGGTTTATAGGCTTTATAGGGTTTTTTTATAGGGTTTAGGGTATAGCGTTCGTGCATCCCCTGGTAAGCATAGTTACCACCCCCCGAGACAGAGGCAAGAATGAGACCTGTGGTCCGTGGTTGAATGAACAGCACTGAAGGGATTGCAATTAGGGCCTGGGCAAGCTGCTTCGCCCTGGCCCTTAAGATCTCCAACCTACATTGTCTACCAGTCGCTTTTGGGGTTGAGGACTCTAAACCCTAAACCCTAAATCCTCTAAACCCTGAAGCTTTACCCCTGAAGCCTTGAAGCCAGATGCCCTGACCTCAAGTAGATGCTAGAGCAGACCATGGCCCTACCATTCCTGCAGCAATCACTGCCTAATCTGCAATAGTGTACCGCAAAAGGAAGCCCCACGCCACTCCCCCACATGCTCTTGGGAGGCTAGCCAGGCGGCTGCGCACCTGGATGCCATGCTTGAGGGATCCAGCAGGATGCCTCAGTATCGGGCTCTTGGGGCAAACCCTGTAAGTCCTAAAACCAAGCCCTAAATCCTAAAATGCACAAAGCCCCAACCCTGAAAACCCTAAAGCCCAAAACACAAAGACAAAAAAAAAACTCGCACCCTAAACCCAAACCCCAAGCCCCCAAACCCTAAACAGCCTCAAGCCCCAAGCCGTAACACCCACCAAACTCTAACAAACCTCACACCCGAATCCCTAAATCTCAAACCCGAACAATCCCCCCAAGCCCAAAACCAAAACCCAGCACCGTCATCCCTGAACCCTGAAGGGGTTCAGGCGTAGGACTCCTGGTGCCTCGATCACCATCACATAACATCTCACTATGTATACCACGTGTATCTACCCATAAATAAATAAATAAATAAATAAATAAATAAATATATATATATTTATTTATTTATATGCAAACATATATAACTATAATCATAGCAAGTGATGCGCTTTGTATCATACCATCTCATGTTGAAGCGTATTTCATGCATGCTATGATTCAGTATGTTCAATTTCATCATGCCAAAGCATGTCCCATCATATTGTTCAATGTCGTTTTTTCACTCTGTACAACATCCTATCAGATAAAACACGCTATAGTATCTTGTGTATGTGTATACATACATAACATCATATACATATACATACACATATACATATACATATACATATACAATATGTGTATTGATATCCCTATAGGCCCTCAGCACTCATATTCACCTTCCCAACTCGTTTGGGGTCTCAGGGCTGTGGGGTTGTGGGCATCCGCGGA
Organism: Symbiodinium natans; assembly: GCA_905221605.1. Lineage (NCBI taxonomy): Eukaryota > Dinophyceae > Suessiales > Symbiodiniaceae > Symbiodinium > Symbiodinium natans. Next base: position 1,069,442 of record CAJNDS010001890.1, read on the forward strand.
TTTAATGCTTGGGCTTTGGGATTTATAAAGGGGGGGGGGGGGGGGGGGGGGGGGGGGGGTGTTCCGAAGATAGGGGTGCCTTTTGAAGAGGGTTCCCATAAGGCGATGATACTATTTTGCGGGGGGTATAGACGAGGTCCCCCCAGTTAGGAAGTTGCTAAGTTCTCTTGAGACGCAGGTGTGACCGAGTCGCACTGAGCTGGAGTGGCCAGACTACGGTGAAACGAACGCCTCCAAAACACCAACAACCCGAAAGCATGAAATCCCCCCAACTCCAACACCCAACAAAGAAATGACCTGAACCCTAAACCCCAAACCCTAAACCCCAAAACCCCAAACACCCAAAACACCCAAAACCCTAAGATTCCAATCAGCTAGGATCCCCCAAGTTCTTGAGAACCCCCAGCTAGGAGAAGTAACCCGAAATTCGTTGAGCAAGCTGACCGTAGTGATCCAGGGCGTGCTTCAGCTGGGCTTCAAGGGAGCCTCTGAGATTCGGGCGGCGGCTCCAAGGGGGCTTGGGATCCTTAAACCCCAACTGTCACTCGCGGCTCAAAAAGCCACACTCTACTACTACGAATGCCCGGTGACATGGTTTTGCAGCAATGACCTCTACACCCTCAACCCTGAACACTATAAAGCCAATCGGGAATGTCAGCTGAACTAGCGAAACTTGAAACTACTCCCGCTTCCTGTTGCAAGAACCAGCTACGCCCTCAAAACCCTAATTCCTGAAACCCTAGCCCATCCAGATCTTCAAAGACTCAATTGAACTTAGAGCGGTTTCAGAAAGAGAGATACTGTGTGTGTGAGAGAGCTTTGAAGTTGAGGGTTGCCATCCACCCAGAAATACGAATTGACAGGGCTGAGGTAGCGACAAGGAGGCACTGAATCCAAGCAGCCCGAGCCCCCTTCGATTCTGGAATAGTCCCGAAACGATGTAGGGGCTCACGACTTAAGACTCAAACCCTACACCCTAAAACCCTAAAACCCAAACCCTATATGAACCCTAGACCCTAAACAACCCTAAACCCTAAACCCCAAACCCCCTAAACCCAAAACCCTAAACCCCACACCCCCGTTTCGAGGTCCGCACTTCGCGGTACGGCGCAGGCGGCAGTGTGACGAGAGCCATGGAGGAGAATCAGCTCGCGCTTCTCCTTCGTGGGCCGAAGGCTCCCGATCGGAGGTTTAGGGTTTGGGGTTTGGGGTTTAGGGTTTGGGGTTTGGGGTTTCGGGTTCCGGGTTCGGGGGGTTGGGGTCCGGGGTCTGGGGTTTGGGGCTTGGGGTCTTGGGGTAAGGTTGGAGTTGAGGGGGCTACAGCATCCAGATTCTGAAGCACAAAACCATGTCATCGCCTGGGCCTGGCAATGCCTCACAATGCAAAGCTAACTTGGTTGAGCTAAACAGGGCATTGTGCCAACCGGGCTTCGGGGCTTTAGGAGGTTTCGACTTCTTGGCAATGACTTACATGACAGTTCAAGGTCCACTGACTCTAATGAGACGGATGCTACCTAGCATCTCAAGCGACCAGGGACATCCCTTGCCGGAAATAAGAACTGCAACAGGAAAAAAACCCTAAACCCTAAACCCTAAACCCTGTAGAACCAGGCTACATATTTCAATTTAGCTCCCGCAAATTTCAGCAACCCGGAGAGATTCGCAAGCTCCTCCGCGGCCAGCGCGGCTGCGTCTGCAATGCTGTCCTGGTGAAAGGGAAGCAGCGACTGCGCATGGGTGGTTACGGCGGACATGCGGATTTTCAGGGTTGCAACCCTGAAGGGGCGTCGATCTTTGGGATGATTTTGGTTCGCTGCTTGTGGGGGGTGCTTTTGAGATCTATGGATATGGGTAGGTTCAGGGCTAAGGCACGATCCAGCTCAGCAAATGCCCGCACGTCAACAGACTATCAGTAGCCCTGTCAAACTCATTGAGTTCGATTACAGACTTGCAACAACTGAACCACAGGCCCTTGCAAACTCAGCTTTCATTAAAACGAATACAATGCTACCAGCTTCGTACCTATCATCAGAACAAAACACACTAAGAGTAGCTGAGTGAACAAACGTGTTTAAGCCCTTATTGGCTTCTCGGAGAAGTTGTCTGTCTGAAGAAAAGCTCTCATACCAGGAGTTTGCAGACAGCGGCAGGCTTCACTTCTTGGGCCTCTATCTTGGTATCTTCGTTGCGGTTTAGGTTGAGTTGAGGGCACCCCCGGTGTTTGAGCCGAAGCCCCAAAACATAGTCTATCATAGTCTCTAAACCCTTTAAAACCTTGAACCCTCTAAGCCCAATCACAAAACCCAGCTTGGGGCGAGCGTCCACGATGGCCGTGTCAAAGCCGGCAAACCGCAGCCGGCGGCCAAGCTTGACCTTTTAAGAAAGAATCGCCAGTTTTGGGGGGTTAGGCTCAGGTAAACCCTAAACCTATCTAAATCCTGAACCCTGACCCCTAAACCCTAAACCAACCACCATGTCAGACCCCCTTTTCCCTGTTTCACTTGGTGAGCTACGGGGATGCTGTGCTGAGGCTCTTCCAAAAGCACGGTCCTTATTTGGGCCAGTTTCGGGTTTAGGGTTTAGGGTTTAGGGTTTAGGGTTTAGGGTGCCTACTGAGAAGGGGGAGACTAGACGATAAGAGCGCCATGGAAAACCCAGATGAGGCTTGGGGATCAAGCACTTAAGACATCAACCAGCTCGACTTGATTAACAAGAGTCTTTCCTCCCCATAGAACCTTAATAAAATCGTTTAATATCCTCTTGGGCGGCTAAATATAAAAAAAAATAATTTCCAAGGGGGATATAGGAGTCTGCTGGGCATCCATGGTTCAGGGTTTCTCCAGATTTAGGGTCTAGGTTTTAGAGTTCACAATGTCTCAGGCACATACTCGGAGCCAAGGGTCTTATGAGGCCGCTGCTCTCGAGCCTGTTTCCAACAAAAGTTCGAAACTCCGAACCTCGAAGTGCTAAGCGACCTTTCTCGCAGTGGCAACTGAAGGAAGAACCCTATCCAGGAGTTTGTCCCCTGCGCGATGCGTGGCGCTTCGGGCATGTTCTTGGTTGGCTCATGTTGTGGGTTTTGGGTTGCACTTCATGCGCAAGCTTTCACAAACCCGTACCTATCTACGTACACCCTGGTACGCACGGCAAAATGGCTCAGGGTTTCCCAGAAAGTCTTTTGGTCCTTCAAGCAGATATCCACCCTACGAGTTGGGTTTAGGGGCTAAGGTCCTTACACCCTAAACCCTAAACCCCAAACCCTAAACCCCAAACCCTAAACCCCAAACCCTAAAACCCTATACCCCAAACCCTAAACCCTAAACCCTGAAAGCCTGAACCGGGGAGAGCCGCAACCCCAAGTCTCCGATCCTTGGCTTCCCAGCCAAACTCCCGGGTACGACGAAGCGCTGATGGCTTCCTCGATATCTTGGTGGGTGAAAAGGTGGGGTTTAGGGTTTAGGGTTTAGGGTTTAGGGTTTAGGGTTTAGGGTTGCTTTGTACATTACTTAGGGTGGGGTTTAGGTTAAGGGTTGCTGTTGCTTAGGGTACATGTAACCCGACTTCTGACCGCCCATGCACCTCCAAGTATAGGGGGCCCGAAAAGCCCACATCAACAGAAGAATTCTGCAAGCATGGTTTTCCAGAACCCCCCTTATGGGGGGGCCCTTATACCCCGATAGTAGGACCCACATGTTTATGCGGTTTTTGGGCCCCGAAAAATGGCCGGCCAAAAGGCTGGAAAGACACTTTCTGTTCAGACACCCAATTAAGGCTAAGCTCATGACACCCTATGGCTAGAACTCTCACAAAGACCTGGAAAAGGGCTTGCGCTGGGGGTTAGGGCTGAGGCTTTGAAGTTAAGCGTGTAGGACTGGGGGCATATATGGGATGTAATACAGGAGCCGGAAGAACTACCCCAAACCGTGGACTTAAACGGGGCCTTGGCCTTGGTAGCCCAGCAACCATCTTCTGAAAAGAGTACTATACCCTTTTTTGGGTTGGTTGCTTTATAAGGGAACCCAGAACAACAAAAGGGCAAAGGGTACACCACCGGGCTACCAAGGGCCTAAACTTGATTTGGAACTCGATCTGTCCTCGAGGCAATTGGGGTGTGGCCACTCGCAGAGCCCGCTGCGGCTGGTTGTCAGCCAACCTCGTTCCACCGCCTAAACCCGAAACCCTAAGCCCGCAACCGAAATGGAATGCCCTCAACGGCCACCATGGTCTGTTTTTGGGTACCCTAAGTAGACGGTATAGGGCTTTAAGGGAGTGAGAGCTCCAAAAAGGATCACAAACTGTAAGCTCAAACATGGACAGGAACCTTACGTAGGCTCTGCGCGCCATTGCCCTAGCCCCGAACCCCAAAAAAGCCGTGTGCCTTGCAGGGTTGGAAGCCTTCTCCTCAGGCTTGAGTAGGGGACTGAGTGGCTTATAGGGTTGAAGAGCCTTGAAGAGCCCAGGTCTGAGGGCTTCATCTGCGGTTTCAGACTTCGGCTTTGAAACACGACAACCCTGTAGGAGACGCAAGGGACCCCTTGTCGGCTTCCATCCCCTGGGCTTTTTGCGGCCTTGCAGGGAACCTAAGCCCGAAAAACCAAGCTTAAACCGATGGAATCCTGAGGGAGTCCTTCTGCAAAGGCATGTAGTTCAACATGGCATGGAAGAAGCGATGGACAAAAAAGATACTTCTTAAGGGAACCTCATGTCAAAACCGCAAGGGTAACTAGGCGTAAGCCTCAAGGCAAGCTACCTCAGTCTGGTGTTGCGTTGCATCCAAGGTCGAGCGTGATGCGCGGGAGCCTACTGTAAGGCTCAGTTGCAGTCATAAGCAGGGTTGTAAGTATCCTAGAGAAGGCTATAACCAGTTCTGACATTAGGCACCCTGGTCTAAACCCACTTCCAACTACCCATGAACCTCCTGTAGCCCTAAACCCTAAACCCTAAACGCTAAACCCCAGACCTTCAACCCTAAAACCCTTGAAGTTCAGGGTTTCGGGACCCGGGTCCTGGCGCTTTGGGATGGCAATGCGCAGCGTTAAGCTCCGGCTGCCCGCACCTCGCCGACATGAAGGTGTGGAGGGTTTAGAGTAGGGTTTAGGGTTTAGGGTTTAGGGTTTAGGGTTTAGGGTTTAGGGTTTAGGGTTTAGGGTTTAGGGTTTAGGGTTTAGGGTTTAGGGTTTAGGGTTTAGGGTTTAGGGTTTAGGGGGTAGGGCTGTGTGGAGTGTGGAGTGTGCAGAGCGTAGCGTCGGGTTGTCTAGTATTCAGTGTTGGAGTTTCGTATGGCTTCGAAGATGAAGCTGTGCAGGGTTTGCAGGGCTCAGGGCTTGTTGCGGGTTTAGGGTTTAGGGTTTAGGGCTTCTTGGGGCCCTTAAAAGCCTACAGCAAACTCGGTGAACCCTGTTAATCCTGATGGCCCTGCAGGTCCCTCCTTGCACTGCGGGATCCTGACCCCTATAAGCCTAAAACCCTAAAAAGACCTTTTAGGGTTTAGGGTTTAGGGTTTAGGGTTTAGGGTTTTGGGTGTAGTGTTTAGGGTTTAGGGTTTAGGGTTTAGGGTTTAGGGTTTAGGGTTTAGGGTTTAGGGTTTGGGAAACCGTCCAACAACCCTAGCTCCCCCAACTACCTCTACAACCCCGAAACAAGGCCTCTGGCCTTCGGTGGCACGGCTTGTCTGGTGCAGGACGCGGACAATGAGGTAGGCCTGGAGGGTTTAGGTGGGCAAGGTTGGGAATTCTAAACCCTAAACCCTAAACCCTGAACCCTGAACCCTAAACCTAAACCCTAAACCCTAAACCCTAAACCCTAAACCCTAAACCCTAAACCAGACTTAAGCCTTCGGAGTGGGAGAACGCGTACTCAGAAACCAAAACATTCCTGACTGCTACTCTCGAGAGTGCCTCTTGACCCCACCGCCTCAGCCATGCCCCTTGAGACCTTGATCCGCGGCCCTGAACCTCAACCCCAAGCTTGAAGCCTCCCAAGCACCCTCAAGGTTTAGGGAGTTGGGTTTGGGGTTTAGGGTTTAGTGTTCCGAAACTCCTGAACCCTCAACCCTCAAGGTACCCCTCAACCCTAAACCCTCGACCCTAACCCTCCACCCTCAACCCCAAACCCCAAAGCCTCCACCCTGAACCCTAAACCCTAAAAATCTCCAAACCCTAAACCCGAAAAACCCTGAAACACTCGAAAAGACCCTTAAAACCCTCAAACACCCTAAAACACTCGAAAAACCCGTTAAAAAGAACACCAAAAAACCCTAAAACACCCTAAAAACCCGGGAACACCCTAAACCCCTAAAACCCCCTAAAAACCCTAAAAACCCCCTTTTAAAAACATACAAATCCTAACACACCCTTAAAAACCTAAAAACCCTAAAACGCCCCCAAAAACCAGAAAACCCAATAAATCCTAGCACGCCCTAAAACAAAACGAAAAACCCTAAAACACCCAGAAAAACCCAAAAAAAATCTCCTAAAGACCTCCCTGCCAGGGCACGGGTCCTCCCACGCCGGTCACTGCGAGCCGCCTCAAAGTCAGGCATCCTTCGGCGCAACCAAGGGTTTAGGGTTTAGGGTTTAGGGTTTAGGGTTTGGGGTTTAGGGTTTGGGGTTTAGGGTTTGGGGTTTGGGGTTTAGGGTTTAGGGTTTGGGGTTTGGGGTTTGGGGTTTGGGGTTTGGGGTTTGGGGTTTAGGGTTTGGGGTTTAGGGTTTGGGGTTCAGGGTTTGGGGTTTGGGGTTTAGGGATATAGGGTTTAGGGGTTTATGGGATTTAGTTTAGGGCTTAGGTTCAGGGATTAAGGGGTCCAGGGTCGAGAGTTTAGGGATTTAGGAATTTTGGAAATTAGGGAATTGAGGACATAGAAATTTAGGGTTTAAGAGATTTGGTTTTATGAATTTAAGGATTTCGGGTGCAGGTTTTAGGAAGGTAGGGTTTATGAATTTGAGAATTTAGGGCTTATGAATTTATGATGTACAGGGTTTAGGGTTTAGGAGTTAAGGGTTTAGGATACATGTACCAAATTCAGGCTTGCGTGCGTCGGCATCTATCAAGACCGTGTGGGTTTTTGTGGTTGTAGGGCATTGTAGGGTTTACAGCTGTACAGTGCAGGCATTGTGACTGGCGCTCCATGGGTTTCTGGAATGGAGAGTTTGCGGTTGAGGTGTTTAGGGTTTGGGAGTTTAAGTCCTTAGGATGGAGTTCCTGGGAGAGTGATCCTGATAACTCTCTCCGGCTGTGCTCAATGCGGCAGGCGGACTCCACGCTCGACCCGAAACCCTAAACTACCCTAAACCCTGACAGTCTACAGGGGCTTCTGTCATCCGGAAAAAGCATTAAACCCCAAGGCCAAAGAAACTAAACCCAGAGTCCCAAGGAGTCCCAAGGTGCAAAAGGGTCTGGGGCCTAGCGTTCCGGGTTGGAGAGCCCGACGTTACTCGGTAGCCCAGTAACGAGGCTGAGTGCTTGGAACTTTGACCCCTCCCCCACCCATCCAAACCGAACTACCGCCCTAGCCAGCACAAGCCCAAACCGCAAATATTTCCTGGTGGACCTTCTGCTGGGAAGGGTACATAATTCGGGTAAGGGTAGTGTACATAGATCCTAAGCCCGAAGCCCTGCAAAAGCTAAGCTAGGGCTCGAGGGCTTGGGAAAGGGACGAAAGCTTAACCCTAAACCGTAAACCCTAAACCCTTAGAGCTTAAGGGTTTAGGGTTTACATAGGGTCAAGAAATACTGCTGCCTGGGGGCTTAGGACTAAAGGGAATGAAGCTAAGTTGCCAGACAACAGCGCCTATTTAGGGTTTAGGGTTTAGGGGCTTGGGTCCCCAAACCCCAAACCCTAAACCCTAAACCCTAAACCCTAAACCCGCAACCCTCGACAACGGGTCCTTGCGACTCCTTGTTGGCCATGGGGTATTCCCAACCGGCCTGCAGGACGACCTCACCGACCTCGCCTGGGCCGATCATCATGTTTGTGGACGAAGGCTTAGGGTTTAGGGTTTAGGGCTTAGGGTTTAGGGTTTAGGGTTTAGGGTTTAGGGTTTAGGGTTTAGGGTTTAGGGTTTAGTTCGGGCAACGAGTAATTGATGTGAGCTGTGGCTGATTTACGAGGGGGCTCCACTCTTCAAATAGCTGTGCAACCCCGATTTGCGTGCTTGTTTTGGTTTCAAAATCCGAGGGACCACACAGCCTAAATGTAGGGAACCCTGTCGGGCCTCTGTTAGACCAGCCACTCATGCTTGGGGATGCCCCACAAAGTTGGAGAACAGGCCATAACCCCTAACCCTAAACCCCAACCCCCAAACCGTTCAGGGTTTAGGGTTTAGGGGCTTTAGTCTACTTTTGGTTTAGGGTTTAGGGTTTGGCGTTTAGGGCTACAGGAGGTTCATGGGTAGTTACAAATGGGGTTATAAGTAAGGTAACTATAGATATAGCTGGTTACAACCATATTTTGGGCACTTATAAGCCGACCCAAAACTACCCATGAACCAGTATTGGGTTGGGGTCTCAGGGTTTTGAGTTGACCCGAAACCTTGAGCTTAATTCGTAGCCCAATGGATGAATGTTAACAAGGTTTTATACCATAATCTCAACACGTCTCGGGCCACTTATAAGTACCCATGACCCTCCTTTTGCCCTAAACCCTAAACCCTAAACCCCAAACCCCAAACCCTCAACCCTAAACAGTCCCCAAAACAAAGCAGGAACGCTAACACGTCTCGGCCCAATCGCCCTCGAGTCGTAGCACCGGCAGCTCCAAGGTCCGCGGCTCCCCGCCGAGTCGCGCCAGGGGAGGCAGCCAGGCCTGCCTCGAAGGAGTTGTATGTGGGGTTTAGGGTTTGGGGTTTGGGGTTTGGGGTTTGGGGTTTGGGGTTTAGGGTTTAGGGTTTAAGGTTAGGTTTAGGGTTTGGAGTTTGGGGTTTGGGGTTTGGAGTTTGGGGCTTGGGGCTTGGGGTTTAGGGTTTGGGGTTTCGAGCCCATGCACCTGTAAAATAGATACCTGGGCCTGACAAGGGTTCCTTTCATTATAGTAGCTTTAGAGCCCCTCCAAGTACAATCACATACAATAGTAGCCTTAGGGCCCCTCCAAGTAAAAGCACATTATATATATAAAAAATATCTCTCTCTCTCTCTCTCTCTGTACATGGACCCTTAGGGCGAAGATGTGAGGTTTAGCGCCTCTGGGGAGGAGAGAGTGTTTAGAAATTTGGGTTTAGGGTTTAGGGCTCAGGGTTATTTAGGGATTCTACATACAAATTAGGGTCCACGTCTATCCCTCATCTAATGGAACCCTGTCTAGGGTCTATCGAGGTTCTTACAAAAATGCTGAGCTCTGTGCTGTAGAGTTGAGCCCAAACTCCCCAAGCCCTATGTAAACCCTAAATCGAATATATATATATATATATACATATATAGAGCCTATGAAAACCCTACATATAACCCTATCTGAAATCCTTATATAAACCCTAAACCCCTCCGCTGGAAGGCGCACCCGAAGAAAGCGTTTCGCGCAGAACGGAGCACAACCTCGTCCCAGACGGTGAGGCAGACTTTCACCTGACGAGCGATTTTGATGTTTAGGATTCGGGACACTTCAAGGTTCAGAGGGCTAAAAGGGCGAAAACGGGTTTAGGGTTTAGGGTGAAGGGTTAACGGTTTAGGGTTTGGGGTTTAGGGATTTAAAGGCTTAAGGATACGCAGAAGCAACACCCAGAAGGTAGAGGTGAACGCAGGCCAGCCAAAAAGTACACTCTCACAACGGACATGGCATATGTTCAAGTTGCAGACTCGCGTGGCCAAAAGGCATGCAAGGGTGCGTCCCGATGTTGTTTCCATGTGATCCACTCCCCACACCATTAGCAATTCCCCTGTCCCTATCTCATGATCACTATCCAGTCTCTTCTTCGGCAGCCGTCTCCAATAGAACCGTGCCGCTTGTTCGTGATTCAGTACGCCTGTATCACCCTCATCCTCAGGTTTTTGTAGCCATGACCCCCCTCCCCCCTCCTAAACCCTAAACCCTAAACCCTGAACCCTGAACCCTAAACCCTAAACCCTAAACCCTAAACCCTAAACCCTAAACCCTAAACCCTAAACCCTGACATCATTCGCCTGACCCCAGCGAGGCTTCGACTCGCCCAAGTCCAGGATGAACGTGAGGCCCTTCGGCAGTCACTACTTCGTAGGGTTTTAGGGTCTTAGGGGGTCTTTGGGTCTTAGGGTCTTAGGGTCTTAGGGTCTTAGGGTCTTAGGGTCTTAGGGTCTTGGGGTCTTAAGGTTTAGGGCTTGGGTTTAGGGTTTAGGGTTTAGGGTTCACATTCCCATCCTTTCTTGCAGCGAGTTTCGAGTTTGGGGTTTTAGGGTCACACAGCTGCCGCAAGAGAGAAGGTTGCGTTGCTTCAAGCGCCTCATGGCGACAAGTTCGCAAGGCCTGCTCGAGCTGTGGTTCAACGGGTTCAAGCCTGTCGCAACTTTCTACTTCCGCCGTCTGTCAGCCGCTCGGACCTACCTGTAGTACCCTGAACCCTAAACCCTAAACCCTAAATTATGCAGTTTTCCTGTTCCAGCCTCGCCTCCTCGCTTCGAGGGCAAATTGTGCTGGGTTTTCGCAATCGTTGCTAAATCACAACCTAGAAAGTAACAGGTGACAAGCCGCTAGATGCTACGACTAAAGGTTAATTGGCAGCTGTAGTAAGCAGGGTTGCACATGTCATAACTCGGGGTGTACGGAAGAAAGAACCTGTTATTGTTAAGGGTTATTAGGCAAGTAGTCCGGGAACAAGAACGTTCCAGGCAAGTAGGGGCCAGGAACAAGCGAGTTCTAGGCCTTGTCCCCAAACTGCAAACCTCCAACCCCTAAACCCCTAAACCCTAAACCCTGGCCCCATGTTCGAAACCCATACTCCAGGTCAAGACCCCCTAAACCCTAAACCCTAAATCCTAAACCCTAAACCCCAAACCCTAAACCCTAAACCATGAATCTTATCCGCGAGGGCCTCATCGCAGGGCAAAGTGCACGTCTGCTCCCCGAGGACGCAGAAAGCCACCGCCTCGAGGCACCTTGGGTTTAGGGTTTAGGGCTCCTGGGAGGTTTAGGGTTTAGGGTTTAGGGTTCAGGTTTAGGGTTTAGGGTTTAGGGTTTAGGGCTTAGGGCTTAGGGCTTAGGGTGGTTGTAAGTGGGGCTACAAGTAGGAGAAGCATAATGGTGAAAACCATAGCTACCCATGAAACCCTCTCAGGAGCTACATCCCCAGGGAGGGATTAGGGTTCAGTTCAGCTGCTCAGGGTCGAAGGTTCAGGCAGGGAAGAGTCGCAGGAGCTCAAAGGTTCTCTGAAGCCTTGACCCCTGTATGCATATAAACCCTACATACTCGACATACTCAGGCGTGCTTACCATAACCCTCAAGCTGTGGGGCATGCACTGGATCTACCTTCGACAAGAGGGGAGACTGATCACGAGGGACCACAGTACTGCACTTTTCCTTGAAAACAGCGCAACTGGCATTGTCTGAGCCAACGAAGTGCGGTGACCCTATACTTCCAGGGACCTAATAGCTAGGTTCCTAGACCTAGAGCCCTTTAGGACTCAATTATTAGGCCCCTGGAAGTGTGCAAGGAGGGCCCTCTTACTATACTGTAGTTGAGGGACTTATATCCTAATTGAGGATCCCTATAACCCAATTTAGGGTCCTTATAACTCTACTTATAACTAGGGGGCCCCTCCTGGTAGGGTGAGGATAATTTCGGCAGAGCTTGCCTCGCACCGAATTGGGGTGCCGGTGCACAAGCTCTCTACGACTCGAGCGTCATGGATATCCCCGTCTCAACCAGCTCAGTGGCTCTTTTTGAGCACTCTTTGAGGTGTTGGGGATTGGGGAGTTCTGCTGCCCTAAAGGGCATGCAAGAGGCACAGATAGAAGACGGTTTAGGGTTTAGCGTTTTGGGTTTAGGGTTTGGGGGGGTTTGGGGTTTAGGGTTTAGGGTTTAGGGTGTGTCGACGCGCGTGGCTCACCAGCGATCACTCACCCATGCCCTCGGAGAAGCTGTGCGACACACTTGCCTGGGCTTGGGCAGCAGCTGGCGGTGCAAACACGTGAGGAGATTCATTGTTCAGCTAGGACTGCAGTCCTAAACCTAAACCCTAAACCCTAAACCCTAAACCATAAACCCGGCTCTACATCATTGGCTCCTGGTTCTTGGCACCTACCTGGGAAATCAAGCATCTCCCAAGGCTCTTACAAGCAATACGGGTCCTGGCTCAGCATCTGCATTTGAGGGTTACGAGGGGCACACTCCCTTTGGGGGCTTCCGAAATTAGGGGTACCTTATTGGAGTCCTCATTATAAGGGAATCCTACCATTGGGGGTCTGTATTAGGGATTGGTACCCTTTTTGGGGGTCACTTTAAGGGAATTCTGCCCTATTTGGGGTATAGAAGGGGTACCCCCCTATTTTGGGAAGTACCCATACGCGCCCACATGATCTTCAGAAGCACTCCCTATTAGACTTCTTGGACCCCCATCTAGAACCAAGGGCCACTTTTTGACCCTTTGGTTCTAAACACTAAACCCTAAACCCTAAACCCTAAACCCTAAACCCTAAATGGGAGGCAGGAAGTACAACTAGGACACGTCAGCGAAGGGATCACGTTGGCTGCAAACCTCTGAAAGAACATAGCCCCCCCTCAAACCCGAACCAAATCTAAGACCCTGAATCCCTTCTAAGCCCTCTGAGGTTTAGAGTAGAAGCTCAGGAAACCCTAAACCCTAAACCCTTAACCCTAAACCTTACACCCTAAACCCTAAACCTCCAAAAGAAGCCAAACTATTTGCAAAGCACAGTGCCTCCGTGGCTGGAGGGCAACGGTGGACGGAAGCCTGTGGGCCTTCAACTTGCCAGCTCTCGGGTTTAGGGTTTAGGGTTTAGGGTTTAGGGTTTACAAGAGTGCGCCAGTCCAGTTACAAATCCGTTACAACGTCCTTAAGGTCAGTTACATGTCTGCTAAGTAAGCCCTAAAAATACAAGCCTGGATAAGGGAGATACAGAGTTTTATATGGAAAGAGATAGGAAAAGATAGCAGACATAGCCAAACTATCTTTTTGGGCCCTGCCTTTTTTTGGGGCGGGGAGGGTTTTTTTTGGGACTGGTTTTGCGAAATTTGCACAAACAGCAACCGTGAGCAAGGACCGCCCTACATATTTGTCTCGGCAGCTGCCATGTTTGAAATGCGTATATAGCATGGAACACAGACTTATTCATTTTATGGGCGGATGAAGATAGGCTTTGTAGTAGTTGCAAGCACATCCTTGCTTTTTGAATTGTAGCAATCCGTGCCGACATGTAGTTTTGTTGTATGCCACCAAAGACATGTGGACGCGTGTGTATCCCGCCTGTGTCCGCTTGTGTCTGCGTGTGTCCGCGTGTGTCCGCTTGTGTCCGCACATGCCGATAAACAGGGTGTGGGCGCGTGTGTATCCGCGCGTATCATGGCGCGATTGAGGCGTGGACGCGCTGGTATCCGCAGCTTCCGCTAGAAAAACAATAGTGGGCGCACATGTGTCCGCAAGCGCACTTCTTTCACGTACCTGAACGCGGAAGGATCCCAAGGTATGCCTGTAGCGGGGAAATTCGCTTGCCTAAGACTCTCAGACTGGCATCCTTGTGCTTCTGTCTCTTTGGTTAAACTGAGTGCCGGGAATGTTCTGAACTTTTGGGGCTTTGTGTTGCCCAGCTTGTGCCCCCAAAAGTTTGTTTTTGCCTCACCGTCTCGTGCAACAATGGACTGTGCGAACTTGCAGGAGCACTTAAACTCAAATCTAACACCAACAAACCCTTCTAAATGTGCTATTAAATCTCTCCAAACTCTTTCGCGCTTTTTGGGGGCTAAAGTCAGCTCTTTGCCAGAATCAGAAAATGTCATGGTGCATAAACATAAAAAAAGATACATAACTTGCAAGTCCACTTGCTAAGTTGCCTATGTCGGACTCACGCTAAGTACTTGTAAGTCTACTATGTCCATATGCAACTCACGCTAACTACTTGTAAGTGGGGGGCCCTCTTGTGTAGGGGGAATTCTACGAAATTTTGATTACTATACGAGCTACGGTTGTGACTGTTCGTAGTTGTTGCTGGTCTGGGTTTATAGCCGTAGAAATTGTCTAAGCTCCAGAATCCTTACCACCAGGGGACTGGATTTGGCTACTCCAATCTACCATGTAGTCCGTTGGAGTCTCTGATAGCTATGTCTTACTGTAGTACACTATGCCGACTATAGCACACTAAGGGCTTTCCTGGCCTGCGGCCTGGGGCGAATCGGACTGGTGAATCGGGGGCATGCAGCGCCACAGGGCGATGGTGACCATGGACATCGTGGCCAGGAGGATCCAATTTGACGTGTGCTTGTCCCCTATAAGCTGAGGAAGCAGCATGGTTTCCGCAAAAAAGAAGGCCCCAAACAGAAGTGCTGCGACGGCAACAAGGCCCGTGGAGAGTAGCACCTGCGTGAACGTGCTCTGGCAGAGATTCCGGGCGCAGTAAATCAGGCGGAACATCACCAGGGCGACGCTTGGAAGAAGTAGCAGCCAATACACGATAGTCTCAAGTATGAAGAGGACCACAAAAGCCTGGGCTGCTGATTGGGCTACTGCAATGTGGGTAGCTGGCAAACAAGATGTCTTCCTTATTCTGGTATATTAACTTGAGCCCTGAACTCTAAACCCTAAACCCTAAACCCTAAACCCTAAACCTAAACCCGAAACCCTAAACCTCTTTCGGCATCAAGCCCAGACTCGGGGTTGTAGAGTTCAAGCTTGAACCACAGCGCCGGGGAGGTCGCCTGCACAACGCGCCAGTATGGAAATGTGCAGTTTGCCAGCTGATAGACCAGATGTGCCAAGAGCCTCCGGTTTAGGGTTTAGGGTTTAGGGTTTAGGGTTTAGGGCTTAGGGCTTAGGGTTTAGGGTGCTCTTGGAAATTACGACACGTTGCCGCAGGCAAGTTGCCGCAAGAAGCCCTTCAAGATTCAAAGCACTTGTGGGAAAAGGGGGCCCGTACTAGGCAACGTCTAGGCAGACGGCAGTAGGCAAAAGAAGTTGCCTAACAGACACGCAGCTTGCCGCGCACCGTCTCCTCAAACTGCTCTGGGGACCCAAACCACGCCGCGATGCAGCGTTCAATGATCAGGCGGTCGCAGACCATTCGTTCACCAGTTGAGGGGTCAATATGATTGCTTGCGCAGCAATAGCTTGAAGCATTTCCGATAGTGAAGCAGCGGACTTGCTGTTGCACGACGTCGATGCTGCGACAGTGTATCAAAACTACATATGCGAGGCACGTCAGACACGGAAACGTGAGAGCGCAGAGGGCTAATCCACCCCAGAATTCCCATGGCACAATCACCGCTTGTGAAGAGCTGAAGATAAGCAGCATCACACAAAGGCCGAAAGTGCCGCTCAAGAGCGCCGGGCCAGCAAAAACAGGACACACCTCCAGGCCACGGCTGGCATCAGGCCCTCGGCTTTGTAGGAATCCAGCCATCTCAAAGACACACCACAATCCTGGGATGTTGTTCAGAAGCTTACAGTTAAGCTACTATATGAGTATACCTGAAGTAAAAACGGCTTCCTTGTTTCTGGCACCTTAAGTTCCAAAAAACAGCAAGCCCAGCTTCTCTTCACGAAGGTCGCGTCCCAAAGAACCACCAAGGTCTTGGAGTGCTTCAGGAAGGCGCCCATGCTGACCAGGGCCTCAGATTTTGCGTATTCGTCCACCTGGTTGACACATGCAATGTCCAGGAAAACTAGCGTCCTCCTCCGCCAGAACAGCAGGGTCAAATAGTAGACCAGAGTCCCAACCAGCATGATGACGCCCTGACCGGTGAAGACGCCAGTTGCCTTCAAGGAGAATGTAAGCAGAGCACTCAGCGTGCCAAGTATGAATGCTGCCGTCCCATTGCTCCGAAAGAGGATGCTGCCATACTTTAGCCAAGGCTTCGTCTGCCAGCTGTGAGACCTAGCTTCCCAGCCGCCAAGGGCACAAATCAGGGTGGCCATTTAGTTTAGCTTGCTCACGCAACAAAAAGGGAACAAGAGTAATGATTACTGCGCATCCCCGAGACCAAAACTCGGTCAGTTCGGTTGTGACCTGGCTGAAAGCATAGAGCTGCTCAAGCTCTCCATGCATCCACGCCCCGGGAGCGCGCCGCAGCACCGCGGAGGGCGGAACCCCTCGCAAGATGTGAGGTCTTACGCACCGCATCTGCGACAGAAAGCCGGCGTGCCTCTCAAGTATCACACTCGGGGACTCCGAGCTTTCCGAAAGCCTTTGTCTTGCATGTTGGGAACTTGGATTGTGAGATACCAGCCAAAAACAAAAACAACCGAAATCGACACGCCGGGAACTGAAGGTTACCCTTTTGGGATTGTAAAGGGAAAAGAGGACCCCAAAAAGGTTTAAAGGTTACCTATACTCTACTTACTAAGAAGCTCCTGCAACAGAAAACAGCCGAGCGTCGAGTCCTCAACACCTTCAGGATCTCCCAGAGATGGAAACTCGCTTGGGACACCCAGGCAGACCACCTCCGCGTCGATGTCAGGAAGGGCCGCTTGCATCGTTCCAAGTGCGGTTTAGGGTTTAGGGTTTAGGGTTTAGGGTTGAGGGTTGAGGGTTGAGGGTTGAGGGTTGAGGGTCTGGGCTTAAGTTAGGCGCCCTTGATAAGACCCTTGTACAAGCTATAAACAATACGGTGATGGCCCATACTTTGGACACGTATAAGAAAAGAGGAAGGGACCATACTAAAGGCCCATGTTCCAACCTTAGACATCAGAAATTGAGGGGTTCAGGGTTGTTAGGGTTTTAGGGTTTTAGGGTTATAAGGTTCTAGAGTTCTAGAGTTCTAGGGTTTTAGGGTTTAGGGTTTCTGGGTGCCAGCCAGAGCCCCTTGGCGGCCGCGGCAAGTCTGGGCAACTCTTCAGCCGCGGGTTCTCAAGAATTTCGGGCTTATTGGAGTTGTTCCCCCTTATACGAACAGTCCTTAATAGGGACTATAGTACCCCCTATTACTATCCCCATTACGGACTGCTAGCATAAGCGGGGAACATCCCAAGAGTTGACTTGGGCATATTGGGGATTTTGGGTCCGGAGTTTTAGTGGTTTTGGGTTTTCAAGGGTTTCGGCTTCAGGGTTTAGGGATACAAGGCTTGGGGGTTTTGGGGCTTCGGGTTTTTGGTCACAAAGCCAAGCAGAGGCGCCATAAGCAGAAGCGAAACGTCAGCTGAGGTGTGGGGATACCAGGATGGGCCATTATACCCTATCATCCCTTAAAAGGCCCCTTATAGGGTTCATTATGGGGGCTTTTAAGGCCTAATCGCCCATCCTGGTAGGGTTCAAGGTTCCCCGGACCTCTGAGCTGAGAATTACCGAGGGCCCCCCCTCGGACCACGGAAACTCGACCAAGAGTGACCTAGGAATGAAAATAGTGCCCTTTTTGGTTTAAAGGCTTGTAATGGAACCTAAACCCTAAAAAGATGGAATATGGGCTCATTCGGGGGTCCACAAGAAGAAAAACCATCATTCAGAGAACTGCCAGCTTGAAGTGGACCCAACGCTGGTGCTGGCCCTGATCCTGGGATTCTACCTTGGACCCTAAGGTTGTACCTGACTTCTCAAGCATCCCTAAGGTATAAGGGCCATGTAGGCGTGCATTCAGGGAGGCCTCTTCGGAGTACAACCTTAGGGCTACGAGTCTTAATCCCTTCCCAAGCAATCACCCCTGAATCCTATGCTTTTTGTTCCTCTGCGCTATGGACGACGAGGAAGGTTATAGGGTTTGATGGATCACCCCCGACCCCCCAAGAGAAAGAGAGAGAGAGAGATATATATATATATATATATACATATACATATGTATATATAGAAATATATATATATATATCATGTAAATATGTAAACCAACCCCCACCAAAGTCAAGGCCAGAGATGATGATCTGTAGGCCCAGCACCAGCTTTCGTCCACTCGGCCGGGGAAGGCCCCCCACTGGGGCGTCAGGAGAAGATCACCACAGCCCTGAGGCCAGGGACCCTAAACCTCTAACACCCTACAACCCCAAAACGAAACCGAAAAAAAAACCAAGTTGCCTTGCAGGGCTCAGGCGGGTTTAAGTGCTATGTAGGGTTTAAGGGTTGAGGCTTTTTAGGGGGGTTTAGGGCTCTAGCGGTTTAGGGGTGAAGGGCTTCGAAACGGGGCATCTGTGGCTTCGATGGGCTTTGCAGGAACTTTAGTGGCTTCAACCGGAATGACTTGGGGGATTGAGGGCTCCAAAAGGATTCCTAGCACTAGCCATAGTTGAGAGTTGGTACTCCGTAGAGTCCATTAAGAAAGGCCGGCTTAGGACTTCGGTAGCTTCCGCTCCAAGCCCTAAACCCCTCAACGGCCCTACCAACGAACACCCTAACCCCTAGCCCCAAGCCCCAAGGCGCCGGAGCTACAGCGTCATCTCGCCCTATATAACGCTCTGAAGTCTTGCAACCTGATGGCTTGTAACAAGGGTTGAGGGTTCAGGGTTTAGGGTTTAGGGTGCATGCTCACAAGCCCAGAGTAATCCTGTATAGAGGCCCCAAAGCTCTACCTATGGCACGCCTCTACCCGCGGGGCAGCAGTGTTTGCCTCTTCGTTCACGGGCAGAAACCATCAGACTGCAGGCAAGTCGCAAGTAGGATTTAGGGGGGTTTGGGGCTTAGGACAACAAGCCTGCGAAGTACCTTGCCGACCCACTTACCTGGCCTTGGCCGGGCAAGGATACTGCCACCTTCCCAGCAGGAGAAGTCCATGAACCAAGGGTTCAGGAAGTTGGAGAAGTGAATGGAGTTCAGGGCTTCTTAAGCTCAGGTGCGTATAGGGGATCTCAGGGCGTTTTGCGGTCTGCGGGTCTGAGAGTCCTGGGCGGTCTGCGGGTTGAGATCCAGGGATTTAGGAGCCCAGAACCCGAAGCCCTTCACTCCAAGAGTAAGGGACGAAACCCTCGAAACTCTAAGCCCCAAGAGGGTAAAGAAAGGTCTAAAACCTTGAGCCCTCACCCTAAACCCTAAACCCTAAACCCTAAACCCTAAACCCTGAACCCTAAACCCTAAACCCTAAACCCTAGGACTTGGGTTTTGAGGTTATAGGATGCGGACTGCAAGCTGAACCCAAAACCCTGAGCGATCACAACCCCTAGGGCCCGAAGTACCAAATCTTCATCATGCAACCAATCTCCAACCCCAGGCGTATACGGTTTAGGGTTTAGGGTTTAGGGTTTAGGGTTTAGGGTTTAGGGTTTAGGGTTTAGGGCTACTTGGAGGTTCATGGGTAGTAAAAAGTAGGGTTAGAAGTACGATAACTATACTTGTAGCCTTACTTAGGGTACCTGAACCCGAATTACACCTAAACCCCAAACCCTAAACCCTAAACCCTAAACCCTAAACCCCAAGCCCAACCCCCGAACCCTACATCCGGCCATCCGGCAGCCCGAGCGCACCTAGCAGTGATCGAGAGGGACTGCTCGGAGCGCGCCTAAGCTGCGGAGTTCGGAGCATCTGCAGGGTTTTCGGTCGATGAAGCTGTATAAAAGCGTATGAACAAGTCTTGCGGTTTAGGGTTTCGGGTTTAGGGTTTTAAAGGGTTTAGGGCTTAGGATTTCGAATTGAGGGGTTTAGGGTTTCGGGTTTAGGGTTCCTAGTGCTAAACCGCTAAACCCTACGAGTACAAATGGCCCTTGGCCGCCGAGACGCCGCGGCTCGCTGGGGCAAGATCGGCGGGGAGGTCGGCCTCTGCGGAGCCTCGCGGGAGTTTAGGGTTTAGGGTTTAGGGTTTAGGGTTTAGGGTTTAGGGTTTTAGGGTTTAGGGTTTTGGGGTTTAGGGCTCTTATTCCCCTATATACCCCCTATAAATTCCTTAAACAACCCTGTATACCTAAGTAGCCCCCAAACCCTAAACCCTAAACCCTAAACCCCAAAGGGCGCAACTCTGGGGTGTCGTAGAAGGATGACTACAACAAACTTGCTGGGAACTGATGTTGCCCAGAGGTGTTTTTGTAGGGGCCTTCAGAATTAGAATAGGGCTTTGGGGGGCGGGGGGGGGGGGGGTTGTTATAGTATACTTTTAAAGGGACCATAAGGAAATACTATTAATATTTATACAGGGACCATAAACGGGAATGCTACGATAAAGGGACCATAAGGGAGTACTACTAGTAATTGTTCCGACCCCCTATTATAGCTGACGTCTTGGCGCCTCCTTCTTCGCGAGTTCCAGCTCAAAAGCGATGACTCCCTCGCCAAGCCCTGGCGAGGTGTAAGGCTCTCTGTTTGGGGTTTAGGGTTTAGGGTTTAGGGTTACTCAAATCCGCTTTGAGATTACACTTATTTGTGGGCTTGGTCTTTAAGGCTAATGACCCCAACGCCCTCTAAACCCCAAACCCTGTAAGCCCGAAACTGAAACAAACACACGATCTGCAGGTTCACGGGCAGCTGCACCTAGGGCTATCAGTGCCCTAAATACACCAACACGAGTACCCCTTTGCAGAATTCGAAACAAAAAAACCTGAATCATGAAAGTCCAGATCGATCCGGAAGCCATGGTCTCATTCCCTTGGTCATCCTTTGAAGGGCAATGTTTAGGGTTTAGGGTTTAGGGTTGAGGGTTTAGGGTTGAGGGTTGAGGGCGGACGCAGGGCACCAAAAGTCTTTGAGTTCCGCACGTACTAAGAACCAGCAAGTACAAGCCCGTAAGCCCTCTACAAATCCGATTTTCTTAAACCCACATAGGGAGAATGTGATATGGGCAGTTCTCTAAGTTGGGGTCCCTTTTTGGGGCACCCTCAATAAGAGGGGCCGCCTTATAACAAGGACCCCCAAAAGGGACCATATTTTAGAGAAGTGACCATAGGCATTTCCAAAAATAGAGGAGGTACCCCTGATATACCACGAACTACTATTGCTCCTTGTTCTAGGAACCCCGCCAAAAAGGGCACTCCCCCCGTTTTCGCAAACCCCCATATACCCCAATTGGATCCACCTAAGATGCCCCGAGCCCTGAAGGGTTTAGGGTTTAGGGTTTAGGGTTTAGGGTTCAGGGTTTAGGGTTTAGGGTTTAGGCGCCTTGGGGACCGTAAAGCTGCGCGAAGGCGGCCAGGCCTGAAAAGGAAGCGGGTGGGATGATCAGTGCAGGGTTCAGGGTTTCGGGGTCAGGGTTGATCGAGTTTAGAGTTTAGGGTTTAGGGTTTAGGGTTTAGGGCGTAGCCCTCCACACTGCTACATCCCAAAATCCGAGATCCTCTGGATCTCAAGTGCTGCGCAGGCTTTGTAGTCAAAGACTTCACCCTAAGCCCCCTAAGCCCTGAAGCCCTGAATTCTTGAGGGTTTGAAAGACGACTCTAAAGGGAATGCAGCAGCCAAAAAAGGTGAAAAGGCTACCTACCCTACTTAAACCGTTAGAAAGGCCTCTTCACTCCAATCCCTGAACCTTCCGTTGGCAACCCTAAACCCTAAACCCTAAACCCCAAACCCTAAACCCTAAACCTGCATCGCCTGCATCCGCAGAGGTCACACCGGGCAGCACGCAGCCGACGCCCTGCGCACGAGTTGCGGGTGTTCGGGCCTTAACTCTAAGGGTCCAAGTACCTTAGTACACTTGGGCCCCAAGGTTCCTATATGTGAAATACTGCGAGGCCCAGGAATTTCCCTATTTAGGTACATGGACCCTTAGGGTTAACTCTATTTGCCCTACTTACTTGTCCATCTTCCTACGGAAAGTCAAGACGAACCTTTGGGGAGTGTATACGAAATATCCTAAACACTATACCTATAGACCCTAAACCGTCAACATTGCAGAGCCAGTACTCCCCCCTGTAGCAAAGGCGGGCTGTGTTCGGCTCTCCTCAAGTCAGTGCTCATACGTTCGCTGCGGCATGTTTTGTTCAAGAATTCCCCGAGGTCGTGCAGTTCAGTTGCTTTCGGGTTTGGGGGGGTTTAGGGCTAGTCGGGAACTGGGCAAACAACTTACCCTGCACTCGGCGACAGCCATTGCCCTCCAAGACGGCCCAACTAATATTGTATCCCCACTCCGAAACCCTAAACCCTAAACCCTAAACCCTCCCAAGTACGAGTCGGGCTTTGGATTATTAGAAGAGGCGCCTCGCAGCGCAGTGCCTCGGCGACACTGTCGTAGCGGTCGGCGCGCAGGATACGAAACCTTTGCGTGGGCTGAGGTTGCTTGGGGGGTCAGGGGTAGGCATAATGTGGGGTTTAGGGTTTTGGGTTTAGGGTTCAGGGTTTAGGATTTAGGGCTACTTGGAGGTCCATGGGAAGTTAGAAGTGGCGCGATGAGTAGGGTAACCACCCTTGTAACTGGCCATAACCGTATTTCAGGGCACTTATAACCCTACTTCCAACTACCCACGAACCTCCAAGCGTGACTTTGAGGCCTCTTGGCTGTCGGGCTTGGGATGTTTGAGGCAGGTTTTGCTTCATGCCCAGGATGTGGCACAAGGTCGCCTGAACCGGGTTTAGGGCTTAGGGTTTATAAGGGCAAAACGTCGTGAAACTCGGGCGCTGAGATTGTACTTCGACGATGAGAGTAAACCATGTACGGGGCGTGGCTCACAGTAGGGACAGCGGGTGTGGAACGCTGTGCGTTTTGGTGACCTGGTTGTCCAGTACCCTAGGAGAACTAAAGGTTAAAAACTTTGCGGTTATAATGGGAATATAGGATCCCAAAAGGCTAAAGGTTACCTAAACTACGACTAAGGTGAAATAGCTGTCCTGTGGCATGGGCACAATGTAGAGAAAAAGTTCAATACCGGGTGTCAAGAGGATCGCTCAGCTTTCCGGTTTGTGACCCCGCTTTCTCTACCTGCAGCCCACAGCCCTACAAATTGGAGGGTTACAACCCTCAGCCCCTACATCCTAATGCCAGGGAGGAAAAATTCTCACACCAAAAAACATGGAGGCAATTGGGCTCCAGGCGACCTGAACTCCAAAGCAGTAAAGTTGTACGAGGCTAGGTGTAGGGTTTGGGGTTTGGGCTTTGGGGATTTTAAGATGGTTTAAGTTCAAGGTTTTGGGGGTTGGGTGCTCAGATGTTCTGGGGTTTTGGGTGACGATGCTGGTCATGGTTTGGGGCATTGATGCCTTAGAGTTTTGGGTTCAGGGTAGGGGTCATCTGAGCAACATTTGCTCAGGCCGTTCGGGAGCCGTAGGGTTTCGGGTTTAGGAGTCAAATGTTCAGGCGTGGTCTAAAGCGCTAAGCGTGCGTGCTCTTTCTTTTTGTTGTCCCAGATTACGCCCAAGACTCTAAGCCATAAACCCTATGAGTTGGCATGTTCCCCCTTATACTAACAGTCCTTTATAGACTATCAGGCCTTACTAATTAGGGAATATACTTGGGGGTACTATAACCCCTTATGAAGGACTGATAGTATGAAAAGGGAACATCCCATCCTATGAGCCCAAAGGCAATCACCCTCGAAAGATAGGTAATGCAAACCTGAACCCTAAACCCTAAACCCTAAACCCTAAACCCTAAACCCTAAACCCTAACCCTAACCCTAAACCCAAACTTAGTAGACCAGTAACCATATGGGGGTTTCCGAAATTCGGGGTACCTTCTCGGGGTCCTTATGATACGTCGGGGGATCCTACTATTTGGGGGTCTCTATAGGGCACTCTTTTTTGGGGGTTGGTTACTTTATAAGGGAACCTGACCCAAAAAAAGAACAACTACCAAGCAAACATTCAGGTGGAGTAGGGTGCCAGGACCCTAAACCCTAAACCCTAAGCCCTAAGCCCTAAACCCTAAACCCGAAACCCTAAACCCTAAACCCTAAACCCACCCCAACCAGCTTCAGGTCCCAGTGTCAACGCCTGCTGCGGCGGCGAGGCCTTCTGAACACGGAAGTAGGCCCCCGGCTCAACACCTAAGAGGGTTTAGGGTTTAGGGTTTAGGGTTTAATTAGGGTTTAGGGTTTAGGGTTTAGGGTTTAGGGTTTAGGGTTTAGGGTTTAGGGTTTAGGGTTTAGGGTTTAGGGCTACAGGAGGTTCATGGGTAGTCATAAGTGTGGTTATAAGTAGGGTGACTATCATTAAAGCTGGTGATAACCTGACTTTGGGGGACTTGTAACCCTGCTTATAACTACCCATGAGCCTTTACCCAAGAGGCGCGTGGGTCTCGAGTGAGTCCAGCCGTTTGCTGGGGTTTAGGGTCCTTAGGGTATTCGGGTATTAGGGTATGAGGGTTTTAGGGTTAGGGTTTGGGGCAGGGTCCTTAGGGTATTAGGCCCTACACTCGGTGCTTGGGCTTAGATTCGGGCGAGCCTTAGGCAGTATCAGCGGAAGGACGCTCGGTTTTTTGTACCTGCAAGCAACAGACGGCGCGTGTGTTGCGCAAGCATATTGGCACGCTATTGTAGGCACTCGGTCGGGCACGAATTTAAAAGAATCGCAATGACTGAGGGTGTCAAGCAGAAAGACTCGTCACAGGATGGTGATAGCGCGAATGGTACGAAGATGATCGCGAAGACAAACAGCTAGTGTACTAAAGGCAATCGAGAGTTTAGACACCAAGAACATAAGCAAAATAAAGCATCATACTTATAGTTCATAATCTAGATACTCTCCAGGAAGGCGCTTGGACGTCGGCACGTGTTGACGAAGATCATCCCAGGTGCTATGGCTGGGGGACCCGTCGCTGCGGAGCCAAGATCGTAGGCTGAAACTTCGGAAGGATCGTCTGCTGAGATCATGCCGTCGGAGTTGGCATCACGCAAGGCATAGGTAATGCCGCCAGCAGACCAGTTGATGTACACCGTACCTTGGAAGCGTCTTGCTTCGGACGGTGCGCTTGATGGGCGTACGAAAGTCATATATATATATATACATATTAAATATATACAAATTATATATATATATGCATATATATATATACACATATGTATATATATATATATATATATATATATATAGAGTGTCAGTTCTAAAAATGATGGTCCCTTTTTGGGTACCCTAAACAAGAGAGGCCGCCTTATAACAAGGACCCCAAAAGGGGCCCATAGTTTAGAGAAATCACCATATATATATATATACAGACACATACGTATCATATAAAGACCTCCGCCAATCCAGCACATCAACCCACTGCGCGCTAGATATTGCTCAATCAGAGGCTTTGCAAAGCTGCCTACGCTACTACTTCCAGGCCCGGGTGATGCGCGTGAATACTTCGTTGCACTTTACTCCGAGGGCCATGCCGTCGCCACCAATGGTTGCAGCGGAGAAGAGATCCGGTAGACATGGCTGCGATACAGTGGACCCCGCAGAAGAAGCGTAGAGCCATGGTGGTGGCTCAAACGTCCAGAGAGTCTCGTTGGTGGTCGCATCAACAGCAATCACGGTGCCGGTGATGTTGGCAGGCTTTAGTGGCTCCGATGGAAAGGTTGCCGGCTGTCCTATGCCTGGAAAGGTTTGCTCTTCGAAGCGTGACAAAAACGATCCTTGCCTTCAAACGGATAAACGCCGTTCTCAGATATGCCAAGATGCCAACCACCACTCCGACCTTCTCCCTTTGTTGCTTTTAGGGTTTAGGGTTTAGGCTTCAGGGTTTAGGGTTTAGGGATGTCTCCGACTTGTTGGCTGGAAACGTGATGATTAATCAGCCGTATAAGCGAAAAGATGCAAGCCCCTAAAACCACATCAAGCGTCATGCCCCAGAGTCGTCCCACTGCCGGAGCGTTGTGGATAACTTTGGGGACGTCTTTCCTCACGTGCG
This sequence comes from Symbiodinium natans, assembly GCA_905221605.1. Taxonomy (NCBI): domain Eukaryota; class Dinophyceae; order Suessiales; family Symbiodiniaceae; genus Symbiodinium; species Symbiodinium natans. The sequence continues at coordinate 1,095,236 of CAJNDS010001890.1, forward strand.
CTAAAATTTGGATTCTATTTGGGGTTTACTAGTGAACCCACATCCTAGAAACGCGGCCCCAAGAAAACTGCAGAGTCCAACTCCCAAAACGGCATCCCCATAAACCCTAAACCCTAGACCCTAATTACTAAACCCTAAACCCTCAAACAGCAATCAAGCTTCATCCAAATGCGTTCACCAGTGGATTGGTTGAGTGCCTGCAGCACTCCAGAGCCATCCTCCTTCTAGGGTTTAGGGTTTAGGGTTTTAGGGTTTAGGGTTAGGGGTTAGGGTTTAGGGTTTAGGGTTTAGGGTTTAGGGTTTAGGGTTTAAAGGTTCAGGGTTCAGGGTTCAGGGTTTAGGGTTTAGGGTTTAGGGTTTAGGGTTTAGGTGCAGCTGTGGTTCAGTGTTTAGGGTTTCAGGTTTACGGGCGGGACGTCTGAGGTAGCGTACCTTGTGAAGGCTTCAGGGTTCTCAGGTAGGGTGCATCATTAAAAGGGGGGTTACAAGGTACTAAAAGGGGTATAGAAGCACGATCGGGGCGCATGGGGACAACATGTCCTAGATCCATGGGGCCTAAACCTGCTGAGATGAAATCTTCACGCGCCCCTTGAAGAACCCTGATTTTCCTTGGCGAGGCAAGAGAACCTCCAAAATCCTCAAGCAAAAGATAGGAAAACGGGTGCCGCGCTAGCGTGCTGGAAAATTGAAAATCCATTGCCATTGCTACTGCCGTTGCTACTGCTATTGTTTCTAATGATTGGTTTTGCTGTTGTTCTTGTTGCTAGTGTGTTTGTTTTGCCATGTTCACTACTTCCTTTTTTATTAATTAGTTTGACACTTCTCTTTGATGATCATGACAAGTATTGGTCGTATATATTTGATCACTTTGAAGCCACCTCATTAATGTGATCGCAAGGTTTGCTTTTCTGATGAGAACTAGTGTTATTGCTCGTTGTTGTTGCTGCCGTTGGTTTCCCAAGGAACCCGGGCCCCACCCACACCCGCACGCGCACACCCACACCTGGCAATTACAATATCGCTCACAATAGAGACCACAGTAAAAATGACAGTAATAAGAATAGTGCAACTTCTAGAGTCAGCAAACTTAGCAACAACGACGTTACGGAAATCCGAATGTCAATTCTTGAAATCAATCGGGTGACCACTGAGGGTCCGTTTGGACCTTGGAAAGCTTGAGTTTCGTTTGCTTGTCCAAAAGCGTGTGGAGCTCTTTGATGGTCTTGGAGCTTGGGGGTTAACCCTAAACCCTAAGCCCTAAACCCTAAACCCGATTCTGCGTACCGCTCAGTGTCCTTCGAGAAGCCATTGAATACCATGCCCTCGCCACACGCCACCCCACCTCAGCTGTCCGACCATCACAGCTGCTCTTGCAAACGTAGCATGTGGGGTTTAATTAGGGTTTAGGGTTTTAGGATTTAGGGTGTAGGGTTCAGGGTTTAGGGTTTAGGGTCTAGGGTCTAGGGTGAATTAAGGTACCTTGTTGGTGTCCTTGGTATAAGGGAATCTTACTATTTGGGGTTCTATACTAGGGGTCCCCTTATTCTCGTAAGCTCCCATGTGACAAAACCCCCTAAACCCTGATGAACGCCTTGGCCCGATGCCAACCCCAAGACTTCAGCGGTGAATCCTAATTCCTAAACCCTAAACGCTAAACCCTAAACCCTAAACCCCTGAAGGCACCGTGTTAAATTCGAGTCTAGGTTTCGTTTAAGGTGAGCTTGGTGCAAGGGCGTATGGCTTTCGCACTTCCGGGCTTTCGAACGTACAGTAGGGATTTCTCCCTGGAGACCAAGCCCAAATTCTAAGACCCTAATTCAAGATTGAGGGGTATGGCAAAATCCTTCCTTATATTCGCCTCTTATGGGTTAAGGGGTATGGTACCATGTTGGCGAGGATGCTCGCATATTGGGGTTCGGAACAGCCCCCCCACCCCCATCTCCTCACCCCCCCATTTCCAAACACTCTGTTCGCATGATGGGGTTGAACAGGATTCTTCTGTTTTGAAGGAAACTAGCATGGCTCAAGATAAGAGCATGTTTTCGGTGCTGCGCAGCCCCATTTGCAAACACAATGCTCGCATGTTATAGGGTGTGGACAGGTTTCATATGCTGTGCAGCAAGCTAGCACGTAGCCCCCATTTGCACACACCGTGCCCGCATGATGGGGTTTGGACGGGATTCGACGCGTGTGCGGACCAACTGACCGAGCCCACCCTACTTAGTTGTTGAGCTCATAGGCCCCAAAAAAGTGCACACTCTCAGTTCTATAGGGGATTATAGTATCCCAAAACGTGTAAAGTGTGCCCACTCAGCTACTGGGCCTATATAAGGTCTTAGGGCTGAGGTCAAGACCCCAAAACCTAAAAGCAAAGGCCCTTAACTATACCTAAATAGCCGGCAGTCCTAACTACACCTCTATCACCGCGAAGCCCTGAAGCCTAAACCTTGCGCAAGCTAGGTTTCAAGAACCTGGGCGCAAAGAAGGCGGTGCCCTAAACCCTAAACCATAAACTCTAAACCCTAAACCCTGAGGGCAGTATAGGGCTCTAGGGTTTTCGTGTGTTGGGGGTTCAGGCACACACACACACACCTCGAAAAACCCAGAACCTTCAAACATCTCTCCCTCTCCCTCTCTCTTTCATCCCTAAACCCTAAACCCTAAACCCCAAACCCTAAACCCTAAACCCTAAAATCGCCAGACCGCCCAAGGTGAAGGTACCCGGGCTGACGCCAGGGACTTTCCAGATCACGGAGCCGTCCTCTCGGGCGCTCGGGGCTTCCGGTGGTCTCGGATTTACGCTGAAAGCGTTCCTGAACAAGTTGAGGGATCAGGGCTTTATACCCTAAATTTCAAAAACCCGAAAACCCTAAACCCTACTAGCTTGTGTCGAGGAGGAGCGGTTTAGGGAGATCGGAGACATAGGACTGCTCATTCTACAGAGCGCAACGTTGAGGTTTATCAGAAGGGGATCAAGTCAGCGTTCGTGTCTTCTGTTCAGGGGTTAGGATTTTGGGGCTGTGCTTTCTGATGTGCGGCACCCTAAGCTCTAAACAGCCGTGGCCCTGTGAAAAGTCTGGTGGCGGTTCTCTGAGCGCTTGAACCCCAAATCTCAAAAGCCTAAACTTCATCCTAAACTAAGAACCTTAACTTGGGATGTTCCCCCTTATACTAACAGTCCTTGATAGGGAATATAATTGGGGGGGGGGGTACGATAATCCCTGTTATGGAGCTGTGCGTATAAGAGGGAACATCCCAACCTTGAGCCCTCAACTCTAAACCCTGCCAAGACGTCCTGAATTCTCAGACAGTAGATCCCACCACTTGTGTCGCTGGTAATGATGGAGTCCTTAGGCCGCGCTGTCTACACGCCCGAATCAGCTGTACAGAGCACGGCGTTTAGGCCTTAGGGTCCGAGCATCCGAAGCCCTAAGCCCTAAACCCGAAGTCAGGGTTCAAAAGGATGAAAGAACAGGGGGTCAGAGAGTCCGGATCTCAGCCCTCTTCCTACCCCTGGTACACATGTGAAGCTATGAGTGCTCAGAAGTAGGGTAACTGACCTTGAGCAGCTTCATTAGGTAAAGCCGGCAACGCCGTAAAACGCACATACCACGGCCTCCTGTAGCTATCCTGAGATAGCTCTAGGTTGTACGGGTTTGCAATGTAGCATGGTTTGTCATGCGCAGGTTGCGGGGCGGAGGGGGGAAGGGTTGTTGAGAGCTTGGGATTTAGGGCGTCGGGGTGGATTTGGGTTGAGGGTCTGCAGGCTACAAGCTTCTTGCGCAAACTATTTCAAAGGACTTGCAATCGGATTCTCTGCCTCAAATCCGACCCGAAACCAAATCGGGCAGAGCTTTAGGTTTTTGGGCTTGGGTTGCAAGATTTAGGGTTGTATGTTGGGATGTTCCTCCCGTATACTAACAGTCCTTAACGGAATTCTAGTACCCCCCCCCCTACTATAATCCCTACTAAGGAGCTGTTAGTATAAAGCGGGAAGATCTCGAAACCTTAAACCCTAAACCCTAAACCCTAGAGGGGGAACATCCCAAGTTGTAGGGTCTTTTTGTACAGCCCAACAACACAGGGGTGCGTCCCAGGCGCATCCGTGATGCAGGGTGCCATGTTGATGGTGTAGGCCTACTTGCTTTTCAAGCTTGGGTTTAGGGTTTAGGGTTTAGGGTTTAGGGTCTAGGGTTTAGGGTTTAGGGTTTAGGGTTTGGGGTTTAGGGCTAAAATCTAAGACCCTAAACCAACGTGAGGACTTTGTGTTCAGCTGTTCGGCAGGTCATAAGCTGGGTCACCAAGTAGGTACCCTAGCAAGCCAAGGAAAGAAAGAACGAGCTGCGATTTTGAGCTGAGTTCTAAAGCCTTATAAGCCCTAAGATTTAAGTGATTCAAACCCTAAGCCCTAAGCCCTAAGCCCTAAACCCGAAACCCTAAACCCTAAACCCTTCAAGGTTTAAGAGTCTGAAGGCTCAGGAACCCACCTTGAACCAAAAATGTTGCCACTGAGGGTCCCAGAGGCTGTCCCGCCTGTATTCTCCGTGATGTTAAAGGTCCACCTGCTTTTCTCACGAGGGTTTAGGGTTTAGGGTTTAGGGTTTAGGATTTAGGGTTTAGGGTTTAGGGTTTAGGATTTAGGGTTTAGGGTTTAGGGTTCAGGGTTTAAGGCTTAGAGGTTCGTGGCTTACGGTTTGGCTTCTGGCCTTTAAGCCCAGGGCCCTCGAGTGTCACAACTCCCCCTGGGGGGCTCAAAAACTTAGGGTTTACCCAACCCTAAACCCTAAACCCTAAACCCTAAACCCTAAATCCTAAACCCTAAACCCTAAACCCTAAACCCTAAAGGTGAGGGTTCCGGAAACTCGCCTCACTTGCCCGTCGCTGCGTTCCAGCAGGGCGAGTCCATAGGACCCGCCGATGGGGCTCCCAATCGCCTTGGAGGCTTCCGAAAGCCCAGTAGGGTTTAGGGTTTAGGGTTTAGGATTTAGGGTTCAGGGTTTAGGGTCCACAGGCTGTTGGGGTTTGGGGGTTCTGGGGCTTGAGGTTGTCAGGGCAACCAATGAGGGCCCCATCCACCGAGAGCTCTAAACCCTGCACCTGCCCTCAACAAAGACTGCGTGCACCCAAGGCCCTCAACAGAGAACAGGCCCCAACAAGGCCAATGTAAGATAGGGGGATTGTTAGAATGGCCACCCCTAAACCCTAAACCCTAAACCCTAAACCCCTAAACCCCTAAACCCCTAAACCCCTAAACCCCTAAACCCCTAAACCCCTAAACCCCTAAACCCCTAAACCCCTAAACCCCTAAACCCCTAAACCCCTAAACCCTACTTGGGGGGGCGAGCAAATCGCACGGAAGTCGGTTGCGCTGAAAGTGACGAGAACCGGCTTCTGCGATCAAGGAATGATCGTCTAGGAGCTGTTGCATGGCCATGGGTGTAGCGTTTAGGGTTTAGGGTTCAGGGTTCAGGGTTTAGGGTTGCTAGGGTTTATAGGGTTCAGGGGTTTAGGGAACCAGGACTCGTCGAGAACCACTTGACTTTGATGCAGGATGTTGTCATATCTAGGTTGGGCAGTTTCCCTTGGACCGATGTAGGGCTTGTAAGGGGATCATACTTGCAGTCGTATCCTGAAAACAAAACTTCAAGGAGTGGTCCTGAATCCCTAAGCCCCTATGCCAATACTCCCTAAACCCTGTTCAGGTTTACCGTACGGCGTGCTTGGAGGGTGTCGTGCTCCAGAACGCAAGCTTCGAGTTCTGCAAGTGGGCGTGTGACAAGAAAGGGGCCTTGCCAGCGTGTAACAATTCTTTAGGTTAACGTGGAAGAATACGAGCACCCTAAACCCTAAACCCTAAATCCCAAACCCCAAGCCCTAAACCCTAAATCCCAAACCCCAAACATGCCATTGGGGAACCACCCCGGAACCCCAACTCCATCCCGAAGAGCCCCAGCCATGTTTCTTGCAGGCTCTTTGTGCTTTGAAGCCCCATGTAAGACACTTCTAAGCGACCTACAACAAAACGAGGTGTGGAGTTTAGGGTTTAGGGTTTAGGTTCCTTTTGGCTGAGACCACCAAATCCCCAAACCACTCGCCCAGCAAGAGACCCATATTCGAACCCTAAACCATATTATAACCCTAAACCCTGAACCCTAAACCCTGAACCCTTAAACTCTGATTATGTTGTTTGAGACGGGGCTCGGCCATCGGCACGATCAGGTGGTCCTTTGTCGCGCTGACGGTGTACGTGTCTGTTGAATGCTGCTCGGCGATCTTCCGAGACCACACCTTCAGGGTTTAGGGTTTAGGGTTTAAAGTGTAGGGTTTAGGGTTTAAAGTGTAGGGCTTAGGGCTTAGGGCTTAGGGCTTAGGGTTTAGGGTTTAGGGTTTAGGGTTTAGGGTTTAGGGCTACCTGAAGGTGCATGGGTACTTATAACTAGGGTTAGAAGTATCCTACATAAGGTTATAACCAGTGATAACTGTGGTTGCCGTGCTTATGACCCCACATATACTAGGCTGCCCAGTAACCAAGGCTTAAAAAGGGTGCCCTTTTTTGCATAAAGGGGTTTATAAGGGAACCTAAACCCCCCAAAAAGGGAATAAGGGTACTACTGGGCATCCTCGTATAGCTACCCATGAACCTCCAAAGTGGTTTCTCTGGGTGCCCTGGCTGGTTTGGGTGTGATTCTAGATTCAGGCCCGGGACTTTTTATGTTTTATTTATCTTATTTATTTATTCTTAATATTTATGTATTTATTTATTATAATTTTCCGTTAATGTATTTATTATTATTGTTGTTTATTCTATTTTTATTTTTTGGGGGGCCTTCAATAATAAGGCTCCCAATTTCTAAGAGGCGGCTTAAGGGGCCCTGATTTCTAGAGTGACCCCAATGGCTGCAGTACAGACTCCATCTCAGCATGTCTCTTCATCTTTAGAATAGGGCTTTGGGGGTCCTTATAGTATATTCAGAAAAAGGGGCCATAAGGGAACACCATTAGTAACTATCCCGACCCCAATATTAGGCCTGGCCTTCTCTCCTGTAGCCATCTTCAGCGCCAGGACTTCACCGCTTGCACAGGTGGTGTAGAGAAGATCGTCGTAGAGCGCTGGGTTCTGGCAGCCCGTCGTACCAAAATTCTTTTCCCAGCGCTTCGTGCCATCTCGCGTAAAGGAGAGGAGCGTCCCCTGATCGCTGCCCGAGTAGACATTCATCTGGTCATCAATACACGGCGTCTGGTGAAAATTGAGGCCAGGAACCTCTTGGTAGCCCAGCAACAGACCCTAGATATATATATATATATATATATACATATATATATATAAACCCTAAACCATGTTATAACCCTAAATCCCTGAACTCTGATTTATGTTGTTTAACTTGTCAGGTCACCTGGAACCAACAACACAAAAAACCTAAGCCCTAAACCCTAAACCCTAAACCCTAAAAGGGTTACCACTGGACTACGAAGATCCTCGTACTGCCAGCTTGGGCTGCGGACAGGCCAGGGCCCGTAGGCTGCCGACCAGCCAGACCTGTTGTCCTTGTTTTTTTTTAGGGTTTAGGGTTTAGGGTTTAGGGTTTAGGGTTTAGGGTGTTTTGAAACCTTTTACAGCTTTGTTATTACCAAAATATTTGATTATGAAGGTTTAGCAGGATTTACTATTTGAACCTTGTTAAGCTTGCTTGTTAGTATCACAATTGCTTATGAAGGTTTAGTAGGGTTTAGTGTAACATGTGTTTATGAAGGTTTAGTAGGGTTTGGGGCTCATGTTTATCAGCTTTCAGGTTGTGCGGTTGAGGGATCGAATGTAAAAACAACTCCGCCGTGAGAACGGCAATTGGCTTTTCTGAGCCCGTCAATGTCAGCTTCTGGGTTTAGGGTTAGGGTTCTGGGTCCTGCTATAGGGTTTAGGGTTTAAGGTTCAGGGTTTAGGGCTACTTGAAGGCTCATGGGTTGCTTTACGGCGTGTGTTCAGAGCTTCGAAAAACACCACGTCCAGAAGCCAGTCGACATGCTGTGAATCCTGTCGTCCCCAACCGAGCCTGAACCCATGCCCTGGTTATATCCTTGTAAAGGGTACGCATAAGCCTACCCATGAGCCTTCAAGTAGCCCTAAACCCCGAACCCTAAACCCTAAACCCTAGCCCTAAACCCCAAACCAGTACCCTAAACCCTAGCCCTAAACCCTAAACCCTACACCAAGTAGGCCCTTCTCTGGTGCCACTCAGAAAAGAACGTAAGGCCAAGCGTCGTTCACCCCACGGCTGGGATACCAGTAGCCCGAAGGGCCCACCTTGAGCACCTTCTTCCTCTGCCTCGGAGTGGGGGGTTTGGGGTTTAGGGTTTAGGGTTTAGGGTTTAGGATTTAGGGTTTAGGGTTTAGGGTCGGGTTTAGGGTTTAGGGTTTAGGGTTTAGGGTTCAGGGTTTAGGGTTTAGGGTTTAGGGCTTAGGGTTTAGGGTTTAGGGTTTAGGGTTTAGGGTTTAGGGTTTAGGGTTTAGGGTTCAGGGTTTAGGGTTTAGGGCTGCTTGAAGGTTCATGGGTAGAAATAAGTAGGGTTCTAAGTATCCTGAGGAAGGCTATAACCAGTCATGACTCTCGTTGCCCTACTTCTAACCCCACTTATAACTGCCCATGAACCTCCAAGTATGGGTTGAGGGGTTGAGGGCTTCAGGGTCTATAACACAAGACGAGGACTCTCTCTCAGGGTTGAAAGAGTGGAGGCTTCCTATAAGCCCTCGATCCCTAAGCACCCTGCACCCGATACCGGCAAAGCGGAAACAGTCTTCAATTCTGAAGTTTAGGGTTTAGGGTTCCAAAGTTACTAAGCCCTGAAACGCAACCTCAAAAACAGTGACAAAAAACAACACACATCTTCGAGCAACTGCGATCGAACCCGGACTTGGGTCATGGAGCTAAACCCTAAACCCTAAACCCTAAGCCCTAAACCCTAAACCCTAAACCCTAAACCCTAAACCCTAAACCCTAACCCTTGAGGTGGCCCTTAGAAGGGGTCCCCCGTATGTACCCCTTCATCTACCCTAGAAAACCCAAGGGCCCAAACTTCAGAAGGGTAAGGGGCCATAATTAGGGAAAAGCAAATACCCTTACTTGGAGGTTCACGGTACTTATTCACCAATTGTAGTACTTATAAGCTGTACTTCTAACCATATGAGGGCACTTGATATCAGTGAGTCACCTCCAAGATCGGCCCACAGCTCGAGAAGGCTTACGAAAAAACACCTACCCTAAACCCTAAACCCTAATGGGTAACCCTAAACCCTGAACCCTGAACCCTAAACCCTAAACCACCTAGTTGCCGAGTCTCCTAGGGGAACTAAAGGTTCACCTGTGAGATGATAAAGAGAATATAGGACCAACAAAAAGGTGAAAGGTTGCCTACTCTACTAACCCTAAACCCTGAACCCTAAACCCTAAACCCTGAACCCTGAACCCTAAACCCTAAACCCTAAACCCTACCAAACCCTACTGTACTACCGTACTACTGAGAAAGCCGAGGATGCATGGCGACGCTCATTTGCACCATGCTGGTGGCCGCATCTCTGGCGGTCGCATCTTCTGGGCAGCTCGCCTGTCAGGTTCCCGAGAATTTGTTGGCCTCAAAAAAGAACAGGGTTTAGGGTTTAGGGCTTAGGGCTTAGGGCTTAGGGTTTAGGGTTTAGGGCATAGGATTTAGGGTTTAGGTGGAACCCTAAACCCTCACGCCTAGACTTAAGCTTCGGACAGCTTCTCGAGGAGAGTTGCCAGGCGGAGCCTTACATGTTGACTTCGATAAGGGGTGGACAACGGCATTTTTAGTCCTAGAATGACTATATATATGCGTAAGGGTTTAGGGTTTAGGGTTTAGAGGGGTTATGGGGGGAACACCTCTCCACTGAAATTGTGGATATACGCCCAGAGCTTCTAAAGGTCGAGAACCCGACACCGTGCCACTGGTTCTGAGTAGCGCCGTCTTTAAGCGGACCATGCCTATTCCCTTGGACTATACCCTAAACCCTAAACCCTAAACCCTAAATCCTTTTAACTACATCCCTACGAAGGCCCAGCAAGACAAAGGCGCCCCGCCTGGCCCAGCGCTGATTGGCAGCATCTGAAGCCCCAAAGGGCCAGCCAGTATCGCAAGGCCATTAGGGGCTAAACCTGTTCAACCCTACAAACCCTCGAGATATGGACAGCACGGCGTTTGGAGTTTCGCCGTGCCACTTGAGCCGAAGAGCCTCTCGGTAGCGTTCTGGCATTGCAGAACCCCTGGAAGCTTTACCCTCTCAATTTGACCGGCGTCATCCCTGCAAGCCCTGCTATCTACATATATGTATATGTATATATATATATATACACCCTATAACCAACACCCCCCCCCCCCTTAAAACAAAAAGAAACCATATTATTTATATGTATATATGTACACATAATAAAAACTAAACGCTAATCCTGAGAGGCGTTTGTGTTTTAAGAGTTCGGGATTTATGGCTTCAATACTTGTGTAATTGTTCTTACTGATGATTGCGGATGTTTGTTGTGGGGGGTTTTTAAGGGTTGAAGATTGTGGTTTTAGAGTCCATAGCTATGCGAATTGCAGATCTCACGGGCTCGCGGGTAAAACAACCTCACACAGATAGAGACAGCCAAGTCACAGCAAAAACGCCGCTTAGCCAAGCGAAGCTCGATTCGCTTTTCCTCAAGGGCTACAAGTAGGAAGAGCCATGAAGGTATTGATGTCCAGGTCTTTTCTAAAACCTCTCCCCTAAACCCCAAACCCTAATCCCTAAACCCTACCCCCTAAACCTGAAACCCTAAACTCTAAACCCTAAACCCTACCCCTCCCGCTCTCTCGGCACTCTCTCTGACTATGCCCGGCCCTGCTTGAAACCGAGAATATGCCCCTAGACATGTCTGCATGAATCCAGGTCTCTAAACCCTAAACCCTAAACCCCAAACCACCCCCTAAACAATAAACCCTTCAAGCCCAGGCCTGCTCTTTGTTGGCTAAAGAGGGTCACGGCTTTACTCACCAAGGTTGCAAAGCCTACCTCGCCCCCCATGACCCCAAATCCTACAGCTAGCAGGCCTGAACGCTCATTCGCAAAACCTCACTTGCCGCCGCAAGTCCCCGCTCATCAGCAGGCTGAAATGGGGCTCTTGCCTTTTCAGGAAGAAAAAGGTTTAGCTCTTTGCAAACCCTTCGGGTAGGGTGCATTTGGAAGTTCATGAGTAGTTTTAAGTGGGTTATAGGTAAGTAGGGTAGCTATACTTCTTGCTGGTTATAAACTTCTTAGGGTACTTGTAACCCTACTTATAGCTACCCATGAACCATCAAGTAGGGGGCTTAGGTTTAGTTCGGATCCTCGGCCCGACGTCCTAGGATAAGGGTTGAGGGTGAGTGCCTTTTTGGGCCTCTAGGATCCTTGGGGTCCTAAACCCGAAACCCTAAACCCTGAACCCTAAACCCTAAAAAAAAAACCCTAAACCCTAAACACCCTGAATCCCAGGGTTTTAGGTCTATAGGGCTTTCGCAAGACCGCGGCGGTGTCCCCAGGTTTGGGGTCGGGCTTGGACGCAGGGTTTACACCCTGAAAGCTAAAGAAGAAGGGCACCACTGAAATCCCCAGTATAGGAAGCATATCGAGCACTGGAATTGTGTAGTGCTCGGGATATTACTTTATTACTTAAATACATAAACTTGTGTTTTTCATATTTATTTATACTATAAATGATTGTGTATTGTACGTATATATTATGATGGTATATGTTTACATGTAGTTGGTTCACGGTTTGGTTTGAGATTTAGATGCTGCCCTGCGCTGGGCCGAAATTCAAAGTCAGTAAACGCGCCATGAGTATGCCAGAATGAAAACAACTTCCACCCCGCCCCTAACGCCCACAATAGAGTTGACAACCGCTCTCATGCGTATATGTCAGGGAAGTTACATGGTCCCTTTACCTCTTTAAAAAGGGTTCTGAAGTATGTACGGGCCCGGGAATTTTACAACGTATGTAAAGGGTATACAAGGGTTCCTCAGGGAAGGGCCCGTACCCAGGAACCAAGCAAATATCCCAGTAGTATAGGGCCATACTTGGTGATTCATGTTATAAGTTTGGCAACTTTATAAAGTAAAATTGGCTATAACCTTATTTCCCACTACCTAGAACTGCCCCTGAACTTCAAGTAGCCCTAAACCCTAAACCCTAAACCCCAAACCCTAAACCCCGAACCCTAGGGAGTCCCGAGGTCGAAGCCCTAAATCCCCTGGCGAGCCGGGGCTCACGTTGAGGTCATGGATGGCGTAGTTGGCCAGCTCCACGAGCGTCGGGTCTCCACCCACAGCCTTTCTCAGCTAGGGGGGGGGGGGGGGGGGGGGGGGGGGGGGGTATAGGTGGATGTATATATGTATATATACCTATGTATAAATATCAGTGTATTATATTGCAATATATATATGTATATATATATATATAGAGTCATTTCTCCAAAATAGGTCCTCTTGTATAGTTACCAATAGAAGGTGGCCCCGAATACTTAAGGCACCCAGAAAAGGACCATAACCACATCTTGAGAACTGACAATATATCTATATATATATATACACATGTATATATATATATATGTATGTATGTATATGTATATATATGTATACGTGTATATACATATATGTACAGGGTGATATGGGGTATATATATATATATATAGGTTTAGAGCCTGTAGGGTTTCGGGCTTCTGCCTTCAGGACCCTCCCCGGGGCTCCATTTACCGAGGCCTTTAACCTTTGCCTCCGAAGTATAAGCTGCGAACCCTGAACCCTGTGATTGTAGCCACCTGGTACTTCGAGTCGTCGATTGGGTGGTTAGGGGCTCAGGGTTCAAAGGTTGGGGTTTAGGGTTTATAGGGCTTATCGTGCTTAGGGGTTTTGATGTTTCGGAGAGAGCCCTGGGAAGCTACTGAACTCAAGGCCACAAATATCCCCATGCTGAACCCTGAGCACCCTAAACTCCTAAACCCTTCCGCTCCTAAAACCCCGAACTCCGTAAACGTGAAAGCCCTGAAACCGGCCACCTGACACGCAAGGCTTGGGCCCTCAACCTCCTAAACCCATGAACTCCCAAACCAATAAACTCATCCAAAACCCTGAGCCCCAAGCCATAAACCCTACAGCCCAAGCTCCAACCCCAAACCCTAAACCCTAAACCCTTGACCCTAAACCCTAAACCCTAAACCCTAAACCTGAAACTCCCAAACCCCCCAAAGCCCGACTCAACCGCCCCCGGGGCCTCAGAAGGTTCGGGGAGCTCCATGCAAACCTACTACAGCTGGCAGTTTAGGCTTTAGGGTTAGGGTTTACAGGGTTATAGGGTTCTAGGGTTCTAGGGTTTAGGGTTAGGGGGGTTTAGGGTTCAGGCTGCGAACAAAGTCTCGTGGGCCCCTGCAACTCCAAAACCGGCCTTTTGGGTGCCCAGCTGGGTGTTGACGGATGAAGATCTCTGGTGAGCCCCGAACTCTTTCTCTGTCTCTCTCTCTCACACACACACACCTACACCGACACCCCCCTAAACCCTTGAAACCCTAAATCCCTACAACCAAAAACTGTAAAAAGCACCAAGTCCCTTTACAAAAAGCAGCCTTAAACCCTAACCCTATCTAGACCCCCCAGTAACCTAGGAATGAATCGGGTGCCCTTCTTCGTTTGCAGGCTCTTATAAGGGAATCTAAACCCCAAGACAAGGGAATAATAAAACCTAAACCCTAAACCACCCAAAAAAGTGAATATTCAGGGGAACCTAAGCTCTAAAAGGCCTTCTCTGGGTCCTAGATATAGGTAATTATAGGTCACCATGGGCGAAGTAGGCGAAACCCTAAACCGTAAACCCCAAACCCTAAATTACTAAACCCTAAACCCTAAACCCTAAACCCTAAACCCTAAACCCTAAACCCTAAACCCTAAACCCTAAACCCTAAACCCTAAACCCCAAACCCTAGACAGGCGGCGCCTCCTTGCCATCCCAGAGCTCCACGAGCGAAGGGAGCCAAGCCTGGGCCGCATGGTGCGCCTGCGGGCTTCGGTTTAGGGTTTAGGGTTTAGGGTTTAGGGTTTAGGGTTTAGGGTTTAGGGTTTGGGGTTTGGGGTTTGGGGTTTAGGGTTTAGGGGTTGAGGTATATGCCAAGATTTGCGGGCATTGGGCTTTTTATGAGTTCAGGATGCAGGAAGATCGGACAAAGCGCACAGGCTCGAGTGTGACTTGCAAAGTCGAAAAAAGTGCCTTCGTGAACTTGATATACTGACTGCCCGACTTAAAACAGCTTCAGAAAGGGAGTTTCGCGCAAAGTACCTCATAACTGCCATCTCCCTTTTTTTGCTTAAAGGGATTTATAAGGGAACCTAAACCCCCCTAAAAGGGAATAAGGGTACTACTGGGCATCCTAAGCTAGATAGGGATAGTATTACTATAAGGGTTACCAAAAGGACTGATACAGGAACTCATGGCAACCGAGCCTGGCTGCGCTCGAGCAGAACCTGTCAGAAATCTCAGGGGGGGTTTAGGGTTTAGGGTTTAGGGTTTAGGGTTTGGGGTTTGGGGTTTGGGGTTTGGGGTTTGGGGTTTGGGGTTTAGGGTTTAGGGTTTAGGGTTTAGGGCACAAAAGTCCCAGGCCAGGTTCAGGGTCTGGCGTCATTTTGGGGCTTGGGATGTGGTCTACCCAAGACCCAAGACCCTAAACACCAACCTTGCGGGTCGGTGGACTCTTCTTTTACGGGATGCGGCCCCGGACCACATTGTTCATGGCATAATTATACACACATCATAAAGACCGCCCCGAGGAACTCAAAAACGATCTCATGGAATCATGGACTCTTGCCAGGGCAGCCGTAATCCCCTTTAACTAAACTTCAGGGGCTTTTTGAATGCGATCCCATCTCTGAAAGTGTTTGGATGGGCTCGAGATATTGCCTTAAGATTGTACCTCAAGTGCCCATGAACCTTGAAGCAGGGGTGTAGCCTGTGCCGTTTGCCGCCCCTCCGGAATCGGTGCCCTCCTCGGTGTTTCACCGGTAACCCCTCCCGAAACCGCCCCCAAGCAAAGCCTGCTCCCTCGGGGCAACCGTCAGCAGGCACTCGACATCAACTGCCCCGATGTGAAGTGACAGCTCCTTCTGCAAAGGGAAGGGGGGGGGGGGGGGTCCGAAAATAGGAGGCCTTTCTGGGGGTTCCTATAAATGGGATCGGGATACTTTGGGGTTTAGTCAGGGTACCCCTATGTGGGGAAATCCTTGAATGGCAAGGCGGAGGGTTAGGGTCTTGAGGGTTTTCGGATGGCCAGGGAGGGGGGGGGGAGTGAAGGGGGCTTTGGGATTGAACGCTTAGGGCTTCGCCCTTGTCGTTTACAAGGCCCTCAAACATCCCCAAACACACAAAAACCCTGTAAATGAACCCCGCAAATTCCCGAGCCTCGGATTCCTCAAGCCTACATAGCTAAACCCCTCTAACGCCCAACACTTTGCAAGTTTTGGTTTAGGGTTTAGGGCCATGAGTCCTAAACCCTGCGGCGGTGTAGGCTTTCGGGTATCTAGGGTTTATATAGGGCTAGTAGCCCTAAACCCTAAACCCTAAACCCGAAAACCCACAAGGCTAAGCCCAAAACCTGTCCTTCGCCGCAGACCGCAGCCGCGCCGCCACGTCGTTGGCCCGGTCCCCGGGGGCCGCCCCTCGGCCCAGGCGCGCAGCCGCCTCCTGGCAGGCAGGGTTTGGGGTTTGGGGTTTGGGGTTTGGGGTTTGGGGTTTGGGGTTTGGGGTTTGGGGTTTGGGGTTTGGGGTTTGGGGTTTGGGGTTTGGGGTTTGGGGTTTAGGGTTTAGGGTTTAGGGTTTAGGGTTTAGGGTTTAGGGTTTAGGGTTTTAGGCTTTAGGGTTTAGGGTTTAGGGTTTAGGGTTTTAGGGTTTAGGGTTTAGGGTTTAGGGTTTAGGGTTTAGGGTTTAGGGTTTAGGGGTTAGGGGTTAGGGGTTAGGGGTTCGGGGTTTAGGGTTTAGGGTTTAGGGTTTAGGGGTTTAGGGGTTTAGGGGTTTAGGGGTTTAGGGGTTTAGGGTTTAGGGTTTAGGGTTTAGGGTTATAGGGTTTAGGGTTTAGGGTTTACGGATACTTCGTGCCCTCTGAAGTAGGGTTTAGGATTTTGGGCCTTTGGTTTTAGGGCTATAGGGTGTAGGCTTTAGGGCTTAGGGTCTATATTCATAAGTAGGGTTTAGGCTCTAGGATTCGGGTTTGGGGGCATATTTAGAGTTTATACACGAGGGTCTAGGGTCCAGGGTTTCGGGCTTAGTGTCTAGGGTTTTTTGGACCGTGCTATCTTACTTCAAAGGGAGGCGCCAGATGGAACAAAACATCATCCACGGCAGCCCTCCGCTTTCTAGAACCCTGAAACCCTAAACCCTAGTAACCTAGTAGGACTTAAGGCTCAGCATGTCGAGGTTAGCTTCTATAATTGCTATAACCCTCCAAAAGTCCGAAAGCCTAGGGAGCCGTGGGCTCAAGTCAAAAGGTTTGAGGTTAGGGTTTAGGGTTTAGGGTTTAGGGTTTAGGGTTTAGGGTTTAGGGTTTAGGATTATGCTATCAAGATGGAGGGTTTGGGAGTGGTTCCTGTAGCCTTATAGTATAGCGCTACAGGAACCACTCCCAAACCCTCCATCTTAAGCCCTAAACGCGCAGGTCTTAGCACTTCGAAATCACAGGTTGAACGTCACTATGGCGTCCTTTTGAAATATTCTGGGTACTTTCCCATATAAGGTGCTCTCACTTCTGTACCCCACCCGAATGTTGGGAAACCTTCGATGGCGCAGGTCTTTAGGGGGGTGGGTTGGGTCTGGCCTTGAGGGTGGGGCTCACGCTTCCTGGGGGTTGCACTTCCGCCCTGTGTCCTTGGATCACTTGCAAACAAAGTCTCTCCCCCCCCCTGCCTGATCCCCGTAAAGAAGAATTCACATTTATTACAACTCGATCTTTGGGAAGACTAAACCCCGAACCAAAGAAAAACACCTGCAAACCCCAAAACCCCCGCCTCAAGGGTAAGCAGCTGAGCCCCCACCGCCTCGGATCCGTTTCTTCGGGCTTTTCGAGGGCCTTCGGTTTTTTTTCTATTCTGTTATTTGGTACAGCGGCGTTCTCCTTTCTTCTTGCGGCAGCCCTGCTTGCATGTCCTGGCTTTAGGCAAAGCGCACACGCAAACGAGTTTGGGTTTACCTGCCTCGACATCTTCAGGTCTCTCTCTCTCTCTCTCGTTGCATGAGTGGCACTGCTCTTGTGTGAGGCATCACCTCCTTTGATGCAGTTTCCCGTCGCGCGGTTGCTGATCCACAGGCCACCGACACTGGTCACTGGCATTAGGGCCTAGGGTCTTGGCCCTCTCGCTTGACGGAATTGCCCTTTAGCCTGCTGGGCGGCAAATGCCTGAGCCTGGAAGGAAGAGCTTGAAAACAACCTGGAACTTCTTAATCCCAATCTCTACTCCTTAAATCCCAAACCTAAATAAATGCTCCCCTAAACCCTAAACCCTAAACCCCAAATAAACCCTGAACCCTCAACCCAAAGCCCTGAGTCTCAAACTTGCAAAGGCCAGTCGCGCAGAGTGCCACGGCTTCTGCGCGTGGCAGGCGCAGGGCCTGGGTAAAATGCTTTGAGGGTTTAGGGTGTGGAAGGGGCGTAGGGGGTTTAGTGTTTAGGGTTTATAGGGTTTAAACACGCGTTACCTGGATGAGGGTTGGGAACTTCGAGCTTGGAGAGGCTAACCCGAAGTATCCCCCATCTCCGACCTCCGAACCCACCCTAAACCCTGAACCCTGAACCCTAAACCGGCTTAAAGGAAAATACTGTGGGAGCGGAGGGGTACCTTGGGAATCTTGCATGTCTGTATAGGAATGTAGGCATGCAAATCCTTATTCATACTCCTACTACGTATATGAGTAGTTCTCTAAATTAGGGTCCCTTTTCGGGGTTCTTACTTTAAGGCTGCCGTACCATATAGGGACCAAAAAGGGTCCCTGATTTAGACAACAACCGAAGTACCAACTACGCTGCTTTCCTACTATACACTTCGGCATAAACCCTCAACCCCCTTTAACTACGCAATCTGTAAGGCGCAGCTCTACTTATGGGGAATTCAGGGTGTCAGGGTTCAGTACCAAGCACCTTGTATAATTCTAAGGCCACGCGCCTTAATCGAGAGGTATTGGCTCCCTAAACCCTAAACCCTGCCTAAACCCCAAACCCCCAACCCCAAACCCTAAACCCTCTACCCTAAACCCTAAACCCTAAACCCCAAACCCTAAACCCTAAACCCTAAACCCTAACTCCGGGCAGGGGGTCTGAGGTTGGAGAGACTCTCGGACCCAAAGAGCCCTAGGAACACAACCTGGAACCCCGCCTCAAAGGAGTGGGACCTTACAGGATTTAGGGTTTAGGGTTTAGGGTTTAGGGTTAAAAGAGTGGGACCTTACAGGGTTTAGGGTTTAGGTTTAGGGTTTAGGGTCAGGGCCCTCTTTGGTGAGTGGTTTCTATCTCAACCGAACAGCAATGGCTAAACGACACCTGACAGATCGAGCGCCTTGAGCCCGCCAACGAAATAGGCCGAGGCCAGTCGGGGAAAGATGTCCTCAAGCGGCCGTCAGTTCGGGGGGGTACGGAAAGTGCCCTAGTTGAAAATGGGCGGGGGTACTATTCGTGTGGGCGGGCTTAGGGATTAGGGTTTAGGTTTTCGGGTTTAGGGCGAGATTTCCTAAAATCTATACAAGAACCCCTGAATCCGAAACAACCCTGCCCTTCTTGAAGGTTTAGGGGCAGTTAGAACTAGGATTAAAAGTATCCCCAATAAGGTTATAACCCGTCATGACTAGTTGTCCTACTTATAGTCCCACTTCTCTAACTACCCATGAACCTCCAAGCTTGCCAATGCAGCACCCGAAGATGGGAAACCCCAAGACTGTCTGATAAAAAACCGTCCACCCTACCTTGAGACTCCCAAACCTACTCTTAGGGTTTGGGTTTAGGTTTTGGGGTTAGGGCCTTAGGGTTTGGGCTTTCGGGTTGTAAAGCCTCGGCATCAGACTCCGAGGCAACGTACAGAAAGAGTGCGGCTTGCGGTCTCCCAAGGTGTCAAGGCTTCTTTGCAGGTTTATGGGTGGTTCCGAGCAGGGTTAGAAGTAGGGTACATATAGCTAGAACTAGTTGTAACCTTATCTCGGGCACCATAGCCCCACTTAGAAATACACACGAACCTTCAAGTATAAACCCCGTCCCAGGAGCATAGATCCTGGCCGCTTCCTCCACGGGCTTGCGGGCGGCAGCAAACTTTTCCTGCAGATCCCTCTACCGGGTCCCTTGTGGGATTCCTTCCTGTTGGGCAAGGAGCCTACCGCAACCCCTGAACCCTAAAAAATGGGTTCGGGGTTTGGGGTTTGGGGTCCGGGGTTTAGGGTTTAGGTTTAGGGTATTGTACCCCAAACAAGGACTATAACTTCGAGAACTGCCCAGTTGGCCGAGCGCTTCGCGACATTGAGAACTGGGCCTTCGCACCCTTTACCCAAACCTCGGACTCTACATTTCCTTGCCTTCCTACCCTAAATGACATTCCCAAGCTAGGGGCACCTCTTTTATACTAGAATCCCCTTAAAAGGCCCCCCCCCCCCCCCAAAGGGTACCCCTAGTTTCGAAAACCCTCAAATCCTCAACCCTAAACCCTAGTCAGTAGGTTTGCTGCTGAGGGTGCCAGAAATCGCCACAAAAAACCCCATAACGGCCTTTTTTGAGGGGTTCTTACAGGGTATAATAGCCCTAAACCCTAAACACTACAGTAAACCCTGGGTTTAGTAGCCGCGAGTAGCCCTGGTTCCATCCATCCCGGCAAGGTGCCAGGCGTGCCGCCTCCAGTGCGGGCGGGTGCCAGGCGTCACCGGCGGGACCACTCTCCTGTTCTAGGGTTTGGGGTTTAGGGTTGAGGGTTTAGGGTTGAGGGTTCAGGGTTTACTTGGAGGTTCAGGGGTAATTAGAAGTAGGGTTATAAGTCATAAGTACCCTGAATAAGGCTATAACCAGTTCTGACGATAGGCAACCCTACTTGTAACCCCACAATGAACCTCCAAGTAGGGTTTAGGGTGCTATCTAAAACAAACGGGCACATGGAGGCCAGCTGTTCTTGCTGTGGAAGAAGAGGAGCTCAAGTTTCATTGCACATTGGTGAGCAACAGTACAGCGCCTCCATTACGAAGATAACCTCTCAGAGAATGTAAGGCCCTGCCGACATTAGGGGTACCTTCTTGGGGTCCTTCTTATGAGGGAAGCCGGATCTATATTAAGGATCCCCCCTAGTTTCGTAAACCCCCAAATCAACATCCTGGCTCTGAAGTTTACCTTCGCATCCCGCTGAAAAGCCCTGTAATGCGCACCGTCAAGATGTCGAGCACGAGCTGCGTGTCCAAGTCGCCTGGAGCTGGTGATTCGCTTAGGAGGGTTTAGGGTTTAGGGTTTCGGGTTTAGGGTTTAATGATTTACATTCTGGCCTGCTGCCGTTTTTTGGAGCTACTCACATTTAGCTTGCCATGATCCGGCTCCATCAAGTCGAGCTGGAATGGAAATATTCCCTCCTTCTTCACGACTGCAAGTCAGAATCACACGACACTTTATTTAGCCGACATGAGGCGGATACAGGTATCCAGGTAGCTCATGCGAAACCCTGCAGGCTGCAGAAGCACAGTGCAATGTCACTCCTGCAAGGTAGTTAACACCCCCCCCCCCCCCCGGTGGTTGCCTGCACCATGCCAAATCCAACACATGACACCATTCTGCATTGCACCATGCCGTACCAAACCAGACCATCTCATATTAACAACAACCGGAACTCAAAGCAAGCTGGGCGGCGAAAACAAGTGGGCAGCCGACGAAAGAAGGAGGTGCCAAACAGAGGCAACACCGAGGGCACCGCGCGCCTCTGCGTGGGAGGCGTGCGGATGTATATATGCCGGGTGCAGCTCAAGGACTTCGTCTTGTGACCTTTCGATTGTTTAATGTAAATCCGGATCTGGACCTTTTCCAAGGTTTCCACACATGCCTCATGGGCTTTGGGCTAGGAGGGGCTTGGAGGAGGGGGTTCAGTGAAGGATTCTCGTGTGCTCCGCGAATTATTCTCAAGCCGGAACACCATGAACCTCCAATTTTGCCGAGACTTAAAAGCACCCTATAAGCCCCCAACGTACCCCACGCATATACACTGTGTAGTTGCTCTTTACTCACATGGACTTGTAGCTAAAAACACGCATGCAGACTCTTTAAACACCCAGTCCCCAGGAGATTACGCTGGCCCAGGCACTGCAGAGCTCGAAGTCAATGTTCAAGGCTCAGAGTTGTTTAGGGATTAGGCTTAGGGCTTAGAGGTTTGAAGTTTAGGATTTAGCATTTCGGGCTTAGAGGGTTAAAGTTTAGGGTTTAGGGATTCCAAAATGGGGGTTGCAGGTTTAGCACGGGGCACAGGGACAAACAGATTTACGACTTACAGTCTCACTCCTCTACTTAGAGGTTCATGGGTAGCTTAAAGTGGTCCCTAAGCGTAGTTGCATGGTCCCTTAATATGGGCCCGTAAAAGGGCAGCCCTTATATTCCCCTTAATATACCCTATACAAATTCAGGGCCTTCAGGGCCCATACATCAGAACCCTTCAAAGGAGTTTAGGGACCGTATTCAGGGCCGATGGAACTACCCTCAGAAGGTCTTATCAGCTGCGTAACTATCATTCATATCCGGCGAGAACCTCATTTAGGGTACGTATAACCCTACTTATCGCTACCACACAAGAACGCTCAAAAGCCTGGAGCCCTAAAACCCTAAACCCAAAGTTCCGATCGAGCCGCGCCAGGGCGGCACTAATTGGCAGCAGCATCTTCATCGACATCTCTCCCGTCTGGTCCTTAGGACTCTAGGGTTTAGGGTTTAGGGTCTAGGGTTTAGGGGTTTAGGGGTTTAGGGGTTTAGGGTTTAGGAGATTGCAGACGTTCTGAGAGTTTGGAGCTTGGGTTTCCGGATTGAATAGGTCTTGGTAGCCCGTTAACCATATGAGAATAAAGGCACCTCCTTTTTGCGGGGTTGGTTGCTTTAGAAGGGAACCTTGAACCAAAAACAGGGAGAAGTACCAATGGGCTAGCAAGAGGGTCTAAGCTGCGAAACTCGGGTGAGTTGGTACAGACGACAGCCACCTCTCACTTCTCGAAACTAATCCTGCTATTTGGGTTTTACATTAGGGGTCTCTTTTTTTGGTAAACTCCACATCGTCTCGCAAGGCTGCCCTCGGCTTGATCCCAACTCCTCCACCTTGCCTCAACTGTGGCTTCTATGATCCCTTAGCACCCAAGCTTTCATGGCGCCCCCTTATTTTGCCCTTATGAAAAAGAATATTTCTACTGTTTGGTTGGTGCTGAAGCAAATGGTAGTAATTAATACCCTCAGGCCTACACCCTAAACCCTAAACCCTAAACCCTAAACCCCTCATGGCCCCAGAGTCGTTGGGCGTGTTGGACATGACCACGGGCCGGTAGCCCGCCCGCGACCAGAAGCGGAACAGCTGCGCGGTCAAGCCTCAGGCTGCGGTAGGGTTTAGGGTTTAGGGTTTAGGGTTTAGGGTTTAGGGTCTGGGGTTTGGGGTTTGGGGTTTAGGGGTTTAGGGGTTTAGGGGTTTAGGGTTGAGGGTTGATGCGTGAGCCTCTGTGGTATCCTGGAAAATTCAGACTTGGGAAACTAGCAACCGCCGTCAGCAGAAATGCTAAGACCCCAAATTTGGAATTTGCGAATACACAAGACCCTAAAGCCTGAAGCCTACATTCCCGAAATCCTGCACATAACCCTGCAAACCATTCAAAGTAACAGGAGTAACTCTCGAAATCCAAAGCACTGAGCCTCCAAAGTGCAAAAGCTCAAGCCAACTCCAATTCCCAAGCCCTAAAGAAAACCTGAACACAAAGCCCGCTTGAAAGCTGACGGGTACTTGTAAGTCAGGTCCAGGCTATAACTGAACCGTGAAGCAGCGAAGCCACAAGACTAGACTAGGCCCATACCCATCCCGACATAAAGCTTACAGTGTAGAGGGGTCAATACTCTCAACCAGGGCATAGGTCCTTAATGAAGGGCATACTGTAGCGGCCTGAATAATTAGAATAGAGTTCGCGGGTTTTCTAGTATACTTATAAAGGGACCATGAGGGCGGTGTTAGGGTTTAGGGTGGGTTTGGGGGGTATGGGCTCAGGGTTTCAGAGTTTTGGGTTTTTTTGGGGTGTTGCGGTTTCAGTGTTTGGGTCCAGGGTCATTTGGTCCAGGGCTTGAATCTTGACACGTGCAGCTAGAGAGACCTCAAGATACAGTAGGGGTCGGAATAAGAAGTAGGGTTTAGGGTTTAGGGTTTATTGAAATTATTAAGGGTTCAGGTCCGGGGAAGTTTCGAGGAGTTTCGTTTTTGGATTTTTCTTAATAATTTCAAGTTACAGGGGGCTTGAGGGTTTAGGGTTTAGGGTTTAGGGTTTAGGGGTTAGGGTTTAGGGTTTATTCCAGCAAGTGGCCGAAGGACACCCCCAACCAGTCGAATCGGGGTTCACCGGAACCGTCGCTGCCGGTCCTGGGCGCAGTTTGGGGAGACTCTAAAGCCTAAAGCCTAAAGCCTAAAGCCTCAAGCCTAAAGCCTAAACGCTAAACGCATCTAAAGCCTAAAGCCTAAAGCCTAAAGCCTAAAGCCTAAAGCCTCAAGCCTAAAGCCTAAACGCTAAACGCTAAACGCATCTAAAGCCTAAAGCCTAAAGCCTAAAGCCTACAGCCTAAAGCCTAAAGCCTAAAGCCTAAAGCCTAAAGCCTAAAGCCTAAAGCCTAAAGCCTAAAGCCTAAAGCCTAAAGCCTAAAGCCTCAATTCTAAACGCATGGAATCGCCCCAAGCTCAAAGCCCTAAGCCCCAAACACATCTAAAACCCTAAGCCTGTCAGGGTTCTTCATTATCTTTAGAAGGCTTTTTAGAGTTTTCGAGTAGATATGGGGGGGGGGGGGGGGGGGTGGTTCCAAAATTAGAGGAACCTTTCCTTATTAAGAAGGAATCCTACTACTTGGCGGTCTATATTAAGGGTCCCCTATTTTCGTAAGCCCCATATCGGCATTCTCCTCGTCTTCCTGAGGTTTGAGGCCCTAAGACCGGAAAAAAAAAAGGCTTTTGTGCAGGGTCGGGGGCTGCTAGCCGCAGCGCCTAGGAGGGTGGGAGGGTGAGGGTCAAAGCATGGGGGGTGAGGGGGGTGGGGGGGCGGGGGGGTTAGGGCGTAGGGTTTAGGGTTTAGGGATAGGAGCCTGCTCATGATATATAGAGCTTTTCTCAAAATAGGATCATCCTCAAGCAGGAAGATTCGCACCTTCCGAGGCAGATGTGACAGCTGTGGGCCACTTGGGGCTCAGGTTTCGGGTCCACCCTGAACCCGAAACTCTAAACACTAAACTACAAACCCCAAACCGTGCTAAGCTGGAAAGCGGCCCTTTGGCCCAGTCTGCCAGAAGTTCGATGGCACGCTGCCCGAAGCCCTGTCCAGTTGGATGTAATCTTCCATGGGTTTAGGGTCTATGGTTTAGGGTTGACTGCTTCTCAACATGGAAAGGTTCAAAGGCCACTTCTAGATCGATCCATGTATCTGAGAATGAGTAGATGGACAGGTTTGAGTATGCACGGATGGAGAAAAGCACAGCCTTAACCTCATGAGCCGACACCCACCAACAAAAAGGACCTCGGGGCGGACCTAAACCCTAAACCCTCAACCACCACAAAAATCAACCTTGGGCCTAAACCCTAAACCCTCAACCACCAACAAAATAGACCTTGGGTTGAAACCAAACCCTAAACCCTAAACCCTCAACGCAACCTCTCGATGCCAAAGCCGAAAGCTTGGCCTGGCCCCGGGCAGCGGGTGCCGCCACCACTCGCCAAGGCCGCAAACCGCGCAGGCGTGCCAAGGCCAAGAAGGGGTACTCTTTCTCCACGCCTTGGGTTTAGGGTTTAGGGTTTAGGGTTTAGGTTTTAGGGGTACTCTTTCTCCACGCCTTGGGTATAGGACCCCATTTAGGGCTTTCGGGGGTTGAAAGCTTAGAGGTTTAGGGTGCAGGGGTACTCTTTCTCCACGCCTTAAGTTTAGGGCTTAGGGGTTTTGAGGCAATGGTTTGACGCTTAGGGCTTTGGGGCAGCCTTTCTCCACGCCTTGGTCTTAGGGCTTGAGGGGTTTAGATTATTGTGATGGCTTGAGAAGCAGGGCTCGGGGTTTTGGAGGCTCAGGGATATTTCGGGGCTACGTGAGGTATCGGGCCTTCACGTTTTGGGCTTTTGGGGGGTCTTAAGGTCGAGGATTTCTCTATGCCTTGAAATGAGTTTCAAAATCTAGGAGGGCTTGCGATTTGCACATGCCTTCGACAGAGACGGACTAAGGTTTCGGATTTAGGGTCTTCCGGTCTGAATCTTTTGGGTCAGGGGAAGCGATGAGTATAGGCTTCGGTGTCTCAAGCTCGTTACGTTCAGGAGAATTTCAGGAGGGGGCTCGCAGGTAGGGCGCCTGCCTTGTATATGACGTCTATAATTCAGGGGTATGTGGGTCATACAAGGGTGCTCGGAGTGATCTAAGCACTGTACAAGCGATGAGAGGAACTGAGAGCCTTGTCAAAATGCCTTTGCAGGGCTCATTGGGGCTTTTTGTGGATTGAGGGCTTCAGAGTTTGAGGTGTGCTTGAGGTCTGTCTTACTAGTTCTTGGTAAGGAATTCAAGGAGACTAAGTGGCATCATGTATCCGCCTACGCATCACCCTTTACAGGACTGCCCACCATTCCCAGGAATCTGTTGAGAGCTCCAGATGCGCACGGCTTGTCCATCTTTCATGGGCTTGCGTGTGCCCTTAGCGTCCATGCACCTACATAGTGTATACTTGGGTCCTAAAGCTACTATACAGAACCCCTTTCAGGGGCAAGTATATACTCGATGGGTTCATGGACTCCTTGTGGTAGTTGCTTCTGACATTCAAGTCACCGAGCCCTGAAGCCCTGGATCCCTCAAGCCTCCAAGCCCTGAAAAAATGCGAACGATTGTTGAAGTAGGGTGAGAAGTATCCGAAATAACGCTGTAACCAAATACTGTATAACAACAGCGTCCTACTAAACCCCCGATATCCCTCATGAAAGTGTATACAGTAGAAGCGATCATCTAACAAAGATGAGCCTCCTAGCCTCAACCCCTAAACCCTACAGCCCTAAACCCTAAACCCGAAACGCCTAAACCCCTAAACCCTAAACCCTAAACCCCTAAACCCCTAAAGCCTTTCTTGGGCGCGCATGCTCAGGCTTGGGCCGTTGGCGAGCAAGTGCGTCTGGTGCACTTTGGCACCGGACTGGCCCAATCGCTCTGGCGTCTCCTGCACATGGCAGACCAGCCTAGAGGGGTTTAGGGTTTAGGGGTTCCTGGATGTTCTCCCTGAAACTAACAGCTGCTTGATAGGGATTATAGTACCCCCTGTTGTGATCCCTAGTAAGGAGCTGTTAGTATACGGGGTAACATCTCAAGCTATCCCGAGAAAGTCTCAACCTTCCCGTGCTAAACCAACAACCCATAGTTGAAGATCAGATTTGGTACACTGCAACTAAAAACTCTCGTACCATACTCTAGTGATCTCTGGTGGGAAGCAGGACCCTAGTTTAGAAGGTGTCCTAAATCCCTAAGCCCTTTAGAGCCCCCAACAGCCTTAGCCCAGAAGTAAGCCCCCGAGCCCTTAACCACCCTACAACCCTACAACCCTACAACCCTAAACCCTAAACCCTAAACCCTACACCCAAAACCCTAAACCCTAAACCCTACACCCAAAACCCTCAACCGAAAATCTCCCCTCCTCGATGGCCACCACCACCACTGCGGGAGGGCCCTGGTTCTCTTTGGCGACCAATGCGAAGGTCCGAATGTGGGGGTCGGTGACGAGCCTCCCAATCAGTCGAAGGTGTGGGGGTTTTGGGCTTAGGGTTTAGGGTTGAGGGTTGAGGGTTCAGGGTTGAGGGTTGAGGGTTGAGGGTTTAGGGTCCGAATATGGGGGTCGGTGACGTGCGTCACAATCACCCTAGGACTCCAATACCCCTTTGATTGAGCAATATTCCTTAACAAATTAAGAGGGTTCCTTATATGGCTTCAGGAATCTTCCTTAGCTAAGGGGGTTTTGGTATCTCTGGGCAGTCGAAGGTTTTGGGATTTGGACTCGATATAGGGCTCTAGAATTGGGTGTCTTTGGACCGGAGGGCTTTTGGGTTTCAAAAGTTTCGGAAACCCTAAACCCTCAACCCTAAACCCTAATCCCTAAACCTAAACCCTAAACCGGGATTTTTGGGTAAGGAGGGGTCGGGAATCAGAAGAACGGATCTCTGAAGACTGGAAAAATGTGACCCAGCACTGGGTTGATAGGCTTTAAGACTTAGTAGCCCAGTACCCTTCTGAATAAAGGTACCCTTTTTGGGTTGGTTACTGTATGAGGGAGCCTTAGACCAAAAAAGGGAACAGGGTACCACTGGGCTACTAAGAGAAGTGGAACTCCAACGAACCTTAACACCCAGGCTTTGGGTCTGGCAGTTGCGGTTTTGAGGGCAGGCCAAAACATTGTGGCAGGGCTTGGAGTTCCCTGACCTACTAGCCCTAAACCCTGAACCCTAAACCCCAAACCCTAAACCTGAAGCCCTAAGTCTTTAGGGTTTACAGGTCCATGCCTGGTGAGGTCGTTCGGGGATGTCCGATAGTGCCCGCGCAAGAGGCCCATGACCTGGGTTGTCGAAGAAGCGTTTGCAAGACGAACTCCATATCCCTAAACCCTAAACCCTAAACCCTGGACTCAACACCTTATCAGAAGCGATTTGTTCGTTGGCTCATGGCCTGAATACTACGGTAGCATTGAAGAGGCCCGGGTCTGAAACACAACTGGATGGGAAGGCCTTTAAAACCTCTGAACCCTAAATCTCTTGCCCAGAGGAGGCTTCGATCTACGACTCTGATATTTCAGGTTTTGCACTCCAAGGACAAAGAACTCAAGCAAGGGACGAGCAAAGACTACCGAGAGGCATACCCCCTCCCCTACTGCCTGATGAATTGGGATGTTCCCCCGTAACCTAACAGTCCTTGATAGGGATTATAGTACCCCCTATAATAATCCCTATTAAGGACTGTTAGTATAACGGGGGACATCCCAACTTATGAGCCTTAAACCCTCACAACCCCGATTTCATATCAATGTAAGCGACCAAAAACCGCGCGAACTAGGCCGCGCCATGTGTTCACATGTCTACAGATGAAGAGTCATCAGCCGAATAAGCAATCCCATCAAGTTACATACGTCCCGGCAATTCCGACAACCCTCCCCCGCAAAAACCTACCCCCGCTTGACCCTTAGCCCCAAAACCGCACAACCTTAAACAACAACCCTGCACCCAGGAGCTCCAACCTTTGTTAAACCTATTCTCATACATTTCCCAAATCGGTCGCCCCTTTTCTGTCCCAAGTAGAATAGAATCGCAAGAACGTGACCCCCAGAGAGGGCACCCCTATTTTCGGAAATTTTTTTGTGGATCCCCTAAACCCTAAACCCTAAACCCTAAACCCTAAACCCTAAACCCCAAACCCCTTCCAGCCCGAGAGCTGCTGGCACGAGAGGGTCGGTGCTCCTCGCAGCGTCGACCTCCACGAACCGGGCGGCCCTGCGCCAGGATTCGGCTCAGGGCTTTCAGGGGGGTTTAGGGTTTAGGGTTTAGGGCTTGAGTGCAGCTTAGGGTTTAGGGTTTAGGGGATCTTTCGGGTTTGGATTTTTGGAGGGCATTAGGGTCTAAGGGTTAAGGGCTGTAGGATTCTAAGAGCGTTAGGGTGGGTTTTGGGGCTTTCTAGAATAAAGCGCTTCGGGATTGAGAGCGTTTTTCCCCGGAAGTCGCTTCAGGAGTGCAGGCCAGGAGTGTTGGTCTTCGTCCAGGTTTTAGGCTACGCCACCACGTCCGAACTCTAACAGACTCTAACAAGAATTGAGGGATGAAGACTCGTACCCTAAGGTTGTACCCTTAAAGGTTCCCCTTAGTATACTCCTAAAATGACCCTTATATTCCCTTAGGGATTTTTAAAAAGGGTCCCCAAAACCAAAGGGTACAACCTTAAGAAGGGTCCTCTTTTGTTGCCAGACTTCCTAAACCCTAAACCCTAAACCCTAAACCCTAAACCCTAAACCCTAAACCCTAAACCCTAAACCCTAAACCCTAAACCCTAAACCCTAAACCCTAAACCCTAAACCCTAAACCCTTTTGTTGCCAGAAGGTCGCCTGAGACTGCCGTAATCCTTGGGGTCGCTTGGCGGCTGCGGCATGTCCTGCATTGTGTTCCGGGGAACCCCTTGTGGAAGAAAGGGCTTAGGGTTTAGGGTTTAGGGTTTAGGGTTTAGGGTTTAGGGTTTAGGGTTTAGGGTTTAGGGTTTAGGGTTTAGGGTTTAGGGCAAGGGTTTAGGGTATAGGGTTTGGGGTAGGACCCTTAGGAATGTTGTAGGAGTAGATGAAAAAGCATAGTAGGGTGTCGTAAGGTTTTATTGGGCTTGGGAAGGCTTTTCATGAAAATCTGTGCGGGCTCAAGTAACCCCCTAACAGCCAGAACGAGTTTTGGGGTCCAACAAACTCAAGGGATTAAAACTCGTACCCCTAAGGTTGTACCCAACCCTAAACCCTAAACCCTAAACCCTAAACCCTAAACCCTAAACCCTAAACCCTAAACCCTAAACCCTAAACCCCTCAAGGTCTCCCTGACTATGCTACTGACATGGCTCTTATTTTCCCTCACACGGCTCTTAAAAGAGGGTCTCCAAACCCAAGGACACAGCCAGAGGGGTCCAAGGCGAAATACCATGAAACATGTAGGAAAGCCATGGAAGACCATAACCCCCCTAAACCCTAAACCCTAAACCCTAAACCCTAAACCCTAAACCCTAAACCCTAAACCCTAAACCCTAAATGGGGTCGTAGACTGGGCTCAAGGGCTCAAGGGCTCAAGGCTGTCAGGGCTTCACGGTTCGGCTGCAAGGTGTCATAGAAGTTCTGAGAACTCCAAAGCTAGGGAGAGGCATTCAGGACTAGCAGTGCCCTCCAGGGCAGACGGTCAAAAGCCATTAACCCCGACCTGAGCACGCATGGTAATGAACAAAGGATATCAGACAAAAGCTAGTAACTAGTACTTCAAAACAACTCAAAATAAATCAGCTTAATTATCAAAAACAGTTCTTAACATTAATCCCTTCCCCCCCCCCCCGGCATATCTAAAATTCAGATCGGCCGGGAAATTCTTAAATTAGGTGAGTTAAATGTTTGTTGGGGTCCGGTTCCGCTTGAACCCTGAACCCTGAAGTAAGAGATTCCCGAAACCAAAAACTTGCCGCCAAAGCCGAAGGCGTGAGACATGTGCTGGTGATTGCGACTTGTCGCCCCTATAAATTCTAAACCCTGAACCCGAAACCCTAAATCCCTAAGAACCAAAGGCTGAGATCAAGGGCTGGCGCCCCTCAAAGCCCAGAGCCCTAAGCCCTAAACCCTAGTTGAAATTTAACTTGGGAAGGCTCACCTCACCCCCCCCCCCGCCTGTTGAATTTTCAAACAGTTCTAGTATTGGGCTGGGCGCCGGGGTGGGTCGGGGAAAAACCGTTTTTGAAATCAGGGAGGTTTTTAGTGATAGGGGAATAGGATTTGTCATCCACAACCACGTGCTTCAGCACGAAGCAGCAAAGTCCGCATGGTGGCTTGGGGGGCTGGGGGGCTAGTTATTAGGGACTTTGGGGTATCCTTAGAGTACTTTAGAGTTGAGGGCAACTAAGTAGGTGACTAGTGACTAACTAGTGCGGGCTTTGCGTTGTGGAGGCCATGTAAGGGATGTAAGGGATGCCAGTTCAGAGTGTTGAGGCCAAAACCCTCAGAAGAGCCATGAGCCCCAGGTCCAAAAGCCAATTCAAGGGGTTTAGGGCTTAGGGCTTAGGATTTTAGGGTTTAGGGCTTAGGTTTAATTAGGGTTTAGGGTTTAGGGTTTAGGGTTTAGGGTTTAGGGTTTAGGGTTTAGGGTTTAGGGTTTAGGGTTTAGGGTTTAGGGTTTAGGGTTTAGGGTTTAGGGTTTAGGGTACCCTAGACCCGACTCCCACGACGTCCAGGAAGAGCAGGGAGTCGAGCCAGGATTCGACGGGATCTCCGGGCTTGTAGCGGACGGCCTCCTGTTTCAAATGGGGTTTGGGTTTAGGGTTTAGGGTTTAGGGTTGAGGGTTTAGGGTGCAGGGTTCAGGGTTTAGGGTTTAGGATCACTCAAGAAGGAGATAGGGAACCTGTTTGATGTTAATATAGGGGGCAGGAATAAGTACGAATATTACCCTTTTTGGTTCCCTGAAAAATTATGCTATACTAACCCGCCAAAACCCGATTCTTGTGAATGGAGTCTGGCCAGAAAGCAAAGTGAAGAAGAGTGCTCCGGGTGAGTCCTGCTGGGAGGTTCATGGGTAGATGCAAGTGAGGTTTTAATTGAGAACTATAACCGGTTATAATCATAATTCAAGGGCACTTACAAGCCAGGTAGAACGACCCATGAACCTTCAAGTAGGCTCAAGGTGAATCTTGGCAAGGTGCTTTCGGGGCTGCGCCCAGAATCCCTGGGAGCCACGCAGTCGTGCAGACAGATACTGGCTTCGGGATCCTCGGCTTTCAACGCCCTTGAACCTGCAAAGTGAGCAACAAATCCATCCCTTCCTGGATCTTCCTCCAGGGCCAAGCTTTTCAAACACCACAAAACTTCCACTCTCACGGCTTTCTTGCCCCAGGACCCCGCCCCTAGCTTGTCATAGTCAACCTCCCCCGCCCCCTTGTTAGTCTTGCACCTCCCTTCAACTCTCCGTCCCCCAAACCCCCGTTGTCCCCCCCCCCCCCCCCCCCCACCCGCCCCTCTTCCCCTTCCCCTCTCTCTCTCTCTCACTCCTTCTTCTTCTTCTTCTTCTACTACAAAAGATTTCCCCTACATCATGCTTTAGGCCTACTCCTCTCTCTCTCTCTCTTTCTCTTTCTCTTTCTTGTTCTGCCTGCTTCCCTTGTTGGACATGTTTGTCGTGCTGTTGTTCATCTCTCTCTCTCCCTCCCTCCCTCCCTCCCTCCCTCCCTCTCTCTTCCCGTCTCCTGCAGGGACAGCTTTACGAACTCCCGCTCGGCGATGCCTTCGGGGAGCGTTGCGTGACGGCAGACCTGTCCATGTACAGTGTGCGTCAGCTTCGAGGCGAGACCACAGGATACCATGATGCCGGCTTAGGGCTTAGGGTTTAGGGTTTAGGGTTTCTGCCCCTAAGGCCGTAAACGTTCCAGAGTGGTGATTCATTCTTTCAACCCAAAAAAACTTATAGCCCTGTCACGTCGAGAAAGGAGGAAGCCTCAGTGGCATTTCCCGCATGTGGTCCGTGCTCCCCAACACTAAGTAAAGCCTATAGTGGCCTAACCTTAGACCCTAAACCCTGAACCCTATCCCTAAACCCTAAACCCAAAACCCTACACCCCAAACCCTAAACCCCAAACCCTAAACCCTAAACCCCAAAACTCTAAAAGATGCCTCGGCCGAATCCGCGCCCAGCTCCTTGAAGACCTTCCTTACACTTGGCTGCCACGTTTGGGACATATTTGAAGGGTTTAGGGTTTAGGGTTTGGGGTTTAGGGTTTGGGGTTTAGGGTTTGGGGCTTGGGGTTTAGGGCTATCTGGAGGCTCATGGGTAGTTTGAAGTATGCTGTACGTACCCTAAATAGGTTGCAGCTAGAGTTGTCCTACTCACAACGCTATTTCCAGCTGCCCATGAACCTCCAAGTAGGCTCAACATGCCGCAAAATAAAGTTGAATGCCTGCATAATATCTGTATAGATATATGTATATGTGTATATATATATGTATACAACACATGCTATTTTGCAAAAGCGCTAGACCTCCAAAACAAAAGCTTCCTGAACAGTGAAAGCCGTACTTCAGGCCTTATCCTGAGAGGGACCTAAACGGGCGACGGAGGGTCGGCCATGCGGCCATACCAGTAGAGTATCCTCAAGGGTACTTATCCTACACCCTAAACCCTAAACCCTGTAAACCCTCTAAACCCTGTAAACCCTGTAAACCCTGTAAACACTGTAAACCCTGTAAACCCTGTAAACCCTGTAAACCCTGTAAACCCTGTAAACCCTGTAAACCCTGCAAACCCTGCAAACCCTGTAAACCCTAAACCCTAACCCTAACCCCTAAACCTCTTTGATTGGCCGTTCGGCCGAGCGTCTCCTGCACAGCAGCCCCGGTGCCCTCTGCGCCCGAGAGCGTGCCCAGAAGCCTTGGACCAAACGAGTTTCGAGGGAGCACAGCATCTTGCCGGTTTAGGGGTTATTGGGGTTAAGGGGTTTAGGGGTTTAGGGTTTATTTGGGTTTTAGGTTTTGGGGCTTAGGGTTTAGGGGTTTGCGGGTTTAGGGGTTTAGGGGTTTTGGGGTTTTAGGGTTTTGAACTAATTGTAATTGATTGTGGGGAGTAGACCTGAAGAAAAAGTGGAAAAGGCATCTTGCTGGGAGCTAAGGTGCATTACCTGCTAGGGTGTAGGGTTTAGGGTTTAGGGTTTAGGGTTTGGTCGGTGGGTTGTTTGTTTCAATCATGTGCTGGCTTGGGACACTAAAGCTGGGACGGACAAGCAAAACACAGACAGTTTCTTGAGAAACACGTTGGGGTGTTCCAACAGTCCTTGATATTTAATAGGGATCATAGTACCCCTATGACAATCCCGAATAAGGACTGTTCGTATAAAGGGGAACATCCCAAGAAATACGCGACGCGTACCCAGCAGTAGGGAAGATAACTCAGCGCATAATTCGTTGGGCCTATCTATTTCCGGGGTATAGGAAGCCAGGCTCCCAGGGTGTAGGGTTTAGGGTTTAGGCTTCAGGGTTTCGGGCTTAGGCACTCTTGGGGCAGGTCTGGGTGTGCTGTTATTTTTTGAAGTGATCTACAAAAATGCCTCTTCATGAATCGATAGGTCTCGTTGGGGCTTATGCGTACATTGCCTCGGTGTAGATGCAAGCAGTGAACCTGCTGTTTCATACCCCAAGCACCCACGAGCCTTCACCCTAAACCCCACACCCTAAATCCCAAA
The DNA here is from genome assembly GCA_905221605.1 of Symbiodinium natans. NCBI lineage: Eukaryota > Dinophyceae > Suessiales > Symbiodiniaceae > Symbiodinium > Symbiodinium natans. The sequence goes on from CAJNDS010001890.1 coordinate 1,129,458, forward strand.
CCCCAAACCCCAAACCCTAAACCCCAAACCCTAGACCTTAGCAGATCACTAAGGATGGGCGGTCCCTCAGAGCCCTGGCTGGAACCCAGAAACCCCCTATGTAGTTTAAGGTGTAGTTTAGGGTTTTGGGTTCAGGGATTCGAGTTTAGGGCTTGGGGTTTAGGGTTTGGGTTTAGGGTTCCATGAAAGCTACACACTTTTGCTTTGCAGTTTCGGCTGGAGGATGGTTGGGAGGGACATAAACTCTTTTCATATCCCCCGAAACCCTAAACCCTAAACCCTAAACCCTAAACCCTAAACCCTAAACCCTAAACCCCCCCAAATATCCCCGAAGCCCGCCGGAAGCTCCTTAAATGGCATGCCGCGTCACAGGATCAGCGGCACACGTGACACTAGCAGCCTCGGGCTTGCCAGCTTGAGGCGTAAGGTTTTATCGGGCTCCCGATAGCTGGTTCATAGTTGGGATAGTAATAAAAATTGAAAATTTTTATTCTTATTGAGTTTAGGTACCCTTAAAGATGTAAAATGTTATCCCACTATGACAAAGATAGGAGAAAGAGCCTTCCACGCCATCTTGCCCTACTTGAAGGTTCATGGGCAGTTGTAAGTGGGGGCTCTTTAGGATACTTATAACCCTACTCATAACTACCCACACGAACCTTCAGGTACCATATTGGGGGGGTCGGGGGGCTTCATTTCTGGGCTCCTTATGGCCCAGGCCTTGTACTTGGAGGCTCATGGGTAGTGCGAAGTAGGGGTCTAAGTCATAGCGAGAGTCATCCTACTTACAAACCTGTTTATAACTATCCATGAACCTCCACGAGCCCTTTGAACGCCCAAGCCCATCACTTCGCGGGATGGTCTAAACCCCTAAGCACTAAGACCTAAGCCCTAAGCCCTAAACCCTAAACCCTACAGCGGGCTGGGCAGCTGGTGCAGCTCCGGGATGGGGAGGGAGGCCATCTCGTCGACGACAAGCACCTGGAGCTGTGGGCCCCTCAAGGAGGCCGACTTGACAGGGTTTGGGGTTCACAGGTTTCATAGGGTTTAGGGTTCATAAGGATAATTTAGGGTGTAGGGCTAGGGTTTAGGGTTTAGGTTTTAGGGTTTAGGGTTTAGGGTTTAGGGTTTAGGGTTTTGGGTTTAGGGTTTCGGGTTTCGGGTTTAGGGTTGAGGGTTCAGGGCTTCGGGTTTAGGGTTTAGGGCTCATGGGGTTCATGGGGTTCACAGGGTTGATAGGATTCATACAGTCCATTAGGGTTCATAGGATTCATGGTGTTCATAGGGTTGAGGGTTTGTGGCCGTTGCCCACCCCCCCTCCCCCCCCCCTCACCCAAGCTTTCCCGCTTCAGCTTGAATTGTAGCTACCAGGGACCATAAACCCTAAACCCTAAACCCACAAGACCAAAAATCTCTACATGCACGGGCTTCCGGACAGTTCAGCCGGCGGAGCTTGAACTTACAGGACAGGACTCTGCAAAAATGAGATCCATCTTACCTGCAGCTTCATGGGCAATTACAATGCCACACAGTGGGATGTTCCCCCTTATACTCACAGTCCTGAATAGGGATTGTAAAAGGGGGTACCATAATCCCAATTAAGGAACTTTTAGTCTAACGGGGAACATCCAAAGCCATGCAATGTACGGCCGGCTCTATCCTTTATTAGGGATAAAGAGACAGCTACTATGCTCACAAACCTACTTGTAAGTACCCGAAGCCTAAATCTCGGATTTAAAGGAAGCCTACCGCCGACGGAATCAACAAAACCATGGCATCCAGCTAGCTTACATAAAAGCTTTGTATGTAATTAGCATATACATATACCATATATATCACTATACTAATAATCATCACAATAACAATAATAATGATAATAATAAGCCTACTGTTTTAACTAACCTTTCAAACCCGGAAGGGCTCCTGAAGCCCGACACCCCGGCCCAAGCGCTATACATCCCAGGACCCCGAGGCCAAGACAGGGGCGTCGCCGACGGAAGCCAAAGCAGCAGCAAAACCCTTGATGCAGTCCTTACTTGGGAAGTTCATGGGTTTTAGGGTAGAAGGCTTGGGGTTTAGGGTTTAGGATTTAGGGCCACAGGAGGTTCACGGGTAGTTAGAAGTGGGGTTCTAAGTAGGGTAAGTATAATTGTAGATGGGTATGACCTTCTTTCGGGTACGTATAACTCTACCTTATAACTACCCATGAACCTTCAAGTACTTGGGGGTTTCATGGGTGGATATGCGCGGGGATGCAAGTAGAGGCAACAACAAGAAGAGTCATGACAAGTTCTGACCTTACTCTGGGTACGTATAACCCTACTTGTTGCTGTAAACCTTCGAGGCAAGAATCTGGCGAGTCAAAAAATCAACCCGACCCTGAACACTACTTGAAGGTTCATGGGTAGTTAAGAATAGGGTTGAAGTACCCTTGATAAGGTTATAACCCGCCATGAATGTAGTTGCCCTACTAAGAGCCCACCTATAACTGCCCATGAACCTCCGAGTAGTCCCGAACCCTGAACCATAAACCCCGTTTAGTTTGGCCACCCAGGTTGGGGTTGACTTGAAGTTGATCTTCATGAATGTATGGCCCACGTTCGGGGAGACCTAAACCTAAAGAAGCTTTCGACAACTTTCGATAATGCACAAGCAGATCAAAAATCTACTAAGATACACTAATCTATACTGTAATAGACCACAATAAACAATAATATATTGCACTATTCTACTATACGACGAGAATACATTCTCCCCTATAGTCTTTTGTCGGTTTGAGGTGCTGCTTGACAGGCGGAGCAGGGTACAAACTGGATCAGAGATGATCCGCAAAAGGAAATATCGGGGCCTGATTTTAATCAGAAGATCCATTAGGCTCAGGTCGTTGATTCAGTCTATATATGTATATATATATATAATCATTCAGGATGCTATTTTAGCCCTAGGCTTGGCCCGACATGTGTCGGGCTTGGTGCAGGTAACCTTCTCAAGAAGCTTGCCCCAGACAAGGGCTTCGAATCCCCATCCTCAACCCCTACATGGCTGTGTGGACCCCCGCACCCTCCCAAGCACCCTTTCACCCCCCCTAAACCCTAAACCCTAAGTCCTAAACCCTAAACCACCCTAAACCACCCTAAACCCTTTAAGCCCTAAACCCTGCTCCCGCAGACTCTGCTTGGGAAGGCTCCGCCGGCAGGTACCGCGCCCGCGAGTGGCACAGGCTTGCACAGGGCACCTCCGCCGAGATGGGCTGTTCACTCTACACGTTGAAGGGCGTTCTTAGGGTTTAGGCCTTAGGGCCGTCTTATGGTTTATATAGCTTTAGGGCCATCTTATGGTCTATACAACGTAGAGATCTTAGGCTTTTGCGGGCTTCGGGTTGACATGTTTTGGGGCTTAGGGACCTGCTTGTGCGTCGGGCTGAGGGCAATTTAGGGTTGACAAGGTGTAGAAATGACCGGCTGAGGAGTCCAAAGAGAGCAGAACCTATGTTCTTAAGCGGTTTATTGTTTAGAGTTTAGGGTTTAGAGTGCTCTACAAAGTGTTTGGGACGGGCTTCGGTTTAAGGGCTTGGAGTTAAGTAGAGTTCGCGGGAGAAGCTCAACAGCGACAGCCTGCTCTGAATCGCATTATCTCGACGCACAAAGCGCTCACCAAGCCCCCATTTATCCCTCAACCATCCACCTCCCACTGCCCCTTTTCCCATCTATAAGGGTTCATGAAAACGTCTTAGTGGACCCTTCTAGGCCCCAAACACGACAAACCCTAAACCCTTTGTTTGGAGGTTCAGGGCTAGCTATGAGAAGGATACGTAGGGCCACTTGTCTTACAACCTTACTTAAGGTACTTACACCCCTACTTAGAACTACCCACGCGCCTCCAAGTAGCCCTAAACCCTAAACTCCAAACCCCAAACCCTAAACCCTTTAAACCCTACATGAGTCTCCAAGAAGACCCTGGCAAAAACCCTCAGAGGGCCCCCCCCCCAAGATGGGGCCTCCACCGCAGGCAGACCAAGAGCCTGTGCCGCGAAGCGGAAGATGCCCTGAACGCCTGGGGTTTAGGGTTGAGGGTTTGAGGGTTTAGGGTTTAAGGGTTAAGGGTTTAGGGTTTAGGGTTTAGGGTTTAGGGTTTAGGGTGCGGAGTCGTAGGGTTTCGGGATTTGGTTTTGGGGTTTAGAGGGTGTAGGGTTTTATGGTTGAGTTTCAGGGCGTTGTGTTCAGGCCCTGTTTACCTAGTTACGTGGCTCTATTCAACTGCTACTGCCGTTAAGTGGAGCTACAGACAGGGTGGCTCCGAGTTCTGTGAGGTCTGGCGTGGGCTTGAGTTTTTTGGGCGCGCAGGCGCTTTTTCAGCAGAAGTTCAGGAATGGGGCGCTGTACCAGCCGTCCCAATTCTCAATCACTGCACACTTGAACATACCCAAACATATTGGAGTCTTCTTCGCCTAAGTTCCAACCCTAAACCCTAAACCCTAAACCCTAAACTAAACCCTTCCTGATTGAATTCTAGAGAGTCTCACCCTCAAAGAAGGGTTTGAGGGCCTATAGAACACCCCGTGCCCGGAACTTCGCACTCTGTAAACCTGAGCCCCGAAACCGAAACTTTAAACCCTGAACCCCGAAACCGTAGACCCTAAACCCTAAACTGTAAACCCTAAACCCTGAAGTCTTAAACCCGGAACCCTAAACCCTGAAATTGTTAAACCCGAAACCTTCAGCTCCCTAAAAAAATTAAACCCAGAACCCTAAACCCTGAACTTGTTAAACCCTAAACCCTGACCTTAAACCTTTTGTTAACCCTAAACCCTAAACACTAAACCCTAAACCCTACTCTTTATAAACCCTAAACCCTAAACAGTCCCGGGCGCTCGCCAGCGCCGGGCCGGTCACCACCACACCCCGACCGCTGCGCAAAGCCGCGGCCACGAAGAGCCCTGCAGCATCTTCCGCTACGACTATCATTAGGGTTTAGGGTTTAGGGTTTAGGGTTTGGGGTTGAGGGTTTAGGGTCTAGTGTTTAGGGTTTAGGGTTTAGCTGTTACATGGGCACATACATATTGAAGGTACATGCTCACATTTTCGTTGTATGTAGATGGGTTCGTTCCTCTCGGTACCTGAAGGCTCCAATGTTGTTTTCTTGGTTCAGGGGGGGTTATAGTATACTACACCAGGAAGGTTTGTAGAGTTCAGGGTCTAGGGTTCCGCACAACGTGGGTCATGACCCTCCCACAGCCTCAAGCATCAAGAAAACCTCTTGGTACTCCTCTAAGTTTGAGGAATTGCTTTGCTTCATAAGATATTATTCTCTGCTATAGAATGTAACAACTGCAGACCTGGTGACAGGTAAGCAAGCGTGATGGCACTAGCACCACTCGGCTAGATTCGCAGCCACCTGGGACTAAAGCGTGGCGGCCATCTTTGTTTGCTGAGATTAGAAGTCACCGTGGACCATAAAGGAAATCATAGCGGGCCCTAAGCCCTCAACCCTGAAAACTACATCCTCTGAGCGATGCATCCAAACCCTAACCTCAAAACACTTCCATAAGCCTAATCTCGCGTATGAGCCTGCAACGGAGGACTTGCCCCGACCACGCCGGCCGGTGAGCGACAGCACGGTCTGGCCTGGATGCTGGCAACCGGAAGTTTTGTCTGGGCCGGAAAGCTTTAGCGCTGTGCCCAGGGTCTCCTAGAGTCCGCGAAGCCCTACCTTGGCCCTAAACTGGGTCCTAGCCGATTAACCAGGACCCCTAAGCCCTACCAAGCTCCAAAAAGAACCCAGAACCCAAGATTCAGGAAAACCCTAAACCTTACACCTTAAGCCCTAAAATCCCCCCCAAAAAAACAGAACCCCAGATTCAGGAAAACCCAAAACCTTGAACAATAGACCCTAAAACCCCCTGACGAAAACCCAGAACCCAAGATCCCGGAGCCCTCCGCCGCTCTTAAAACCCTAAACCCTAAGCCCCAATTCCTAAACCCTAAACCCTAAACCCTAAACCCTAAACCCTAAACCCTACTTAGAACTACCCAAATTGCACCTTCTCAAGTAGGGCCCACGCGCCCTGACGTCTCGGCAGCGGCAAGAGCCGCCAAGGACTCCTGGAGCCGGGCCAGAGCCTGCGGGTTCGGGGTTTAGGGTTTAGGGTTTAGGGTTTAGGGTTTAGGGTTTAGGGCTAGAGGGTTTAGGGTTATAAGGTTCACAGTATAGGGCTAGAGGGTTTGGGGATAAGGTTTAGGGTTACAGGGTTGTAGGGTTGAAATGGCGACGTGTGGTGCACCCAAAGACCCCCTAATAGCCCCAGATCGTACACCTTGTAGCAACCCCGTACACCCTAAACCCGACAACAACCCTAAACCTTACACCCTAAACACAGGGCTTAGGCCGCCCCCCACAATGGGGGGACCTCGATGGCGAAAGCCGACCCAGGTCGTTCGGGTAGGCCCACAACTTGCCTGGTACCTCAAACGTCTAGATGGCGCCAGGAAGTGGTACCTCATTTTTTGAATCTGCGACTGTTGTGGACTTTCTCTCAGCAACTGTCTGGTACCCGGTACCCTGGACCCTCAAGGGGTCGTGTCTGCCATCTGTGCATAATTATTGCTGGAGTCGGCCACATCTTTGCGCACGGTACCCCAGCATTCTCTAAAAATCAGGACTTTGTGAAAGAAGCCCCTCAGTCCCTGGAAAGATGAAGTATTTCGGAAGCAGGCAGTTGAATTGAGTTTAGGTCTAAACCCTCAACCCGAAACCCTAAACGTTTAGGTCCAAACCCTAAAAGGAATAGGTGAGGGTGGTGTTGCCGCCTGATACAATGTGAGGTGGGATAAAAGTGTTCGATGGCCCTCCACAATCGGGCCAAAGCTGCCTATCGCATGTAGGCTGCTTCCGAGGCTACTCTGCATCAGCGGGCACGGTCATAAAATTAGCGGGCAAGGTCAGAAATTTTGCGGGCAAGGTCCTAAAATTAGTAGGCAAGGTCATAAAAAAATAGTGGGCAAGGTCATGGGTCAGCCGACGGGCCTTGCCCACTGATGTTATGACCTTGGCCGCTAATTTTGGGACCTTGGCCGCTAATTTGAGGACCTTGCCCGCAAAGTCATTAACATGCATATTATTAGATATGATAGAGTGGCCCCAACCTTCACAGCTTCTGCGCCATATCACAGTAAAGCACTAAAACCTGCATCTAAAAATTGCCGAAGCCTGACTATTGGCGAGGCCTTCTTTTGGCAGGCCGTGCAGCAAAGATCCAGCAGCGGATCCTAGAGCTTCGGGAGTTGTGGTGTTTGGGTTGGGCTGCAACGTGCTGAACACCGAAAGCTTCCCCAGCCCCCACCCAGCTCATAAGCGCAACGCTGTGAACCCCAAATCATCCGAGGCTCTGCCGCCGTGGAGGCATCGTTGCAGGTTGGCGCGGCTGCACGATCTAGAAGGCCTCTGCAAAAGTCTGCTCCGGCGACCGCCGGCTTAGATTCGGGTGTTCGGAGCATTGGGCGGGTGGAGGGGTTTCGGGTTGCTCGGCCTTAGGGTGGCGATGTTTCTGCAAGATTGTCGGGTTCAGAACTTAGGGCCCCTTAGAGGAGAGCCCTCCAAATTCCTTGTTGGATGGGGCTTAGTGTAGGGTTCAGTAAGTTCCTGAGCATCCTGTGAAAAAACAAGGGAGCCTGATGTTGCAATGGCATTAAACATGCAACATTCGTCTGGCTCTGAACCCAGAAAATCGCACCGCAGATGGCTTTGGAGTTGAAATTTGCTGGGATGTTGTTCCATCCTGGCCAGAAACAGCTTCAGAGGTTTCGGTCTGTAGAGTTGTAGACAAGCAGATCTCGAGTGAGATTGCTCCAGAGGCTCAGACAGCCAAGTCTCCCTCGGAGATAGCTGTGGCCGAGGCAAAGCCGCCTCTGTCTTTTAACCCACCCCCAAAACTCCCGGAGGAAAAACAGATTCTGGCGAGCGGGGGGAGTATCAGGGGAACGAATGCCACAAGCTTGGAGCTCTGAACCCACAACCCCAAACCTACATTCCTAACCCCAGAGTCCTAAACCCTTCCAAAAACCATAAGCGCTAAACACTATGAAGCCCGAAGGGCCCTAAACCCTACTAAAGCCTGTAGGGCTCATGGCTTGGGTTTAGGGCTTAGGGCTTGGGGCTTAATTTGGGGGTTTCGGGTGCCCTAGATCCTCACAAGCCCAGAAGCCCTAAACAAAACCCGAAATCCGAGGGAGCCTATCGGCTTCTCCGGGAGCAGAGAAAGGCGTGTGTCCACGAAGCCGCAAATCGGCCTCACCACAACAAAGAACAGGTTTCGGTTTCGAGTTCAAGGCCGTGTTTCTTCTTATTTTTCGGGTGGGGGTTAAGTTTATGGGTTTGGGTGTTTTCGGGTTTGGAGATTCTTGTTGGTTTTGGGGGGATTTAGGGTTTTCAGGGGTTCGGGCCCGGTGTCAAAGGCTGCCGAGTCAGAATACAAAAAAAAGAACAACCCAAAAACAACCGAGGGTTTAGGGTTCATTTTCTTATTGATAACTTTTTCTGTGCTTGATCCTTTCTTATTTTGTTAGGATCCCTATCCCGGTGTCAAAGGTTTTGTTTGGGGTTGAGCTCCTGAGTTTTCGGGTGCTTTAGGATTGTTCTGGCTCCGGGGATTTAGTGGGCGTAGGGTTTTAAGTGCTGCTGCAAGGCTGAAGGTTTAGGGCAGAGGACAAGTAACCCCTAAACCCTAAACCCTAAACTTTAACCCAAACCAACACCCCTAACCCCTAACCCCTGAAGCCGAACTAAGCCCTAACCTGCCAGCATCCCTGATCGAAGGAATAATCGAATTCGATTCGGATCCCTATTGCAACTTGAGGAACCTTTGGGGTCTAGGGTTTAAGGTTGCCTGATCGGACTTCGGGGGGCCTAAGACTCGCAAGCGCACCTGTGTTTCTGTTCCAGGATGGGGGGGGGGGGGGGGGGTTGGTTAAGGTTTACTTGGTGGTTCATGGGTAGATATGAGTGGGTTATAAGTAGGGTAACTATAATTATACCTGATATAACCTTACGTCGGGTACTTATAAAGTGGGGTTTGGGGAAGTCGGGACCGGATGAGGCGAGAGGCAACTGCCACAGGCTCTGCACGATGCGCGGTAGCAGAGCCTGAAGCAAGCCGAGGGTTTTAGGGTTCGGGGATTTCAGCCGGCAACTCTAAATTCCAAACCTAGGGTTTGCCCTAAGCCCTATAGAAATCCTACATGGTCACCTCTCTCAATCATGGTCCCTTTTGGGGTTACTATTATAAGGCGGCCCTGAATACTTAGGGTACAGTACCCCAAAAAGGGACCATAATGTTGAGAACTGACCATATAAAACCTTAAGTGAACCCATAAGCACAGACATTCCCGAGCCGTCAAACTGACCTTCGCCCTCAACCGCTCGGAAGCCCTGAAAGACCCAAGCTAAGGTGTGGGGTTTAATTCGGGTTTTAGGATTTAAGGTTTCAGGGACAAGGGTTTAGGGTTTAATTCGGGTTTAGAGTTTAATTCGGGTTTAGGGTTTCAGGTTTTCGGCTTTTGCTTTCAACGCTTAGAAATCACATTCTTTATGTACTGGTTAGTAGGAAATTTGGTCTTAGGCGGCCTATTTAACCGCTGAGAGGGTTAGGATAGAGGGGTATAAGGTGCCCTAGTAATTTAAGTAAACTACAGGGCAAGTCACGGTGCCTCCCCAAGCTTCTGATCAGCGCTGGGCACGAGGCCTGCCTGCACCCGAGGGAGGCGATAAGCAAGCGACCCAGATTCGGGTTTAGGGTTTAGGGATTAGGGTTTAGGACTTAGGGCTTAGGGTCTGACTTATGTTTATCAGCTCTGCTTCCTCTTGGGTTGGGGGGCCGACACATTCACGAAGCCAAATTACGCAGGACCCTACTGAAGACACCTACCACAGGCCAAAGGTGCGGGGCTCCAGAACAGGCCCCAAGTCAGCTCTCCCGGTTTTGCAGTGAAGTAGAGATGCACAGATGTATGTCCTGAATGCGTTGAACCTTAGGTAGGTTCGACCCCAAAGCCCCAAAGCCCGAAACCTTTAAGTTGAACCTTAGGAAGGTTCAACCCGAAAACCCCAAAGCGCGAAACCTCCAAGCCAAAACCTTGGAAACTGCAAAGAGCCACCCTATAGGATGGCCCTTAAAACCCTCTGAAAGATTTAGGGTTTAGGGCTTAGGGCTTAGGATGGCTTAGGGCTTAGGGCTTAGGGTTTAGGGCTTAGGGTTTAGAATTTTCCTGAATCTGATCCTCTTAAACCCCAAAAGGGAAAATATAAAATGTCCCAAGGGCCTACCGAGCACCTGGCATTCCTTCCCAGATGGTACACTTCTGCTGCCTCGTCATGCAACGCCAAGCAATCCTTCCTGGTGGCGGCAGGGTTTAGTGTTAGGGTTCAGGGTTCAGGGTTCAGGGTTCGGGGTTTAGGGTCGAGATTTGCAGAGCGAAGTGCCTCAAGGCCCAAAGGGTTGGAGAACTTTTGCGTGCCTGTGCTCCCTTCGGTGGTTGTACCTCCTGGGTCCCTGTGCTTGAATGCCCCCACTAGAGCCCTTCCTTCGTCATGGGCAGTTGCTGAGAACCAGCTCTAGAACCTCGAACGACGTTTTCGCAAGGGCGGCTGACTTTTGTTGATTTGGGTTTAGGGCTTAGGGCTTAGGGTTAAGGGTTAAGGGTTTAGGATGCGAGGTTGCCCAGGAACCTAGGACTAAAAGGGTTAAAGGGGCTTCTAAGGGAACCCAAGGCCCCCAAACAAGGGAATAAGGGCACTACTGGGTAAGGGCTTGCAGGGCTAAGGCCTCAGGCCTTAGAGTGTATGACATGTCTCCCAGCGGCTTGACCAAGAGCCTGGTGGTTGCACACTCTTACCCTAAACCCTAAACCCTAAACCCTAAACCCTAAACCCTAAACCCTAGACCCTAAACCCTAGACCCTAAAGCAGCCCCAAGACCCGAAGTACCGGGCGTAGGCAGATGGAGCCACGGGGTTGGTCTAACCCTGGAAACCCTATCCCCCCAACAGTATCCTAAAACCCAAAACTCTTTAGGATTTAGGATTTAGGGTTTAGGGTTTAAGCCCAAATGCCCAAATTCAGGGGTCTCTTGGAAGCTTAGGGAATGTTTTTAGGTTTAGGTCTTTGGCTTCAAAAGCAACCAGGCCAGTGAGAGGCAAGCGTCATCGTCAGTTGCGGTGGAAGGACGAGGCAAACCTGACAAGGCCCCGTTTTCTTCTGTTTTCTTGAAAGGGTCCTGGTTAGCTCTGCTCTCTTGAAAGCACGAAAGTCACAGGGCGGCAATTTTTCGAACTGGCAGGTTTCCGGCTGTGGGCCCTACAGAGTTCGCGTTAAGGGAAGTGGTTGTAGCGTGTGGAGGGGGGGGGGGGGGGGGGCCAGGATGCTTGGATTTAGGGCCCCCTCCAGACCTTTTCTGCGTGCCACCCTCAGAGGAAGTATGGAACACTCCCACGCATAAACGAAGCAGACAGCTTTGGAGTTCGGGTATAGTGTTTAGGGTTTAGGGTTCAGTAAATCCAAAGATGCAGGGTCCAGGCATTTGGCTCGGGGCTTTGAGGGGGTAACACGAGGGCGTTGAGGATTCGCTTCCTTAGATGTAGTAAAGTTTAGACGTTTGGTCTGCCTGCTTTACCGAGAGTTTAAGGGTCATTGCGGGTAAACCCTAAACACTAACCCCTAAACCCTCCTGGACAGGGGGTTCGGGGGGTCCGGCCGAATAAATTCTTCGAGATGGGGCTTAGTATGAGACGTGCTTACATCTGAACCACGAGGCCCTAAACCCGAAATCCGAAACCCTAATACGTAGACCCTAAACCGGCTCCTCAACCCTAAGCCCTAAGTCCGAAGCCGTAAACGAAGACGAGCGACGAGTCCGCCACCCTGGACGGTCTCACAGGCGCTCCAGAGCGTCTCCGCCGACGCCAGGGGCACATCGAAGAAGACCTCGATTTGCGGGTTCTTGCGCCTACAGGGTTTTTCAAAACTTGCAAAAAAATGAATCTTGAGGATCTGATACATATAAACGATTTACAAATTTGTAGCTTCTTGCCAATTGTATGTTGTGACAATAAAAGCTAATGCTGCTTTTACTTGCAGACTGATTTTTTAACTTACCAAGTGCACCAGCCTCACGTATTTATTTATTCATATCTCTTGAATATCAAAAATAATCTATTCATTTTCTCATTAGGATACGGTTTGGGTGTATCGGTATTACCAAGTGCAGTATTACCGCAATCAAAACAAATAACGTACATGCATGCATTGAGAATAGAGTTGGAGGTAGGGTTGGCGGCTTTAGGGTTTTAAACTTTTGTGGGGCTTAGGGTTTGAGGGTCTTATGGCTTTATAGGTTTAGGGCCTATGGAGGCTGCAGGGAACTATTGAACTAGCAAAGGTCGTGGTCAAGCCACTTCATGACTTTGCCTGGTAGCTTCTTGATTCTTGATCAGATCAGAGCTTCCTATCCAAGATATTTGGGGGTTTCCGAAAATAGGGGTACCCTTTGTGGGGCTCCCCTTTAAGGGGATTCTATTGGGGGTCTAAGAGGGGTACGCCTACTTTGTGAAATTTGGAAGCGCTGCACCGCAAACCGTAAACGGCAGCTAAAGGCTGCGACCAGTAAACTCCAAGACCGGGCGCGAAGCCTAAACCCTGAATCGCTAGGATGGATTAGGGTTGTACGGGACTAGGGTTTTGGGGTTTTAGGGGCCAGGCGTTGAAGGTGCAGTGGTTTCGGGGTTTGGTGTTTGGGATCTGGGGTTTGAGGGTTTAGGTGGTTCAGCGTTCCGGGTCATGGTTGTTGGAACTTGGGCTCTAACGGATTAGGGTTAAGCATGTCATGCGCATGGCAGAGCCAAGGCGCGCCCGAAGCTTCTGAAATCTTTACGCTTCTAAACCTGAATCCCTCTAAACCTGCGTTGCAGCGAGGGTGCACATGCGCCGAAGGTTCCTCGACAGGGCCAGCTGCCCTAAACCCTAAACCCTAAACCCTAAACCCTAGGGTCCTCGGGATCGGGTGTCTTGGGAACCTGGCGCCTCGCAGAACCAGATGCAGGCCATGGTCATGTTCTGGACCCAAGAGTAGCCAAGGAATAAGCAGGGTACCCTTCTTGGTTTTAAGGGGAGTATAAGGGAACCCCCAACCCGAAGACAAGGAAAAAAGGGCCTACTCCCGGTCCGAGTCTAGACCCAAGAGTAGCCTAGGAATAAAAGGGTCCCCTTTTCGGCCTACAAGGGCCTTAAACAATGGGAACCTAAACGCGAAAAAAATTAATCAGGGCCTGAGACACTTGCAAGTTTGAAGCGCGGGCTCATAGCTTCGCAAGCCCTTACACCTCCACGCCCAAACTCGTCCGACACATCCGAGACCCCGAAGCATTCCAATCCTGAAGTCCAAGAGGTCCCAAACCCTTCGTTGTCCAGTGTAAGCTGGGAGAAGCAAAGGTTAACCTTTGGGGATTTTATTGGGATTAGAATACCCCAAAATGCTTAAAGGTTACCTACTCTACTACTAAGAACCTGTAAGAACCTCAAGCCCCCCCCCTCCCGCCACAAAAAAGAAATGCTGCCTCAACTTGCCATGAAACCCTAAAAGCCTTTAGTGAGTCCTCGCTACACCCCGGGGCTAGCACGAGAAAAGAATCTTCAACCCTGACAAGGAGAAAATTAATTTTCCAAAGTTGTAGAGACCCCGATGACAGGGAATGCATGTCGTTTTCCAAACCCTCAAACCCTCAAACCCCCAAACCCCCAAACCCCCAAACCCTCAATCCCTCAAAACTCTCAAGCCCTCAAAACCCTCAAAACCCTCAAAGCCCTCAAAACCCTCAAAACCCTCAAAACCCTCAAAACCCTCAAAACCCTCAAAACCCGCAAAACCCTCAAAACCCTCAAAACCCTAATCCGCCTCCAAGGCAGTTGTGGTTGTGGTCGGCAAACGGCCATTCCACCCCAGCTGCGCCTTCGGAAAGGATCCTGGCAGTGCAGGCTCAGGGCTAAGAAAGCCTACAGCTTCCGACTCGGGTTTAGGGTTTAGGGTTTAGGGTATAGGGTTAGGGTTTGAGAGGGGACTGAGGACTGTTGTGAGGCGGAGTTTTTTTGAATGTGATGCAGTGTTTTGGATGAAGTTGATTTTGTTGCGAGTTCAAAGCAGATGTACGAGGGTTTAGGGTTATAGCGCCGACGGTATAAATGCCCTGACCTTAGGTGCATCAGGTTTAGACATTAAAACCTTTAAGCCTTATAAGGCTTTTAAAGGTTGAATTAAATCCAGGTTTGGACATTCAACCTAGGTTAAACCTTAAACCCTATAGTGCAGCCCTATAGGGTTTAAACCCTATAAGAGGCTAAAGGTTTAGAGCTTAAGGTTTAGGGCATTGCAAAAACGTAACCCTAGACCCTCAGGGATTTAATCACTTTACTGTTTTCCTTAAGCCTGAAAGCATATAGTGTTTGGGTTTAGGGTTATAACGCTAAACTCTATAGGATAAGAACCTTATAACCCTATATGGGGTTGTATAAAAACCCCGAGTTAAATCTATTCATCCGTCCCAGGGTTATCGTTTCATTTTCTTGATTATCGTTTTACAGAGTTTGCTGGAAGAACCAACAATTTGGAACCGATGTTCCCGTGAGCGGGCTGGGTTTTGATTGATTTGTTGTACAAGCTTAGTACTGAAACCGGCTAGGTTTCCGTTGATTTGTAGTGCAAGCTGAGCAGGCTGGGTTTTCAGTGTTTTCATGTATTTGTAGTACAAGCTTATCACTGGAATAGCGCCTGCCCGCCCTGTTACTACAAAGTTATCGGTTCATTTTCTTGATTATCGTTTTACGAGTCAGAAGCACTGCCCCAAACGCTTCGGGCAATTCCTTTCAAAATCGACTGCGCGGGGTTTTGATACAACCCCATATTATAGGCCTTGAGACTTAAACCCTCCTGTTTACCTTAAGCTTTACAGCAGATAGAGTTTAGGGTTATAACGCTGAAGGTATAAATGCCCACACCTTAGGTACATCAGGTTTAGGCATGAAAACATTTAAGCCCTATAAGGTTTTTAAAGGTTTGACCCTATAGGATTTAAACCCTGTAAGAGGTTCAAGGTTTAGAGTTTAAGGTTTAGGGCATTGCAAAAACGTAACCTTAGACCCTCAGGGATTTAATCATTTTACTGTTTTCCTTAAGCCTTAATTAAAGCATATAGGCTTTAGGGTTATAACGCTAAACTCTATAGGATTAGAACCTTATAACCTTATATTATAGGCCTTGAGGCTTAAATCCTACTGTTTTCCTTAAGCCTTACAGCATAAAGGGTTTAGGGTTCTAATGCTGAATGTATAAATGCCCAGACCTTAAATACATCAGGTTTAGGCATTAAAGCCTTTAAGCCCTATAAGGTTTTCAGAGGTTTAAGGCATGGGGATTTAAATTTAAGTTTGGGCATTCAAACTAAGTTAAGCCTTAAACCCTATAGGGCCCCTTTCGGGTCAGGGTTTATCTACCCTACCGGGTTAGCCCTTTAGGGTTTAAACCCTATAAGAGGTTAAAGGTTTAGAGTTTAAGGTTAGGGCATTGCAAAAACGTAACCCTAGACCCTCAGTGATTTAACCACTTTACTGTTTTCCTTAAGCCTTAAAGCATATAGGGTTTAGGGTCATAACGCTAAACTCTATAGGATTTTTAACCTTATAACCCTACATTATTAGCACCCACATCATCAAGACATGTCCTGTAGGCCCCGGGGACGCGAGAATACTATGAGCAGATATCCTTTTACTCGCACATGTGACATCGCAACCTTCAGATATAGCGCTGGAACCAAGGTGAGATTGGATATCGTTTTGTGAAGCAGTTGTGGCTGTGACATCCATGTTTCGAAACAGGGGCTGTGTTTCGAAACAAAGGCTGTGTTTCGAAACAGGGAACTTCCGAATAACAGGTCTGGAAATACGTGAAAGCAAACCAACTGTGGCACAGCTACGGCTGTTACGCTTGAGGGGGGGGGAGGGTGGGACTCCTGCCAAGATGGGCCAACTTCCAAGGACCCCCCCCCCCCCCCCCCCCCCCCCAAATCATGTATGCCAAACATCATGGTCAAGACTCCCACTTACGAATGGACTGTTGTGAGGCCATAAGTTTAAAGTTGTAAGCGTTTACTAACCCCTAAACCTTATTAAATGACTGAAAACTACCCAACAACTCCGCCTCACAACAGTCCTTTCTGTAGGGTTTAGGGTTTAGGGTTTACGGTTTAGAGTTTAAGTTTTAGAGTTTGGAGTTCAGGGTTTTAGGGCTTATCGGTACAGTAACCCTATTCCGATTCACCTTGAGCTTAGCAGGAATTACCCCCCCCCCCCTGGCAGTCGTAGGTAGAACCCATAAAGCAGGTGCATGCAGGGTCCTAGTATTTATACACGTCGATGTGAGGAAGTTTCGATCCCGAATGAGCTGTTGAACCGAGCTGTCCCACCCAGGGAAACACTTCGAGCGACATTTCGGAGGAGTTGGATACACTTTAAGGGAAGGATGTTGAAGTACATAAATGAGTGCTGTGAAAAAGGCCGTGCTGCGAAATCGTCCCTGTCGGACCGAATCTCCATCCGAAACAACCAAAATCACAAAGTTCTCTGAAACTTCAAGCCCTGAATGACATGAACGCTTTAATCAAAAAGCAGGTCAACAGCATTTCTCCAGAAAATTCCGGGAGCCTCCTTCAACGACTCTGGGCTTGAAGGTCCACACTTTAGGAGTAGTGGAGATAGGGGAGTCTAAGCCCTAAACCCTAAACCCTAAACCCTAAACCCTAAACCCTAAACCCTGGATTTGGTGGGCAGGATACTTGGAGGTTCACGGGTAGATATAAGTGGGGATAGAAGCAAGGTAACTATAGTTGACAAGTAGAACTGGGTATAACCGTAGTTCGGGTGCTTATATCCTCACTTGTAACAACGTCTGAACCTTCAAGCACACTATCATTTTCTAAAAGGACCCTAAACCGTATAAACCCTAAACCCTATAAACCCTATAAACCCTATAAACCCTATAAACCCTATAAACCCTATAAACCCTATAAACCCTATAAACCCTATAAACCCTATAAACCCTATAAACCCTATAAACCCTATAAACCCTATAAACCCTATAAGCCCTAAACCCTAGTCCCTAAACCCTAAACTCTAAACCGATATGGGTGGTGTTTCACAGAGGTTGCGGGCGCAGGATTCCGGATGTGGGGGGGGGGGGGGGGGGGTCGAAGACACAGCCCAGGCGCCCTCCCTTGTGGCTGCACACCAACGTCGCTAGGCCGCCAGCTGCCATCTCTGAGACCTGCAAGATCATCTTCCCAAAGGTCTAGGGTTTAGGGTTTAAGGTTTAGGGTTTAAGGCTACAGGAGGTTCATGGGTAGTTAGTTATAAGTGGGGTTCTCAGTAGGGCAACTGTAGCCATACATGACTGGTTTTGACCTTGTTAAGGGTACTGACCATCCTACTTACAACTTACCCATGGACCTTCAAAATGAGGCCTTCATGAACCGGTACTGATAACTCTACTTCCAACTGCCCATGAACCTTCAAGCAGAAGCAGCTGCCCGCCTGCGCACAAAGCCGCGGTCGCGCAGGCCCCTCGCAGCCCAGAACTGCAAGCAGGCAGCGGTGGTGCCGCACCTCAGCGGGGTACAGGGACAGCTCGAGGGTTTAAGGTTTAGGATTGAGGGTTTAGGGTTTAGAGTTTAGGGTTTAGGGTTAAGGGGTTAGGGGATATGAGTTTAGGGTTTAGGGTTTAGGGCAGGGGGGCTGCCAACCCCTCGCCCAGCCTCAGCGTAACTTCGGAGCTCCGCCAAACTGTTGGCGTCCTGATATTTATTCGGAGAGGTGGGGGGCTGAAGGCTCCGTGAAATGCCTGGGTTTCGAAGACTGTTTTTTTTCTGGGTAAAGACCTTTCATGGGTACGGGTCACAAGGACTGGAAGTTTCCATGCGCTCCTGATGAAATGCAGCTGCCCCCACATGTATGACGCCTATTCAGTGTGCCCCCACCTTGAATCGCAACCCGTCAGAGATCAAGGCAGTACGTCCGACTCGAAACCAAGGATCCGCCAAATCCATTCCCTAGCCTACCAAGCCTAAGCTCTCAAAAGACCTTCGACAGCACTCCAAAAACCCTCCAACATCCTCCTACCTAGACCCCCCAAAGCCGACCTATATCTGAAACAATAGCCGAATAAAAACATGTTGCCCGTTTTTGCATTACTTGGCCTGATTGGAGCCGTTAACAGCGAGTCAAGAGCCCTGCTAAGGCAAGTCGTTGAGCTTTGGGGCCTTAAATCGTATTCCTAATCCTAAGCCCTAAACCCTAAACCCTAAACCCTAAACCCCAAACCCTAATTAAACTCTGAACCCTAGGAGTTTCTTGGGCTTCCTTGTCCTTCAAGCCCAAGCATCCCTCAACCGAACCAAAAAGCAGCTGAAGTTTTTTTGGGGGGGGATTTCGTCCAAAGCCATGGTCAGCCAACCCTAACCCTAAACCCTAAACCCTAAACCCTAAACCCTAAACCCTAAACCCTAAACCCTTATCCCTAAACCCTAAACCCTAAACCCTAAACCCTAAACCCTAAACCCTAAACCCTAAACCCTAAACCCTAAGCCAAGGAGCCGGTGGCGCATCTTTGGCAGCCATCGCCGGTCCGCGGCACGAGACGCAGGGGCTTCGTGCTTGGGCACCCGGAGGTCCCCTTTGAGGGCCCTCCTTAAGTTTAGTTTGGGGTTTAGGGTTTAGGGTTTAGGGTTTAGGGTTTAGGGTTTAGGGTTTAGGGTTTAGGGTTTAGGGTTTAGGGTTTAGGGTTTAGGGTTTAGGGTTTCGGGTTTAGGGTTTAGGGTTTAGGGTTTAAGGTTCAGATGTACTTAGAGATGACCCTTCATGAACGACGTGAGCTTGCCCTACTTACCGCAACCACCCCGAAGCCTCGCCTAAGACAATCTGATGCCCACTGAGCCATCGACCTGTCAGTCCTACACTGCGCTCTTGACCTGTCTCACCGGGCTTAGGGTTTAGGGTTTAGGGTTTAGGGTTTAGGGCAAGTTTAGGGTTTAGGGATGCCAACTGCCACAAAGGCTTGAGGGGCTTCTTCAGCCCTCCTGACGGCGGGCTGAAAGGCACGGCTCCTTTGGTTTAAGCTTTTGGGGTTTAGGAGGGGCCAAGGTTCATTTGGGGCTTTACGAAATAAGGAACCCAAAACACAAATGCATATATACATCCGCAAATAATAGGATTCTCTTTTTTTAACAAGGACCCCATTAAGGTACCCGTAATTTCGGAAACCTCCATTTCGGGAGAAGCTTTGAATGTCTGGTAATTATAGGGGCTGCGGGTTGAAGGATCTTCAGGGCTGTTTGGGTACTCAGGGCTTTATGAGCTCAGGGGTGTGTTGGGCTGCTTCTCAAGGTCACGTGGGTCGACTTTGCAGGATTTAAGGGAAAGCAGGGTCGAGCATCCCGCGTCTCAACCCTAAACCCTGAAGCCTATCCTCCCACTTTAAAGACCCCAAAGCCGAAAGGCTTGCTTCTTTGTGAACTCGGGCAGCCCAAGACCCTCAATCAAGGAATGTACCTGATCTGATGGTACGCCCCCCGCTTGTTCAGGGGTACGATTATTGGTTCCCTTGTGAAAAAATCTTGCCCCTAGTGTAGGAACGTGAGATGTACCCCTACGTGTAGAAAATTTTCCCGTTAGTCTAGAAAATTGTACGGCGACGTGAGTCTGTTGTGATAGGAGGGGTGTATAAGGGGCGGTTGGGGATGACATTCCCCATCCGACATTAGAGAGTCCCATGTCCACAGGGTTATCCAACAGAGGGTCGCCTGAGGTACATTCGTGCAGGCCGGAGAAAGCATAACTAGGATGGCCCTTAAGACCCTCTGACAAACATTGACAAATGTTCCTGAATGTGATTCTCTTAAACCCAGCAAGGGAAAATTTTCCCCCTTTCCCAAGGGCCTCCCTAGAGAATCCTTAAACCTGAAAGTCCAGGACATGTGGGCTGCCCCTCGCACGGAGCAGTTGGCCTTGTTCATCGCGGCGGCATCCGTAAGACGCAGCTCTCCGACGAAGCCTGCTGAGGGCTCAGCAACTTGGGGCTTGGGTAAACCAAGGGTGCTTGTTGTAGGCTTTGAGCTTGGGGGCCGACTTAACGTAATTATAGATCACTCTTCCTTGGGAAGCTGCGTAGGAGCCAGATTGATGAATCAAGGCCCAGGTGAGGAGTGGACGCATGAAACACTGGCAACGGTTTTAGGTGCGTGTGTGTGTGTGTGTGTGTGTGTGTGTGTGTGTGTGTGTGTGTGTGTGTGGGTGTGTGTGTGTGTGTGTGTGTGTGTGTGTGGGTGTGGGTGTGGGTGTGGGTGTGGGTGTGGGTGTGCGTGTGCGTGTGCGTGTGCGTGTGCGTGTGCGTGTGCGTGTGCGTGCGTGGGTGTGGGTGTGTGGGTGTGTGGGGTGTGGGTGTGGGTGTGGGTGTGGGTGTGGGTGTGGGTTTGGGTGTGGGTGTGGGTTGTGGGTGTGGGTGTGGGTGTGGGTCTGTGTGGGTGTGTGTGTGTGTGTGTGTGTGTGTGTGCGTGCGTGCGTGCGTGCGTGCGTGCGTGCGTGTGTGTGTGTGTGTGTGTGTGTGTGTGTAGATAGAGCTTCGAGTTGAAAACACCAGCAAGGCTTGGGCACGGGAGCCCCCCCCTGAGCCATGCTGGCGTGCGACAGTGCAAGGACCTCCATTCTGCCAGCGCACTTCTAATGACTATTTTTTGCAGTTCTGGGGGGGGGGGTTCTTAAACAAATAGTAGTAGGAACCCTGCGCCGAGAGCTTTGCCATAGGGAACGATCCGCTCATACTCCAGCTTGGCCCAACCTGGAACTCCGGGTGGGTTTAGGGTTTAGGGTTTAGGGTTTAGGGTTTAGGGTTTAGGGTTTGGGGTTTGGGGTTTGGGGTTTGGGGTTTAGGGTTTGGGGTTTAGGGTTGCAGTGTTCAGTCCTAGACCCTGACTAATATATAGGTTGCGCCCCTTAAGCCCTCTGAAAAACATGATCCTCCTAAACCCCATAAGGGGAACACAACATGTCCCAAGGGCCGCCCTAATTAGAGCACCCTAAACCCCACACCCTACACCCTAAACCCTAAACCCCACACCCTAAACCCTAAACCCTAAACCCTAAACCCTAAACCCTAAACCCTAAACCCATACGGGGAAAACAAAATAACCCAAGGGCCGACCTTCAAAGCCTCCAGCCTTGTCCAGCATCCCATATTGCAAGGAAATAAGCTTTCGTGATCATGATGGATATCGGGCTGCTTGGTGCCCTGAGAATGGTATAGAGGCCCGTTATGCGACAACAAGTCTCCAACGAGAGGCACGAACAACAAGGGCTCGTGACGGTTGCCTGCTCGACTAGCAAGAGGACCCGTGCTTGAGGGTTCGTGGGTAGTCATAAGTGGGGTTGTAAGTACCCTATGTAAGGTTACAACCAGTTATAATTGTAATTACCCTACTCATAATCTAAAAGATTCTCCTGGCAACCCTCGACCCCGGGCGCCACACCAATGAGGTCATCTTCGGTGCCATCATCCTGCTAAGGAGAGGACTCGTGGGCCCATCTTCGATATTAGAGGCTTCTGATCTCGGTTTTACCAGTTTGGCAAAGGGGGGCTCGTGTGACTGAGCACTCAACCAGAAGTGCCTCCGTAGCGTAGAAGCATGTCCCAAGAGAGATTCTTCGGGCTTGTGGCATGGAGATTAGCCCCGCCAAGATGTACAAAAGGGGCCTGAATAATTAGAACAGGGTTTTTTTTTTGGGGGGGGGGGCTATTGTAGTATATATATATATATGTGGCATGGACCTTTAGGGTCTATTTGGCACGCCCCTTTGTTTACTATTTACAAAACTTCTTGAAAGTAGTAGTGGTAGTAGTAGTAGTAGTAGGAGTAGTAGGAGTAGGAGTAGTAGTAGTAGTAGTAGTAGTAGTAGTAGTAGTAGTAGTAGTAGTAGTAGTAGTAGTAGGAGTAGGAGTAGTAGTAGTAGTAGTAGTAGTAGTAGTAGTAGTAGTAGTAGTAGTAGTAGTAGTAGTAGCAGTAAATGTAGATCCAGCCGGCCAACAGCCAGACTTAGGCAAGCACCCTCGCTTCGTGTTTCCTGTGACTTGGTAGGGTCCAGAGGTTTGTCGTATGTCCCCTCCCTTCGTCCCTTCGTGTTGTAAGGGTTTTGTAAGGGCTTTGGAGGTTTGTGTGCTTCCCCTTTCTCGTTCTTATAGGTTTTGGGGGAGCATCAAAATGATTATCATATATGATGTGTTTCCGTGCTCGTATTATGAGGGCTAGTGCCTGCCCTAGAGGTTTGTCGTCGTATGTCCCCCCGCTTCGTGTTCCTGTGATTTGGTAGGGGGCTAAAGGTTTGTCGTGTGTCCCCTCCCTTCGTCCCTTCGTGTTGTAAGGGTTTTGGGAGGGTCCTGGAGGTTTGTCGTATGTCCCCTTTGTTCGTGCTTGTAGGGTCTGGGGAGTGTGTAGATGATAATCACATATCATGTGCTTCCGTGCTCGTATTATGAGGGGCTAGTGATTGGCCTGGAGGTTTGTCAGATGACGCCCCCGCTTCGTGATCCTGTGATTTGGTAGGGGCCTAAAGGTTTGTAGTGTGTCGCCTCCCTTCATTCCTTCCTATTGTAAGGGTTCTGTGAGGGCCCTGGAGGTTTGTCGTATGTCCCCTTTCTTCTTGCTTGTAGGGTTTGGGGAGCATCTAGATGATAGAGGTTTGTCGTATGTCGTCTCCCTTCGTCCCTTCGTGTTGTAAGGGTTTTGTGAGGGCCCTGAAGGTCTAGGGCAGTTACTAGCGCCTCATAGTACGAGCACGGAAGCAAATGATAATGACAATCATCTAGACGCTGCCCAAATCCTACAAGCACGAAGAAAGGGGACATACGGCAAATTTGCAGGGCCCTCACAAAACCCTTACAACAAGAAGGGACGAAGGAAGGGCACATACGACAAACCTCTAGGACCCTCACGAAACCCTTACAACACGAAGGGACGAAGGGATTGTATCTAATTTCGTATATGGTAAAATGACATACGACAAATCTCCCGGACCCTAGCAAATCACATGAACACGAAGCAGGGAGACATAAGACAAACCTCTAGGGCAGTCCCTAGCCCCTCATAATACGAGCACGGAAGCAATGCTTATATGATAATCATCTTGATGCTCCCCACGCCCTACAAGCACGAAGAAAGGAGACATACGATAAATCTTCCAGGTCCAACAAAACCCTTGCAACTCAAACGGACGAAGGGAGGGGGCACACGACAAACCTCTTTAGGCCCTTACCACATCGCAGGAACAGAAAGCGGGGGGACATACGACAAACCTCTATGACAAACACCAGCCCCTCATAATACGAGCACGGAAGCAAATGATATATGACAGTTTTCTAGAAGATCCCCAAACCCTCTAAGAAGAAAGAAAGGTGACATACGACAAACCTTCCCCAAACAAAGCAATTTCAACACGAAGGGACGAAAAGAGGGGACATTCGACAAATCTCTGGCCCCTACCAAACGTCAGGAACACGAAGCGGGGGGACATACGACAAATCTCCAGAGCCCTCAGAAAATTTTTATCAGCCTTACAACACGAAGGGACGAAGGCAGGGGACATACGACAAACCTGTAGGCCCCTACTACATCACAGGAACAAGGAAGCGGGGGAGGGGGCATACGACAAACCCCTAGGGCAGTCACTAGCCCCTCACAATACGAGCACGGAATCAAATTATATGTCAGTCGTCTAGACGCTCCCCAAACCCTACAAGTGAGAAGAAAGGGGACACACGGCAATTTTGCAGGGCTCTCACAAAACCCTTGCAACACGAAAGGACGAAGCGAGGGAACGTATGACAAACCTCTAAGCCCCTACCAAATCACAGGACCAAGGAAACGGGGGGGACAAATGACAAACCTCTAGGACAGCCACTAGCCCCTCATAGTTTGAGCACGGAAGCAAATCATATATGACGATCATCTAGACTCTAGACGCTCCCCCCAAACCCTACAAGCTCGAAGAAAGTGGATATACGACTAGCCTCCAGGGCCCTCACAAAACCCTTACCACCCATACAACGCGAAGGGACGAAGGAAGGGGACATACGACAAACCTCTAGGGCAGTCAGTAACCCCACATAGTACGAGCACGGAAGCAAATGATGTATGGTAAGCATCTCGACGCTCCTCAAACTCTCCAAGCACGAAGAAAGGGGACACACGACAAACCTTCAAGGCCCAACAAAACCCCTACAACACGAAGGGGCGAAAGGAGGGGACATACGGCAAACCTTCCAGGCCCTAGGCCCTACCAAATCTCAGGAACAGGAATCGGGGGGACATACGACAAACCTCTAGGGCAATCACTAGCCCCTCACAATACGAGCACGGAATCGAATTATACATATATATATATATATGTATATCAGTCGTCTAGGCTCCCCAAACCCTACAAGCACGAAGAAAGGGGACACACGCAAACATCCCACGAAGGAACGAAGGGAGAGGAAATACGACAAACCTCTAGACCCCTACAAAATCACAGGAATACGAAGCGGGGGGACACACGAGAAATCTTTAGGGCAATCAATACCCTCATAGCGACTGCGGAAGCAAATGATATATGATAATCATCTAGACACTCCCCAAACCCTGCAAGCACGAACAAAGGGGACATACGAAAAACCTCCAGAGCGCTCACGAAACCCTTACAACACGAAGGGACGAAGGGAGGGGACAAAAGATAAACCTCTAGGCCCCTCCCAACTCACAGGAACACGAAGCAGGGGGGCGTACGACAAACCTTTAGGGCAGTCAGTAGCCCTCATAATACGACCACAGAAGCAAATGACTTATGACAATCATCTAGATGCCAAGAAAGGGGACACACCACAAACCTGTAGGCCCCTACTACATCACAGGAACAAGGAAGCGGAGGGCATACGACAAACCTCTAGGGCAGTCACTAGCCCCGCACAATACGAGCCCGTAATCAAATTGCATATGTCAGTCGTCTAGACGCTGCCCGAACCTTACAAGCAAGAAGAGAAGGGACATACGGCAAATCTGCAGGGCTCTCACAAAACCCTTGCAACCTAGACGCTGCCCGAACCTTACAAGCAAGAAGAGAAGGGACATACGGCAAATCTGCAGGGCTCCCACAAAACCCTTGCAACACGAAAGGACGAAGGGAGGGAACGTATGACAAACCCCTAAGCCCCTAACAAATCACAAGACCAAGGAAACGGGGGGGGACACACGACAAACCTCTAGGACAGTCACTAGCCCCTCATAGTTTGAGCACGGAAGCAAATCATATATGACGATCATCTAGACTCTAGACGCTCCCCCCAAACCCTACGAAACCCTTACAATACGAAGGGACGAAGGGAGGGGACAAAAGATGAACCTTTAGGCCCCTCCCAACTTACAGGAACACGAAGCAGGGGGGCATACGACAAACCTCTAGGGCATTATGAGGGCGGTCAATAGCCCTCAGAATACGACCACAGAAGCAAATGACTTATGATGACAATCATCTAGACGCCAAGAAAGGGGACATACGACAAACCTCCAAGGCCGAATGCAACCCTCACAACACGAAGGGACGAAGGGAGGGGACATATGACAAGCCTCTGGCCCCTACCAAATCTCAGGAACACGAAGCGGGGGAATATACGACAAACCTCTAGGGCAGCCACTAGCCCCTCATAGTACGAGCGTGGAAGGAATTGTTTGTGACAATTATCTAGACACTCCCCAAACCCTACAAGCACGAAGAAAGGGGACATGCGACAAACCTCCGGGGCCCTCACAAAACCCTTACAACACGAACGAAGAAAAAAACTCATACAAACCTCTGGGCCCCTACCAAATCACAACAACACGAAGCAGGGGGGACATACGACTAACCTCTAGGGCAGTCACTAACCCCTCAAGATGGGGGGTGAAAGGGATTATGGGAGATGATGGGGAATGATGATGGGGGGTGATGGGGGATGATGCGGGATGATGGGAGATGATGGGGGATGATGGGGGATGACGCGGGATGAGAGACATGATGGGGCATGATAGGGGCCGATCGGGGACGATGATGAGGGATGATGGGGGATGATGGGGGGGTGAAAGGGATTATGAGAGATGATGGGGAATGATGATGGGGGGGGTTGATGGCGGATGATGCGGGATGATGGGGGATGATGGGGATGATTGGGGGATGATGGGGCATGATAGGGGATGAGAGAAATGATGGGAGATGATGGGAGATGATGCGGGGTGATGTGGGATGGGCAATGAGCGGGTATGTCTGAAATCCTGGAAAAGACAAATCCAGGGTTTTGATTTTAAAGGGTTTAAATCTTTTTCGGCATCTTAACTTTGTATGAACCCCTTACACAATCAAATCTGGGATTTGATTTTTGCTAAGGGTTTCAAGGATATTACCCTAAACCCTAAAAAAACCCTAAACCGAACCCCGGGATTTACTGTTTTAAGGATTTCAATGATTTTTTGGGCATGTTAAATTTCATGAAATCCTTGAAAAATCAAATCCCGGGATTTAATTTTTCAAGGATTTCAAGGATTTCATAAAATTTAAATACCGGAACTCCTGCAAAAGCAAACCTCCCCTCCCCACCCAGAGTACGGGAAGACCATGCGGATTTTAAAATTTATGAAATCCTTGAAATCCTTGAAAAATTAAATCCCGGGATTTGATTTTTCAAGGATTTCATAAAATTTAAAATGCCCAAAAAATCCTTGAAATCCTTGAAAAATCAAATCCCGGGATTTGATTTTTCAAGGATTTCATGAAATTTAAAATGCCCAACAAATCCTTGAAATCCTTAAAACATCAAATCCCGGGATTTAGTATTTTAAGGATTTCAAGGATTTGTTGGGCATTTTAAATTTCATGAAATCCTTGAAAAATCAAATCCCAAGATTTAATTTTTCAAGGATTTCAAGGATTTCATAAAACTTAAATACCGGAACCCCTGCAAAAGCAAAACCTCCCCTCCCCACCCAGAGTACGGGAAGACCACGCGGATTTTAAAATTTATGAAATCCTTGAAAAATTAAATCCCGGGGTTTGATTTTTCAAGGATTTCATAAAATTTAAAATGCCCAAAAAATCCTTGAAATCCTTGAATAATTAAATCCCGGGATTTAATATTTTAAGGGTTTCAAGGATTTTTGTGCGTTTTAAATTTCATGAAATCCTTGAAAAATCAAATCCCGGGATTTAATTTTTCAAGGATTTCAAGGATTTCATAAAATTTAAATACCGGAACTCCTGCAAAAGCAAAACCTCCCCTCCCCACCCAGAGTACGGGAAGACCACGCGGATTTTAAAATTTATGAAATCCTTGAAATCCTTGAAAAACTAAATCCCGGGATTTGATTTTTCAAGGATTTCATAAAATTTAAAATGCCCAAAAAATCCTTGAAATCCTTGAAAAATTAAATCCCGGGATTTGAGTTTTCAAGGATTTCATAAAATTTAAAATGCCCAAAAAATCCTTGAAATCCTTAAAAAATCAAATCCCGGGATTTACTGTTTTAAGGATTTCAATGATTTTTTGGGCATGTTAAATTTCATGAAATCCTTGAAAAATCAAATCCCGGGATTTAATTTTTCAAGGATTTCAAGGATTTCATAAAATTTAAATACCGGAACTCCTGCAAAAGCAAAACCTCCCCTCCCCACCCAGAGTACGGGAAGACCACGCGGATTTTAAAATTTATGAATTCCTTGAAATCCTTGAAAAATTAAATCCCGGGATTTGATTTTTCAAGGATTTCATAAAATTTAAAATGCCCAAAAAATCCTTGAAATCCTTGAAAAAATTAAATCCCGGGATTTGATTTTTCAAGGATTTCATAAAATTTAAAATGCCCAAAAAATCCTTGAAATCCTTGAAAAATTAGATCCCGGGATTTGATTTTTCAAGGATTTCATAAAATTTAAAATGCCCAAAAAATCCTTGAAATCCTTAAAATACTAATTCCCGGGATTTAATATTTTAAGGATTTCAATGATTTTTTGGGCATTTTAAATTTTATGAAATCCTTGAAAAATCAAATCCCGGGATTTAATTTTTCAAGGATTTCAAGAATTTCATAAAATTTAAATACCGGAACTCCTGCAAAAGCAAAACCTCCCCTCCCCACCCAGAGTACGGGAAGACCACGCGGATTTTAAAATTTATGAAATCCTTGAAATCCTTGAAAAATTAAATCCCGAGATTTGATTTTTCAAGGATTTCATAAAATTTAAAATGCCCAAAAAATCCTTGAAATCCTTGAAAAATTAAATCTTGGGATTTGATTTTTCAAGGATTTCATGAAATTGAAAATGCCCAACAAATCCTTTTAAAATATTAAATCCCGGGATTTGATGTTTTAAGGATTTCAAGGATTCTTGGGCATTTTAAATTTTATGAAATCCTTGAAAAATCAAATCTAGGGATTTCCCGGCGGCAAAAGAGGCGTGCCAAATAGACCCTAAAGGTCCTACGTACGTAGGAGTATTGAGGCCATTCTTGAGCAACGCAGTGAGCTCTGAGATATTGCTTGCCAAATCGGACTGCAAGGACGTGGACGGGGCAGCGACACGAGGCCGCCATCCAGAGGTACGCAAGTGATCTGCAAAAGCCTTCAGCTGTTGTTGCATATCTTGAGTAGTCACAGCACGTCCGCCGATGGAGACACCTGTCCCGAAGAACTCCAGCAGATCGTGTACTTCAGAATGCACTGCCGCAGGGACTGCCATGACACGATGTGTGAGTTGACCATCCTCAACCGCCACGAGTTGGGAGATGATGTGGTCACGATCAACGACAGTGATTTTCCCGTACTGCTCACCGTTGTCACACGGTGCGGCACCCTTGCTGAAACCGAAGAAGTCATGGAGGTTGGGTTGCACCTGCAGAGCCTGCGAGGCCGACTTCTTGGAAGCGTCAGGGCCAGTCAAGGTAAAGCCCGAATCACGGCGTTGGTTACCCACATGCTGCGCATGCTCGTACCGGCAGTTGTCACCATGCTGACACATACCGGTATTGCGAAAAGAGAAGCAAACCCCGCGACCGGTTCCCTTGCCTGCGCCACTGGCTGGGC
Source organism: Symbiodinium natans (assembly GCA_905221605.1). Classification (NCBI taxonomy): domain Eukaryota; class Dinophyceae; order Suessiales; family Symbiodiniaceae; genus Symbiodinium; species Symbiodinium natans. Next base: position 1,158,674 of record CAJNDS010001890.1, read on the forward strand.
CAGACACAGCAGCCTGAACAAGAGCCGCAAGGAGTGGGTTCGACATGATGCACGCTACGAGTCAAGGAGGGCTGGCACCAGTGCTTGGAACAAAATGCTGAGGAAAAGCAAGGCTTCAAGAGCAAAACGATGGTCCAGTAGGGTTTTAATCTCGGAATAAGGGCTCCAACATGCAGAGGCCACAAAGCGGAGTAAGGCCAAATTCCACCACAAACACTCACGGGCATGAACACAAAGCCAGTATGTGCCACGCAGCACATTGCACGCTCAGAGACTTGTCCTGCATAAGCAAGGGAATATCAAGAAAAGGCATTTTTGCATGGACGCGCCATAGAAGCTTGAGGAGTCTTCGCCGCGAATGACCAGCATGCTCCAACTCAACGAGCAAGAAAAGTACAGCAGCTTGAAGCGAAGCACGGGTGCCGATACTGAAATCCAATACACGTACCAGATGTCCAAGCAGATGACCTCGCACAGCGGAATCGCTCCCAAATGAAAGAGTAGACATGAGGCGGCCTGCGCGAGGTAGGCGCTGAAGGAAGCAGTGATCACAATGACTGGACCACGGTATCGTGCATAAAGACCCGCGACTGAAGAAAACACGAAGGCCGATGAACTTGTTATCGTGCGTAGGCTTGAGTCGGCATTCTTGCGCGTAAAAGGCGGGGTCCCGAAGTTCATGTAACAGACACAAATTGAAACCAGGTCGCCAAACCAAGAGACGATCATCCATCCAACGAGCCGCACACAAATGTAGAGAGATGTGCTGTTGAAGGACCACGGGTTTTTGCCGCAACCACCGCTCCTCACAAACAGCCGCAAAGAGGTTGGCAGCTCCACTAGAAGCAGGACTACCTTGTGCAAACCCTGTGGGCTGTTTGTATAGGATGCCCCCAACCAGAAACCATGCAAATTTCCAGTCGTGCGCCAGAATACCAGGAATATCCCGTAACGCCAAGCAGTAAAAATGTCGTGGGTCAGGGGGAACGGAAGTTGTCATTGCATGAAGTTCACGTTTAGGCTTGAAGGAGCGCCAGCCACATGGTCCAGGCTTGTCTGCAAAAATCCAGATATTGCGTCTGAAGACTTTCGCTGTCCTTGGAATGCAAACACATTCATGCCCTGATTGCTGACGGAGGCGAGAGCATGCCCAGTGAACAGCATCCAACACCTTGTCACGGGGAGCTTTGGTGAAGAAGTCCTCAATGTCATCAATATGCAAGCTCGCAGTAACATCACAGGTACCAAAAGTGGCGGCTGTGTCGTCGTTGAATTTCCTGATTTTGCCGCAGAAGCTGGCGGCGCACAGGGTAACAAACCCAGGGGCAACAGATTGCTGGATGAAGTTTAGGGCGCGACATGTGTTGCTTAGAAGATGTCGCCAGTGGTGCCGGCGGTAAGACACAAGTGGGCGCAGCTTCAAAGAAGTCCAGGTTGCACACAATGGAAAAAGTGACTTGGCCTTCACGTGGAGGGTCAGTTGCCCGAAGCGATGTTCACGGCCACGTCTCAAGTGACAAAAAGGAAGGACTTCAAGCTTGTTCGGCCACACGAAGAAATTCTGATTGAAGTGGATCACCTCACCGAGGGAGACGGGAACGGCGTTGCAGGATTTGAGGAAACTCTGTCCCATTCTCCAATATTTCTGCGGACATAATACAGCCAGCTCACCCTTGGCCCGGTCGACAGGAATGCAGGCGAAGTCTGACAAAACGGCAGCAGCTTGACGACCTTGAAGAATACTAGGAGAGGTAGAGAAACGAAGCAGCGAACGCTCGACAGTGTGCTGGATTGAAGGACTGTCGTACAACCCGGCAAAGGCAGACAAACTCGGGCACGTGTCCCTGCAAGCAATGTTGAACTGCGACTGCAAATCTTCACAGACCTGCTGCACATCAGGCTTGAATCGTGACCTAGCCGTCCATGTATCAGGCCAGTCCCACGGGATATGGCCTCTCACCCCTTGGAGGGAATCACAAACATGACCATCCAGCAAACGCCAATCATGGCACCAGGCTTGAGCACAGGGACATACAGTGGGCTCAGACGGGCACTCCAGAATCCGCCTCGAGTTGTCAACAAGGTCAAGCAAAGACGGGCACGAAATTGGTCGAATACACAACTTCACAACAGTGATCGTCATAGAAAACTTGTAGGCTGCAGATAGCGTGCATTGGAGCTGTTGTTGAAAGCATTTGCGCACACTAGCAGAGAACCCCAGGTGACTGCTAATGGCAATTCGCCGGAAGGAAAAAGCTCCGAGAGCACGGCTCATGTTTTGCAAAAAGATAGCGCGATGGTGAATGCCCAGGCATCGCATGGCTGTGAGAGTGATCCGCATTTGGTACGAAGGATGCCACGACTGAATAGATTGTAGAAGGCCAAGATTGACGACGCCACGTTGACGAATTGGCCGTCTGGAAACTGACACTGCTACAGATAGTCGTTGACGCCAGCCGTGAGCTCCAGGTCGCTCCGTCGCTCCCTGGGCCAAGGATTGCTGAAGGCGGAAACAAAGCGGCTGGATCTTGTTGAACAATTCCACGTGCATGCATCAGAGGTCTGTCCTGAACGCGGCGGGGAAATACCAAGGAGACATATTCGTTGCTGTACTTGTTGCTGGCAGGAGTTCCTTGAACATTCAAGGTGGGCCTCCAAATTGCAATCGCTTGAGCTTCCACAAACAACCTGTCCGCAACTGTTGCTGCACATGTAGAAAGATCACAAAGAGGGACAAATACAAAGGAGCTGAAGTGCATCTGCCGTAATTTGTCATATACTTTGCCCGATTGCTTTCCGGACAAGCAGGCGTACCTGTGCGATTGCAAACGTGTCCAACCGTTTCCGTTGGTTTGTCCGATGTAGCTGTGACAACACCACGGGGCTGCAAGCATGTACAATACGCCTGTGGAAGTGGTGTGTGCAACACCGAACTTAGCCTCGAGCATGGACAAGAACGCACACAACTTCTTGTCATAGTGGGTCGGAGAAGAAGACAAGAAATCTTTGTAGATGTATCCCTTGATGGTTTCGATCACGCGAATGACCTGCCAAATCTTGAGGCCATGATGTTCAGCGTATTGCGGGAAGGTTGCACTCCCATCCACAGTGACATTGCACGAAGAATGCCAGTCTCGGGGTGCCAAGTGTATGCAGCAGCCACAGCGTACCCATGTCATTTTGCAGTAAGGGCAATGTCGGCTCCATTGTTGCTTACAATAAGCCCAGGCAGAAACTTGACACATGCGTTTGAGTGCTCTCCCCGCTTCACGGTGTACCCCCCTCAGCTGCCCTTGGGAGAGCCTGCAGTCTTGGAAGAAATTGTTCGGACAGCGTTGTCGCCATGCACCAAAGCACTGCACAGCCATCGCCAACATAGCCTCTTCGCACCCAAACTTGCAGACAGAAGGTTGTCTCCACAAAGCTGTAGCATTGTTGGAAGTTTCCACGGCAGCAGCCGAACGTGGCATGACCACCAGAAGTACAAGCCAGAAAAAACACATACGACTTTGATGCCCGTTGCAGCGTAAACTGCAGCACATGGCCCCACAGAGCAGTGACCAACATGGAATATGTATTTTTATGAGATCATTAGAGCCACAGGGCAGGGGTCCCCAATGAATTGTTTTTGCATTGTTTTTGCGTTTTTTTTGCGTCCCGGTTTTGTGTCTCGGATTCTGGGGCAGCCTCGGGTTGCAGATTGTTTGTGTTTTTTTTTGCGTCTTGGGGGGTGCCTTCCTCGCCGCCTTAGCCTGAGACGCAAACAAAACGCAAAACAAACGCAAAGCAAACGCAAAACAAACGCAAACAAAACGCAACAAAAAACGCAAAACACGCTGTGTTTCGCGTGTTTTAGCATTTCTGCTTACCCGCCTCCTCCCAAGACGCACAAGAAACGCAAAACAAACGCAAAGCAAACGCAAAGCAAACGCAAAACAAACGCCAAAACAAACGCAACAAAAACACAAAACAAACGCAACCCTAAATACGAGACGCAAAAAAGACGCAAAACTGAGATGCAAAAAAAACGCAAACAAAACACAAAAATAAATAATTTGAGATTTCCAGTCTGTAGCTTCCTAATGATCTCATAAATGTATTTCGCACATATGCAATAGGAAAATACATCCCATCACAATCAGACAAACATGGACAAATGTATACGAAGAGCATCGGCGCACGCCGCCTTTGGAGGTGAACACCATGGAGCCCATGGACATCACCCCCTACGCAAAGACAATTCGCGTCATCGGGCACCTTCTTTTCCCTACCCGTTGCCCTGATAGAACTCGAACCTAGGAAATGCATACAGAAAGCCGTTCATCAACATCAAAACTGCACTGGCGAATGATGAGTGGTCACAAGGACTGCACGTGCCCCTATTTTTAGACGACTTTTCGTTTCTAGCCCAAGGTGGCTTGGGGGACCCTATAATCTTTAGCTGCGAGTTTTGGCGCCTCAATAGTCAGCAGCCCTCGATAGCTCCCGAGAGGGCCAACCTTAAAGCCCACCTTAAGTCCCCAAAGTATCGGAACTCCCTTCTAGAAGAGAATACGAAAAAGTTTGAAACCCAACTACCAGGTCTCAGTGTAACTCGCCACAAGAAGGAGTCTTCAGGTACAGGCACCCTAAGCCCTAAACCCTAAACCCTAAACCCTAAACCCTGAACCCTGAACCCTGAACCCTGAAACCACGCAGTCGACGGGAAAGGTGCATGACACTGCGGTGGTCTTGAGCTTGAGGCCTGTGTCTTGAGTGCGTGAACTTTGGGATTTCATGTTTGCGGGCTCAGGGATTAAGGTCTAGGGTTTCGGGTATTCTGAAACCTGAACTGAACCCCTGTATCCGACAACGTCTGAGTCTTAGCCACCTCGTGTCAAGAGAGCCGAAGGAACAACAGCCCAAAGCAAAACGAAGTTCAGGCTGCAGGCTTTAGAGTTGAGAGTGCAGGGCTTGGGGTTTTTGGGCTCAATGTATCAAGGTGGCCCTATACAGATCCCAGTCCTCGCAGGCCCTAGGCTTTCAAGAGCCCGTAGCCCAGCCAGCCCTGTCGCCTTCTTGACAAAAACCCTGAACCAACTCGCGGGTTGCCGCTGGCTAATTCGAAGTCCCTTCTTAAGCATTCAATAATCAACGATACACATACAGTGTTCTTTATTTAGTCATGTGCCCTATGTATGCAGATATACTCGCTAGTCAAAACTACGATATGTACACACACATAAATACATACATACATGTATGTATGTATGAAGGTATGAATGCATGAATGCATGAATGTATGAATGTATGAATGTATGAATGTATGAATGTATGCATGTATGTATGTATGTATGTATGTATGTATGTGTATGCATGAAAACGTATCTGTATATGTATACATATACTATAGTGGCCCCTTTGTGTTAGTAGCTTCCCTAACTCCTTCGTGACCCCAGAAGTGTGTAGCGTATGAGCACCGTGGCCTTGGCAAGATGCCCTGAAGCGAAGTTGTCGGGTTCAGGCCCATACAAATATCCAGTCTTGGCAGCGATACCACGGCTAGACAGAGCCTAGACCCAAGTCGCTGAGTTGTGCTAACCCCTAAGCCATACACGATTGGAGCTTTCTTGCACATGGCCACCCCCTTGAAGTCTTGTTCCTATTTTGGGTTTCTTTTCTCACGCGCAGCCTTGTATTTAGTGTACCCAGAAAAAAGGGGCCGAATCTCCAGGAGTGCTGTACCGGGGTTACCCTAAAGCCCAAACCCCAAACCCCATACTCAAAGCCCTAAACCCTACAAGAATCCTGAACCCCGAAAACAGGAATTTGACGGGCGAGCGCTTTGAGCTCACAGTGTACGCCTCCGGCGCGGAGGCAATTTTGGGGTTTAGGACTTTAGGATGCCCGAAACCCTGGGTTTACGGGTTTAGGGTTTAGGGTTTAGGGTTTAGGTGTGACCCTAGATTCCCTGAAATCCTCAAGCCCTAAACCGTTGACAAAGGGCCCTTCAACCCTAACCCCAAAGTTCTCGAGCTCGGCTGAAGGGTTTAGGGTTTGTAACCCAAACGCTAAGCCCAAGCCGGTTATTTGTAATTGAGCTCGCCATTCAAGGTCTTATTGGGACGGGTTTAGGGCTTGCATGGGGCTGGATCTAAATCAGATGCCTTCCTAGACCCTAAACCCTGACCTCTACACCCCAAACCCTGCACCCTGAACCCGAAACCTTAAGCCCTTAACCCAAACTTTGATCAACCCCGACATGTTCAGATCTTGGGGTAAGCAGATCCGATTTCGGGAGCACAGCACTTAACCCTAAATTCTGCAGACTACACCTTGACACTCTAGCACCTCAACTCGGAAGCATTCGGAACCCTGAGCCCTAAACCCTTGGACCCTACTTAACCCTGACACCCTCATAACCTCAACTCGGAAACATGTTGATTCCCAACGCCCTCATAGCTACAACTCTGAGCCCTAAACGGTATACCCTTATGAGTCTTCCATGAAAGGCACCCGGTGTGGCGAGCACACTGGTGCAATGCGGGCCGGTGAGGCCGGTCCGAGTGTTTACTAGGGTTTAGGGTTTAGGCCTTAGGGTTTAGGGCAGTTTAGGGTTCAGGGTTTGGGGTTTAGGGTTTAGGGTTTAGGGCTCAGGATTGAGGGTTTAGGGCTTCCCACTTGAAGGGGTACCATTTTTTGGGAGGGAGGGGTTCCTAAAATAAGGATTGTAGTATTTAGGGGTGTATGAAACAGGGAGACTTCGAACACTGGAAGAAGGAGGCTGCACGTGTGAGGGTTTTTCAGGCTTGCAACACCTCAAGGCGACTATACAAGGCAGCCCACGAGTCGTAAAGGGGAACCCTGAACCCTAAACCCAAAACCTTAAACCCTAAACCCAAAACCCTAAACCTTAATCCCTATGGAAGACTGCGCAATGAGACGGGCAGCTGGTGTTGCAATGACATGTGTCATGCATAGGTCCGCAACTCGGGCTTTCTCGACAGAGGTGCATAACTGGTTCATCCCCATCATACATGGGGTTTTCCGATATTCGGGGTACCTTATTTGGGTCCTTATTATACGGGAACCCGACTATTAGAGGGTCTGTACTAGGGGGTCCCGTATTGTCGTAAACCCCCAGATGTATGAGACGAGAAGCGATTGGACTCACTGAGCACCGGATCAACTCAACCCAGTAGTTCCGGATCCGGACGCCAACTAAAACGCCCTGAAGCCCTGTAGAGCCCTAAGCCCTTACTTTAGGGAGAACAATCCCAGGGTTTACTTCAAGGTCATATACACCCTACCCGAAACAAAGTCTGATTCCCTACACCCTAAACCCTAAACCCCAAACCCTAAACCCCAAACCCTAAACCCCAAACCCTAAACGGCACACACACCCTGATCCCAAAAAAGCTCCATGCTGACCCAGGGGCTCTGAGTCAGTGCACCGGATCAGCCCGCTTGAAGCATCCCAGGCTGGGGTGTAAGGTATAGGGTTTAGGGTTAGGGTTTAGGGTTTAGGGCTTAGGGTTTAGGGTTTAGGGGTTCGGGTTTAGGGTTTAGGGTTTAGGGTTTAGGGTTTAGGGTTTAGGGCTTAGGGTTTAGGGTGTAGGGTTTAGGGTTTAGGGTTTGGGGTTTAGGGTAGGGCTGGAAGTTTAGTCTGCAGGATACAGGTTTTTGGTGCAGGGTTGACTTGCAGTCAGAGGGTTGGAGGGTACGAGACCTCAGACCTTGCAGACAGGAGGTTTGTGGCTTAGGTGAGAAAGGGATCCTACCAACCCGGAACCTTGGACAGGGTTTAGAGTTTAGGGTTTAGGGTTCGGGTTTAGGGTTTAGGGTTTAGGGTTTAGGGTTTAGAGTTGAGGGTTGAGGGTAGAGGGTGGAGGGTAGAGGGTGGAGGGTGGAGGGTTGAGGGTTCAAGGAGAGGGGTGAGGGTAGTCGAGCTTAGGGTTTGGGGTTTCTTCAGTGAGGGTTCAGGTATTCTGGTCTCTCCATACCTCAAGAGGCACCTGATTCTACTTCGTGCACTTTGCCACGGAACCCCTCACAAAGCTGAGTTTAGGGGATTCTTGGGCTCAGGGCTTCCTGAACCCGAAACCCTAAACCCTAAACCCTAAACCCTAAACCCTAAACCCTAAACCCGAAACCCTAAACCCCAAACCCGAAACCCGGAACCCTTTGTTGAATTATCTTACAGGGGTTTTACACTTTGGCGCTTGAGGGTCGACTGTGTGGCTTGGAAGTAGTTTCTTGTTGGTGCTCAGGTTCCGGGCTTAGAGTTTGCTGCGTCGGGTTTAGGGTTTAGGGTTTGGGCTTTAGGGTTTTGGGTTTAGGGTTTAGGGTTTAGGAGTACACCGTTGGTGCGATGCCTCAAAGCCCTGGGCTCCTAAGTGGCAGTGCGCGTACATGTGGGCGGATCAGGACGACTCTGGGGGCTTTTGGCACGCACACAGCCTCGTGGACACCATGACAGTGATATCGATGAAGGGCCAGAAGCTCATACCAGGTAGCCCAGGGATACCGTTGATCCTTTGCTTGGGTTACGGGTTCTCTTATAAAGCAACAAACCCAAAAAGGGTTCCCCTATTGTAGTATGGTTACTGGGCTATCAAGCATATCACCGCCGTATGGCAGTGTCTGTACTATGAGCCTTGAGGTCTTTAGGTAGAGCTTGAGTACAGCGAGCTACGCATCAACACTTCGTTCCAGACCCCCCCCCCCCCGGCCCTACTCCTAGAGAATCTTGTGAGGCCAGGGTTCTAGGTGTTTGCGGAGGAATAGGGGTGAGGGGATATCTGTGCTAAGGCCTTGGGGATTTGGGGTTTAGGGCTTAGGATGGCTTAGGGTGCAGGGGTTTCGGGCTTCGGGGGGTTGATTGTCCGGCTGCCGTGCCTATTCAGCATGGGTTCAGTGCCAGCGCCCTGCAATTCTAAACCCCAAAATCCCTGTGCGTAATACCCTAGGTAACCCTTGATAGTAAACAGCTAAACGCTCCAAAACTCTGCCAGGACAGGTTTGTTTCAAAGTGTTAGAGTACCTTTTTCAACGGGGGCGAATATACAGGATGAGCCAGAAGTAGACCTAACCTTCTTAGGCAGGCATCAAGTTCATCCCTTGCTGGCAGGTCTATGTGGCATGGGTGCGAATCCCAGTGATCCCCGTGAGCTAACCCCAAGTTCACGCGTACTTTAAACCTACCTCGAGGATTTAGGGGACTTCTAAGTGCAGTCATAATTGGGCTATAAGTACCCTGAACCTCCAAGTATCATTAATGTCTGAGGATACCACATGACCTTCCGTCGTAGGCCCCTTAAGGAAGAGGTGTCCAAGGGAATGGCCCAATGTTTCCCAACATTCCCTCGTTTCCTGGCGCCTTCCTCCCTTGCACCCCCATCATTTCAGGTGAGTCTTCCGTCTCAGGTCTAGGGTTCACGGTTTAGGGTTGCCTGAGGTTTCGTGGCAAAATGAATGGGCGGAGCGTTTTAGGGTCGATCGAAGGTCAAGTTCCCTTTTGAGAGTCTTGTTGCGCTTTCATTTGTTACCTGGGTTCCTGTTAGAACTAGGAAACGCCAACAAGTATGAGGATATGGGTAGTTCTCTGAAGGGTGCCGTACTTTTTAAAGTGGACGCCAAAAGGGAGCCCAATATAGAGAACTACCATATTACACATGTTGCCTAACCTTAATTATAGCCCCTAAACCCTAAACCCTGATATATATATATATATATATACATTTATATATATGTATATATGTATATGCTACCATATATATGTATATATATATATACATATATATATATATGGTCCCCCCCCCCCCCCCCCCACCACCACACTGTCCACACTATTTGTCCTTTTCTTTAAGGCTGCTTCAGCGCCGTTTCGCCTCTTTCTTCGTGGCTCGATTAGGGTTTAGGGCTTAGGGTTTTGGGTTTAAGGTTTAGGGTTTAGGGTGTAGAGTATGTGTTTAAACTACTTTTGTTTAGGGCCGTTTTGCCATTGTTCTGCATTTGAAGGCTGCTTCAGAGCCACCTTTTGTAGTGCAAGGCTGCTTTAGCGCCATATCTACGCATGCCTTTTTCTAATGAAACCATATTTCTTTAGTTCTTAGTGGTTCTGTTAGGTAATGTTGCATTCATTATGCTTGAATCCTAAATCTCTAGAGCTTTACAATCTACATTTCATGTGTCTTCCTCCCAGGGACACAGGTTCCTTTAGCTTTTTTTTCTGCATGAGGCAAACTGTGCCTTTCTATAAATGTGTTTTTTTTAGCGTGCTTCCGAGACGAGGAGTGTGGGCTGGTAGTTCTGTTTGTTCAGTGCAAGGTTGTAGGTTTTTCTTGTATGTTAGCTTTGAGCTTGGTCGGGTTTAGAAGTGTTGAAGTAGATCTGCATTAGCTTTGCATCTCCTCGTCTCGGAAGCCGCGGTGCATGGTCATTATTTTATGGGAGTACAAAGTTCGAGTTCAAGAGCTTCAGCCTTTTCAAAGATGTCACGTCTCTTTTTTACAGAGACGGATATCGCTCTTTCGCCTTCAAGTTCCAGCAGATGCGTCTTACCGGCCGGCGAAATGTGCTTCTGATTCTTGCCGAGGAGGAGGTTTTGCATCTTGCCGACGAAATTGTGTTAATTTTCGTGTCTCGGCGATGAAGCTGCAACGAACCGATACGGCGTGTTGTCGTGCCCGCGCTGTCTTGTGTCATATGGCTTCCAGTGCCCTTGCCGACGAAATGTTGTGTCTCGCCGACGATTGCCGACGATTTGTGCATCTTGCCGACAAAGTCTTGTGTCTTGCCGAGGAAATGTTGCGTCTTTCCGACGACATGTCGCGTCTTGCCGGCGAACATTTCAAGGACTTAAACAGAGCCGAGAACGCACCAGTGCATTCAGGATTTGCTGGAACTCTACTCCCTCAACCCCAAACCTCATAAACCCCAAAAACTCGGGCTGACGCCAAGGTCAAAGTCTTCAGCGAGAACAAGGAGGGCTGCCAGGGGGTTAGGGGGTGTGGGGTGCTAGGGATTGACAGTTTTTTTATCATGGAGGGGCGGCCTCTTGTTTATGGTTTGCGGATGAAACGTTCCAAGGTTCTTGGGTTCTAAAGCTCCTGAAGAATCTGCCTGGGCCGCATGTGTTTTTTTTGGTTTCGGTGTCCTCGGTTGCTTGCAGGTTCTTGAGTTCATGTGTTTTCTGAGCGTAGCGAAGTTTTGGGGTTTCTTGGGTTTATGGATTTAGAGAACCGTTGGTGTTTGCCGTTGTGTTTGAGATGTTTTTGCTGGTTTTGGATTAGATTGTTAGTGAGCTTGAGGGTTCGAGACATTATGGGATTGTTGAGATTTCATGAGATTTCTGTTTCAAGGATTCTGGGTCCTGTTGAGCATTGTTCAGGGTTTGGGTTCGGGGTTCAGGGTTTAGGGTTTGGAATTTGGGGTATGGGGTTGAAAGCATATGGGTTGGTAGACCTGTAATCGAATCAGGGTTGCCAGGTAATGGTCTAGGGTTCCGGGTCACGGGAGACATTTCTGTTGCAAGTGGTTCGGCTTGGGATGTTCCCCCTTTTGCCAACTGAATAGGGATTGTAGGACCACCCATTATAGTCCCCTTGTTAGTATAGGGGTGAACATCCCAAGTTCAGACCACTGTTGACATACGGTACTTCAAAAACTCGAAATGTCTTGTGCAGACTAGCCTCTAGAAGCTAGAGGCCTGCGAAAGAAAACCCTTGTAAAACCTCTTCAGCTCTTGAATATGCCTCTGCACCCTACCAAGCCCGCAAGCCCCACAGTCTAACAAGCTCTAGAAGCAACCCGAAAACGAGCTCTGCGCCCAAAAACCTCAACCCTTAACCCTAAACCCTGAACCCTAAACCCTGAACCCTGAACCCTAAACCCTGTCTTGCCAGACGGCAGAGAGCAAGCAGAAGGGCTTCAAGACCCTGGAGGCGCCACCACGGATTCACCACTGAAGTGCTTTAGGGTTTGGGGTTTGGGGTTTGGGGTTTAGGGTTTAGGGCTTAGGTTGGGGATCAGGGTTTAGGGCTTAGGGTTTGGGGTTTAGGGTTTGGGGTTCAGGGTTTAGGGTATAGGTTGGGGTTTAGGGTTTAGGGTTTGGGCTGAGGGTTTAGGGTTTAGGGTTTGGGGTTTTCAGGGTCTGTAGGGTGGTCGACCAGTGCCCTCCTTCCCTTTTCATATGGGTTTCGATCCCTTATGCACCCAATTGAGCCAACAGCGGTTCACCCTTCTGTTCTTCGGTTCTTAGTGGACCTAACGAGATGGTCAGGCAAAGAAACGCTATCTGGGCCACTGGACTCAAAACACCAACTGCTAGGTTTGTTCTTGGGATCTTTTATAATTACTTTCCCTCATTGGGCTTAAGAGGATTCGATTTAGGAATATTTCTCAAAAGGTTTAAGGGCCATCCTAGACGTAAACCCTCAAAGCCTAACCCTAAACTAAACCCAGGCCAAGCAAAAGACCATCTGGGACGAAAAGGATCACGTCATCTTGGGCCCGGCTCCTAGCCAGTCGGCTCCGATTCCGGTTCACCGGTTGAGGGGTTGAGGGGTTGAGGGGTTGAGGGGTTGAGGGGTTCAGTGCTGGGATTAGGCTTCAGCTGTGGAGGTTCGGGCCTCGGCGGGCCAGGGACCTAGCTGAAGCGGAGCACCGACCGCTAAGCTTCCCAAAGCCAGCTTAATGAAGCCATCAACGCAATGACATGTCCCGTTTAGAATAAGGCTACACAGGTACCGTTCACCGTGGGTTGCCGCACGTCGGGTTTGTGGCTTAGGTCTTACGCCAGGGCTCTACTCCAGAGTTTGGGGTTTAATGGGTTTTAGGGCTCAGGCTTTGGGAGGGTGTAGGAATTCGGAGGGATTAGACTTTGGGCGGGTGTAGGATCTAGGAGGGATAGAATTTGGGAGGGTTTGGGGTTTAGGCGGGTTCAGCGTTTTGGGAGGGGTTAAGGGTTTAGGAGGCTTTGCGGGTGTGGGAGGCCAGGGCCCCAATCAGACATCTCGGGCCCAGGTGTCGCAGAAGATGCTACAACCAAGGCGGGAATGCCAGCTTCCACAACCTTCGGCACTCCAAACACCCGAAAACCCTTAAACGAAAACCCCTAAACCCTAAACCCTAAACCCTAAACCCCAAACCCGAAACCCAAAACCCTAGCTTCGAAGCCTATAATCGGCTGCAAGCCCTTGTGAGGGCTTAGGGTTTGGGATTTCGGATACCCGCAAGCCTCCTACGTTGAGGATCCCTCACGTTGAGCATACCAGATAACCGTCGACTCCATGAAGCTTAGGCCCTAAACCCTTAACCCTAAACATGAAGCCAAATTTCCCCAAAACGATCCCAACGCCTTGAAGAACCTCAGCCGCGACACCATTGAGAACCTGGGTTGAGGGTTTACAGTTGATACCAGGCCTAAACCCTAAACCCGTTAAGGGTTCAGGGTGTAGGTTTAGGGTTTAGGGTTTAGGGGGAGCCCTAAACCCTAAACCCTAAACCCTGAACACTAGGCAAAAAAAGTTGAAGAGTTGTTGGGCCCAACCAGGAGATCGTGAAGGCCTGGCGCAGCAAGTCCCTGCAGCCTGGGCTCCCAGGAGCTCATCATTCTGGGCAGTTCGTGATTTAGGGTTGAGGGTTTGGGGTTTAGGGTTCAGGGTTTAGGTTTTAGGGTTTAGGGTTTAGGGTTTAGGGGTTAGGGGTTAGGGTTTAGGGTTTAGGGGTTCGGGTTTGGGAAGCCGACAAAAAGGCTCTGTATTGGAATAGGAAGCCCCCCTCCAAAAGGACCATCATGGAGAGAGCTGCCCATACTGGTATATGACGTGCTTGTTGGCTGCTGTTGCTACTATTTGCTGAAGAGCCCTGAAAAAAAGATAGGAATCATCCCTGTATTGCCGTGAGGAGAAAGAATATCTATTTTTTGGGGAGGTTCGCAGGCACATAGCAGGTTAGCAAGCTTTAGATGCAGCTCCCCTGTTTAATCACCAGGGCAGGGCAGGGTCCTATTGAACTCGAATGGATACATTTTGGGTAGTTTGCAAACCACCTGGTATAACTACATAGGGGTTTTAAGGCGATACCCCCTACTCCCTTAACCCTCAAACATGTTGTGCTCCTGGGTTGTCCACACTCCGGAATCTTGAGTTCCTGAGCAGCAATCCACGTTTTGCAGTCTGCAGCTCCAGCTTCGGCTGAAGGGTCCCTTATCAGGGTAGTTCTCGAAATTAGGGCCCCTTTCCAGTCACTTTTTTTAAAATAAGGTGCCGACTATGTAGGGGACCCAGAAAGGGACCCTATTTAGAGAGCTACCCAGAACGGAAGCTTTGGTAGCTCTATGGTGTTGCTTTGGTAGTTAGCTGTTTTAGCCTGCGGGGCTCAGGGTTTATAGGGTCTTCGGGTTTTATAAGGGCCTAGGTAGGGACTAGGCACCGATCTGGGATGGTTTAGAGTTCCTTTGCCCCCACAGCTGGATAAAGCCTCTCCAAAGTCCCTTGACTGGACCTGCACAAAAAGGATCGATATTTGGAGTGCTCAAGGCAGCTATATGTAACGGTACTTAGCGGTATGCAGATCATTTGCGGTTGTGCGCAGCTTCAACTCGGAAGCCCCTTAATCACAGAGTCTCGCCGACGACGTCAAGGAAATCTACACCCCAATGCCCTAAACCCTACACCCTAAACCCTAAACCTTAAACCCTAAACCCTAAACCCTAAACCCTAAACCCTACGTCAACGACTGGGAGTCTTCTGCTTCTTCTGTTCAGAAGCCTGGTGTCATGGTGTAGGGTCCAGGAGTCCAGGGCATGCCATTTTAAGCAGCAGGACCTTTCATGTATAGGGATATCAATCCTAAACTCCCAACACCCTAAACCCAAACCCTCTGGTAGGGTTTGGAGTTCGGGGTTTGAGGGTTTAGGTTTAGGGTTTTGGGTTTTGGGTTTTGGGTTTTGGGTCTTTACCCATGCCTGTGTTGCGATCTGAGGTACCACCCAGACAAGGTGCCAGATGAGCAGAAGGCCCGCACGCAGTCCATGAATCGATCAAAGCCCCTAAACCCTAAACCCTAAACCCTAAACCCTAAACCCCAAACCCCAAACCCCAAACCCCAAACCCCAAACCCCAAACCCTAAACCCCAAAAAACCCGAAATCCTAAACCCTAAACCCTAAACCCTAAACCCTAAACCCTAAACCCAATCTTATTCACGACTTGGGGCGTTTTCGCTTTTTTCTTCCGGCATGTGGGAGAACCGGACCTGGGAAGAGCTTGGGCTCTCCGAGTTGGTGGGGCTCCTGAGGTTAGGGTTTAGGGTTTAGGGTTTAGGGTTTAGGGTTTAGGGTTTAGTTTTTTTTTTTTTTTTTAAGGGTTTAGGGTTTAGGGTTTAGGGTTTAGAGTTTAGGGTGTTTTTTAGGCTTTAGGGTTTAGTTTTTAGGGTTTAGGTTTATTTTAGGGTTTAGGGGTTAGGGTTTTTTTTAGGGTTTAGGGTGGAGGGTTTAGGGTTTAGGGTTTAGGGAGATTAGGGGGTATAGGGTTTGGGGAGTTTAGGGTTGGGCGTTGAGGCGGGGAGTAGGAGTTTAGGGTCGGGGGTTTAGGGCTTAGGGGAGGTGAGGGTTTCGGTTCTGTGGAGCCTAGACATTGGGTTTAGGGTTTAAGGAGATGGTGGTGGCCCCAACACAGGATCTGACGATAGTTTAGGCCCCGAAAGCCCCCACGGGCTCCTTGCTTTTCTGGCCGGTGGCTTCAAGGATTGGTATTAGTGGAAGGTTGAGGGTGTTAAGTAAGGCGAGAGGGCCTTTGTTTGGCAACCCCAATCACCCTTCACCCTCAACCCTAAACCCTAAACCCTAACCCCAAAAAATCACTATGTACTACAGGGATCCATGCCCCTCCCCCCCCCCCCCCCCCCCCCCCGCTCACCTTCTGGCCCTGGCAAGTGGAGCCAGGAAGAAGCGGAGGACATGATGAAGCGACTCAACCTCGCCAAGCAGAACATGATGAAGCCGGGGGTCTCAGGGTCGCGGGTGTAGGGTTGGGTATATGTTTTTGGGAGATCTGGTTCAGATTCAGCCTCAAATCCTTGACCCTAAGCCCTTAAGCCTTCTGCTGTTCGAGTGAGTAGATTTAGAAGAAACTTCGAACATTCGCATGTGAAGCACAGACACTTCCTGCTCTGCTATGCTTGCTTCTGCCCCCTCTTTGCACGCAGCCACAGCCTTGGCCCGGGTTTGTTTTGGAGGTTTGGCGCTTCCGTCCTCCTAGCAGGGCCTCTTTCGCGCCGCTTAAGTCCTTCGCACCTACCCTTGAAGTGCTGTACTTCAGGGTCGACAGAGCACAGCCAGCTGTGAAAAGGCAATGCCTTGAGATGGGTGGGCTTGAGGTTGTAGAAAACCAGAAGTTTCCAACCCCCCTACCAAGGCCCTGAGCCGTTCCGTGAGGGGTTGAACATGTTGCGCTATGAGGCAACCACTTTTGGGCACTAAACCCTGATCCCCCTAAACCCCGAACCCTGAACCCCTCAAGCGCCCCACACACCCCAGGTCGAAAAGCCTCAAGACATCTCAAGACTGAGGAGTTAGGGATGACAGGCGTAAGGGCAAAAGAGTCTAGAATTTAAAGGGCTTCCTAAGCCCGAAACCCTGAACCCGTCGGGTTTCGTTTTAGGCATCAATGTCACCGCGACGTGAAAGGTTTGCACGCACGACGCCCGAGCAAGATGAGACCTCGCCGGCAGCCGAGGCGCAGAGACCAGGGACATCTGGCTGGACGGTTTAGGATTTAGGGTTTAGGGTTTAGGGTTTAGGGTTTCGGGTTTGCAGTTTATTGTTTTTGGTTTGAGGTCAGCCGGGTCTGCGGTATTGGGTCTAGGGTTTGTCGCCCAAGACGGGGTTCTAGGGGTGTTCTTCAGGAAGGTTAGCCACATACAAGGTCAACCCCCAACCTTAAAGGCTCAACCCTTGTATTTAGACGCCTGCAAAACATCTAAGTCGAGAAATATAAGCACACATATATCTCTGTATGTATGTGTATATATTATATTATATTATAATATATTATATTATATTATATATAATATGTATGCATGGCCAGTATGATTATACGATCTGAAGATGACCGGTAGACAGAAGGACACGCAGACAGGCCGACAGACAGACGTACAGTAGGTAGGTAGGGAGGTAGGCAGGGACGGCAGCTAGGTAGGTAGGCAGATAGGCATACAGACACAGAGGGAGGTTTCTAGGGATAGATGTCGATATGCGACTGCTTGCAATTTTGTACATGAGGTACGATAAATCGGCTCATCCCAAAATAGGATTCCCTCGAGCGTTGAGAGGTCGTGCCCGAGGATGATGATGAGGACGCCAACGGCGAGACGGGAGAAGGCTGCACTGTGAAACATCAGGGTGGATGTTGTACGCGTTCTGCACTGTTATGCCACGCTGCCACGCTCTACCGGATTGGGTAGGGCTATTCAGAGTTGGACTTTGCCTATCCTACGGGTAGCTTCACAGGGTACCTGATTGGAGCCTTTATGGACAGTGTCTAGCGTTCTGCGTTTCGATGCCCTCGAAGAGGTAGACTGCCAGCAGTCATTCGGAATCATGATTCGGAATCCCGAATTCGCGTCTTGAAAGGGCTGGAGAGCTCCTTTCAAGAGCCTCAATTCTTAATCCCGAACATGCTTTTCACCTTAGCACCGCTCATCCCTACAAGCACCCTAGACCCTAAACTCCGAGCCCTGAACTTTTACAAGCTTTACTGGGCCCCAGCAAGTCCGATCCACCAGTTTAGGGCCTTGAATTGAGGATGTTCAAAGTTTCTGCAAGACACCAGGGTTAGGAATTGGGGTTTAGGGCCGTAGACTCTAGACCCTAGACCCCAATCCCACTGACTTGCGAACAAAAAGAGAAAAGGCCGTCAACCATGACGATCTTTGAGCGAAGAGCGAACTGTTCATAAACCTGCCCCCCCCCCCCCCCCCCCCCCCCCCCCCCCTCCCCACTTTACGGAACATGCTTCCGGCAAGGAACCCTGGCTTTGAGCAGCCCTTTCATGCCTTCACCTGGCATCCAGAATCCCTATAGTCTACTGTCTAGCACCCAGCCATGCTTGGGGATTCTCTGAAAACCTCTTCAAGCAAGAAGACCCTTTTTTCTTGGTCACTGGGATCTAGTTGAGCCTCCTACTCTGTCGTTTTCATTGCAGGTACTGTGAGGATGCCAGTCCCTTGCTGAAGCCAACCAGAGCAAATTCCTCTCCTGAGAATGTTGAGATCGAGTGTTTGCTTAAGAACCACCCCCCCCCCCCCCCCCCGGCCTCAAAAACAGAGGAGAATGATCCCTGTATTGGAAGAATATATACATTTTTGTGAGTTCCTAAGCAAATAGTCGAAGTGGAGCAAGAGCCAGCACCTCCTTAGCCGGCCCAAACCGTGTGAGGCTCGCCACGGCCTGCCCCGGAGGCCCTCCGATGGGTTCAGCATATGGGCCGATGGTAGCCTAGACCCGGAGTAGGCCCTTATTTCCTTTTTTAGGGTTGGGGTTCCCTTATAATCCCTTGTTGAACCAAAAAGGGTTTAGGGTTCAAGGGACCCTGGCCCTAAGCGCTAACGCGAAACCCTAAACCCGAAGACTTACATTCGAGCCTTACATTTGAGTTTGAGCTTTAGGGTTTAGGGTTTAGGGTTTAGGGTTAGGGTTTAGGGTTTAGGGTTGTGAGCTCAGGGTCCAAGGTGTCCCACTTGAGGGTAGTGGGTGACATGCACGAAGCCCACGGGTCTCGGGATTAGTTGTTGCTTCCGATTA
Organism: Symbiodinium natans; assembly: GCA_905221605.1. Lineage (NCBI taxonomy): Eukaryota > Dinophyceae > Suessiales > Symbiodiniaceae > Symbiodinium > Symbiodinium natans. Next base: position 1,177,460 of record CAJNDS010001890.1, read on the forward strand.
GGACCCACGAAGATACTACAATTGGAGCCTTACACTATTCTCAACCCAGGTCCACTTAGGTCCCGAACCCTGAGCCCAGAACGTCAGAAACGATTTGGATGGAGGAGAGTCGTTTCGTTTAGGCCTTCCCTAGCATTTCAACCCTCCCACGCCCTTGCGCTTTTTTGGTCCTGGAGGTCCATGGGTATAAACCCTAAACCCTAAACCCTAAACCCTAAACCCCGAACCCCAAACCCTAAACCCTAAACCCTAAACCCCAAACCCCAAACCCTAAACCCTAAACCCTAAACCTAACTTGGGTTGCAGTTGTAGGGCAGCTTTCGAATCCAGAACTCCCTAAGAAGCTTCACGAGGGTGTAGGGTTAGACTGTCGGCCCTAGACCGGAACTCTAAACACTTATAGGGGGTAGAAGGCAGGAGCCCCAGAAGGGACCCTTAATCTTATTCCCCTACATAACCCTTATATTATATATATATATATATATATATCATATATATATATCTATATATATATATGCACACCATTTTCAGTCCCTATATACCTAAGTAGCCCCCCAAATAACCTGCAAAGAACCCTTAAGGCCCCTTGTAAGTAACTGATAAGGGTCTCTCCTTTAGTCCCTTGAAACACCAATCCCCAAATGCTCTCCACCCCCTGGTTTAGGGTTTAGGGTTTAGGGTTTAGGGTTTAGGGTTTAGGCCCAAGTGTTGCCCAAGTGTTGCCCAAGTGTTGCCCAAGCCTGCTCCTACCACACCGTGAATTCGAACCCACATGGTTTAGGGCTTAGGGCGCACGGTTCCCTAAACCTTAACATGTTAACCCTTAAAGCCTAAAGCCTAAACCCAAAACCCTAAACCCTAAACCCTAAACCCTAAACCCTAAACCCCAAACCCTAAACCCTAAACCCTAAACCCTAAACCCTAAACCCTAAACCCTAAACCCTAAGCCCTGCCGCAGTCGGAGCCCGCAGAGAGCGAGGCTGCCTCCTCGGCCCACAACCCAGGGGCTGGTGGGCTCCAAGGGTTTTTTTTGGGGTTTAGGGTTTAGGGTTTAGGGTTTAGGGTTTAGGGTTTAGGGTTTAGGGTTTAGGGTTTGTGCTCATTTAGGGGTTTTAGGGTTTAGGGTTAGTCTGTGAAATACGGCTTTTAGGGTTAGGGCTTGCAAATCTAGATTGTTGTGGTTTCTTTCGTGTCTTTAGGACTTTTGAAGGGGTTTTGACCGGCTTTTGGGATTTTGTTAGGGTTTAGGGCTTGGTTTCAGGGTTGTGGGGTTATAGGATTCTAGTGTGTCTGGGTTTAGGGTGTAGGGGTTTCAAGGTTACAGGGTTGTAGGGTTCCAGGTTTGGGGTTGAAGGTTTGGAGCTTGTAGATTTTGGTTGCTTTGGGGTGGGCGCAACGAAGCCTGTATCTCCCGTCAACCCCAAACCCGGGGGTTGGACGACGGCTCTTTGCGGCTACCGGCTACTTTAGAAGGAGGCCAAAACCCTAAATCCTAAACCCTAGACCCTAAACCCCAGGCCCTTGCTGCTGGGTGTGAGGAACTGGGATTTGATGGCTTCGGTTTCTGCGGGAACTTTGGTGTTGGGACGAGGGTCTTACGCAGATCCGTACCTTCTCGCGCACAAGTTCTCCACGAAAGGTCCTTAAACCCTAAACGCTAAGCCCTAAGCCCTAAACCCTGAACCCTGAACCCTGAACCCTAAACCCTAAACCTAAAGCCCTAAACTCACCCTTACCTAGCCCTATGTTGTTGGAGGCAGGGAAAGCGCAATGCCTCCGCCGTTTTGCTCCAACCTTGTAGAAGCCAGCTGACTCCTTCGAGCTCACTTCAGGCGGGGTTTGGGGTTTAGGGTTTAGGCTTGAGGGTTTAGGCTTTAGGCTTTAGAGGGTTGCTTTTGCGCGCCTTTTGCGACCCCAAACACTAAGGCCCTAAGGCCCTATTAAAGGGTTTAGTCTTCAGGGCTTCGGCGATGAAGGCAACTATCGAGTCCCTGAAGCTCTCATCCTAGGGCTGTGTCAGAGTGCAAACGCAGCAGAAGCTGAAAGACACTAGCCGCGTTGCGCTTGCAGTGTTTAAGGTTGAAGGTTGAATCGAAGCTTTGTTACAAATCTCCCCCCCCCTTCCCCCTCCCACGACCCAGGTTAGGACTGCTGTTCAGGCGTGGCTAGCTGCCAAGCCTTACGTACTTTCATCCAAAACCCTTAACACCAACTAAGCCTGCGCAACTCGGCACTCTGAGCATATGCTCCGAGCCACGAAGTGGCTAGCCCTTGTGTCGCCCCAGAGGGCCCTAACTCCTACATACTCCTACACAATGTTGTTGCTACCAGGTAGCTCCTTAAGAATAAGCTAGCGACGTTGGGTTGCCCCTCAAGAATCTGTGCTGACCTTGGGGAAACGAGTCGAGGTCTCTCATGGGCCTCTTTTAACGCAATGCAGGAGGCTGTATACGAGGCTGCCTACGAGGCTCATTATTGTCGGGTACCCTAAACTGGGGCCGAAGCCTACCAAACTCTCACAGAGGGTTAGGGTTTAGGTTTGAGGGTTTTGGCTTTAGGCTTTACCCTTGAGGGTTTAGGGTTTAGGGTTGTCGGATCACATCCCAGGAGGCCACTTGACATCAGGGCATTGCCCCTGCATGTGCGGGGCCTCAGAAGCGCCCTATTAAAATCCAACAAAAACCACCAAAAAAACAAAAACCCTGAACCTGTACCCTAAGGATCCATGTACCTCATAAAGCTACTATATAGGAACCCCTTTAAGGCCCAAGCATATGCTATATAGGTAAATGGATCTTTAGGGGTATACCCTAGAGTCATGCTGATGTTGTTGGGTTTCGGGTTTCCTCAACGCGTAGAGGGCAAACTCAGGTATTCAGGGTTTAGGATTTTCATGGATTTCAAGTTTCAAGGGTTCTGGATTCCAGTTGCGGGTTCGGAGTATCGAACTTGGTATGGCTTAGGAGGCTAAGAATCGCAGGGATGTTAGTGTTCTGGGGGCTTAGGCTTAAGGTTGAAGGGTTACTTGGTTAGGTGGCTTTTGGGGTGTGAATTTTGGGAAGCCTTCCTGGATGTCTGGCTAAGGCAACATGCGATTTGGTCGCAAACTCGCTCTTCAGGCCCACGGAAGCGTTGCAGTAGGGCGTTGAGGTTTAGAGTGTTCGGGGTTTAGGGTTTTTAGGGTTTCGGGTTTAGGGTTTAAGGAGAGACGTGTTCGTCAAAGCTGGCCAAGCCAGAGGAAAGATCCCGAACAGTCGAGATGCTGACCCTTGAAGCTTTACACCTTGATATGAGCATGTCGTACCTATCGGTTACTTGCTTAAGAACCCCCCCGAAACAAAAGACAATAATCCCTATTTATTTGCCCTGATCAGGAAGAATACATACTTATGTATTGTTGGGGGTTCTTATGCAAATAGTAGATAAAACATTAGGGGTGCTGCCGTTGTCTAGGGATGCTTTGTCACCATGTCCTTGCAGGATTTCTGCTAGGGATCAAAGCCCATCATTGACAAGAAATGGAAAGATCTCTGAGACCATGATCATGGGCTAATGCCTAACACGTACCCCGTATATTTTTCCCAAGCAAACACAACGAAGTGCCTCGGTTCGCGTCGCCGTTCCCTCCCCCCCCTCATGGTATCCCTCGCCTCTCCCTCCCCTAAACCGAACCCCCCTCCCCTAAAGCTTAAAATCTGGGGGGAGGACCGTAAAGATTGTTTACGAACACGAAGTTAGATCATGCAGACCTCATAATGCGCACCCACAAAAGATGAACCCCCGACAATACAAGACTCTCAAACACCAAACGTCCCAAATCCCAAGCCCTAAATCCTGAAGCCTTTCCCTAAGGCTCCAAGTATACAAGTAAGACCTACATTGGGGTCTAAAGTCTGTAAATAACACCTTTGGCTATTTGGAGCCTTAAGGTTTAAGAACAGCTGAATACAGTACTGGTTCCAAGAACCAGGTGACCTCCGACCAGTCTGGCGCGCCATATCTGTCGCACAAGGTGTGCGGCAAGCGAGAGTTTGGCGGGTTTGGGGTGTTTGGATGTGGGTTTAGGGTTTAGGGTTTAGGGTTTAGGGTTTAGGGTTTAGGGTTTAGGGTTTAGGGTTTAGGGTTTAGGGTAGCACTTGCTGTGCTGTGCGCCGCCCACGTCCCTGTCGACATCTCTGGGGGGGGCCTCGGGTGGACTAGGTGCGCAAGTCGTCTGTTTGAAAAAGAAGTAACCCTAAACCCTAAACCCTAAACCCTAAACCCGAAACCTCACGCTTCACCAGCTCCCTCGCAAACCGGGACGTGCTCGGCCGAAGCAATCAACGAAACGTCCGTTGCTCCAACTTACTGTTGGTTCGTAGGGAATGGGGGCATAAGATACCCTAAGAGCCTATATCTATCTATCTGTATATATATATATATTATATGTATATACCTTTAATGCTTTACCCTTTAAGGCATTAAAGGATTATATAGGGCACCTATTCCCCCATTCTCTACTAACCAACAGTAAGCCAAAGGAGGCTAGGCAGGCTTTTGGGACATTTTACTTTCTTCCCTTATTGGGTTCAAGCGGATCATATTCAGGAATGTTTTTGAGAGGGTTTTAACAGCCATCCTAGGAGAGTGGAACCATGTGTCACGCTCTTGCGTTAGGGTCTAAGGCTTTTTCAGGGCTCTTCTAATTTGTGCTTTCGGGCCCGAAGACCATACTTCATACAGCCTTCAGGGCAGTTCCACCTGGAGACAAACCCTGTAAGTTGATGAGTCCCAGGCAACTCAATAGCCTCACCCCTAAACCCGAACCCGAACCATAAACCCCAGGGCGCGGGTTTTCGGCTCGACCCTAAGTGCTGATACTTCCAGGAGGGTCCACGTACTTCCAGTTGTGTTTGTGGCTCCTTTATGAAGCACGGTACTAAGGCGTTCTGGGGGCCCCAAACATCACGACTCTTTAGGGTTTAGGGTTTAGGGTTTAGGGTTTAGGGTTTAGGGTTTAGGGTTTAGGGTTTAGGGTTTAGGGTTTAGGGTTTAGGGTTTAACACGTGGAGCCCCTAAAGCTTGAACCCAAGACCCTCGACATCACAGCCCGTCTGAACCTAAAGCATGTAAACCCGAACCCTAACCCTGTTGCCTAGAAACCCTAAACCCTAAGCCCTAGAAACCCTAAACCCTAGGGTGTATAGGGCTTTCTTCGGGAGCCTAAACCCTAAACCCTAAACCCTAAACCCTAGACCCTAAACCCTAAACCCTAAACCCTCTAAACCAAGCTCCCGCTGCCAGGCTATGAAGGAGGTCGATGCCTCAATGGAAGGGAGCTGGCGTTTTAGGGGGGATCCAGGGTCTACGGGGTCTACAGGGTTTAGGGTTTGCGGTTTAGGGTTTACGGTTTAGGGTTTAGGGTTTGGGTTTAGGGTTTACGGTTTAGGGTTTAGGGTTTGGGGTTTACGGTTTAAGGCTTAGGTTTTAGGGTGGTCTTGGGTCTAAGGGTTGGGGTTTATGCGAAGTTTGTTTATGGTTTCCTCGGGGGGCTTTTGGGGTTGTTCATTTTAGCGCGCGGAGTCTTCGTCGACTCCCGCACAGAGTGCCACCCACACATGTAATCAAAGACCTTGCAGGACGCACGTGACATTGGTTTTGTTCCAGGTTTTTGGAGTTCAAAGACCACGAGGCTAAAAACGTGTTCAGGCTAGATAATATATTTCGAGCCCTTGGGTAAGGGTCTTTAGAGGTTCAGGGCTTCAGGGCATACGATTCTCGCAGCTGCATGCCGTTGACTGGAAGTCGCGTCTTTACCTGTGCAAGATACGAGAACTGTAGATACAGGTAGCCCTCAGCCCGAAGCCCCGCAAGCTCTAAAGTTGGCTTAGAACACGGCCCGATCCCTTTTGGGGGAGTTTGTTCTAGTGGATTCCTTAGGTCAGGGTACCAAGAAGGAGGCAGAGTTTACATCCCTCTCCTTTCTGTCCATGACGAGCTTGCTTCGACTGTCACTGGTGCTCGCGCCTCCCCACACCCACAAGCCCTTAAAACCATTGAAAACTCCCCTAAACCCTAAAAAAAACTCAAACCCTAAGCCCTTAAGACCCTTGAAAACTCCACACTGAAGGCCATCAACAAGACAGTGCGAGATCTTCGTCTATATCAGGGGAGACTCCAAAGCTACGAGAATTGTAAGGCCTGCCAGGGCTCAGGGCTTCAAATCCATCCCGCGTCGGTGGAGTTTGTACTTAGGTAGGCCCGAAAACTCAGAGGTTAGGGAACCTTAATGGGTGTTATATATATATATACAATTATTTATATTTATATGTATATATATATATATATTGATATATATATATGTATACATATTAGATAAAGGAGCTGCAGATATTTATTAAGGCAAGTTCAGGCTTGCCAGGGTGCAAGGATGTTGTTTTAGTCGGACGCCCTTCCCAAACCCCCCCATCCTCAAACTGGGCAGTATCCCTCAACCCCAAACCGAGGTGAAAGCCTAGGCTGTCACTGCCACGTCAACCGGAAGCGAAAAAGCCTGACGCACGAATTCCTGGGTTGGTGGGGGGGAAAGATCCTCGAGAATGTTGGCCTTTAGAGGGACATTGAGGCCTGAGGATTTTGAGCTTGGGACCGATGAAGGCTTCTTCTGCCGCTTTTGAAGAAGGTTTAGGGTTTAGGGTTTAGGGTTTAGGGTTTAGGGTTTAGGGTTTAGGGTTTAGGGTTTAGGGTTTAGGGTTTAGGGTTTAGGGTTTAGGGCTTTTTAGAGGTAGATCGATCCAATGTTTTCTGCACAGGGATCCAGGTATCAGCCAGGTAGGCCGCCTAAAGTCTCCCAGGTGCCACTTGCTATAAGGGTAACACGATAGCCCCCCCCGAGAGAAAACCCCTTGCAGGTTTAGGGTAGGGTTTAGGGTTTAGGGTTTAGGGTTTAGGGTTTAGGGTTTAGGGTTTAGGGTTTAGGGTTTAGGGTTTGGGGCACCCCTGTAGGAGCCATCCTGCGGTTTTCAGACAGGGAACTGAGGAATTCTCTGAGAGGGACACTCCGGTGATACCCGGGATTCTCTAGGGGTGTGCACTCCTAGTCGAGAACTTCAGTGAGATTTCTGGGGTTTCGGGTTTAGGGTTTAGGGTTTAGGGTAGGCTCTCCAGAGGCTTTTGTTGCGGGATTTTCTTTGGGGCCGCAGCTTTGGGGGAGGGCGCTCAGCAGGACTCCTCTGGTTTGGGGTTTAGGGTTTAGGGGTATCGGGAGACTGTGCGGGGCACCCGAGTGACGGGCGAGGACAGTGATTGACTCAAGCATCGAACAAGCCCGGTGGGGAATACACCGAGGGCCGGCACTATGTAACTCCCAAGAGGTTTCAAACCCATAACCCATAACCCCTAACCCCTAAACCCTAAACCCCAAATCCCAAACCCCAAACCCCAAACCCTAAACCCTAAACCCTAAACCCAAAGCCCTAAATCCTAAACCTTACAAGATTGGCAGGCCTTGTGGTTAAGGCGTCGGATTTAGGGTTTCAGTTTTTGAGGGGATCAGACTGCGAAGGCCGGCGTCCCCCTTGCCGAGGGAGAGGTGCCTCAGCTTGATATAGGGTTTAGGGTTTAGGGTTTAGGGTTTAGGTTTTAAGGTCCTTTGGGCAAAGTGTGGGCGCTCGAGGGGTTTCGGATGTCCTTCTGAACCTTGCACTAAGTCTCGGTCGTGATATGGTGGCTTCTACTTTGTGATTGACGCTGCCCACAAGCAGCCTGTGTAATTAGGGTCTTAAGCAGGGCTTGGGCTCTCAGGCGCATCTTCATAATCCGAAAACAAAAGGATCCACGTATCGTGCTGTTACGGCATAGGTAGCACAAAGAACACGTCGCTTTGAGGGCCGGGAGTATCTATACACGACGGAACCAGCTCCCCCAAAAGCCTCTAAATCTTATGTAGTATGGAAATCCTGGGGTCCTGGGGGTGTGTGTAAGGTTGCGGGGCGTAGTCTGGAGCCAAACCCAAGGTCTTTTTCGCAGAGCGAGACCGTCAGACCTGTTCACTTCTGACTTCAAGTGGTACAGTATAGTGCAGGAAGGGCTGAGGTCTTCGGTCTCGGTTAAAAGTTTGAAGAATGGACAGAGGTGAGGGCTTAGGGTTCAAGGGCTATGCTACAACCAGAATGTCCACCCCACAACCAGGTTTGGCTTTGGGTGGTTAAGATGCAAAACATTCCCACAACTTGGGGTTGTTGTTGGGGAACTGTTGCATTGGGTGGGGGGGGGGGGGGGGGGGGGGGGGGGGGGGGGGGGGGCGGGCGGGTGATTGCTCCTTTCGCATTTTGTTGTTCTTGTTGCGCCGCCCTCCGAAGGAGGGAGGAGCCAGATACTTCGCCTGACAATTGGGCACAGCGGTTTGCGTAGTGTTCGATGCTCCCAGAGAAGTGCATTGATACTTTGTGTCAGGAAATTAAGACACGTACCCCGAGGGCTGTACCCCTGAAGGTTCTCTTTAACATGGCCCTGATAATGCCGTAGGGATCCCTAAAAAGTGTCCCCCAAACCCAAGGGTACAACCTCAAGGCTCCAGGGTAACTAGACCCCTAAACCCTAAACCCTAAGCCCTAAACCCTAAACCCTAAACCCTAAACCCTAAACCCTAAACCCACACCCCTGGATCGTGGAGGGAGAAGTAGAGGAAGGAGTCGGAGGGGAGCTGGGGTGATGCTTCGGTGGGTGCTCTTGGGGCTTCACCCTAAACCCTAAAACCCTCAATCTTCAACCCTCAACCCTCAACCCTAAACCCTAAACCCTAAACTCTAAACCCAATCAAACCCTAAACCATGTACCTTCTGTTGCCTAGGCGACTCCCACCCTTCAAGAGCTCGGCCAGCTCGAGGAGCAGATAAAGGACTTGGGTTGGCTTAGGGTTTAGGGTTTAGGGTTTAGGGTTTAGGGTTTAGGGTTTAGGGTTTAGGGTTTAAGGTTTAGGGTTTAGGGTTTAGGGTTTACCCTAAGCCCTGAAATTCCAGCCGTCAATCCCGACTTCGAAGCGAATAGGATTCGTGTAGTTCAGGGCTTAGGCCCTGAACCCTAAACCTTAAACCCTAAACCCTAAAAAACCCTAAACCCTAGACCCTAGACCCTAGACCCTAAACCCTAAACCCTAAACCCTAAACTTCAGGGTGGAAGGTGTAGCTTATGTGTTAGGGTTTGCCTTCGGTGTTGCAGCGCGGGCGGATGCGCAGGAACTCGACAGGGAGCTCTTTTCCATTGTGGCGGAGGAGTTGCCGCCCTACTTAGGGGTTTAGGGTTTAGGATTTAGGGTTAAGGGTTTAGGAATTAGGGTTTAGGGTTTAGGGTTTAGGGTTAGGGTTTAGGGTTTTTTAAGCTAGGGATCCCTAAGCCCTAAAACCCAAAACCCCTACATCAGGGAAGCGCCTTGTTCCTTTCCTGAAGCTTTGGGTTCAGCAGACAAAGTACCATCCTCTTCCCTAGGTTCGCACGGGGCCGAGCTCGTGATCTTGCCCTAGGAGTTGAGGGTTGAGGTCAGTTATTATTTCCCTAAACCTTAAAACGCTAAACCCTAAACCCTAAACCCCAAACCCTACACCCTAAACCCTAAACCCTAAACCCTACTGGCCTAATCTTGAGCCCAACGCCCAAAACCCCATTCGCTGTGCTGATCTTCGTAACCATGGTAAGAAGTCCTCAGGCTTTCCGACTTTCCTAAATCGAACAGATGTTTCCACGATTTAATCAGGGTGGTGTTAAGTGTGCTCTAGCTTTGCGCTGTGTATTCTGCTGGGTTGAGTATGTTTCCCGGGAAGATCGAAGGTGACTGGCGCTGGCAACGGGGCAGTGGGACCAAACTAGGCACCGCGAGTTCTCTTGACTCTTTAACAGTGTCCCTACTTAGCAATCCAGCATTGTTGGTCCATGAATCTCCAAGCAGACCCTGAACCCCAAACCCTAAACCATAAACCCTAACCCTAAATTCCGAGCTGACTGCGCTCTCCTTGGCAGGACCTGCAGAAGATCTTTGACCACGTCCGGCGATCGGAGGACGCAACTCCCGATACAAACCTGAAAGACGATGTATCGACCCCTCTTACCTCCCTCTTACCCCCTATCCCCCCCTTCATACCCCCTTCAACCGCCGCCTGTCCTAAACCCTAACCCTAAACCCTAAACCCTAAACCCCAAACCCCCAAACCCTAAACCCCTTCTTACCCCTTCGCTAGAGGTTTAGGATTGGGGATGTGTCCGGCAGGCCGCGATAGAGCCAGCATTGGCGCAGCTCCAGGAGCAGGCCCGGGGATTCAACTACAGTTTGGGGTTTAGGGTTCAGGGTTTGGGGTTTAGGGTTTAGGGTTTGAGGTTTAGGGGTTAGGGTTTAGGATTTGGGGTTTAGGGTTTAGGTTTTGGGGTTTAGGGTTTTCTGGTTTAGGGTTTGGGGTTTGGGGTTACACACTACCCCTTCTGGTTGAACTTCCTTATCATGCTAGTATCCTAACCCCTCCAGTAGGGTCTCGGAATTGGAGCAGTTAGGATTTGTGTTCGGGCCGGACATAGGTGTAGGACTCAATGTTTGCGATCTTGTGCATGGAGGGGTGCCAGTCCCAGTTCACATAGCGTCTTAGTAGGGAACCTATGTACTCTCTTCAGGTACCCAACTACCTCTAAGCCCTAAAAGGCTATACACCCTAAACCCTAAACCCTAAACCCTAAACCCTAAACCCTAAACCCTAAACCCTAAACCCTACGAACTGCAGGATTTCTCAGCTCTCAAGCCCTTGACCAAACGGTGGGAGCTTTAAACTAGCCACAGTAGGGACCCGCATAAGGGACCTGAGGGGTTATTTAGGGGGCTACTTAGGTATATGAGACTATATAAGCTATATATATATATGTAAGGTCTATATATATATATATAAGGTATATATATATATATGTAAGGTATACATATATATATATATATATCTACATATATAGGGGTTTATGAAGGGGAATGCCAGAATCCGTCTGTCTTAAGCACTCGTGGGGATGGTTTGGGAGGCAGCCCGACCTGGCAAACCCCTCACCCTTCAACCCTCAACCCTCAACTCTGAACCCTAAACCCTAAACCCTAAACTCTAAACCCTAAACCCTAAACCCTAAACCCTAAACCCTAAACCCTAAACCCTGACCCAAAAGTTTTCATCACGCTCCCAGGTGCTAAAGAGTTAAGAGCTTGCTTGGAAGGCCCTCCAGTGCGGTCTCCTGCTGGAGGCCACCCTACTTTGGGTTTTCAGGTCGATAGAGGGTGTTTCTCTTTTCATGTTTTGTTTTGTTTTCTTGGGGTTAGGGTTTAGGGTTTCGCATTTAGGGTATCTGAGATGAGAGGGCGTTGCACCGTTGTCGGTCGTTGTTTGGGGCTTAGGGTTTTAGATGGTCCGGAGACATGTGCTTCGTGGTCCTGGGTGTGTTGAAGCGTCTGACACTTGGGTACCTTGGGGCCGGTACTGATGGGAAAGGAAGAGCAGCCCTAGCAAGAGCAATAAGGACACCAATGAGAGCAAGGGCACCAATCGAAGCAAGAGTAGAATTATGGGAGTTTCCGAAATTCGGGGCACCTTACTATGGTCCTTATTTTCAGAGAATCCTACTATTTGGGGGGACTATTTTCGGGGTCCCCTATTTTCGTAAACCCATCTGGCCAAGAATACCAAATACCTTCTTTTGAAACCTGCAGTAAATGCCATCGAGGGCCAAGGCGATCACTCCTAAATCCTAAGCCCTTGGGGTTTACGGGTGCGAGTCTCTAAAGCATCCATCTGTTTAACAAAGCCTGAAACCCTAAAGTAAGATCTTCACTGGCCGCCAGAACTTTTTGATGTTTCTTGGTTCCTTAGTAAGGAACCGAATTACAGAAAGGGTGCTCAGTTTTCTAGGTGTCTAAAGCAACCCCTACTTGGAGGTTCATGGGTGGTTTATGGTACAACCCTTGTTTTCCTGCTTGTGGCTGGCCAGAGCCCTAGCCAAAAATCCGATCTCGACACGCTCCAGGAGTCTCAGATGCAGAACCTGCAGGACGGCATAGGGAAATGTGCAGGGCCTCAGTGTAGGGAAGGAGCTCAAGGCTCTCGGCAAGTGCTGGGTATTTAGGGTTGGTGCAGTGAAGCACATTCTGGGTTGTGGGTTCTTGGCCAGCTCAATATCCCTAAACCCTAACCCGTACATTCACGACACCCTGTAAACCCTACACCCTCAACCCAACCGCTAGCCTCAAAGAGTCCCCGATGGTCACCGATGAGCCAGTTAGATCTCGACTTGGCCCACATGTGAAAGGCTCCAAAATTCGTGGTGTCAGACATTCAGGGTTTAGGGTTTAGGGTTTAGGGTTTAGGGTTTAGGGTTTAGGGGCCCAGCGAAAAAGGTTCTAGGGTTTAGGGGTTCATGAGATTAGGGGTTTCAGGTCTCAGGTCTCTTGAAGGCACGAGCAGTCCTCTCGGAGGACGCTCTTCCTTTCTCGTTGGAGAACCCAGCAGAGCTTTGCCAGAGATTGATTGAGATGCGTTTGACGCCGCTTCGCTGCATGATTTTCCGGACTCGCGTTGGTCTCTGTCTATTCCATGCTATTCTCCATCTAAGGGGGGCAGGCAGAGGTAAATGGGGGTCGGAAAAAAGATTTGGGGGCGGGGGGGGGGGGGGGGGGGATGGAAACGAGGGTTTGAACCAGGGGGTGGGGGAAGGGAAGTTCACGTAAAGATGGGGTGGCAGTGAATACGGAGGTGGGGGTCCAACAAAGCCACCGTGGAGGGCAAAACGCACGCCAAGGAGGTTCAGGGTCCAGGGTTCTAGAGTCTAGGGTTTAGAGACGTCCCAGTACCCCGTTGCCCCTCACAACTTAGTTAAGAGATCTTCAGCTTTGACAGGAAGCCAGACTAGCGCAACTGCGGTGTAGACCTGTCGATGTCCTGGGGCTTGGGGTTGAGGTCGAGGGTGCAGGGCTTGAGGCTTAGAGTTGAAAAATCTATTTGGGTCTGAGGTCTAGAAATGCTTTTAGTTTAATCGAACTCATCTACCGAATGTTCTTGTGCCTTGTGGCTGCAGAATTGGTCGACAAGTCGACAAGCCTGAAAATAGAACATGAGCCAGAACAGGAACAGCCCTAAGCCCTGGATCTTGACCATGACAGGCATGCAAAAGCTGTGAGGTTTCAGTTTTAGGGGTTCAGGGGCGTTTGCAGCTTGGGGATGAGATAGGAGTGGGGGCATGAAGACTCAGAACATAAGCAAGAGACTTTCGCTCGCTTGAAGAGCAGGGCACCTTGGGGACCAAATGAACCCAAAAATTGGGGTCCTATACCCTATACTACTATAATTCCTATTCAGGTAAATGAACCATAAACCCTTTTAGGGTTCATTTCGTCCCCAAGGCAGAACTAGCAAAGGCAGGCTGACAGCCACAGTTGGCGGGGGGTCTTTGTTGTGATACGTCAGCTCCAAGTGCTTCCGCCCGGCAGCATTTGAACAATCAAGCATCGGAACCTGGCAAAGCAGTTTAAACCCTGAACCCTAAATCCGCAAATTTAAAGTTATTGACCCTGAACCCTAAATCCGAAAATTTAAGTTATTGACCCTGGACCCTGATTCCGAAAATTTAAGTTATTGACCCTGAACCCTAAATCCGAAAATTTAAGTTATTGGCCCTGAACCCTAAATCCGAAAGTTTAAGTTATTGGCCTTATGTTTTGAAGTTTAGATCAGAACTATCTTCGTCTTGCCCCAGGCAAGACATTCAAACTATGAGCGCAGCGACGCTCGGATGACTCGGATGGAAGCTAGGGCTTGGGGGGTGGGGGTTTAGGGTTTAGGGTTTGGGGTTTAGGGTTTGGGGTTTAGGGTTTAGGGTTTAGGTTTAGGGTTTAGGGCTTAGGGCTTAGGGTTCACGGTTCAGGGTTCAGGGTTCAGGGTTTAGGGGAAGGGGTGGGGTGCTGTTCAGGGTTTAGGTCAAGGGGACTAAAGGAGGGACCCCTTAAACGGGACCGAAAGGGCTACATTGAGGCTACTTAGGTTTGTAGGGACTACGACAGAGGGTGTATATATAGGCAAGAACACAAAAGGGGTCCCTTTTTAAGGGTACCTCCTTATATCCCTTAATTTGGGCTCGTGGTTCTTAGAGCCTTAACGAGTCATCCATCATGTGGCCCTACAAGGATTCATAGGACCAAGTCTATCGAGTTCATCGTCATGCCTTCACCCCCCCCCCCGAACCCAGTACCCTGCATTGCTAGGGGATCGCCTGCCCTCATCGCGCAAGAAGTTTCCCAGTAGGATTGTTTGGCTTTCGGGTTGTAGGGGTTTAGGGCTTCAGGACCTATACCAAAACCCTAAGTCAGATTTGTCCTGGACATGGGCCCTCAGAATGCATGATGGGTTAAGTGCAGGGTTTAGGGTTTGGGGTTTAGGGTTTAGGGTTTAGGGTTTAGGGTTTAGGGTTTAGGGTTTAGGGTTTAGGGTTTAGGGTTTAGGGTTTAGGGGTGTTTGTGTGCAGCAGACTCGTATATGACGGAGGATTCTAGACTTGGCGTTCGAGTACAACAATTTTCTGGACAACCTGGACGAGCATACCCAGTGCTCCTCGTGAATCAGGATGGGAGGAGAGGAAGAAGGGAAGCAATTGCGATTTGTTCTAAATAAGGGCCCCTGTTTTGGTGGACCTATGTAGAGGATCTTAACAGGTACGTGCCTGCACGGGAAGCCTATCGGGTCTCGTTTCGGGTTGAATGGTGGGTATTTTGTGCCTAGGGATCGTGTGCTATCCAGGGAATGTGACTTGAGGATTTTTACCCTAAACCCTAAACCCTAAACCCTAAACCCTAAACCCTAAACCGCCGGGATAGCGTGTTTAGGCCTGATCATGTGATGGGGTCGAGGGTGCTCCGAACCCTGTGCTGGGGGGCTTTGTCTCAACTAGGCTCCCTGTCAACTGAGTGTTCTTAGATGTTCTTAGGGCCTACAGGGTAAGAGCTATCTACAAGAGGTAGGGTTTAGGGTTTAGGGTTTAGTTTAGGGTTCCCTGTCAACTGAGTGTTCTTAGATGTTCTTAGGGCCTACAGGGTAAGAGCTATCTACAAGAGGTAGGGTTTAGGGTTTAAGGTTTAATTTAGGGTTAGGGGTTAGGGTGTTGGGATGGTCTTGCGAGGTACTTAGAGATCAACGTAGCCGGCTTCCGGAAGCTCTTGAAACGCCACGAGAAGCAGGTGCCTCCGTTGAGTGCGCAGAGTTTTTGTCACCTGAAATTTAGGTTTAGGGTTTAGGGTTTAAATAGGTGTGGTTATGTCTTTCTTGTTGGGGTGAGTAGCTCTTTTCTACATGGGAGCCTTGTAGGTAGTGTTCAGGCGGATACAAGGAGCAGAGCGTTCCCTTTGCACTCTGATAATATCTTTGCGCTGCCGATTTCACATAGTTTTTGCTTCCTGGATTGTCGTAGGGTTTAGGGTTTAGGGTTTCGGGAAATGAAGAAGAAAAGAACGACGCATACCGGGAATAGCTCAGGTGGAATCCTGCAATTGTGGGGTTTGCCTAGCAGAGCTTGCAGACGCTCAAAACAACCACATGTGTCTTAGGGAAGCATCGAATAATCAATCCCGAAACGCAACTCCGAGCACGTGTGAACCGCAGCATCAACCCAGAACCCTTGGGAGGATCCAAAAAGTAGAACCGCCAAATAGTACCCCATGCTACTATAGGGCAGAGTACCCTTTAGGGTTTAGGGTTTAGGTTTGCAGTGAGGATCCGAATCCGTATGCCATGAGGCTGGAAAGGCCAACCAGCAGCACGGGTTCCGGGGGTGGGGAGACCGGGTAGTATAAACATAGAATGTCCTCGCAATTATAACTATAAGTATTAGAAAAAACACACACACACACACACATATATATATATATGTATAACATAAAACATAAGCCCTACCCAGCCTCCTTTCCCGCACAGGTGCCCCACAAGTTCCACGCCTCGCGCACTCCATGCCTAGGCGGGGTGAGGGTTTTGCCCGAGGGTGCACTTCGAGAGAGCTTTTCTGGAGTGAGGGTTTTGGGTTAAAGTTTAGGGTCCCCAAAACCCTGCTTAGTTAGTGTGGTCATGGTTTGCGTGTTTTTTGTGTACCTAATTATTCCAAGAAGGAGCACTGCAAGTAGATGCACCATCCAGGTGATTCTAGACCCCCTAGCAAGCATAGTTCCTTGTTCGAGGTACCAATACATCATGAATCATTAACATTGGGCACGCAAGTTTCCAAGGAACTGCAAATCGTCTAGGTTTTCATAGCGGTGGGGTATGATTTTGTTAGGATTTCCTTTGGAGCTTAGGTTTGAGTCTTCGGTGGGGGATTCCGGTTGAATCCCGAAAGATGCAGGATTGCAAGTTCCAATAACCCTGAACGCCTTAAACCCTCAACAACTCATTCCCTGGACCTCAAGGCTAAACCCCATGACTAAATCCGACAACCTCCAAACCCTGAAGCCCCCCAAACCCGCACCGCGAAAAAGACGCGGTCACAAGCATTTGCGGCTTTCGGCTGTCGGGTTTAAGGGAGACTGATCTCCAATCTGTCAAATTGCATGATTTCTATCTAAGGGTAGTTATATGGGCCCTTAATATCGTCCTTGACCCTCTCTAATTTAAAAGGGTTCTGGAGCTGGGCCCTTTGGTGTTATAGGGTTAAAAAAGGGCATGTAAGGGGTTCCGTTTTCAGGGCATATGCTACATTGTAACTACCCTAAGATTCTAAGTTCTGTCTGAGATCATGTGTTCAGACGACCTGTTCATTGCGAACTTTCAACTCTAAACCCTAAACCCACATTCGCAGCCTTGCCCAGCTCATTCAGCTGCTGTCCTGCTTTTTCGTGGTGTTCATATTCCTCCACCCACAGAAGGGTTGATTTCAATGTTGGGGTTTAGGGTTTAGGGTTTAGGGTTTAGGGTTTAGGGTTTAGGGTTTAGGGTTTAGGGTTTAGGGTTTAGGGTTTAGGGCTTGGTGGCCCTTTCTTGGGGGGGGGGCGAGGCTTCCATCGCCTGGTGACCCACAGCTCCCGGCAGCTCGTATCCCGGCGCGAAGTGGTTCCCTGGTTCCTAGTTAGGGAATGGTGGAACTAGTCTTGGAGGGTATATCTATATATATATATATATATGTATGTATATATATACATATACTGAAGGCAAAAATAGGGTACCTTATCCCCTCACTTCCCACAAAGAGCTGTAGGACTCGCTTCAGATCTTTGGTATAGCCTTCCCCATCTGAGCCATTCTCCGACACTCATATCATCACACAGTGGTGCTGCCGTTGGCCCCCTGGACCTTATCAGCCAAGAACGCTAACCCCTAAACCCTAAACCCTAACCCTAAACCCTAAAAGCTAAACCCTAAACCCAACCCCTATAAACCCTATAGACCTAAACCGTGCAGAATTCCAAAGAGAGGTCCGGAAGTTGGGGTTTGGATGCCCACGGCCCTGACACGTCTCCGTGGCTTCCAACCCTAGCCCTAAATTGCTATTTGCTTCAGTTAGGGTTTAGGGTTTAGGGTTTAGGGTATAGGGTTTAGGGTTTAGGGTTTAGGGTTCCTGGGGTTTAGGGTTTAGGATTTAGGGCTTGAGGGTTTAGGGTTTCCCTATATTGTCCTTACGGGGAAGAATATTTGTGTTCTTTTGGAGGAGTGGTTCTCAAGCAAATAGTAGTTCTTCGACTGTGAGGTTCATAGTAAGTTACCCTACTTCCTAACCCTACCTATACGTTTATAAGTACCCATGAACCTCCACGTATCTGGGTATTGAAACCCCAGGTCTGAGGATAGGGTGCGAGCTGTTCAACCACGACAGATCTAGGCGGAAGCAAGAAAACCCTAAACCCTAAACCCTAAACCCTAAACCCTAAACCCTAAACCCTAAACCCTAAACCCTAAACCCTAAACCCTAAACCCTAAACCCTACCTCGTGCCCACAACTCCGCAGCTTGTAGTGGCATGCACGAGGTTGCACGGTAATACCATTGTTCCCATTTTCTTTGTGGCTGGCCCCTTGTAATTAGAGACCTTTTGAAACCAAAGCAAAGGGCCATGGAGTTCAGATTGCTGGAGAGCACTAAACCTTCGATTGTTCTTGAGCTTTAGGGTTTTTCTAGGGTTAAGGTTGGGATGTCCCCTTATACTAGCAATCCTTAGGAATTCTGATGCAGGGGGGGGGGGGGTCTACTATGCTCCCTATTAAGGACTGTTTGTATAAGGGGGAACATCCCAAGGTTTCGGGTTTAACGGTCCACCCTAAACCCTAAACCCTAAACCCTAAACCCTAAACCCTAAACCCTAAACCCTAAACCGTCTGCTCTATGAAAAGGTGGACATTGCGACCATGCTCGGCCTGTGCATAGGCAGGTGCTGTGTGCTGGTTGGGCCTAGGGCCTGGGGTTTAGGGTTTAGGGTTTAGGGTTTAGGGTTTAGGGTTTAGGGTTTAGGGTTTAGGGTTTAGGGTTTAGGTTTAGGGTTTAGGGTTTGGGGTACCCGACATCCTGAACCCCGAGACCTAAAACCTAGAGCGTTGAAGTTTTAGGGTTTCGGGCCTGCAGCCTGCAGCGGGTTGGGATTCCACTGATCACCGGCTGTTGGATTTCAAGTTTCTGGTTGGGCACCCCAAACCCTAAACCCTAAACCCCAAACCCTAAAGCCCTAAAGCCCTAAAACCCTAAATCCCCAAAACCCTAAAACCCTAAAACCCTAAAACCCTAAAGCCCTAAAACCCTAAAACCCTAAATCCCTAAATCCCTAAAACCCTAAAACCCTAAAACCCTAAAACCCTAAAACCCTAAAACCCTAAACCCTAAAACCCTAAATCCCTAAAACCCTAAACCCTAAAACCCTAAATCCATAAAAACCCTAAAACCCTAATTCAAACTCTGGGTCTTGAGCTTCGGGGGCGCAAGAGTTTAGGCAGCCAGCCTGCGATCTTGGTAAGGTTCATGTACTGCTATTTGCTTTAGAGCCCCGAAAATTGTCAGAAATAATGAGAGTTTTAGGGTTTCGGGCTTCTTACAAGGGCAATATAGGGAAACCCTCGGGGCTTCAGGCTTGTTTTTTTGGGGCCGAGGAGGTTGAGGGCTGTTTCAGAAACCTCTGGATTTGGGATTTGGGGATTAATTAGGGGTTTGAGCTTTGAGGGGGCTTTTGGAGGTTTAGGGTTTTAAGGTTCTAGGGGGTTTGGTGTTTTGATGGGCGCAGGGTTTAGGGGTTTAAGGTCATGGCCACTTTGTGGGTGGGCCAGGCTTAGCAAGGAACGCAAGCCCGGAACCAACCTTGGCCACAACAAACCCTCCCTGAGCCAGGAGGCGGGGGGAGGGGGGGAGGGGGGGGAGGGGCAACCTTAGGAAAAAAGAACCTAAACCCTAAGCCCTAAGCCCTAAGCCCCAAGCCCCAAGCCCCAAGCCCTAAGCCCTAAGCCCTAAGCCCTAAGCCCTAAACCCTAAACCCTAAACCCTAAACCTTTCTGTATCTTCCCCGCACCCCCCCCCCAGTGTTGGTTCATCCTTGGTGGCAGGCGATGCAATTCAACGCATGGATGCTGTTCTCGGGACGACGCACACCCTCGAAGCGAAAGCTGTCCTCAGGCACCGAGGGAGTTGGGCATACCTGGAGGAAGCCCTGCCTCTTGAACGTCCTAATCCCTGGACCCGAAGCAGCCCTGAGCCCTAACCCTCTGGCCCTCAAGAGCACAGTGTGTTTTTTTGGGCTTCGCTTTTTTTGGTGAGCTTGGCGCGGGGACTTTTATGTTGAGATGAGGTTGCATGCGACGGAATGCGGAAATCCCGCGCCCTCCCCAAATGCTCCCCACCCCAAACGCACATTTTCCCTTGTTCAAGCGGGGGGGGGTTGTCGACTATAGTTTTTGCCGCAGCATAGCCCACTGTCATATCAACACCCTAAACCCTGACCCTAAACCCTAAACCCTCAACCCTAAACCCTAAACCCTAAAACCCCTAAGCAGGAGCAGAGCACAACTCCCGGAGCTGCGTGCTCCCAAAGGATTGGGCCCCGAGTGCCAGCTGCTCTGCAGCAAGAGCCTAAACCCTGAGCCCCATAAACCCGATGAACCCTATAAACACCATAAAACCCTGTAAACACCATAAACCTTATGAACCCTATAAACTCCTGTAAACCGCGTAAAGCCCTTGCTTCTTGTTAGCTGAGTAGGTAACCTGTAACCTTATGGGGCATATAGCATCCTGCCATAATTGAAAGGTTAACCTTGTTTGGGCCAGGGTACTCAGCAACTAGGGATTCATGGGTTTAGGGTTTTAGGAGTCAGGGTTACGCTAAAGTGTGGGTCCATGGGCTTATTTGCGGATTCTTTGGTCCTTTTGTTGCAGAGTTGAGTGAAGGAAATCTGAAAGTTGCTTGTTCGTCATCTCGGGTTTGGTTCATGTGCGCCGGGGGTGTATCTAGGGTTGTTAAGTGTGCGGGTTAGCTGGGGTGTGTTTCTAGAGAGAGAGTGTGTGTGTGTGTGTCAAAAAGAGGTCATAAAGGCTTCTCGGGTGTAAGGATCTCGGGCCCAGAGCAGGCCCTTATTCCTTTTCTTAGGGTCTAGATAGGATTTAATAGGAGCTATAGGGTTTTTAGGGTATACAAGAAGGGCGTCTGTCGTTCTATCTCGTGAAAGCCTTCCTTGGGAACCCTCCACCCCAAACCCCTAAGCCGGAATCCTAGCGTGTCTTGGGGTACTTACGACCTCACCCCAAAGCTACTCATGGACCCTAAACCCTAAAGCTACCCTCGGACCCTCCCGTCGGGCTGAAGAGTTTGGTGGGTTTCAGGCTTTCGGGTATGTGCCTGAGGAAAACCTTCAAAGTGGTAAGTCTGGGTTCAGGGTTTAGGGTTACCCCCCTGCGTTTTTAAACCGCCGCCCACCGAAGGTGGAAGATAGACGATTTCTGGAAAGACCATTCGGGAAGCTTCATTCAATCTTCAGGGAGGTGACTTGTAAAATCCCCCTAGGGTTGCCAAAACTCACCCAACCCAAGATTGAAACCGTTAAGGTGCCCGGAAAGCATCTTGAAACATCTTTGATCCTCAGGCTTGAGCGGGATGAGTTTCAAAACCTTGGCGGGAGCTTCGAATCGACCCCCGCAGATATTAGTATGGAGCGAAACGATTCGAAACGGTAGGTTCTGGGGAGGGATGAGGGGATGCTAAATTCTGAGTGCATGCGTATGTTTATACCTATATGCAATTTGCTCTGCACGTGTGTATATGTTTGCTACCCCCCCCCCCCATATGGATCCATGGTTTTGTGGCCCTTCTAGCCTCGGGATGTACATACCAAACTGAATGCCGGGCAACCTTCCACATATCCTACAGAGGAGAGCCCCTAGGAGAGCCGCTAAAAAATCTTGTAGGAACTCGCCCTAGTCCCTAAATCTTGTTGCAACATCCTAAAGAACGGGATCCCTAAATCTCATTCCCTTATTCAAACCAAAAAAAATAGCTAACTCTATTCCCTAATTTCTATTCGCTACATCCTAAAGGGACGGTCCCTGAACCCAAAGTCCTTTTCATTTTAAGTCCGTCTGTAGAGCGGGATGCCTAAATCTTGTTCCCTAAATCTTATTCACCCCGAAGTCCTATTCCCTAAGCCTTAAAAAATGGTCTTGAACCCTAAATCGTGTTGCCGTACTCTTATTCTCCAAAATTGCGTAAACCAGAAGGTAGGTGGCTCTCACCTCTCACTATATTCCATAATCAACTTGGACAGGCCCTAAAGCGGAGGATCCCAAATCTTAGTCCCTAAATCTCGAATCTTAAAGAGGAGCGTATAAGTGCACCCCCCACGAGGCATAGACCTTGCTAATCCTAAACTAATAGGTGATCCCGCTCTTTAGAATGTAGCGACATCTATTTAAGGAACTCAATTTTTCCCTAAACCCTAAGGGCTAGTCAAGGTGTAAATGCCTAAGCCTTACACCCTTAAGGTTTAAACTCGATGGCCATGCTTAACTCTGAAACCCTAAACCTTCAGACCTTAACCCGGTTAACCCTAGGGCTTTAAGGTTAAGGGTGTAGGTTTAATTGTCGGCTTAGGTTTAAATGCCTAAATCTTAAACCCTAAACCTTTCAACCTTCACCCTTCGGTTTAAAAGGTGAAGGACTTAAGTGAAATTGCTTAACCTTGAAACTCTACGTTCTATGTATGAGGTTTAAAGGTTATTTTGGGTTTAAGGTTTAGGCCTCAACCCTATAGGCTCCAAGCTCCAAGGCTTGGGGATTAAAGCCTCAAACCCTCTCGCGTTTCCCTCCTTCTCTTTCAAACCCTACTCCCCTTAACCGACAAGATTCTAAAGACAACCCTAAACCCTAAACCCTAAACCCTCAAAAACAAAACACAACAGAGAGCGCAGCGGAGGGGAGCGGAGAGGAGGGGCAGGGGCGTTCAAGCTTTTTCGTGCGGGCGTTTTTTTCTCACAAGACGCTCATTCCAGGATGTATTTTCTTAATATTACTAGTTCAAGATTAATTCTTTAGAGTTCTTCAGGATTCTAAAACATTCTTTTAGAAAATACTGAAGATTAGACTCTTGTGGAAAACCTTTTCAAATTTGAAACTATTTGGCACTAAAACCGAAGATTGAAGAATTCCTAGGAAAAGTTTTCCCAGGATCTTCGATTTGGGGACCCAAAAATTTCAAAGTTTCAAAACAGTTTCAAACTTGAAATCTTCGGGCCCTAAACCGAAGATTGAAGAATTGAAGATCCCTCGGAAAAGTTTTCCCAGGATCTTCGATTTGGGGACCCGAACAATTTTAAAAAATAAAAAAAAGGTTTTGCAGTTGTTTCAAGATTGAAGAATTGAAGATCCCTAGGAAAAGTTTTCCTAGAATCTTCAGTTTAAGGATCGGGAAATTTCAATTTTGAAAATTTCAAGAATTTCTTTCGGGTCCCCAAATCGAAGATCCTGGGAAACTTGTCCTAGGGATCTTCAATATTTCGATCTTCGGTTTTAGGGCTCAACAAATTCAAATTTGAAATTTGCATTTTTTCGGGTCCCCAAATCGAAGATCCTGGGTAAACTTATCCTAGGGATCTTCAATTCTTTCATCTTCGGTTTTATGGCCAAACAAATTCCGATTAGAATTTGTATTGAAATGTTGAGGTTTTTACTTCATGAGAGGACAAACATTGAGACCTCACGAGAAGCCCTAGACCCTGCGGCCCTAGACGAAATGGTCTTGCTGAGCTCGATACCTGACAGAAAAAGGAAAACAAAGAAAAAGTATGGATCCATGGGGGTACCATATATATATATACATATATATGCATACACAGCACAATGTGTGCATATATATATATACACTCACTCAAACCCGCCGCATAAATGATTCATGTATCTGTGCTTGTTCATGTATTTGTTTACCTATCCATTTTCACACACACACACAGTATATGTACCCAACGATCTAGAAGAAATGGCCTTTGAGCCTGACGGATAGGGTTCAGCTTTGTGTAAGGTTAAATGTACGGGCCTCTACATCGGCTTCTTTTAGGGAGAAGCTAAGAGATACAGGAGGGGTCCGGACTTTCCGCCCCCGAACCCGCCATCTCCGCACCTCAAAGGATGGTCCTGCAGATACAGGCACAGCTGAAGGAGCTTTCCGGGCGAAAATCCCTCATCTGAAAACCAGAAACCCAAAGCTTCTGCTAGTAAGGGTTTAGGGGAGCTCCCAACAACCCTAAGCCCTGCCCCCAGTCCTTTGCGGCGAGTTTCTGGAGCCAGCAACCTCACCTGCCTTGCGTGCAGCTTTACAGGTTAGGGCTTAGGGCTTAGGATTTAGGATTTAGGATTTAGGGTTTAGAGCTTAGGGGTTAGGGAAAGCGGACGTTATGAATGTTCTTGGGCCCTAGCTAAAGAGCTTAGAATTTCAGATTGCGATTTGGGTTCGAGGCGTACGTACCTGAACTGAACCGCCTCTGATGAGATCCTAGCCCTAAACCCTAAACCCAAAAGCCCCCTTGTCCTTGACCCCCCTTCATCCCCCTGGTTCTTAGTAGGGTTTAGGGTTTACGGTCGGGGAATTAGGTACCCTGCATGATCCCTTAAGGTGTATATATCGGGGGATATGGGATTTAGAGGGGACATCATCCCCTCATTCCCGACTAAGAACCAGCAAGCAATCAACTTGGAAGTCAAGCCAGACCAACGCTTCGCTTGGGATTTAGCTACAGGAACCTCTCCAAGTCTGAGATTTGAAGTTTAAGTTCTGACATCCCACAACGAAAGTCACCGCTTGCCCCCAAGCCCTAAGCCCCTAAAACCCTCAACCCTAAGCCCCTCAACCCCTAAACCCTCAACCCCTAAACCCCTAAACCCCTAAACCCTAAACCCCTAAACCCCTAAACCCCTAAACCCCTATGAACCCTAAGCCCCATACCTGTTGAAGGAGCCATCCGTGCACTCCATGATCCCAAGCACTGGGCCCATCGACTTCCTGTGCTCCCGAGCATGCTTGAGGTTCAGGGTTTAGGGTTTAGGGTTTTAGGGTTTAGGGTTTAGGGGTTTAGGGTTTAGGATTTAGGGTTTAGGGGTTAGGGGTTCAGGGTTCAGGGTTCAGGGTTTAGGGTTGGGGTTTCGGGTTTAGGGTTTAGGGGCTCCGAGTTCAAGGCTACAAGCGGACACCAGAGAGCTTTCAGAAGGACCCTCAACCCGAAACCGAAACTCCATATATATATATATATATGGTCACCCCCCCTGATCTAGGTTTTGCTTTGTCCCTATAAAAACCCTCGTAAATCCCGATTAAAATGACATGCTGGCTATGCTAGGCGATGTCCTGTTTTTGCACGTCTAGTCCTATGCGAGAAAACCTGTAAATAGTGAAAAACGCGTGTGTTTAGCACTACTTCCACATCACCACATAAAAAAACACCCCAAAAACACAGGAAAATGCAATTTGGTAAACATGTCTATGAATTATTTGCATAGGACAGGCTTATAAACACAGAATTGTATGCAAAAAACATTTCTTTTTTGCAGAATTTGCAAATTTTGACACAAATCCAAAAATCCAAAAACCCAAAAACTCAAAACCATGGAGCCGGGAGGCCGCCTTTTTTGGATTTTTTTGTTTTCTCGAGGTTTTTTTTTGGTTTTTTTTGGAAAAATCCAAAAAAAACCATGGTTTTTTTTGGATTTTACTTGCTCCTGGCCTCAAAAACCTGAAAAACACATGTTTTTTTTTGGATTTTGAGTGAAAATCCAAAAAAACCCTCGTGTTTTTTTGGATTTCAGGTGCTCCTGGTCTCAGAAACTAAAAAAACACATGGTTTTTTTTGGATTTTCACTCAAAATCCAAAAAAAAAACCATGTGTTTTTAGGTTTTTGAGGCCAGGAGCAAGTAAAATCCAAAAAAACCCATGGTTTTTTTTGGATTTTTCCAAAAAAAACCAAAAAAACCTCGAGAAAACCAAAAAATCCAAAAAAGGCGGCCTCCCGGCTCCATGGTTTTGAATTTTTGGATTTTTGGATTTTTGGGTTTTTTTTTTTAGCAAATTTTGCAAAAAATGCTTTTCTTGCATAAAGAATGTGTATTGTTATACGTTGTTTCTGCTAATGTGACTGCCTTGCACACACACAGAGAAAAGAACACAAACACACCCACCATTCGTTTTTTTTCAATTCAGCCTATTCGCTATGCAGGGCGTGGCGTTAACATGTAAAATTCCATTAGATTTAATTACGAATGAGGCTTAGAAGAGGATGTCTTGGGATGTGGCGTCTTAATATGAAAAGTAATAAAAAAAAAAGAAATAGAGAGGGTTTCTTAGGGTGTGGTTCTTTTGAGGATGTGGACCTGCAATTCAAAAGTCTAATTGGACTTAAAAAAGAGTGGGGCTTCGAAGAGGATGTCTTGGGGTGTGGCCTCTTAATTTAAACGTCTATTTAAGTGGAATCACAAAGGAAGTCCAGTTGAGGATTTCTTAGGGTGTGGTGCTTTAGTGCAAACCTCAAATTACATTTCATTACGAAGCGGGGCCAGAGGAGACTTTCACAGGGTGTGGTCGGTAAAATAAAATTCCAAAGAGGTAGTAACGAATGAGGCTTAGAAGGGCGTGGCCTCTTAATTGTTTTACTTGGTTTGGTTTTACGAACGAAGCTGTGGCTTTACCATACACAGGTCTTAGGGTGTGGCCTTTTAAATTCTGTCCAAAGGGGTGTGGCCTCTAAACTTAAAATTCAATTTAAGTGGAATTCCAAACGAGTCCAGATGAGGATTTCTTAGGGTGTGGCGTTTTAATACAAACCTCAAATAACATTGTAGTATGAAGCGAGGCCAGGGGAGAATTTCATAGGGTGTGGTCTGCAAAAAAGAATTCCAAATAGGTATTAACCAATGAAGCTTAGAAGAGGATGTCTTGTGGCGGGGCCTCTTAATTTGTTTGTTTGACTTGGGTTTAATTTACTAACGAAGCTATGGCTTTATCATATACAAGTCTGTTGACATTTCACTAATAGGCACCAGAAGAGGATTTCATAGGGTCTAGCGGTTAAATATGGAATTGTAAGTACATTCAAATACGAATGGGGGCTCATGATATAAATTTCTGTCCAAGAGTTACATACGAACCTAGCCTAGGTCAGAACTTCTTAGGGTGTGGGCTTCTTACCTAGCATTATAAACTTCTTACGAGATTCTGTTACGAACAGGCCCCAGAATGGTGTGGCTTTTTTTAATACAAGCATCTTGGCAAATCGAAAATAAGTCTAATTACAAACGAAGGTCTAATGAGGATTTCTTGGCGTGTGGCTTTGTAATACAGAATTCTAATTAATCTTCATTACAAATAGGGGCCAGAAAGGGATTTCATAGGGTATGGTCTGCAATATAGAATTCTAACTCGGTTTCATTGCGAGAAGGATGTCCTGGGGTTGGCCTCTGAATATACACTTGCTTTACTTGGGTTCAATTACGATTGAAGCCCAGAAGAGGATTTCATAGGGTGTGGGCTTACAATATGAAATCAAATGGCGTTTCATTACGAATGGGGCCAGCGAAAGATTTCACAGGGTGTGGGAAAAACAAAAATGTTCTAAATAGGTATTAATCAATGAGGCTTAGAAGAGGATGTCTTGGGGCTGGGCCTCTTAATATGTTTTTTTACTTGGGTTAATTACGAACGAAGCTGTGGCTTTATCAGACACAAGTCTACTGAAATTTCATTAAGAGGGCCCAGAAGAGGATTTCATAGGGTGTGGCCTTCAAGTATAGAATTCTTTTCGTAGGGTGTGGGCTTCTTATGTAGAAGCATTTTCTCAATAAAATAGGAAGGAAGCCCAGATGAGGATTTCTGAGGCTGTAACCTCTGCATATAAAGCTCTTGTGAGATTTTGTTACGGACAGGCAGGCCCCAGAAGAGGATTTCATAGGGTGCGGCTTTTAATTGGCAAATTTAGATTTCTAAAAAATTTTTACTACGAATGAGGCCAGTGGCCTTTTAATTTTCATTCCGACTTAGGTTTAAATCTCGCTTCGATGGGCCCGAAAGGCCTTTCGACCTAGATCATGGGGGGGGGGGTGAGCATATATATATATATATATGTATATATATATATATATGTATATATATATATATACATATATACCCTTGTAGTCCTCCACCCGAATGTGGAGGCCACTCCCAACCCTGGGCCTCTCGATTCCCCTGCGGCTCTGTACCCCCTCCCCCTTTTGTGATGTTGCACCACCCCTTCTGGCATCAAGGTTTCGGCTCGGTCTGCGCAGGACCGGGACTGCCCCGCCCTAAACCCTAAACCCTAAACCCTTAACCCTTAAACCCTAGACCCTAAACCAATGTGAAATGGTACAAGCAGTGGAAGAGGGGCGCGAGCGCTGTTTGCGCACGGCTTTGTCCGCCGGACGTCTGTCAGAGTGGCTTTTCCACCTCCGCCCTGATTTCTGACGAACCCGTGAGTCTTTGCCCCTAAACCCTAAACCCTAAACCCTAAACCATGAAGCAAGGGTGCCGTTGCTCGCTACCTTCCCATTCTATCCACTGCCTGTTGATCAAACAACCGTTGACGTGCTCCGTCACCGCTCCACACGCTGTCGGAGATCGCTCGGCACGTTGCACCCGCAATTGGGGCTTCGGGCTTAGGGGCTAGCATTTGGGGATGAGCGTTTAGGGTTGAGGGGTCGAGGGGTTTGGGTTAATTTTGTTGCCTACCCGCCTACCAAGGAACGCGGGCGTTTTCCCGGTTTTCGGGGTTCAGGGTTTGAGCAAGGGGCTTTCGCACCCCCCCCTCCTCCCCTTATTACTCGCCCATGGTCTTTAAAGGGGGCTTAGGGTTTCATAGCTGTGACAGTTTAGGGTTTAGGGTTAGGGTTTAGCTATGAATGCATGTGCTGTAAGGGTCCACTCTACCCTTAAGCACCCGTCTAGCGCCGTAAATTCGGTCTTATAAGGGCTTGCGGTTTTGTTTAGGAAACTGAACCCGAAGGCCCTAAACCCTACACCCTAAACCCTGGCCCTGTACCGTGAACAAGGAAAGTAGACCCAACATTCACCCTAAGCCCTAAGCCCTAAACCCTTAACCCTAAGCCCTAAACCCTAAGCCCTAGCCCTAAGCCCTAAACTCAAACCCTAAACCCTAGGTATGTTTGCCTTTTTCTGGCACAAAGGGCTCGGGCCTCTCAATCCAGAGCCTTGGTTTAGGGTTTAGGGTTTAGGGTATGGGGTATAGGGTTTAAGGTTTAGGGTCAGGGTTTAGAGTTTCGGCTTTCGGGTTTCGGGTTTCGGGTTTAGGGCTCAAGGTTTAGCAACCTTAACCTCGCAATCCTGGTGCGCGTACAAATGCCAGGTATCCCAAACCGAGCCTCCCACAGGAGCTGCCGGGCAGGGTTCGAACCTTTGAGTTTTAGGGTTTAGGAAGCTTAGGGTTTAGGTTTAGGGTTTAGGGTTTAGGGTTTAGGGTTTAGGTTTAGGACAAAGCCGCCCCCTAGGTTTCCATTCGGGTACCCCTTCGGGGATAGGATTCTAACTCAGCTTCCCTTTTATTTTTAGGGATGATGGTGTGCAGGGATTTAGAGTTTGTAACTCGACCAGGGTTTAGGGTTTAGGGCTTTTTAGGCCCCTCTAGCGAGCAGGCCTTTGGGGGTTAGTGCTTTTGAAGTCTCTGAGCCCCAAACCCTAAACGCTATGAGCCACAAACCTCCAGGGGCTACGTAGTTTGGTGGTTGAGTGGATTCGGGTGTTTTCGGGTGAGGTCGGGGCGCAGGTTCGACTCAACGCCAGGTTGCCTGAGATCCCTAGACTGTCTTGTCTGTCTACCTAGGATCCACAGTAGGCCCTTTTCCCCTGATTTTTGAGGCTTTAGGTTCCGTCTTTAGCCCCCTTCAAACCCAAAAAGGGAACGCCTTTTGTTCCTAGGTTTCTCTTGGCAAGTGATCACAAGAGAACGAGCAGCCCCTTGCGCTTGAAAGGAGCGTTCCCAGATGGTGGGAAAGATGCCGCCAACTGCCGCCTGCCTGAACTTAAGAGGTTCAAGGTCTAGTGTTTCGGGGAAGGGGTTCCATGTTGCTAGCCACCTCAACCACCCCCCGCCCCCCCCCTCCGCCCCCCCCTCCGCCCCCCCCTCCGCCCCCCCCTCCGCGCCCCCCTCCGCCCCCCCCTTTCCCCTCCCCCCATCTTAGTTGTCGTTGAAGGTACCTTGTAATGTTCTTTGAAGGAACCTTCAGTTCCTGTTTCCCGACTTCCCTACCAGCAATGCTTCCCCAAGCACGCTTCTGGACCCTGAACTTCCCTAAGCCCTAAGCCCTAAGCCCTAAGCCCTAAGCCCTAAGCCCTAAACCCTAAACCCTAAACCCTAAACCCTAAACCCTAATCAGACTGAAGCTTCGTGAGATTTTTCTGCCCAGGTGGAGTTCGACGGCGCAGGCCTGGGGCCGTGCGTTCAAGAAGAAACGGGCGCTATTGGGTTAGACTCCGGATATTTCGTGTGGGGCATTTCGGTAACAACAGATGAAACTTGATCTCACCTCCTCCCCTCCTCCCCTAAACCCTAAACCCTAAACCCTAAACCCTAAACCCTAAACCCTAAACCCTCAACCCTAAACCCTAAACCCCAAACCCCAAGCCCTCCAGCCCGCCCAGCCCGCCCAGCCTGCCCAGCCCCCTTCCACAACCCAGCTGCCTGGAGGGCGAAGCCCAACAGGCTGGTGGGCTTGAGGTGTGCCGGAGTTGAGCCAGGTATGCTCTTGACAGTACCTAAACCCTAAAGCCTTAAGCCCTTGAACTGCTATTTTTTTATAAGAACCTCCCCAAAAAATCAAAAGACAATAATCCCGATATATCGCCCATATAAGGAAGACCTATAGTTTGTAATTTTTTGTGTGCCGGGGCGGGGGGGGGGGGGGGGGTAAAGCCTGAATGGTCTTTCAGAGGGAACTTGCACCTGAACCAGGCTACACCGGCCCTGGACCTCTGGTCCAGAGGTGGACTCTTGCAGCTTGGCTATGGGTTTAGGGTTTAGGGTTTAGGGTTTAGGGTTTAGGGTTTAGGGTTTAGGGTTTAGGGTTTAGGGTTTAGGGTTTAGGGTTTGGGGTTTAGGGTTTAGGGTTTAGGGTTTAGGGTTTAGGGTTTAGGGTTTAGGGTTTAGGGTTTAGGGTTTAGGGTTTAGGGTTTAGGGTTTAGGGTCAGGGTCTGCAGGGCTGAGGGTTTAGGGTTTGGGAAGCGGACGCTGCGGAAACTCTCTGTTATGCAGCCCCCTTAGTCACTGGAATACAAAACGGCTTAGTCGAGACACCTCCCGCGCTGCTTGAACCCTGACGTCACTAGTCCCCCAAAAAGCCTACAAAAGAATCGCCGTTGGCACGAAGATGCCCCCGGGAGTAAAATTTTTGAGCAGTCATGATCCCATGACAGGCCGGTGCCCAATATGGAAATATTGAATGCCGATTCAATATTAGACTGCTCCGAAATTTGCCCTGGTTCCGGGACGACCAGTCGGCCGTTGATGTTTTTCATGGAGTACGGGCTACTCAACATAGTGCAAAGTAGCAGGTTCCTATTGCTGTTGAAGCACATCAGGAAACAATGAGTTAAATTGAACTCTGGCGCTGCATCTTGAGTTTTTTCGTCTCCAACGCCAAAGTTCAATACCACCAAACCAAGCCGGGAGCCGACTGAACATTTCTAGGACGCGGAGTAGGCTCTTATTTCCTTTTTTTAAGGGTTGGGGGTTCCCTTTTGATCCCCCTAAATTCAAAGCCAAGCAGGGTGCCCCCTTTTTATTGCCAGCTTACTCCTGGGTCTAGTTGTTCAGCTGGTAGGCTGGTTGCGTGTTTTGGGTTAGACCCTAAACCCCCTAAACCCTAAGCCTTCAGAGCCCTCTAAATTCTCCAAACCCTACAGCCCTTCCTTCACGCCAGGATTGAACATGAGTTCTTGCTGTGAGGACCTGTCTGTCTGCCGTGATAGGGCTTCTGGGGTTGAAGGGTGCCATTTCTGATTGGGGTCGTCTCGAAGTTCTGTCTCTTTCCGTGCCAAAAGTCCCAGCTACCCCCCTTGACCCTCACCTTCCCCCCCCTCCCCCCCATCGGTGTAACTCCCCTAAGGGTTTGTTTTTTTTTGCCTTTTTCGGCTTGCTTGTAAGGCTGAGCCTCTGTACTCTGGAAGATTGTTAACATCCAGACGCTTAATTCGCAACCTGGAACCCTATATCTTCTTGTACAGGGTTCGTAGTGGTCTGACAGGGCTTTGTAGGGTTTAGGGGTTCATGGGCAGGTAGAAGCCGAACTACAAGTAGGTACTTTTGATATGCCTCGTTGTAGCTCTTTTTCAGAGGAGTCTTACAACAAGTTGTGAACAGCCCATGCATCTTCGAGTACGCCCTAAACTTTGGCCCTAAACCCCAAAACGTCAACCCTAAACCCCAAAACGTCAACCCTAAACCCTAAGCCCTAAACCCTAAACCCCTTCAAGCAGGACTCCACGTCGCAGAGTTTCCCACGGCCTTATCAAGGTGCGGGTTGAACGCGCGCACTTAGATGGACCCTGGGATTACTGGAAGGTTAGGGCTTACTGTTAGCTGACTGTGGGGCTTCGAAGCCCTAAACCCTAACCCTAAACCCTAAACCCTAAAACCTAAACCCTATAAGCAGCTAGCGGCTAGCTGCTAGCAGACCCAGGGTCCATCAGAGGTCTGGTACAAGCGACAGGGGCCCTTTGCTTGCGGCCCGCGCCTGGAGGCGCAGGCGAATTCCTAGATCCCTATGCAGTCCAGGGTTCAGGGTTTACGATTTAGGGTTTATGGTGTGAACCCACAGCTACAATTGTTTTTTGCTTAACCCCTTCTCCCCCCTTCCCACCCAAACAAACAAGAAAGTAATCAGGAGCCAAGATTCGGAGTCTTGGTTTGCTTCATATCCCGCAGGTGCAGATCCTGTGCCCAACAAGGGTCAGAAGGGGGCTTCCTTGCTTAGGTTTGAGGACATAAGGCCCTAGACCCTTTATAAAAACAACACCCTAAACCCTAAACCCTAAACCCTAAGCCCTGGTTAGGGTCCGCCGGAACTCCCAGTTTCGCGTCACGAATACTCTCACATATAGGAAGTCGACATGGGGGCCTCGATCGGTGGAGAGCATGCAGTACCCAAGGTAGTTGAACGCAGACTGCGGACGCTGACTTCACAAGGGTTTAGGGTTTAGGGTTTAGGGGGTGTTTAGGGAGCAGGGCCTGGGGTTCAGGACCCGTATCGCAAGGATGTAATCCTTTCCGGATGGTTGTTTGCAGACGCTGCCTTAGCCTAACCTCTAGGCGTCCCCGACGCATGCTGGTAAGACCACCTAGATCGCTTTTTTTGTTGTTAACCCAATGGCTTCACATCGTTTCGGGCCTAAGCCCTAAAACCCTAAGCCTGCGAGCTCATGATGTGAGGGGCCCCTCAACATACTCTTCCTTCCTTGGAAAGCGGCATGCACCGGCAAGTGGGCTGAATGAATGAACCATAAACTTTCCTTTAGGGTTCTTTTCGTCCCCAATTGAATGGGGTATTGCAGTCGACCGTGAAGCCTCCTGGCCGGTTGCGCCTGCTTTCCACGGCTCCATCGGAGCCAATCCGAAAGAAGCCCAGTTGTGGTTGCTGGGCGACCGATTGTAGCGAGCTTGCGCACCGCGCGACTGTGCATGATTTTAAGCCGAGGAGATGTTTGTGCCCTGGGAAGTGAGCTAGGGCAGCTAGGCTTTGCATAGGGTGGACGTAGCGTAGCTTTATCGAATCACAGGGGCTTACGCGGTCTGTCTTTTTTGGGGTTTTTAAAGGCCATGTGTTGGTTACATATAAACCTATTACGAGTTAAAGGTTAACCTATCCGATTACTAATTGAAGGTTACCCTTTTTTGGGGGCCAGGGTATTCAGCCCTAAACCCTAAACCCTAGACCCTAAAGCCCCTACAAGGTTTAGAGTTGAAGCAGTAGGAGAGATGGTCGGCTTGACTGGACCGGCTTGCAGATGCAGAAATCTAAGCGCTAAACCAGGACAGGCCGAGGGTTTAGGGTTTAGGGTTTAGGGTTTCGGGTTTAGGGTTTAGGATTTAGGGTTTAGCGTTCAGCGTTTAGGGTTTAGGATAAGGAAGCCAGGTTTGCTCGACGAAGGACGCGAAGATTAACTAGGACTCTGGGGCTTAGGTCCCCGCTGATGTTGAGACGCTAGATTACTATTTCAGTTATTAGGGTTCTTGGGGTTTTTGGGATTGAGAGGTGAAGGACTCAGGGCTCGCTACCAGGTAGGACCCGAAATAAATTCCTGTCTGTCACCCAGAACCTCTGAAATGGGGACGATACTTTAACCAACCTTTGGCAATTTCCCAAAATAGAGGTGCCCCGAATAGATCCCCCAAATAAACCCCCAAAAAGGGTACCCCTGTTGGCGGAAACCCCCATAAACCCTGAACCCTAAACCCGAAACCCTAAACCCTAAGACCCCTAAACCATAAACCCTAAACGTTCCTTTAAAAGCGGCTCTTTGTGGCTGACGGGGCTAGGCGGCTCCTCAGGTTTTTGAAGTTTTTGGGGACTTCTGGGAGAGCGACAGACTGCCAGACTTAGGGTTTAGGGTTTAGGGCTTAGGGTTTAGGGTTTAGGGTTTAGGGTTTAGGGTAGGGGCACGAGTTCTACCATACATGCCCCCAGAACAGGCACAAGAGTTCTGATTTCGATCGACACTCCCAAAAACTACCAAAGTTGGCTCATAACTTTCTGCCTTCTGGAGAACAGGGGTCACCCTAACCCCTAAACCCTAAACCAAGCTTCCTGGCGCAACATGCCCGGTGGCATCGCAGGAGCCGGGCAACTCGACGATTTGTTTGAACGGGTGATGGCATGAGTTCTTGCAACCCACTCTAACTTAGTTCGCCTGCAGTTGAACTTTAAATATTTGTAGGTTTCCTTGTTTAGTAGGGAGATTGAAGTTTAAGCTTTTGTCCCCCCTGGTTATTGGAAAGGTAAGCTAGCTGGTGGAAAGCCCTAGGCCGAGCAGAATGCATACCCACACCTCGAGGCTGAACTAGCTTGAAAACCGTGCTTGGAGCAGGGAGGTGGGCTTTCGGATTCCCTTGATAGGCAAAAATGCAGCCATTCGACTTTAGGGTTTAAGGTAGAAATTTGGGTTTGGGTGCTGCCAGACCTGAATCCACGAGTCGGATACTCTCAGCCACCTGTGCGATCACCCGACGTGAGGTGTTGGAGACACGATCGGAAGGCCCGGAGCATCTATCATGGCCGGCAAGCTTTGTACTTGAAGGTGTGTTGGTACTTGCATCAGGGCTATACAAGACGCTTAAATAAGGTTATAACTTATAACAAGTGACAGCTACAGTTCTCTACTGGAAATCCCAGTC
The DNA here is from genome assembly GCA_905221605.1 of Symbiodinium natans. NCBI lineage: Eukaryota > Dinophyceae > Suessiales > Symbiodiniaceae > Symbiodinium > Symbiodinium natans. The sequence goes on from CAJNDS010001890.1 coordinate 1,212,343, forward strand.
TAGCCACCCTTGAAATCCCCGTCGAGCCATCCGCGAACCTCCAAGTAAGGCTTCGAGCGTAGAACCTTCGCGAGCAGGCACCCCAACCATCAAAGGCCAGCTGAGGCATCGAATGTCATTATCCTGGCACTCGTTTCGCGAACCGGCCGTTGCGTATAGATGCTCCTGGGTCGATGTGGGTATTTCCCAATATAGGGGTACCCCAAACTACGATAACCCTGCTAACGGGATTTGGGAAACCGTGCAGCAGACTCGCGACTGGTGTGGAAGGGTAGCATCTTGCGGCCACTAGTTGTAGTGTAGGGTTTCTGCGGGCTCAGGTCTTAGGGACTAAGATGTTTTGTAGGCTCAAGGTCAAGTTTGGGAGAATCTGGGGATGAGAGTCCTTATAGCTCGGGAACTGCTAGTTGTGTCAAAGGTTAGCCAGAGGGTTTAGGGCTTAGGGTTTAGGGTTTAGGGTTTAGGGTTTAGGGTTTAGGGTTTAGGGTTTAGCAGTTTGACGCTTTAGGGAAGCGGGGAGGTAAGATGGGGGCAACCAGAGGGGCTCCACCCTAAACCCTAAACCCCAAGCCCTAAATCCTAAACCCTAAACCCTAAACCCTAAACCCTAAACCCTAAACCCTAAACCCCAAGCCCTAAACCCTAAACCCTAAACCCTAAACCCTAAACCCTAAGCCCTAAGCCCTAAACCCTAAACCCTAAACCCTCCGTGGATCGGATCGTATTCAACGGCTGAACGTGGGAGACGAAACCCGGCACCCTAAAACCCGAAACGCCTGAACCCTAAACCCTAAACCCTAAACCCTAAACCCTAAACCCTAAACCCTAAACCCCAAACCCTAAACCCCAAACCGGTCCCAAAAGGTGCAAGATTGGAACCTGATATTGGTTCTTTAGGGGGCTTGCCTGGCGGTTCAGTGTCGGTTTAGGGTTTAGGGTTTAGGGTTGAGGGTTTAGGGTTTAGGGTTTAGGGTTTAGGGTTTAGGGTTTAGGGTTTAGGGTTTAGGGTTTGGGTTTAGGGTTTAGGGTTTAGGGTTTAGGGTTTAGGGTTTAGGGTTGAGGGTTGAGGGTTTAGGGTTTAGGGTTTAGGGTTTAGGGTTTAGGAGCTCTGGGCTTCTTTTCTGCGCGCCAGGGACGCCGCAGTAGGCCCCAGTACAGTACCCTGTCCCCTTGTGTGAGGCTCACTTCTTAACCCTAAACCCTAAACCCTAAACCCTAAACCCCAAACCCTAAACCCCAAACCCTAAACTCTAAACCCTAAACCCCAAACCCTACACAAAAAGGGCCTGAACGCTAAAACCCGTTCTCTCCCAGGTTGCCAGGCAAGATAGCCACGGGTCCTGTAGTCAAACGCAGATTCTCGCGACAGATCTAGAATCGTTTAGGGTTTAGGGTTTAGGGTTTAGGGTTTAGGGTTTAGGGTTTAGGGTTTAGGGTTTAGGGTTTAGGGTTTATGCTCTTAGTGTCATAGGATATGATCACTAGGGTTTGGGGGCTAAGCTACAGTTCCGGTACTACAAGTAGACCCTTTGGATCCTCAAGTCGGCCGCCCAACAGGTCTAGGACGGCTCTGTGGAGGCGTTGGTTGGTGGGATGTACCGTGCAGGTTCAGCTTAAAGCCCTGTTTGGGGCTCAGGGTTAGGGTTTAGGGTTTAGGGTTTTGGGGTTTCAGGGTTTTAGGGTTTAGGGTTTAGGCTTTAGGGTTTCCAAGCGTTGCCGCACCGCACCGCCTTTCCCCTTTTTTTCGTTACGGCGGCTAAGTCTTGCCAGCCTAATGTGCGATCATTTTGAGGATTCTGGGGGGTCTGGGGATTGGCACCTTCTCTGCTAGAACTCAATGCTCTGCCCCACCCCGACTCCCCACCCTGAATCCCCAATTGCCTACCATTTTTGGAAACCCAATTGTCCGGAGTTATCACCTTTCACAGGGCTTCGGGCTTCTGGTCAGCCCTGCGTAGCTCAATCCCTCGAAGCCTCAGTGGGTAGATCAGACTGCATATGAAGGAATCTCTTCGTTGTGAGCCGCCGACATTTCCATTAAGCCGGTCGGGGGAAAACGCGTGATGCGTCCCCGACCATGTGGGCGTGGACAAGCAACTCGAAAACTCACATGCAAGCGACCACGCAGAGTCGGGGAATAGTTCTTCGGCTGGGCTTGGATGATGTTTGGGGTTTAGGGTTTAGGGTTTAGGGTTTAGGGTTTAGGATCACAAGTAGAGCTTCGGATGGTTCACTGTCTAGGGGTCGGCTGTTAAGGACTGCGGCTCAGGAAGTTTGGAAAAACCGGATCTTTGTCCATGCGCCTGCACCCCTTTGACATGCCTTGCTGCATGTTGATGTACCCGCCTTGGGGTGGGATACATAAGCTGAGATGCCCATTTCGCTGTGGACCATCTTGGAGCTTCCTAGGTAGGATAAGGGGGTAATCCTCTTGTGGCTCTCTTAAACAGGGACCTTATTCAATTCAGAGGGTCTATATCCCCAAGGGTCCCCCTAATCCTATCCCCTAGAGTTCTTAGGGTGCTAATGGGCCTGAGGGTCTAAGGGTAGTTGCAGTGTCCCTTAGTATGGTCCCTGAAAAGGGAACCCTCATATACCCCCCTTATATACGTTATGCAAATTAAGGGCCCACACATCAGAATCTTTTCAAAGGAGGTTAGGGATTGTAAACCCTAAAACCTAAACCCTAAACCCTAAACCCTACACCGTATTTCTGGTTTAGGGGGGCGGCCATGCAGCACAAATGGGTATCCGCAGCTGGCCCAGGTGGCCCGGCCCGCCTGCTGGGTTAGGGTAGTGTACTTATAACCTTGAAAGGCGATATTATATATATATATATATATATATATTTAAGATATGTATATATATATATATACATATAAACTTAATGCAATATGCACATATATATATATATAGATATAATAACAATGTTACTATCAATAGTAATAACAGTAATCGTATTAGATTATTAGATGAGTACCTAGGAGCCAGTTGGTCAACCCTACACCCGACTATGGACGTGGCCAGGCCCGGCCGAGAGCTGCCCAAAAACAGGGGAGACCATAAGGTTGGGGAGCTGGATGTCAGCTTAGGGGTTTAGGGTTTAGGGTTTAGGGTTTAGGGTGTAGGGTTTAGGGTTTAGGGTTTAGGGTGTAGGGTTTAGGGTTGAGGATTTAGGGTTTAGGGTTTAGGGTTTAGGGTTGAGGATTTAGGGTGTAGGATTTAGGGTGTAGGGTTTAGGGTTTATCACTCAGGGGAGTGCTGAGTTTCCTCCGAGCCTTGCCGAAATTCAGCGTTTGGCTTGAGGTCTGGGGGGTTCACCTCTTATCTTGTGGGCAGGGAGGGCTTCTTCCTTTTTGTGTACGAGGGCAGTGTAGATCTAGGTCGCCAGAAATCAGGGGTAGCTCGGAGAGAGCTTGTAAGGCTTGTAAGTAGCTTGCAGTTGGGCGGGAGGGTTCTGTGTGTGCGCCCGAGTTCAGCCTACAGCCCTTCTAAACCTCTGGCGAATTCTCTGGAGGTTTTCGGCTGGGAGGATTCCGCCCAGTCCAGGGTGTAACCTTTACCCTAAGGCTCCAAGTATACAATAATACCTACATTGGGGTCTAAAGTCTGTAAATATTTGCCTACTTTGGGCTATTTGGAGCCTTAGGCCCTGAAAACCCTTTCGGGCTTCGGGTTTCGGGTTTAGGGTTTAAGGTTTAGGGTTTAGGGCTTAGGGTTAGGGTTTCAGGGCTTAGGGGATAGAATGTCGGGCTTATAGAAGCTTGGTACTCTTTGGGGGGACTCTTCGACATCTGGTTCCCCGACCCCGTTCGAAATTGACGGCCTTGCTGTGGCGCACACAGCAGCGCAGTTCTCAAGGGCCGGACGTACCCTAAACTAAACCCTAAACCCTAAACCCTAAACCCTAAACCCTAAACCCTCAACCCTATAAAGAACGCTGTCAGCTCCTGAATTGAACTGAGGTATGACGGAAGAGTGTTTACATAAAGGCTCAGATCTAAACCCTAAACCCTAAACCCTAAACCCTAAACCCTAAACCCTAAACCCTAAACCCTAAACCCTAAACCCTAAACCCTAAACCCTAAACCCTAAACCCTAAACCCTAAACCCTAAACCCTAACCCTAAACCCTAAACCCTAAACCCTAAAGGGGAACCCAGCCACTCAATGTCCCAGGAGGTCCCGAATCCAAGATGGCCCCCCAGGAGTCTCAGGAGAACTTCGGATCCCTGCCCAGGGTTTAAGGGTTTAGGGTTAGGGTTTAGGGTTTCGGGCTTGAGGCTTGAGGCTTGAGGCTTGAGGCTTGAGGCTTGAGGCTTGAGGCTTGAGGCTTGAGGCTTGAGGCTTGAGGCTTGAGGCTTGAGGCTTGAGGCTTGAGGCTTGAGGCTTAGAGCATTCAGTCTTTCATGCGGTTCTGGGATCTTGGATTCTTCGGCCTGAAAAGACTTTAATCGGGGGTTCCTCGGGATAAGGGGCTAGGGTGGGATACGAGACATGCATCTCCAGAATGAGCTCTGTGAAGTTCAATCCACTTGGGAGTGTCAAGAACATCTTCCAGCCAATGCCATCCAGACCAGAAGACCCTACACCCCAAACCCTATTGTCTGGCCTGTCCGATGTGTTAACAACGCAGCGCAGCTGCACAACAGAGGCTCCGCACGCTTTGCACTTGACTTAGTTAAAAGTCTTCGGAGTGGTTTAGGGTCAGCGCTTTCTTCGCGAAGCCTCTGAAAGTCTTGCTGACTGCCCGGCATGAGCGATGCACTCCTTTCATGAGGTCGCTCACAGATCACATGACGAGGAGACTCCAGATTCAAGTGCTTGTTAAGGTTTAGGTCTTTAGGGTTTTGGTGCCAATGACTGGTGCAATGGCTAGGTTTCTCCACGGCGACAATTCAATCGTGCGGCGGTGCTTGTCGAGGGCTGCGCATCAGTTCCTCGTTGCAGCTGTGTCATTTCATGAGCTAGCGCACCGCACAGTCTTGTTATGAGAAACTTTAAGCCCTAAACCCTGAAGAACGGCCAAGGTGTGGGGGTATCTCATGTGCATGTCATGGCTTTGTAGCCATTTGAAGTAGGTACCCCAATAAGGAGGAACTAAGGTACTTGGAGGTACATGGTACTTCTGAACCAAGTATAACTGCACTTATAACCCACTTATAAGCCCCCTAAGAGTACAGTTACAAGTACCGTTATAATTGATGAAGAAGTACCATGAACCTCCAAGTAAGGGGGCTGCAGCAGGAAAGAACGTGCGCATAGTATCACTCTCTGATCCCATCATCCTGCCACAGCAGCTGCAGATTGCCAGAGATGGCCAACAAGGCCTTAGCGAGGTCTCACTGGGTAGCGCCCAAAACCTCCGCGCCTCAAATCGGACAGGCAAAACATCGGCTCCAGTGTGGACTCCTTCAGGGCAAGCATAGGATGAATGGTGGTTTCCGAAATTCGGGGTACCTTATTAGGGTCCGAATCAGAAGAGAATCCTACCATTTGGGGTCATTGTAGGGGTCCCCCTGTTGTCGAAAACTCTCAAATCTGAAGAGGAAACTACAACTGCGGAACCCCAAAGGGCACTTCTCCAAAGCCTTCATAGGGGCTTTAGGTTAAGAGATGGGTTATTCCGAGTTCCTTGGGGTTTCGTCCGGGAACTTCCGTTCTCCGATTGAGCCCTTTGCCCCAAGCCCGTAACCTCATATCGCCTTTTTCAGTTGAGGGCTGCCTTGACCCCCAGCTCGACGTTTCGGTTCTTATTTGGGATTAGGGCTTTGGGCTTTGGGTTTAGGGTTTAGGGTTTCGGGTTTCGGGTTTCGGTGTCCGTGGTTTGGGGCTCCGGGGCCGTGTGGTCCGAGGCTCGCGAGGAGGACTCAGAGGCTGGAACCATGTCGCATGAGTTGGGGTTTACGGGTGGTTTAGGGTTTAGGGTTTAGGGCTCAGGAGGGTAACAAAAGCTATGGGTAGGGCTTAGGGCTTACTTGAAGGTTCATGGGTACTTATAGAACCCTACTTATCAGCACCCTAGCCCTACTTACCCGTGAACCTTCAAGTAGGAGTCTGGAAGTACTTGCTGCTTGGCCGAAAGTGGGGGAGTGGGTCTTTGACATCAGCCTCCGGTGTAATCCCCATGCTGCCCCACTTTGTCCGAGGGCCTGAACCCCAAGACCCCCCCAGATCTACGATGCTGCGCGCCCCAAAGGACCCAGAAGATCAACTCATGTCTTGTGCCCGTTCTGGGCTTCGAAAATCACTAGGCTGTTCAGTCGTTTTGTTTTTGCTTTTTTGGGTTCTGGGTTTCCCTTTTCAGGCAAGTAGCCCAAAAAGTATGTACTTTTTTCCCTGGGTAACTGAAAACCTAAGATCAGGACTTAGTTAGCTACCGTCCAGAGCTCCCCCCCACCCCACCCCAACTGCCCTGCCCAAAGGACCCCCCCCCCCCCAACCTTTTACCCTGAGCTGAGGAAGCGAGAAGGCTGAGGGTCACAAGAATATTATGAACCCTAAAACCCTGAACCCTACAGCCTAAACCCTGAACCCTAAACCCTACTGGGTTTAGGATATGGAGGCTTGGGGCTTCGGGCTCCAAAGCCCAAAGCCTACGCGGCCAGCTCTCTGCTACAGAAGCAGAAGCCGGGTTTAGGGTTTAGTCTTTAGGGAGGGTTTAGGGTTTAGGGTTTAGGGTTTAAGGGTTTAGGGTTTAAGGGTTAGGGTCGCGGGTTTAGGGTTTCGGGTTCGGGTTGCTAACATTATCCCCTTTCAATTCCCGACATTTTAGACATATGCTACTCATACAGCCCTTTCTTCATCCACAAGTGTTAGTTCCTCTATAGTAGATGGTCCTTTCCGCCGTGCCCCAAGACATCAAGGCCGCTTGGTAAAGGGGACACCCGAAGCAACGACAATTTTGTTTCAAGACCATATTGTCCTAAACCCTAAGTCCTAAACCCGAAGCCCGAAACCCGAAACCCTACAGAAACCACCTAGACCATTGAATCCCATGCGGACTTCTGCGGCAGGATGAAGACGCCGAGAGCGACACGACTGCGTCCGAAGATGAGGATGCCCCCCACTGCAAAGCTACTACAAGCCTGAGGGTTTAGGGTTTAGGGCTTAGGGTTTAGGGCTTAGGGTTTAGGGTTTAGGGTTAGGGTTTAGGGTTTAGGGTTTAGTCATCTAGACCCTGCACCCTTTTTAAGCCCCAAACCCTCTAAAGCCCCCGAATCCCAAACCCTGGGTCTTGGACTTTAGGACTTGGACTTTAGGACTTTGTGACCCTGAACCCTAAACCCTAAACCCTAGACCCTAAACCCTAAACCCTAAACCCTAAACCCTAAACCCTAAACCCTAAACTCACTGGGGCTGCGTTTATAGATTTATAGGTTTCGGGGGTCCCGGTGGCGGGGGTCGCCTCGACCTGGCTTCATCTCCCCCAACAATCTGCGCCCTGAAGCCGAATATGCAAAGAAAGCCCAAGCCCTAAACCCTAAACCCTGAACCCTAAACCCTAAACCCTAAACCCCAAACCCAAACCCCAAATCCGAGCTCAAGCTTTAAGCGTCTCCTCTCCCTGCAAGCCGGCCTTTCCTTACTCCGAAGCTTTCTTCACTTCAGGGTTTAGGTTTAGGGTTTAGGGTTTAGGGTTCAGGGTTTAGGGTTTAGGGTTTAGGGTTTAGGGTTTCAGAGGAGAAGATTTAGGAGTGTTTTTCAGAGGGTCTTAAGCGCCATCATAGGAATTCAGAGGCTTCTTAAGTAGCCCCCAAACCTTTGCAGCTTCACTTCCCTTGCTGATTACCGGTGGTTGTTGCTAAGAAGGTCATAAACCCTAAGGCCTAAGCCCTAGACCCTCAACCCTAAACCCTAAGCCCTAAACCCTAAATACCCAAAGGATCCAGAGGGGTTGCTTCCAGCATCGTGACCCAATTTTTCAGCCCGGGATCTCAACACTGGAAGGAGGCGCTGACAAATCGCACTCGCAATGAAGCCGATGTGAAGGTGCAGTTTAGGGTTTAGGGTTTAGGGTTTAGGGTTTAGGGTTATGAGCCCTTGGGTTCCCCTCATTGGGTCTGAGGAGATCATGCATAGAAATGGTTTTGAGAGGGTTTTAAGGGCCATCCGAGATACATTACTGAGAGTCTGCCCGTAGAGTCCGAATCCCCATCCAAGATTCCCTTTACTCGACTGACCAAGGCAACTCACATGTAGATGTCCTAGGCAACACCATGCTTCAACTGTTGCAATCTGCAGCAAGTTGCAGATTTGTTAGGTGCTCTGAATGATGACTGTGGATGCAGATGTCATCTTCTTAACTTCTGGACATCCCCCAAAATCTCCTTTTACTAGTAAGGTTTAGGGCTTGGGGTTTGGGGATTGGGGTTTGGGGTTTAGGTAGTAGGGGTGTGTTGTAGCATTTGGTGCGCAAGGAAACTGCACGAAGCGGTTTGTTGACTCAGAAGTAGACCCCAGGCTGTTTTCGAAGCCCTGAACCCCAAACCTTCAGACCCTACACCGTGCGAACCCAGAAGCCCTGTGAACCACAATATATGTATATATATATATACATACACGCATATGCATATGCGTGTACCCTATGAACCCTACAAAAGAAAACCCAAAGCCCTAAACCCCAACTGCCCTGAACCTTAACAGCCCCGCAAACCCAACGCCCATCGATAGCGATTCCCTCAGTCTTGGTCGGTGGTTTAGGGTTTAGGGTTTAGGGTTTAGGGTTTAGGGTTTAGGGTTTAGGGTTTAGGGTTTAGGGTTTAGGGTTTATGGCACCTAGCAACCTGGCGCCGGCCAGACAAGTGCTCCTGTTTCGAAAGGGTTTAGGTATTCCTTAAACCATACGAGGTTCCGGAATGTTTCCGGGGGGTGGTGGTGGGGTGGGGCAAAAACCTCAAACGCCCTGAAATACTGAAGCCTAAAGCCTCTAAGACCCTCAAACCCTCAGCCCTAAGCCATAAACCCAAAAAATGCGACCAACCCTCAACTTTCATTAACTCATAGCTGATCAACCATCTGCTTCCATTATCCGATGCCAAACCCCAGGCCCTAAACGCCAAGCCGTAAAACCTAAGACCCAGGCCCAAGGGACCCCACCCTCAGAGTACTACTAATTGCTGAAGAACCCCCCCCCCCCCCCCCCCCCCCTGCCCAAAACAAAAAAACAATACACAGTGCAAAATACTCCTTATACGAGCAAGATAGGGAGTGTTCTGTTGTATTTTGGAGGGGCTCAAGATTGGGCAGATAGTAGAGAAAGGATCCCAATCGGGTTTCGGGGTTACAGAGTTGAGAGTTCTAGGGCTCCTGTCTGGATCGAGGTCCATTAGAAGTCGAATCTCTTGGCCCCGAAGGGCTCAGGAAGAAGGTTTTGTTTATAGGGTGTAGGGTTTCCCGGTAGCTCAGTGGTACCCTTTTCCCTTTTTTTGTTTCAAGGTTCCCCTTGTAAAGCAACCAACCCCAAAAAGAGCACCCTTATTAGAATATGGTGGCTGGGCTACCAAGGTTAAGAGTCTAGGACCCAAAGGACCCCAAATCCCCAAACAACTCTAAAGTCAAGAGACCTTGAAGGGTTCTTCCATGGCTGGTTTAGGGTTTAGGGTTTAGGGTTTAGGGTTTAGGGTTTAGGGTTTAGGGTTTAGGGTTTAGGGTTTAGGGTTTAGGGTCTCCCGCGCAGGATGGCCGGCTGAGATGTTCATTGACCGTCAAGGCTCTTTAGGGAAGTTCGGTATCTCGTTTCATAAGGCTGGAGGATGTGAAGTTTCGAAGGGGTCTAGGGTCAACGGCTCTTCGGACAGATCTCAAGCGAAGATCTGCAAGGCTTGACTCCGGCTGTGTGCGCCCAATCGGGGAACCAGGGGTTGTCAAGAATCAGTAGCTTCCCAGATCAAGCCTGCGTTGGAGTAGCATGCTCCTCTGGATTCAGAAGGCCCTGCGGGTCCTATGATCCCATATCAAGCTTACTGCCCTCCATCTCTAGAAGAAACCCAAGCCAGCGCGAAGTCCTAGACGCGAAGCCGTGGTCGCGCGACCTACGCCTATGGGCTTCTTGGGTGTATTTCGGTTTCTACAAGGCTTTGGTGTGGTTTAGAGTTTCCTAGTGATTCCTTAAGAACCCTTCCCCCCCCCCCAACAAAATCTTCCTTACAAGGGTATATATATATATATATATTATATATATATAATGTGTTTTTGTTGGGGGGGGGGTTCTTAAGCAAACTATTTTTCGGGCTTGGAGGCCATGCAGCCACCGCGCCTCAAAGTGCTGGAGTGCGGTGGCCCAGTGATCCAGGAGTGCTAGCAGCTTTGAAGCTTACATCCTCGTGTTCATGCAGAGTTTAGGGTTTAGGGCTTAGGGCTTGGGGCTTAGCGTTTAGGGCTTATAGGGCGTAGACCCAAAGCCCTAACTTAGCCCTACACTTGATGTAAGCCCCTGAACAGCGAAGGAGGGGTTCAGAGTTTCGTGTTTATCGGCCATTTATCGGGCTTGTTGGGGGCCTAAGCGGGGCTGACAGGTTTGCGGAGCCTACCCAAAACCCTCCAAGCATCAGGGTTTTGGGGTGTGGGGTGGGGGCAGAGCGTCCTCAACTCTGCTGTATGAAATACAGGATGCAGAGCTCTCGAGATTGGGATCCCCTTCCCCGGCCCTTCGAAAATGCCCGGTCTACTAAACGCCCAACACTCCCAAACCCCTATGCCCCTTTAAGCCTGAGATCCCTCCGGCCCTGGAACCCCTTCTAAACCCTAAACCCCAAAAGCCCTACGAACCCGAAGAACTCTAAGAACCCTAAAGAACGCCGAGAACCCTAAAGAACCCTAAAGAACCCCAAGAACCCAAGAACCCTAAAAGCTTTGAGAACTTTGAGAAGCCTTAGCACCCTAAACCCTAAACCCTAAACCCTAAACCCTAAACCCCAAACCCTAAACCCTAAACCCTAAACCCTAAACCCTATAAACCCTAAACCTTCAGGCGGGGCTACACGGAGCTGCGACTCGAAGCCTCCAGCCTGCCCTTGGGATGCTCTGTCCAGGCAACAGACCCTGCAACACTGGGGGTTTAGGGTTTAGGGTTTAGGGTTTAGGGTTTAGGGTTTAGGGTTTAGGATTTAGGGTTTAGGGTTTAGGGTTTAGGGTTTAGGCTGTGTAGGGTTTAGGGTTGTTTAGGGTGTAGGGTTTGGGGGTTTAGGGTTTAGGGTTTTGGGGGATCAGGGTTTAGGGTTCAGGGTTTGGGGTTTGGGGCTTTGGGGGTTTAGGGTTTAGGGTGTAGGGGTTCAGGGTTTCGGGTTTGGGGGTTGGGGGGGCTGGGGGTTTGGGTTAGGGGTTTTTGGGGTTTTTGGGGTTTTTGGGGGGTTTGGTGTTTTGGGGCTTAGGATTTGGCAAGCCAGGGGCCCCCTATTCGGGGCCTTCATAGCAGGCGTATGGCGAGCAGTACAACGTGGCCAAATTTTACGACAAAAACCATACTGGAGGGATGAAGGGAGAACACTGAATTGTAGTTGGCAGGCGGCCTCAAGCCCTGTGTGGGTGTTTCCTGAATGAAGCAGGAGTATTTACAGCGATTTTGCCACCCTTGGTACAACATACTGCACAAGGATCTTTGCCGTTCTGAAGCAAGACGCGCTGGCACAAGCGCCCATGCCTTTGGCCTCTTAGAAAAGTACTGCGCCAGGATGTTTGACGTTTCTAATGTCATTAGCGTTCATCCGACCCCAAATGTTTGTAAATACTGTGCAAGTATGTTTGACGTTTTCTGGAACAGGCGCAATGTCACAAGCGTTCATCCGGCCCCAAACACTGGTATTTGCAGCATTGCTGCTTTTTGTTGTGCCTTCAACACTTTGCTCGGAACCAGTAGTTTTGATGTGCCGAATCTTTTGCCCAAGTCCTGCCACCCTAAACCCCTAAACCCTATACCCTGTGCCAGGCCTACCATGCCTCTTGTTTCGTTTCACAGGTGTTTATGGGGCCGCGGTAGCTTTCTTTTTGGTGCCATTGTTGTGCGTTTACGGTTAGGAGAATGTCATGTATACGCGGCGGTAGGGCTTCGGGGTTGAAGTGAATTACCTTTTCATTACCTTTTCAAGCAGGTTCCCTAAGCTTTTAAAAGGTTTGGGGCTGGGACGAAACCCAAAAACTTCATCCTAAACCTTACATAAACCTGGAACTTAGACCCTTCAACAGGCCATTAAACTTTGGAGAAGTTGGGCTTGGAGGTTCTGTTTTTGGGTTCTGCGGTTACGGGTTACCCCCCAAACTTTTTGGGTTTGTAGGGTCTAGATTCCTTCAAAGCAGAAGCGGCGGCGAGGTGCTCAAAGCCAGCGATGATGATGTTTGGACCGTCCGCGGCTGAGATTGTCTGAGACTTTTGCTGGGGACCTTTGGTTTAGGGTTTAGGGCTCTGCACTGGTACACTTGGGCAGTACCCTAAACACAAGGCACCGCTGTACCATAAGCAGGGGCCAAGATTTCAAAAGAGAAGCCCCTACTTGGTTTCCTTCTTGGGAATCATAAAACCTCCGCCGCAAACTTCAAAGGGTAGCCGTATCATGAATATGATTGAATGGAATCCCTGTGCGTCGACCTTCTCGCTGTCTTCGCGCGAAACGATGCAAAATTCATGGTCGGACTCTGCCTCACAACACCCCAAAGCCCGAAATCAAAAACCCTAATCCTGAGGTCACGAATCCCATCTAAAGTCCAAGCACCCTCCAACCCCCCGAGCCTAAGCCCCAAATCCCAGCCTGATCGACCAGAAGACGCCCCTTCGACCTCCCCAAACATGCCCGGGCACACCCCAGGGCAGGGATAGGGTTTAGAGTTTAGAGTTTAGGGTTTAGGGGTTTAGGGTTTCGGGACCCAACAAAACGAGCATTGACTTGTAAATGCTCAAAAAGAAATCCCTAAAAAACCTAAACCCCTTAAAACCCTAAGCCTTAAACCCCCCAAAGCCCCAAACCCACAAACCCCCCAAACCCCTAAACCAAAACCCCTAAACCCTTATTAAAAACCCTAAGCCCCTAAACCCCTACGCCCCGAAACACCTAAACCCCAAACCCCGAAACCCTTAAACCCCTAAACCCCTAAAACCCCTAAGCCGCCAAACCCCTGAACCCCCAAACCCCCAAACCCCCAAACCCCTAAACCCCTAAACCCCTAAACCCCTAAACCCCTAAACCCCTAAACCCCTAAACCCCTAAACCCCTAAACACCTAAACCCCTAAACCCCTAAACCCCTAAACCCCTAAACCCCTAAACCCCTAAACCCCTAAACCCCTAAACCCCTAAACCCCTAAACCCCTAACCCTAAACCCTAAACCTCCCTTTGATTCTTCCCCCCAAAAAAGTGACTTGCATTCGAGCCATCATGTGGAGCATCTCCCAAACCCCTAAATCCTAAACCCCTAAACCCCTAAACCCTAAACCTTAAACCCCAAACCCTAAACCCTAAACCCTAAACCCCTAAACCCTTGAAGCCCTTCAAAGTCCAATCCCAAAGGAAGCCTCGGAGAAGAAAGTCGCCAAGACGGCGACTTTGCGATTCACGATCTCGGGGCTGCAGGCGCCCCATGTTAAGGTTTAGGGTTTAGGGTTTAGGGTTTAGCGTTTAGGGTTTAGGGTTTAGGGTTTAGGGTTTAGGGTTTAGGGTTTAGGGTTTAGGGTTTAGGGTTTAGGGTTTAGGGCTTCACGGCTTCGATTGCTAAGGGCTCAGGCTTTTTTTGAAGGGTTTGAGGGTTTAGGGCTTAAGGGTTTTGTGGTTTTATGGTTTTAGGGTTCTAGGTTTTAGGTTCAGGGCTTCAGAGTCTACGGGTTTGAGGGTGTGAGGATGTGAGGGTTTAAGGGTTCAAAGGTCTCAGGGCTTTGAGGTTCATATGGGTCTAAGGGATTAAGGGTTTAAAGATTTTTGAGTTTAAGGGTTGAAGGGTTTAAAGATTTAGGTTTTATGGATTTAAGGGTTGAAGACTTTAATATCATTCCTTTCAGGTGCATGGTTTAGGGTCTACTTGCCAGGGCTGGAAAGATTTAATAGTTCAGGGTTTAGGGCTTGTTTGTAAAATTGTACCACCGAATCTGGTCATGCAGTTGTATAGTGTACAGTGTATACATGCCGGCGCAGTTAACTCTCAAGGATTCCCGAAAGGCGAGGTAGAAGATAGTTTTTTCTTGGTAGCGGCGAGCCTTGGTTTTGACAACCAGGCAACACGGCAAAGCGCAGCAGAGAAGCGCTTGCGAGAAGGAGCGGCCGGAAGCAGTGGGCGTTGAGACGCCAGCTTCCTGGGGCTGAGAGGGCCGCGCCAGGGGGTAAAAGGAGCCCTTGGCAAAGGAAAGGGAAAGAAAGGCCACAAGGGCACTTCGGCCGAAAGACACAGAAGCTGGTAAAACACGAGAGCTTCGAGGAAAGGAAGGGTACGATACCCCTCTACGGGTGGTGTCTACAACTTCTACTTGGAAGCAAACGCAGTCGAGGCGGCCAAGGCCGCAACGTCAAGTTTCAGCGGGCAGCTGAAAGCATAAGTCCCGCTGGGACGCCAGAAGCCGGGCACCAGAAGCCGGGCACCAGAAGCCGGGCACCCTTTGTGCGCCGGTGAGGTGGCCGGACTAGAAGCTCCCGGAAGGGGAAGAAGGTGAAGTAGAGGTGGCGGTTCCTATGCAGGTGCAGAGATGGCTGAGCACGAGGTGCTTGGGCATGTCCAATACAGAGAGTGGTGTCGCCACTGCGTGGCTGCGAGAGGCATTGGCCAACAACGCCGCAGCCGGGAGCAACGTGAGCGTCAGGACGACAGACTTCCGGGGGTGGCGTGTGACTACTGTTTTATGGGGCAAAATAATGGCAAGGTGAAGCCAACCCTGGTCATCAAAGATTCGAAGACGCAAGCAATAGCTGCGACTTTTGTGGAAGCCAAGGGAACAACCCCTGCGCTATCAAGTTTTGGCAGAGCTTTTTCAAGCACGTTGGTTACAAGAAGTTCATTGCGAAAAGTGATGGAGAGGCATCCATAAAGGCTATGACGATGAAGGCAAAGGCCCAAGAGACTGCTTAGGGAGACCACCAAGCCAACGGCCTGGCAGAAGTAGCCGTAAGAGAAGTAAGACGGCAAGTGAGGGTCATGAAGAGCTCTCTCGAAGAGAAGCTCGGGGTCGCGCTGAGTGATGAGGACCCAGTTCTCGCATGGCTGCCAAGGTATGGAGGGGACCTGCTTACGAGGTATAGGAAGGGAGAAGACGGACACGGCCAGCCTTAGAGCTGGGCGAAAGGCTTTTCTACCGTGAAGCGCTCGCCGCAGAACCCAAGAAGAACGATCTCCGCATGAAGATGTTGGAGGGCAGGTACATAGGGGATTATGGCGGGAACGGAGAGCTGCTGGTAATCACACCGAATGGCGTGAAGAGGGCGCAAGGAGTGAAGACGCCCAGGGATGGACAAGCCTCAGAGGCTATCCTTGGGATGTAGCCCCCAGAGCTGGTGGGAGCCACAGGCTCAACGGAGAAGGCCCGCTTTCAGTGCAGGGCCCGGCGCCAGTGTTGGCGCCGCCAGTGCAAAGGAGACTGTACATTCTGCGGATGTAGAACACCTGGGATGGCAAATGCTGTACTAGACTAAAAGGTCTGAAAGAACAAACCGAGGAGCCCAGCATGCCTGCTGGCGACAGGTACCAATACTGGGACGACGTGAATGGAGTATACCTGGACCCCGCAGGAGTCCTCAAAGCTAGACAGCTGGAGATGGAGTACATCCACAAGCAAGGCGTGTGGAAGAGATGGAACAGTGCTTTCAAGAAACAGGCAAGCCGCCAATCCCACTGAAGTGGGTAGATACGAACAAAGGGGATCGCACGAACCCCAACTTGAGGTCCAGACTGGTCGTGAAAGACATCAAGGCCAGGAAGGGCCCCGAGGACCAGCTAGACCCAGCGATGTTGTTTTCGGCTACGCCTCCGCTGGAAGTGCGGTGTGCATTCTTACATCCATTCTCATGAGCACACAACGCTCGAAGCACGGGAGGCCCTTACGACTTGGGAGCTGGGACATCTCAAGAGCCCAATTCTATGGGACTCCAAAGAGAAACATTTATGTGAAGCTCCCAGAGGAAGAGGGAGCAGGAGAAGGAGAGTGTGGACTGCTATTGAAGTCGATGAAGGGAACGCAAGACGCGCAGCGATATGGCAGGACCACTACACTCAAACTGTGATTCACCCAGTGCTGGATGCCCGTGTCTTAGTACACGGAGACGACTTAAGCACTAGACAAAACACTCCGAGAAGCCTACGAGCTGCAGACAATCGGGCGATAAGGTTGGAGCAACACAGTGGGAGACCCTGCGCCGTGATTGAAGCAGACTCGCGGCACGCAGAACTCCTCATCGAGGAGCTGGGTCTGAACAATGGTAAGGGCGTAGAGACTGCGACGTTGAGAAGTCTGTGGATCAACACTTGCTGGAAGCTAAGGCAGCTGCACTTCCACCAGAGATGGTGAAGCAGTATGGTCCTACTTGGCACAAGATCGTGCAGACATAGGCCACGTGGTCAAGCCACTGTCAAGAAAGATGGTAATGCCGACAGACGCTGACTGGGGCAACCTGAAGCGTTTGGCTCGTTATCTCAAAATGCGAAGTTGGTTTATGAACAACAGCGAGAACCAACTAAGCTCCGATGCGGACCATGCAGGCGACGCCCATCACGAGGCGGAGCACCGTGCGCGCAGGTATGATCGCGTTTATGGCCAGCGCCCGATAAAGCACTCGTCAAACTAGTCGACGATTGCACCATCGACGGGAGATCAGAATACTGGACTTGGGATCCAGTCCCTGTTAGAAGACTGGAGCTGCGAGCCGGAGGTTATCTTGGAGACGGACTCCAACGCAGCAAAAGGCCAAGGGAGCAGGATAGGCCCGGGAAAGGCTCGCCACGTACAGACAAGGTACTTGTGGTTGCCACAACGCGTGGCAGCAGACCACTTGAGGATCCATAAAGTGCTCAGAGAGAAGAGATCAGATATCCTCACGAAGAGCGTGGGAGGACCAACGCTGAGGAAGCATCTGAAGACACTTAGTATTCAACGGAGCTCTGAAAAGAGCCGCGGGCACAAAGAACTCCTCTTGTAAAGCCTCCGCTACCTGGGCGTGAGAATGAGCCCAATACCAGCGAAGTTTCACTCCGCACATAGCAGAAGAGAAAGTCTAGTGCTTAGAAGGCATTTCTGCGCACTAGAAGGGGTGCAAAATTGTACCACCTAATCTGGTCATGCAGTTGTATAGTGTACACTGTATATATGCCGACGCATTTAACTCTCAAGGATTCCCGAAAGGCGAGGTAGAAACTAGTTATTCGTTGTTTTGGTTTGGTTAAAGAAGGG
This sequence comes from Symbiodinium natans, assembly GCA_905221605.1. Classification (NCBI taxonomy): domain Eukaryota; class Dinophyceae; order Suessiales; family Symbiodiniaceae; genus Symbiodinium; species Symbiodinium natans. The sequence goes on from CAJNDS010001890.1 coordinate 1,229,694, forward strand.
TTGAGTTGTTTTGGGTTGAGGGGTTTAAGCCTGCCCTGAAGCCATGGACCCTGGAACCGAAGACTCACATTTAATGTGGGTGTGGGGTTTGGGCTTCATCACACCCTCGAGGGATTAGAGGAGGGACCCTTAAAAGGGACCGTAGGGGTTATTTGGGGGTTATTTGGGGGCTACTGAAATACATAGGGACGATATAAGGTACATATGTATATATGTATATATAAGGGTTACATGGGATTAATGGTCCCTTCTAGCGGCCTCCCCCTAGCAAAACCTTTCGACCTAACCCCCGAGCCTCGCCATAGCTAAATCCCCACAAGCCGAAAGCCCACTCACAACTTGAGTTAACTGTAGGTTGCTGGTACACTGCCCGGTTTGGGGCTTAGGGCCTTTTAGGGTTCAGGGTTCAGGGTTGAGACACCGGAGTGCTCTCTCGACCTCTGAAAAAAAGCATACAAGAGGGAAGCCCTCAAACCCCGCAGAGCTCATGCAGACAACGAATCCCTATACTACCCGCAGCGTATAAGGAAGAATGTGTGTTCACCCTAAACCCTAAACCCTAAACCCTAAACCCTAAACCCTAAACCCTAAACCCTAAAAAAGTGTGGGGGGATTCCTCAGCAACTAGTAGCAGCCGCCAGGAGAACACATCATACCGCCTCCGACTCCGCACATCGATGGAGATCGAGCCTCTGAGGCGGCTTCGGCTCCGCTCCCCTTTTTGGGGTTTAGGGTTTGGGGTTTGGGATTTCGGGTTTAGGGTTTAGGGTTCAGGGTTTAGGGTTTAGGGTTTAGGGTTTGGGGTTTAGGGTTTAGGGTTTAGGGTTTAGGGTTTGGGGTTGATCTTGGGTTCCAAGTGTGGGCCCTTAATTGGGGCCCCTTGATATGTAACCCTTATATACACTATATACATACACTACATATCATAAGGGCCCCGTACTTCGCACCCCTCCAAAAAGGGGTAAGCGGTAAGGGGCCATAAAGAGGGCCCATGGTCCCAACCTCAGAGTTATTGAGGCTCTTAGGGTTTAGAGTTTTATGATACCGCCCTCGGCGCTGATCCATCCCCCCCCCCCCCCCCCCTTCCGCACAGCACATGCCAGAAAGATTGTGCCATGGGGGCCCACACTTGTTTGTCTTCCAAAAGCTGTGTGCATCTGCGTTGCAGGCGCACTCGTTTTCACAGGCGCATTCGTGTTCACAGCTACTTTACACGTCGGTCATGAGCCGAAACCCGTTCTGTAATTGTGGGACTTGTGAATTGGTAGATCTATATCAAGACACACCTCTCGGGTGCCCATAGGCGAATGTTGTGACACAAAATGCTATCTCTGGTGCACCATTTTAACAGAGAGGGGGCACGTTAAAGTCTTGCTTTGTGAGCAACAAAAAGACAAGAATGACAATACCTTCTCGGATAGGAAGTGCAACCAAAAGAATACCAAAAGAGCAAGGTTTAGGTGAGTTTGTTCCCGCTGCTTGCTGATCTCAGTTACGTTCGAGGTTACTCTCAAGCCTTGGGGGTTTGCCCTAAACCCCTGACCCCAACAAAACCCCTAAACCCGATCAACCCAAACCTTAACCCTTGAGCCCGAAACCAAACCCCAAGCCCTGCACGCGTAAACCCTAAGGCCCTGAAACCCTAAACCCCTGAACCTCTAAACCCCAAAAACCCTAAACTGAAGCCCTAACACCCCTAAACCCCTGAAGCCCCTAAAGCCCCGAAACCCTGAAGCCACCTCCAAACCCCGAGCTCAGACTCTGCCAGATCACTCGTAAGCCCTAAGCTCTGAAACCCTAAACCCTACACCCTTCGAAACCGAGACTCTGCCAGATTCATGTTCTCCGAGCTCGCACAGCCTGAGGAGGATGCAGCCGTCGAAAGCGAGGCCGGGACATGGTGTTTGAGTGTTCAGGCTTAGGGTTTAGGGAGTTGAGGGTTTAGAGGGCGAGCTTTTGAAATGAGGCTTTCCCTGGTTTTTTTTAGGCAGAGCTCTGCAATACCCTCACCTGACTCCTGGGAGCCTCTTCTTTCCAAGTTGTCTCAATTCGATGGCTGTGGTTGTGTTACCTTGCAGCAGCCCTAAACTACTATTTGCTCAAGAACCCAAAAGGATAAAAACCAATAATCCCTATCTTACCCTTAATAAGGAAGAATATATTTCATGTTTTGGGGGTTCTTAAGCAATTAGTAGTAAAGCCTAAAGCCTAACCCTAGACCAATGGCTTCCTGTGACCTTCTTGTTACATCCTTCAGGCTGTTCTGGCTACCCGTACCCGAATCTTTAAGTCCCTGGGCAAGACAGACCCCTACAGACTCCTCATGTGCTAGCAGCGATGTCAGGCTTTTAAGCTTAAGCTTTGCGGCCGCGGCGGCGGCTGTTTTTTGGGGGGTTCCGCCCCGATGTCCTCAAGACGATCGTCTTGTATCGTCTCGTATCCTTTGTCTGCGAGTTCAGGAGGTTAGCCGTTCCGGTTGTGAACACACCCTAAACCCTAAACCCTAAACCCTATACCCCAAACGATCTTGGAGGTTTAGGACTTGGGAGGGCTATAGAATCCAAACTGTCGAAGACCTGAACCCCGGACACCCCTGCTTCATAGGGTTGCGTCACTTGTAGGTTTCTTAAGGTGTTACATGAGCCCTTAATGTGAACCTTTACCTTCTTCTTAATGTGAACCTTTACCTCCTTAAAAGGGTTCTGAACTAAGGGCCCTTGGGTTGCACAAGGCAGAAAACCATGTAACGACCCTTAGAGATCTAGGTGTGAAGGTTAAGAGGTTGAGGCACTCTTGTACTTAGGCTTCAGTATTTGTGCCCTGGAGGCAGCAATATGGCGTCAATACCTGCAACTGTTGCGACCCCACCTAAATCCGCATCCCCCACCTAAACAAAGCAGAATTTAGAAGCCCTCCGAACCACGGATTCTTAAGTACTGGGCATAGCAAAAGCCCGGTGGCGGAGAAAATCGCCTCATGCAACATGCACTCCTAGATCCATGCATACCTTCCTACCTCTATATATATATATATATGTATGTATACCACAAGGCTTCGGGTACAAATTGACAGCGCCCGATGGTTCTGGATCCGACGTATCTTGGGCTTCTGTACTTGAATTGGACACAATGGATTTATCGAATTTTTACCATATACATGAACCCTAAAACCCGAAACTCTACACCCTAAACCCATGAAAAACGAAGATAGTAATCCTAAACCGTAAACCCTACACCCGCCAGCCCACGAACAGCGAAGATGGTAGCACAAAATATATAAGGAACCCTAAACCCTAAACTCTACAACCTAAACCTACGAAAAAACGAAGACAGCAATACAAATACTGGCAGGCTGCTCAATGGCTCGGTGCGACCCAGCTGTTCCCAGCAGCTTGTTGCCGCATGCTGGACGGGCTCACTCTGGAGCCCTAAAACCCAAGTTGGGTTTAGGGTTTAGGGTTTAGGGTTGAGGGTTGAGGGTTGAGGGTTTAGGGCTACTAAACCCCCTAAACCCGAAGCTACTAAGTCCCAAACTCATACACCCTGAGAGTAGCGCCTTGAAATAAAGCCGCCCAACCGGCTGAATCCTGTGTCAACCTTCTGTCGAGTTACAGGAGGTTCCAGGCCACTTGGAGGTTCAGGCGTAGTCAGAACCGAGGTTGTAAAGCAGGACAACTGTGTAGTTACTTCTGCTTAAAACCTGGAAGGTCTCATAATAATATCAGAACCCTACGTACGAGTCTCCATAAGCCTTCAAGCGGATGCCTAAACCCCGAACCCCCAAACCCCGAAACCCTAAACCACCCGGGTGTGGTGGCTTTTTAAGGGGTTGAGCTGGGTTCGGTGCGCAGGGTTTGGGGTTTAGGGTTTAGGGTTTAGGGTTTAGGGTTTCTTGGCGTGGCCGTTCAGGGTAACCTTAAGCCTTCGACTGATACCATCCATGGCTGTTCAGGGTAACCTTAAGCCCCAAACTGATACCATCCAATACCCTGGTACCCTAAGTCCTAAACCCTGCACAGTGATACCCTGATAACCTAACCCCAGCACCCTGGTCCCCTAAATCCTAATTACAGTATCTTGTTGGGCTTAGGGCGACCCGGGTTTAGGGTTGAGGGTGCAGGGTCCGAACCCACAAGGTTTCGGGTTGAGGGTTCAAGGGTTTGGGTGTCGGAGTTTAGTGTGCATGCCTGCCATGAAGGGCTCGAGCCCGGTGCGCCAAGCTTTCGGCCATCGGGTGGGTGGCTTTCTCTGCAACATCGTGCAGCGAAACGCACTCAATCAACCCAAGAAGTAGCCTTGATTTCTAAACCTGTCACTCAAAAACCTCTCGAGATCCACAGCGTTCAGGCCCACAGCTTTTGGTGTTCAGGGCTTAAAGGGTTTACAGTGTTTACAGGGTTTTAGGGTTTAGGGCCAAGATGATGCGGAAGGCCGGAGAATTCGGTTCGCGAGGTGTAGGGCTTCGGGTCGCGCCATGGCATCCCTTCTGCGGCTGGCTGTGCGGCTCAGCATCAGGTCACATGGGGTGGAGGAGTGAGGGGCCCTTCCAGCTACAAGAATACAAAGCATACATACATTCAACCGTCTAAAACTAGTCATATAACAATATAGCAAGATACTAAGGCGCAAGAAAATATGCCCTTGCAAGCCCGACGGTCGCCTTTTTGAGAGAGCGGTCGAGGTAGGTCCATATCCCGGCGTGGGTTTCCTGTGAATGTTAACCTGCAGCTATACCCCCAAAGGCCCTTAGGGTTTAGGGTTTTGGGGGGGGGGGGGGTATTTAACAAAAGCGAATCCAAGAGTGCAAGAGCTGCAATTTTGGGTTGAGAGTGGGCTTAGGGTGCTTCTTTATGGGCTCAGTCACCACGGAGATGTAAGCTTGTGCCCCTACGCAGTCCGGCTCTCGTATTGGTCCTATGTCGTACCTGTTTGGGCTAGTACACCCTAAGCCCTAAACCCTAGAAGTCCCAAGATGCTACGCTTCTAGCCCCCTAAACCCTACACCCCTAAACCCTACACCCTAAACCCTACACCCTAAACCCTACACCCCTAAACCCTACACCCTAAACCCTACACCCTAAACCTGCCTTTGATGATTCCCCAACAAAGTTACTTGCATTCGAGCCGGCCGGTGGAGCATCTCAGCTCCCCAGCTCCCGGAGTTCCTCTTTGGGCTGCTTCTAGGGGTACTTGAGTATTCTACCCCCCAACAGGTATTGCACATAGGAGCCCTTAGGGTTTAGGGTTTAGGGTTTAGGGTTTAGGGTTTAGGGTTTAGGGTTTAGGGTTTAGGGTTTAGGGTTTAGGGTTTAGGGTTTGGGGTGTAGTTGAATTGGATTCTAACTCCAGCCGAGTCCTCAAGGAAACTCCCAGCTCCAGGGTATGCTTCACAAGTCCCGAATTTCAGAAAGTCTCCCAAGCCTCTGAAACCTAGACCCTGCCCTATGGAACCAAGGCCAACACTGCTATGGTCAAACTGCTTCCCTTCTCAACTCCACCCCCACTAGCCGATCTACCAACGGAATCCATACATTCCCTCTAATATGATGGTGAGATAGCAAAAGCTACCCAATACACATGCTTCCCAATACCCGTTCTGATTAAGTTGGCCCTGGGGCCTTGTCTTGACCCCTTTCAGAGCCAGGTTTGACGGTTATTAGGGGGGATTAGGGCTCAGGTTTAGGGTTTAGGGTGTAGGGCCTAGGGTGTATGATGTAGGGTTTAATGAGCCTCAGCCCGGAATCTTCAACCGCAACCCCCAGCCGCGTGGTCAGGGGTGCGGGCAGCAACGCGTGGGCGCCACCCCCTTCTCTGGAGCCCTGCTTGGTTTCCAGTCCGTGGTTCCCCATAATAGTTGCCTAAAGAACTCTGTGCCTCAGAGTATCCCTAAACCCTAAACCCGAGAAACAAAAGCAAGAGCACTCGGGGCTTGCGATTCGACTTCATTGGTAGGGTTCAAGGTTCTGGGTTTGGGGCGTTACGGAGGGACAGGGAGAGCAAAGTGTGACTGCCTTCATGGCTGAAAGCACAAGACCGACCCCCCTCACAACCCTGAACCCTAAACCCGAAACCCCAAACCCTGAACCCTAAACCCCCAAGCCGTCCTTTTCAACCCCACCGCGTGCCCAAAAGTCCTTCCCTGGTTGCCGCCTTTTCATTCGGTTTGGTGTTTCGGGTTCAGGGCTTCTTTGGTAGGTTCAGGATTTAGGGTTGAGGGTTTGGGTTTATTAGGGTCCAGGATTAGGGTTTAGCATTTAGCGTTTAGCGTTTAGCGTTTAGCGTTTAGGGTTTAGGGTTTAGGGTTTAGGGTTTAGGGTTTGGGTTTAGAGTTTAGAGTTTAGGGTTTAGGGTTTAGGGTTTAGGGTTTAGGTTTAGGGTTTAGGGTTTAGGGTTTAGGGTTTAGGGTTTAGGGTTTAGCGTTTAGGGTTTAAGGGTAGACTGCGGATGATGTTCCCTAAATCCCATGTCCTAAGCCCTAAGCTGGCGGCCTGACAAGGAGCCCGCCCTTGTGGGATGCGGATCGCAACAACAACAGCCATGACCTTACATAGGGTTTAGGGTTTAGGGTTGAGGGTTTAGGGTTTAGGGTTTAGGGTTTAGGGTTCCAAAGAGGCTTCCTGGAAGGTAGAAGGGCGGGGTTTGGGGGGGGGGGGTTGGGGCTTAGGGCTGAGGCTGGCTGTTCAACTCGAGGCTCTTTTTGACTATCGGAGTCCCTGTCATAGGGAAGCTATTCCCGGATCTAAACCTTGGCCGCTCAGAAGTCTACGCCTGGGTTCGGCTTTTTCCGAGGCCGAACCCTCCCAAGGGTGCGTCGATATTCTCAGCGCTTGCCGAGCTTCAAGAGGAACGAAATACGCCAACAAAACAACATAGAGAGCCTTCAGGTAATGGTTTTTACCTCGGCAGCTCAGGGTTTGAATGCCTTGAAGCCACCAAGTCCCTGAAGTTGGAAAGGAAGAGGTTCAGAAGCCCGGACGTCAAAGTATGAGATGTCTCTTCAGCAAGCACCTGACCTACTCAGAAGGTTTAATGTGTGTATCTAGAGACTTGCCACGGTGGTTTCTTGTCATGAGCATGAACCCTAAACCCTGTACATGAGGCACATCTTCTTAGCCACGGAGCTTGCTTTCAGAAGGCCGCTGCCTCGGCATCGGCTTGTTTAGGGGGGGGGAAGGGCTGGGGAGGAGCTCAAACCATCTCCAGCTAAAGGGCACCTGTCCCCTTCAGTTAAGGAATGCACCTGCTTAAATTCCTCAAGTTTGGGGGTGTACTGTAGCCTACTTACCCAAAAAAACAAACGCCTATTAACCTTTTCTAAGCCGCCTACGCACTACACCCTTCACCCCAAACTCCCATACTCTAACACCTAAACACTAAACCCACCCACGAACCTCCAAGTAAGTCCTGAACCACCACCTGATCCAGATACGCTCCTGCATTTAAAAATCATTTTCAAACCTACAAGTCGCCAAACATCGGCTAGCGGACCGCGAACAGCCCCTAAGCTGCTCTTCATACTAAGCACTTTCAGTGGTGATCCCCCTCCCCCCCTCCAGCTGAAGCAGCTTGCATTCCATGCGCTTTTTGTTCTCAGACATCCATATATAGTGTGTGTTTGGGGGGGGGGGGCCCGAAACCTTGAAACGAGAGTCCTTGCGCTAGTTCCTTTTGAGGTACTCCCTGTCGTCACATATTTTCCCAGTAAGGGCTTTGAAAGTATACACACGGTAAACAGTATCACAGCTCAGCCTGTAGGGGTCCAGGGGTTTGGGGGGGGGGGGGCGGGTTGGGGTTTGAAGGGGGGAGTGGGGAGGGGGGTGGGAATGTCTCAACCCCGAACCCGAAACCCAAAACCACAAATCCTCAACCTTAAGGGATTAGGGTTTTCGATTTCGGAGCAGTGGGGTTGTTCTGGGGCATGCTCATCCCAAGCTCCTGCGAGGGCTTTGGCTGCTCAGCGCCAGGGCCTTGCGGAAGCGCCCAGCACGCAGTTAAGCTGAGAGTTCATGTTGTAGGGTTAAGGGTTTTAGGGTTTAAGGTTTAGGGTTTCGGGTTTAGGGTTTCGCATTTAGGGTTTAGGGTTTCGGGTGTGGGGTTTCGGGTTTAGGGCCGAGTTTTGACCGAAGCTGCTTGACCGATTTTGTTTTGTTGGAACTGGAGCCCGACATCCCGCGTCCGGGATGGGAGGGGGGTTGCGATTGGGGTTTAGGGTTTAGGGGTAGGGTTTAGGGTTTAGGGTTTAGGGTTTAGGGTTTAGGGTTTAGGGTTTAGGGTTTAGGGTTTAGGGTTTAGGGTTTAGGGTTTAGGGTTTAGGGTTTGGGAAAGTTTAGGGTTGAGGGGGGCGGGGGAAGTGGAGGGCTTGACGGGGCTCGAAAGGTTTCATGGAACTGGCTGGAGGGGGTAGGGTTGGGCTGAAATTGTTGTCCCAAACTGTGGGTTTTCTTTGTGGAGGCGAGTGGGGAAGGGTATTTCGGTTTTGTTGGAGGGCTCTTGAGAGTTTAATGTTCATGAGCCTCAGCCAGTTTATTAGCGGCATCGTCTCTATACTCCCCCAAAAAGTAAACCAAACAAAAACCCATTGCAGATTTTCCCGTTTAGGCTTTGAGTCTAAAGGTAAGTGAAGCTCCTAAATCCTTTGACATTCCAAGCGTTAGGTTTAGAACTTCGGCTTTGGGTTTTTAGGGTCGCGTTTGGTGCCTGAACCTGGGCAAGGCTCCCTAGGTACCTACCCCCCATGAACCCCCCTCCCTTAAGAACCCTATAATGAGGCCGCCATTGCAGCTGGCAAAGCGATGGAGGCGGCTTGCTTGCCTTTCGTGGCGCGCCTCTCCAGGTTACACGTTCGGAGGCTTCGATACTTAAGCTACGGAACCTTACACCGTTTACTCTAACCCCAAGCCTGAAAGCCTTCAGCCCCTACCCAGAAGCTGCATTCCTAGCTACAATGCTTGAACCGTATAGCTCGGACCCCCTGAACCCCCTTGACCCCCCAATGCAAATATGTCGGGACTGGGTAACTATATCACATAAAGTATGTTGTGGACTTTTGGTGTGTGTGTGTGTGTGTGTGTCGCTTTTGGAAAAGATAGTCTCGAAAAAACGGCATTTCGATCGGGAGTGTTTCAGAAGCCCTGAGCCCTACAGCAAAAAGCATAAACCCCAAGCCCAAAAGCCCACAAGCCCTACACCTTGCGCCAGAGGGTGAAGTTGTGGGCTTGAGGTACCCGGAGCCGTACAGTACGCCAAGCCCTAAACCATAAACTTTCAACCCAAATCCTAAGCTCCCAAACCCTCATTCCTCAACCCTCAACCCTCAACTCTCAACCCTAAACCCTAAACCCTAAACCCTAAACTTTCCAGGCCGCCTCGGAAGTCTTCGGAGTCTGGATTCTGAATCGGCAGAAGAGGCGACGTCGTGGACGTCTCTTTTGCAGATTTAGGGGTCTAGGGTTTAGGGTTTAGGGTTTAGGGTTTAGGGTTTAGGGTTTAGGGTTTAGGGTTTAGGGTTTAGGGTCCAAGGGTTGCGGGTTCTCAAAAAGGCGATGGGCTGTAAACGGTAGGAAGGCTCTTATTGGTTTGGGTGTTGTGTACCTTAGTGCCTTTAAAAGAACTGGTAAGGTTTTGGACGTAGGGTTGAAGAGAGTTTGATGGGAGTTGAGGGCTGCAGTGGCTTGAGTTTTCGGATGATTCAGGGCTTAAGCTAAGCCCGAAACCCTTTCCGCTGAACCTTATCAACCTCGAACCCCCTCCCTCAGATGTCAATCTGCTGCTCCAGTGCTTGTGGCTCCTTTCTCTTGACTCCAAGCTTTGAGTCACGTGACAGTGTTTCGGGTTGGTTTAGGGTTTGGGATTTGCTGGGGTTAGAGTTAACTGTAGAGCCCAAGCTTAATGTAGGCACGGAACTCAAGCCAAGCCGAAATCTGGCATCATCCAGCACCGTCGTGGTTAGGGCATGGTGATGTAGGGTCTGGGATCAATAGAGGGGTCGAACCATTACGACTAGTATTTCCGCATAATTTGCCCCTTGATAAGTCACCCCCCCAAAAAACCCTATTCTAATTAGGAAGGCCCCCCTAGTTTAGGCACCCTAAACCCTGAACCTAAACCCTCAACCCTCAACCCTCAACCCTCAACCCTCAACCCTCAACCCTAAACCCTAAACCCTAAACCGTTTTGTGCAGGTGCCCAGCCCTGAACCCTCGAAGCCAGCAGTTTGGGAGCAGGCTATTTCGAGGCGTGCACGGCAACTTAAATCCATCCCTTTGGCGCCGGAGCCTCAGTTGAAAGCTTTACAGTATTTAGGGTTTAGGGTTTAGGGTTTAGGGTTTAGGGTTTAGGGTTTAGGGTTTAGGGTTTAGGGTTTAGGGTTTAGGGTTTAGGGTTTAGTAAACTCCAGGAAGTTGGAACCTGGTTTAAGGAGGATGAGAGCTGGGTTTCCCTTTAGTATACCGTTAGGGGTAAGGGGATAAGGATGTTCCAACTTTTTGGAGTTTACTGTATAGGATTTAACTGACTGGGTTTTCAGGGTTTAGGGTTTAGGGTTTGGCGGGCTCAGGGGTCTCAGGGGGTGGGGAGAATAGACTAGTTTGGGTTCAGGGGCGTCTCACTTACGGCGAGGCATATCATGCAGCCCAGTGCAAGCAGCCTCGGCCGCCCAGAAATGTAAGGGTGTAAGAGTGCAGAATATAACGCCGAAAAGTGAAATGGCTTAATGGGGTTCCGAGTTTAGGGTTTGATGGGACCCTCACTTTGAGCCTTGAATGATTCACACCCATCAGAAGAAAAAGCCAGGCAACAGGCGGCGCAATGATAATTGCGTCCCATGTATGACAAGTCCTCTATAAAGCAGCAGCCCGAAATACACTACAGACCCTCAACGTCCCTGTACACTTGAACTTCAAAATCCTTCGCCCGAAGCCTTTTTTCTCAGAGGCTGGTACCATCGTCACGGATACTGGGCCACACGCAGGAAGCTCATCGACTTCGGAACAAAGAGGCCCGGGGGGGGCCCTGTGGTTCAGCCTGATTTTTTTCTGGGGGGCCTTTACCAGGACCCAAGCATGAAGAGCCGTAGCCAACACGTGGAGGCTCAGGGATTCGGAGCAGAGGGGCTTCTGAGCAGCAAACCCTAACCCTAAGCCCCAAGCCCTAAACCCTAAACCCTGTCGGTTGTCAGGCTGTAGCTAGAACTACCGGATCGGATCAGCAACACCACTTTTCTTTGGTAGTCCGGAGTTGGAGCAGACCTGGGATTGTGGGCTTAAGGCTCAATGGTGAGAATTTAGGATTGAGAAGTTCAAGGGTCTAGGGTTTATAGGGCTTACGGTTCAAGGGTCTAGGGTTTAGGGCTTAAGGTTCACAGGGTAGCACTTAATTCTTGTGGAGGAGTTCAGGTCAGGGTTCAAGGCTTAGAGTTTAGGCTGCCAGGGTTCGGGATTTACCCGAAACCCTAAACCCTAAACCCTAAACCCTAAACCCTAGTGGTTCAAGGGCTTAGTTCGGAGTTGGGGGCTGAGTCACGATGATGCCACACACCCCGGGTCACATGCACGTCGAGCAGTGACAGGTTTTGCGGTTGCGCTTGCAAGTTGAGGCCTTAGAGTTTGGAGCTTATATGCATACAGTATAAATAGTTACGGTGACGTTTTTTAAATAAGTGGAGGGCGGCCAACCAGCAACGGCCAGGGGGGTAGTATAAAAGACCAGTTTAAATCCGCATGTTTTCGTGTTTATGCACTAGCCCCCTCCAGCCAAGCCCCCCTCCAGCCCCCCCTCCAGCCCAACCCAACCCTTCCTCCACCTCCAGGCTCCACAAACCCCCTCTCCAGCCCCTTCAGCCAAGCCCCCTCCAGCCAACACCCCACCCCCTCCAAGCCCCCTGCCAGCCAACCGCCCACCCCCTCTCCAGCCAACCCACACCCCCCACCCTTGCCCCTCCCGCCAACACCCTCAAACCGCCCTCTCTCCAGCCAACCCCCCTCCAGCCAAGCCCGTCAACCACCCAGCACCCCTCCAGCCCCCCCTGAGCACCCCCCCAACCCCTCCAAACAAACCGCCCCCTTCCACCCCCTCCAACCCATCCCCCCCTCTCTCCAGCCAACACCCCCCCCCCCCCCCCCTCACTGCGAGACAATTACAAGCAGTGGAGCAAGACGTTCCATATGGATTTTGAGGGCTGGATGCCTCAACCATGTCAGTAATGCCTTCCTGAGGGGAAGGCGGTGGACTTCCTCGAATCTACAGAGTTGATCTGAGCCAGCACTGCACAGCACCCATGAAAAAGTCCCGCCAACACATTCCCTAGGAAGAAAGATCTCGAGCCTGAAGCTTATTGACCTGCGGGGCTTCTTTCAGTTGTTTTTCCCTTAAAAGTTCGCCGATATACATGTCGAGAAGCTACGGCGTTCCGAGACACTCTTCATGTTTTGAAAAGATTGGAGGGAATTGCATGGCGTGTGCAGGTTTCTGCATTTAGGGTTTAGGTTTGCTGCTTAGGTTTCTGGGTTGCCCTCACTCTTGTGACAGTGCTAGTCGCAGGTCAGTATTTATCAGGGACGCTCCTCTTTCTGCTGGAAAAGTACCTGGAACGGGACCTGCGAGCAAGGCGGAAAGATATCACAGCCTATCGGCTCTCACAGGACCTGAGAGCAGAGATGTGTGAGCAGGGGAGCAGCGCCCAAGATGCGTTAAAAATAGATGCGGCGTCCATTGCTTGGCATCCAGAAATTTAAAAACACTGTGGGTTTCTTAACTGCCCTGCGCAGCAGCCGATTTTTGCGACTGCAAACCTGTCACAGAATGGGCAGTTTGCGCACGAACACATCTCTGCTGCTCTCAGGTGATATCTCTCCGCCTTGCTCACAGTCATTGTTCCACTTCTTACCAACACTGGCGCACAATCTGCGTGTTGTGCACAGAAATTCAGGTGGACTGCTATGCAACCAAGAAATTAGTGGCAGACGCCCCCTCCAGCCCACCCCTTCCACCAAACCCCCCCTCCAGCACCCCTCCCTCCAGCCAACCCCCTCCCCACCTTCCTCACGAAGGGTGGGGTTTGGCTGGCTGAGGGAGGGGTTTGTTGGTGGAGGGGGGTGGCTGAAAGGGTTTTTCTGGGCGGTGGGTTTGGAGTTGGGGTGTTGGCTGGAGGCGGTTGGCTGGAGGGGGTTGGCTGGTGGAAACCGGCTGGGTGCTGGGTGGTTGGCTGGCTGGTTTTGGGGGGGGGCTGGGGGGGGTGTTGGCTGGAGGCGGTTGGCTGGAGGGGGTTGGCTGGTGGAAACCGGCTGGGGGTTTGGAGGGGCTGGGTGGAGGTTGGCTGGCTGGAGGGTTGCTTTGGCTGGAGGTGTTGGGGGGTGTTGGCTGGATGGGGGGCGGTTGGCTGTGGAGGGGGGCTTGGCTTTTGGGGGGCGCTGGGGGGGGAGGGGGTGTTGGCTGGAGGTGGTTGGCTGGAGAGGGCTGGGGTTGGAGGGGGGTGTGGGCTGGGGGGGGAGGGGGTGTTGGCTGGAGGCGGTTGGCTGGAGGGGGTTGGCTGGTGGAAACCGGCTGGGGTTGGAGGGGTTGCTGGGTGGAGGTTGGCTGGCTGGAGGGGGGGGGTGTTGGCTGGAGGGGGCTTTGGCTGGATGGGGGCGGTTGGCTGTGGAGGGGGGCTTGGCTAGGCGGGTGTTTTGGGGGGGGCTGGGGGGGGGAGGGGGTGTTGGCTGGAGGATGTGGGGTTTGGCTGGAGGGGTTGGCTGGAGATTGGTTGGAGGTTGGTGGGGGGGGGGGGGGGGGGTGTTGGCTGGAGGGGGGCTTGGCGCGGGAAGGCTTGCTGGAGGGTCTATTTCCGGATGTTTAAAACGCTGGGCGGCCTGACGCCGCGCTCCACGGAGGTAGTATGAAATACCTGTTTGACTGTTTAGATGTCCGGGTATTTAAAAACAGGCACCGTAATATTATCTATAAATATATATATATATATATATATATATATATAAACAAACTGTGTATGTATATTTAAATATTTATATATTTATGTATAAATAGATAAATAAATATATATATATATATATATACATATCTGCATGTATATGTTAATATGTAAGAAATGTATGTATATATGCATATATACATGGGCCTTGGGTTTAGCGTTGACCTCCGCAAACCATAACAAGATCCTGGCCAGCAAATGCACCTACCATCGGGGTTGTCACAATGCTCAGACATGATGCCCTATACCCCAAAGCCTAAACCCGAAGCAAGCCCCAGACCTTAAACCCAACTAAACCCTGAACCCTGAACCCTAAACCCTAAACCCTAAACCCCAAACCCTAAACCCTAAACCCTAAACACCAAAACCCCGTCTCAAGGCTTTATCGCTACAACCAAGTGGAAGGCCTCGGCAAGCGGAGTACGCGTCGAGCCCTCAGCTCCTTCTCCTCCCCAGCTTTATTGGGGGAGGTTTAGGGTTTAGGGTTTAGGGTATAGGGTTTAGGGTTTAGGGCTTAGGGTTTAGGGATTCAGGGACTCGGGTCTAGAGTTTAGGGGTCAACCGTAAGCCTTACTTCAACCTTCAGCCGTCCAAGACCCTGGCCTAAATCAAGCCCCCACGCCAACCTAAGCACGTTTGCCGGCGGTGTGTCTTGATTCGCTTTTTGGAGACCGATTCGCTTACGCCTGCCGGTTTTTCTGAGTGTTGTGTCTGGCCGCTAGCTACAGCGACACGTATGTGTTTTGCGTACCGGGGCCAAGCCCAGACACATGCGTAACGTTTGGCTACCCCATGCAGCCAGCCAGAAGAACACCATGGGTCACACTTACGTGTCTACCATATTTCTTTGCAAAGAGCCTAGACGACACATAAGTGTCCTGGCCACTGTGGCCGCGACACGTACTTGACAAGCACCTCTTCGCCAAAAGCCGATGAGGTACGTACTTGTCTTGTGTAGTTCGTGCCAAGACAGGTACGACCCCAAATAAACCCTAAACCCCTAAACCCTAAACCCTAAACCACCCAAAGATTTTTGCAATTTCTTACCAAATGCAACACGAAACCTGGCTTCATGGCTTCGTGCATACTTTGAGAAATCATCATCTGGGCTCCAGCATGCTTGAAATCCTGCCACAATGCAATTGCAAATGCTTCAGGGTGCCAAGTTTCATGTTTAAGTCAGATCTGATGAAGACTGGAACTTCAGCTGAAGAAAATTGGTTTAAGTTCTGCAGCTCATGATGCAACTAGACGTACTATCTGTTGCAGCTAACTTTTCAACACAATGTATTGCTCAAATTCTAACCTAGACCCCCATGTAGATCGTACACGGAAAACGCGCTAATCCTGAATCAACCTCGCAGCCCAAGAGCCAAATCCCTAAGCCCTAAGCCCTAAGCCCTAGCCCTAAACCCTAAACCCTAAACCCTAAACCCTAAACCCTAAACCCTAAACCCTAAACCCTAAACCCTAACCCCTAGCGCATCCCCAGCACCTTAAACCCTACGGTCAAAACTTATGATAAGAAAGGTTCGAAGGTCCACCAGAGTCTGGGACATTTCTTAACCAGGCAGATGTATTAAGAAAGGTAGATTTGAGGCGAGAGTCTTGAAAACATTTCTTATTCAACCTGACCAACCCTTTGCTTTCTCCGCCCTCCAGCCCTCCAGCCCTCCAGCCCTCCAGCCCTCCAGCCCTCCAGCCCTCCAGCCCTCCAGCCCTCCGGAGGCCTGGAGGGCTGGAGGGCTGGAGGGCTGGAGGGCTGGAGGGCTGGAGGGCTGGAGGCCTGGAGGCCTGGAGGGCTGGAGGGCTGGAGGGCTGGAGGGCTGGAGGGCTGGAGCCTTGCAAAAAGGCCATTCAATTTGTAATTACGTTTGGGTTGCGATTCAGACTCTGAATATAATTATTTTTCTCAATTCGAGAGTCTAATTTCTTGCTTCATAAAATTTCTTAACACAAAGTTCCACCGTAACCCCTCAACCAACACCTTGATTAGCTCCGACATTGAGCCCGAGTCCCTACTGTTTCTAGTCAAAGGCACTAGTGCTGTGTGGGGGCCGAACATATACCCTTTTTGGGAACTCACACTGTTACAGACGATAAACCCTTCTTCAGGTTGATCAAGGCCTCTAAACTCGCTGAAGCCCAGCCCCAACCACCCATCCGCCGACCCCCCATCCCCCCCCCCCCGCATCCCGCCCCCCATCCCCCCCCCCAACACTAATCTCCCAAACCCTCGAAAACCCCTTAACGCGAAGGTTGAGGCTTCTCTCAAAGAAGCTAGCAACCACTTGACTTGGCGGACCAAAAGAATTTCCAAAGGGTTGATGGACCGTTTTTCTGTACTAAACCCTAAACCCGAAACCCGAAACCCGAAACCCTAAACCCTAAACCCTAAACCCTAAAAATATAGGGGGGTGAAGATCTGTAGGCCGTGTAGGACGTGAGGCTGTGGGTCTTTGCGACAGTCCCGGCCCCCCCCCCCTGCTCCGCAATTTCCACCCGAACTGGATCCCCTGGACTCCACCATGCCCTACCCCTAAACCCTAAACCCTAAACCCTAAACCCTAAACCTCAATTTCCACCCGAACTGGACCCCCTGAATCTGAACTTCGACATCCTCTGTCCTCGACCTTAACCCTCAGCCCCAACACTTCTGCTAGTACCCGCTAACTCTACACCCTGTACATCCGAAATCCGGTGCACTTGCAAACCCTGAAACCCTAAAACCCTGAAACCCTAAAACCCTGAAGTCCTAAAACCCTGAAGCCCTGAAACCCTGAAACCCTAAGACCCTGAAGTCCTGAAACCCTAAAGCCCTGAAACCCTGAGACCCTGAAGTCCTGAAACCCTAAAGCCCTGAAACCCTGAAGTCCCTAAAACCCTGAAGTCCCTAAAACCCTGAAGTCCTAAAGCCCTGAAGTCCCTTTTAAAGAAAGACCCTGTGGAGCGGCCCTGAGAAGTGCAGAGGCTACTTGCACCGCTACGCAAGCTGGTCCAGGGCCTCAGATCTGACCAGTCAGTCCTAGGGTTTAGGGTTTGGGGTTTAGGGTTTAGGGTTTAGGGTTTGGGGTTTAGGGTTTAGGTTTAGGGAAAAGGGCTCCTCATGGTAGTCCCCCCCTCCCCCTTTTCTTGGTGCGAGGGGTGTGGAGGCGGGTAGGAGTTTGGGGCTCAGGGTTTAAGCACTAGGTGTTGAGGGTTAAGGGCTTAGGAGCAGTCTAGTCGTTCAGCCCCTCTGCCTGCGTAGAGAAAGTATCTGCATCGACCTTCCTAACGTCAGGGAGAGGCGGGGTTGAGGGCCAAGGGATGAAGGATCCTTGGGGACCAAATGAGCCCTAAAATTGGGGTCCTATACCCTATACTACTATAATTCCTATTAAGGTATATGAACCATAAACCCTTTTAGGGTTCATTTCGTCCCCAAATAATTACAGGGAGCCGTTGAGGGTTGTTGGGCTTCGGGTTTGCTGCCGCATGGCCTTGTGAAACCATTATGGGGAAGTAGGTTGCGGATTCAGGGTTGCTGCTGAGGGTGTGGGTTTTTTTAGGGGTTTAGGCTTTAGGCTTTAGGGTTTAGGGTTCAGTTCGGAGGGTGGGGGTTGGGCTACGGCTCCTCGGCAAGGTGAGTTCCCCCGGCAGTTGCACACAAGGGTGCTTGGACTAAGCGCGTGCAGCGATGCAAGCACGAAAAGCATACCTAAAGGCTTCTACGCACTTCCTTTCACTATTTCGTGTAGTTTCTTGTCACGCATTGTCGCTCACCTAAACAACTACATTGGAGCCTGGGCTTTTCCAGCAAGTACCTAAACCCTAAACCCTAAACCCCAAAGAAGGGATTGAGTCTCGGGCTGGGGCTTGGAATTTCGTCTTGAGTGCTGTGATCAAAAGAGCTACTGCCTTGGAGAATTCATTGGGACCCTTGAAACCTTCAACCCCAGCAGCTTGCCCGACCTCTTCCCTGTGGCAGTGCCACCAGTCGACTTCATGCCCTCCCCCCAATGCTACTACATGTTTCGTATTTGCAGTCTTCTTACCATTATGAGTAGCACCATACTTGAGGCGTAGCATGCTTAGTGCATTGGCAGGGTTTGGGGGTTTAGGTGGATGGCTTAAGGGGATAGACTCGAAACCCCTGAAACGGCAATGGCCAGTATGTGAGGTGGTCTGATGAGTCCTACTACCGACCCTTGAAGAACTACTGCCGCTTCTGAGGCGAGGAAGGTCAAGTTTTAGTCCCACACTTTACGTGAATTCACCCTAAACCCTAAAGCCTAAATCCTGCAAACCCTAAACCCTAAACCCTAAACCCTAAACCCTAAACCCTAAACCCTAAACCCTAAACCCTAAACTTTAAACCTAAACCCACCCTAGGCCCAAAACCCGAAAGCCGGCCATGAGGCAGTTCCAGAGGCTTTGGATTGAGGTTCTTGAGCTTAGGACTTAGGGTTTAGGGCTTAGGGTTTAGGGTTTAGGGTTTAGGGTTTAGGGCTAAGGGCTACGGGCTAAGGGCTTAGGGCTTAGGGCTTAGGGCTTAGGGCTTAGGGCTTAGGGCTTAGGGAACCATGCAGCTGTCTGGTTCTCTACCCGAACCCTGCCGCAGAAACCCGGCTACAGGTTTCCATGTAGTACCGTCTTCGTGGTACACTTTCTTTCGCTGTTGCTAGCCCAACAAGGAACCACACGCATTCAACCGAGGTTTTCTAGACCATTTTGTGATGCCTTCCTCCCCTGGACCCTAAATCCTGCTTGGTCTCCTTGCGCGGGGGGGGGGGGGGGCGCCTGGGAGTTGAGGGATTTCAGTGATTGGGTGTAGGGAGCCTAGATAGTGTATTGGCCTTGGAAACGCGTTTTGAATGAATGAAGGACTGAATGAATGTATGTATGTATGTAGGGTCCTGCCTTCCAACTAACCCGAGTTGAGGCGGATTCAGGGTTTCGGGCTTTGGGTCTACTCGCCCTAAGCCCTAATCCCTAAACCCCTAAACCCTAATCTCTATATGCCCTAAACCCTTGCAACGCAGGCTACGAAACCTGCACCACCCAGTGACAGGCATGGCTGGCGAGAAGCTCTGAGGCTTCGATTCGGGCCTTTAGGGTGTTCGGCCTCTTTTCACTCAAGTGCTAGATGCTAAACCCTAAACCCTAAACCCTAAACCCTAAACCCTAAACCTTAAACCCTAAACCCTAAACCCTAAACCCTAAACCCTAAACCCTAAACCCTAAACCCTAAACCTAAACCCTAAACCCTAAACCCTAAAGCCTAGTCCCTGAATGTGGGCAGGCAATGGGGGACAGGTAAGACATGTTCCCGTCGAACCCCCAGTGCGTCTTTAAGAAGGGCTTGTTTCAGTAGATGCTGGGAGTAGGGCTGTACCCTTTCCAGGGTGGTTAGGCTGGTCTTCAGCTTCTTGGCTTTAGGGTCGAGCTCGCCTGCAAGACATTCCATGCGGCTGCTGAGACGCGCGAGAAAAGGGCAGTGGCTCAGGGCGTGGGGTTTATGTAGGGTGTAGGTTTTAGGGTTTAGCATAAGGACTTAGGGCGTCAGAGATCACAGCGGTCATACGTATGACAAAGGTTATTCTGATCTTCGATCGAACCGTTCAGGCGCGGCTCTGAGTCTCTTCATCAGAATATTTATGTGGGATGGGTGTAGGTTCGGGGATACGTGGTTTCGGGAGCCGCGTCTCGAGCTCTGTCTGCTTTTTTATAGACCTTGAACCTATGGTTCTGCCAACGTAAGCTCGGGCATTCCCGCAGCCACTGCTGTTTCACCCGCAACTCAGGTCAGGACCAAGTCAATGGAACTCAGGTATTCAGGCAACAGCCAGGTTCATGAAAGGCCTTCTTGCAGCCCTGACTCTCACTAAGCTGCACACTAGCAGTAGCAACATGTTTTTAACGTAGAAGCTAGTACAGAGACGGTGCCCAGAGACGCCACCGCCCGACATGCTCGTGCCACAGAGCTCCTGTCTGCAGGAAGTCAAACCCTAAACCCCAAGCGATAAGCAGCTTCACGTAATGGTTCCTCGGACACTCCCAAATGGGCTGGGGCCCGACACTTCACGAAGAACTTGAAACCCCGTTAGGGTTGCTGGGTTTTTCGTAGGGAATGAGAGAATGTGGTACCCTATATCTTGTGTGAACATGATTCTTTAAGGGGCTGTGTAGTTCCCTCATTCCCTACTAAGAGCCAGTCGGTAGGGTTGAGGTTGAGGTTCCCTACTTGCCGGCATGCTCCTAAACCCGGCATCGCTAAAGCCGAGGACCTAAAGGCATAAACCCT
Source organism: Symbiodinium natans (assembly GCA_905221605.1). Lineage (NCBI taxonomy): Eukaryota > Dinophyceae > Suessiales > Symbiodiniaceae > Symbiodinium > Symbiodinium natans. The sequence goes on from CAJNDS010001890.1 coordinate 1,249,939, forward strand.
CACCCTCCCCCCCCCCCCCCAAAAAAAAAAAAAACAACTAAACCCTTAACCCTAAACACTACAAACCCCAAAAGCCCTGCACACCTTGGTCGCTGACAGAAGACGTCCCGACGTAGCCGAGGAAGCCGGCGGAACCTCGGCAGTATCCTCAAGCTCCCCGGAGGCCTCTTTTTTTCTTGAGGGGTGGGGGGGGGGGGGGGGAAAAGGGGGGGGGGGGGGGAATAGAGGGGGGGGTGAGGGTTTGGGGTTTGTTTAGGGTTTGGGGTTTAGGGCTTTTCGCGTCGCAGATCTGTAACATCATCATCATCATCATCACCACCACCACCATCATCCCCTTTGCCGGGCAGATAGTTCCCTTATAGTATGTTGAAAGCCATCGAATCCATGTTCGGTACCCCACCCCCCCACCTCCCCCCCACCTCCCCCCCACCTCAAACTATTTTACTTCGAACTCCAGGGTTGGGCACTCTGCGCACTCCAGAGAAGGCTCTGGGGTTGGGTACTGCAGGGAGACTCTGGGGCTGGGCACTCCGGGGACACTCCCCCAGGAAAAGTCTAGGGTTGGGACACTCCAGAGTTGGGCACTCCAGGGACACTTTGGGGTTGGGCACTCCAGGGATGAGCGAGGAGACCGGGCGAGGAGGGGAGTTGAGTTTAAAATCCAACAACCCCACACCGAGGGTGGGGAAAAATGTTCCAGTTGGAGGTTGCCTTCCAAGGGCACGTTGGGTAATAGGCACGTTGGGTAATAGAGGGGTCTGAATAGTTACTATTAGTATTCTCTTATGGGCTCTTGCTTTAAGGGTACTATACTAACCCCTCTTGACATGAACCCCATTGAAAACAATGAAGGCTCCCATATTGTGTCCACTTGGGTCAGGTTCGTCACATTGGAGCAGCTGAAGAAGTTCAGAGCAGGCAGGGGTTTTAGGGTTTAGGGTTTAGGGTTTAGTGTAGGGTTTAGGGTTTAGGCTTTCTGGACCTGACACACGAACCTTTCTGACAATTCAGCAAAAGATCACTGCGGTTGGCCAAAGCAGTCACCGAAGAAAGAAAGGGCAGAATTCTTCAGGGGCCAAAGAATTCTTGCTTGACTGCTGTCAAAGTGTAGAAGACAGAGAGTTTGTGGGTCAAGGTTATGTCACATCGTCTGCCCACTTAGGGGCTTAGGAGCTTTTTTGGGTTTGGTTCTTCACATTGCTGTTGTTTTGCTAGGAGACCCCTCCCCCGCCGAACTACAATTCAGGGTCTTGCCTCCCATTCATTGCAGTCGTCGTGAGTACCGTGCTTGGTCGCTAGACGCTAGACTGCAGAGCCCAGCAAGAAACTTATGAAGCCCCGCAGAAAACACACATTGGAGCAGGGTGGTCAAAGCCTTGAGTGTCCCGAAGGCCATTTTACAGGCCCGAGCCGGACTTCATCAGGACGTGCGTGACATTTTGGTATTGAGTCATAGTCGGCAGACAGGATGAGGAGCGTCTTCGTTATCGTCTTGTCCATCCTGTACACCTCAAGTGCATCCTCCGGTGCATCCAGCGCTGCACCTGCTTTGCCAGGTCGCAGCCTGCGTGGTGCAGAGGATGCCAGGCTCCTGCAGCTCATGCCAGAAGACACCACACCCCGGGTTGGGGTGCCGCAATGTGGGCCAGGCTACGTGGACAGCACAGCAGGGAACGCGCGCTACCCTTGGCGTTGTGCTGCCTCATGCCCGGGAGGGATGTGGTGGGCCAGCCATGACTGCTTCTGCGCCTGCGTTCCCTCGCAGTCAGTCTACACTCCTCCGCCCAGCTCAGTGACGTCTCAGCCAGTCACCAGCCAACGCCCTCAGACAACCATGGGCTACGTTCCCGTGCAGCCAAGCCCGGCACCCAGCCCCTACGTGTACGAGGCCCCGAAAGAGCCCAACACCACCCCAGCCCCTGCCTCCGCAACTCCAGCAGCTCGAGCAGCGCCCCAAGCTGAGGGAGGAGACTTCCCTGTCGGTGCAGCAGCCACAGTGGTCGGCATTCTACTGGTGTGTGGGGCCATCACATGCCTTTGGGTATGCTTGGGTCCTGGGCCTGAGAAATCGGTGCTCGTTGCTGAGGTCCCAGCAGTGACAGTCCACTCGCCAAAGAACTATTGCCCCCAGCCACCCCAGCTGACTGACCCAGTGAAGCCTCCACGTTCGAGCAGCAAGATGTCAACTGTCACAGTGTCATCAGACCACGCCCTGATTCCCGGATCCCGGAAGAGCAGCCGCGTGAGCTGCGGGTCCATCGGGTCCCAAACCTCGAACCCCGCGAACCCGCAGAACACGGCGCCGAAGAATAATTGGGAGATGATGAGCACCACATCCAGCTGTGCCTTGCCGCCCGTGATCATCAACTCGACACTGTGGGCGCACCATGTGGATGAAGTCACAGCTGGCAGTCAAAGCCGTCAGCTGACGCCCGAGCGCTCACGAGGCTCTTCCAAGATGTCGCGTGTCGAGCCGGAGACTAGCTCGCGTGGCGCCAGCAAGTCTTCGACCAAGTCTCGCGCGCGGTAGCTTGGCGTCTACCTCAAGGCTCTCATGTTGGGGCACATACATATACGTACATATATATATATGTATGTACGTGATTTATGTAGTATGCTACGGAGTACTCTAAACAGGTATTGCATATAGGAGCCTTTAGGGAGGGCTATAGCTCCAGGGAGATCCCATTTTCAAGTATTTTCAACTTTTCACGGCCTGGTTGATCCCTGAGCCGGCGCTGAGTTAGCTCCTGCAGAGGCTTGACATCTGGAAGTATTAAGGGATTAGGGTTTAGGGTTTAGGTTTAGGGTTTAGGGTTTAGGGTTTAGGGTTTAGGGTTTAGGGTTTAGGGTTTAGGGTTTAGGGTTTAGGGTTTAGGGTTTAGGGTTCAACTTTATTGCCCTTTCTGTCGCAGTTCATGAAGAAACCAAAACACCGCAGAAAGCAGATGTCGAAGCGCAAGCGAACCTCGAGAGAGCCCTGGGCTTCATGGGCTTCACTTTCTTTCTGGTGAAACCTTCTACTGCTAATAGTCATTACTAGTCATTACTATTCGGGTTTAGGGTTTAGGGTTTAGGGTTTAGGGTTTAGGGTTACTGGGAATAGTCATTACTATTAGGATTACTGTATGTTGGGTTTTTGGAATGCTATTGCGCTGTCCCCGATTATGCCGGCGCAACCGCAAACAGTGAGGATTCCGCAAGAGGCCCTTATTGCGGACGCGCCCTGTGTGTATATATATATATATTTATTTATTTATTTATATATACACATGTATGTATGTGTATGTGAATGTATATATAGATATATATATATACACAGTATATGTTATGATGTATAAGTATAGTACACAGTATACATCATAATAGCCACTGATCAACATCATCGGGCTCTTGATGGTTTTGCACGTGTTCCTTCTTGTGACTGCGAGTCTCCAGAAGGCATAGAAGCTTAGGGCAGCTTAAGTTCAGAAATCATTCCTTTGCAGTGGAGCTCTTGTGCGCTGAGGGATTCAGGCCGAAACGGCAGAGGGGCCTGAAACCCTAAGCCCGCAGGGCTTAGAGGCTTGGATTCCCTTTGTCCAAGAATTTAAGACACATTTTCCCCCCCAGGTGACCGACTTGCTCATTTGCAAAAGGCGATGTGTGATCCACCCCTCCGCGCTACTACAAGCAGCTACAAGATTCTCTTCAACAAGGGGTGCCCCGGTGAACCCGCAAGTTGCAAAGTCTGAGCTTCCGAGATCACAGCGCCGTGGTGTTATAGAAGCTGGGCGTAATTTTGATCCAAGCAATCCCCCCCCCCAAAAAAAAAAATATATATATATATATAGACTATACATATATTAAAACTTAAACCATCACCATACAGCAGCCTGAAGCCCTTGAGCAGTTGCTGAGTTACCACAGCACTGTCAAAGTGCCTGTGTTTCCTTGCTTGCTTCTTGCTACGCGAGATTAGCAGATCTATTTTGAGAGGCATCCCTACAGAGGTTGTCTTATGTATGGCATAGAGACCGTACACGATGCATACTGTACAGTTTGCTGTGAGGGCATCAACGGATGGACTCGAAAGAGGGTCTTGTTGAAGGATTCAGGCTTGAGCCAATCGATGCTGAAAAAGTGGGGATGTCCACCGATGACCTACAAGCGACTGAGCGCAGAACATCCCCCCCCCCCCCCCCCCCAATAATTGCAGCTCCTGGTCTATTGATGCCTAGACCTCTTATGGCAAACAGGGTGCACCCTAAACCCTAAACCCTAAACCCTAAACCCTAAACCTTAAACCCTAAACCCTAAACCCTAAACCCTAAACCCTAAACCCTAAACCCTAAACCCTAAACCCTAAACCCTAAACCCTAAACCCACACCCGAAACCCTATAATCGGCTCGAACATCTGTCAGGGGTCTATGAATAGTCAGCCAGAGGGCTCCTCGCAGCCTTCGGGCTTCCTTTCAAAGCACGAAGCAGCTTTCGAAGACGGTCCAGCCCGAAACTGGGTTAGGGTTTAGGGTTTAGGGTTTAGGGTTTAGGGTTTAGGGTTTAGGGTTTAGGGTTTAGGGTTTAGGGTCTAGGGTTTAGGGTTTAGGGTTTAGGGTTAGGGTTTAGGGTTTAGGGTTTAGGGTTTAGGGTTATAGGGTTATAGGGTTATAGGGTTATAGGGTTCAGGGTTTAGGGTTCCCCGAAAGCCTGGGATTCAAGGCACCCGTAAGTTAAGTTCCCAAAAAAGAGACACAACCTAAGCCCTAATCCCCAAAGACATATAGCCAACTTTTAAAGGAGCTACACGAAGAGCCGTCAAATAAAACACACCCGAAGCCCTATAGCCCTAACAACCCAAAGTGTCGAGCTGCTCTACCACCTTTGGGACCTGAACCCTCTTTAACTTCAGGCTTCCGAAACGAGTGGGTAGGGTTTAGGGTTTAGGGTTTAAGGTTTAGGGTTGAGGGTTCACAGGACAATCCTGAAAATCTCAAGACCCTACCCAAACCCTCAACCTCGCACAAGCCCATGTCAACTAGAACACTTCACCAAAAACAAAACCAAGCCCTAAACCCTAAACCCTAAGCCCTAAGCCCTAAACCCTAAACCCTAAGCCCCTAAACAAAACCCTAAGCCCTACAGCAGTTCGCTAGGTGCCGAGCACAAGACTGCTGATGTCTCGGCCTCCTTGGAGCGCCTTGGTCGCAGGGTTTTGTTAGGGCGGTTGAGTGTGGGGTTTAGGGTTTAGGGTTTAGGGTTTAGGGCTTGGGGCTTAGGGCTTAGGGTTTAGGGTTTAGGGCTCATGAGAACTTAGCGCTCCGTTACGGTTGTTCAGGGTCCAGGCTTTTGGCGTTCAAGGTTTGAATGTTTGAGGCCTGATCTTCGGCGTCGGACCTATGTTTCAGGGTTGTTTATAGTAGGAATTGACACTGGAGCAGCAGCAGTAATCCCACCCATCGTTGTCGTCATCATTTTGTTAGCAGCCACCATCGCAAAGCTACGCGCCAGATTCTGCTCTTGAGTTTGCGTGTTTTGCGCGTGCTGGTGCCCAGAATTGATGATCTTTTGGACTGCTTGTCACATGCAATGTCTTCTCTGCTTTAGATCTATAGTGCAAGGGTACCACTGGGTTGCAGTCGAGCCCTACCATGTCGCGGCTGGCCGCAAAGGGGCGCGGCGACGCGGCTGACTTCGCATTTCGCGATGTGCATGGTGGGAAGGGGCGGGATGGAGCGCGCAGGGGGTGTGGCGTAGTGATGTGCTGGGTGGGGGTGATTTTCGTTTGCTTATGGGGCGGTTACGTACTAGGGGGTACCTTACTGGGGTCCTCATTTTCAGGGAATCCTACTCTTTTGGGGCCGTATTGGGAGGTCCCTTACTTTCGTAAACTCCCAATATAGGGTTCAGGATTTCGGGCTACGTGCCTGGTTTTTGACAAGCAGGGTATGGGATTTGGGGTTTAGGGTTCATGTTTGTGGCTTCGGGGGTTGGGGGCCTCTGGGTTTAGGGGCTTGGGGGCTTAACGTGCGCTGGCAGCAGAGGTTTACGGAGCTTACCGCGCCACAGCTCTGAGTTCGGAGGCCGACAAAAACTCCCAAGCACTTAAACCACAAAACCCTAAACCCTAGTAGCTTCGTAGGCCCCAAGTCCTTTAGCCCTAGCCCCTAAGCCCTGAAGCCCTGAGCTTGCCAGCTCGAGCGCTGCTTGCAACACCCTTTTGGCCTCGCATGATGCCCTCAAACCCTAAACCCTAAACCCTAAACCCTAAACCCTAAACCCTAAACCCTAAACCCTAAACCCTAAACCCTAAACCCTAAACCCTAAACCCTAAACCCTAACAGACTTGTTGGCCAATTGCCTCCTCAGCCTGCGAAGCCGGTCAGGACAGGAACTTCACACGAGTAACTGCGTCCTGTGCCCAAGATGCCAGGAACTCCGGGGATCTCTGGGGGCGATTCCGACGTAGAATCCGAGTCCGAGGATGATGAGTTTGAAAAAGAAATGCAACTGTCGCAGCGATTTCACAAGGATTGAGGCCCTGAGCGTGCCAGAACCGCGGGAAATCGCACAAGAACGGCAAGAGTGACAGGGGCCCTTGTGGCTTTAGGGCTTGCTAGGACCCTAAAAGCGTAAGCCCCGAACCCCCGCTGTAAGCCTAAGCGCTCGCTGTGCTATACACGGCCCTGCAAACTGAAAACCCTCAAGCCTTCAACCCTGGGACAACCCTAGACAACCTGCGCTCTACCCTAAACCCTAAACCCTAAACCCTAAACCCTAAACCCTAAACCCTAAGCCCTAAACCCTAAACCCTAAACCCTAAACCCCATACCCTGACTAGATCCAAAGCTTCAAGGAACTCCTGGGGCTCATCGGAGTCCCTCCACAAGCTGACACGGACGGCCCCTTGGCTCGAATTCATTGTTTGAAAAAGGGGTTTAGGGTTTAGGGTTTAGGGTTAGGGTTTAGGGTTTAGGGTGTAGGGTTTAGGGCTTAGGGTTTAGAGTGTAGGGTTTAGGTTTTAGGTTTAGGGCAATATTCCCTTATGGTCCCGATATACTATACTATAATAAACCCCCCAAAACCCTATTCTAATTATTCAGGCTCCTACAGTACCGTCGGTTGCCCCCCACCCTTTTCCTTTTTGTTGGGTTGAGTTTTTGTTCATGACCTTCATTTTCATGGGTGGGCGATGCTAGATTTGGATCTCTTTATACCTACAGTACAAGGGCCCAGGCTAATTACATGTCTTGGTATTTCAAACCTACAGGCCCTAGTCCGTAAACCCTAAACTCTAACCTCTAAACCCTACACACCGCGGCGGGGCGGGGGGGGGGGGTTAGTTGATTCGAATTTCTCGCCATAGACTCCCCTAAACCTTTAAAGAAGTAACCCTAAACCCTGAAGCAGATAACAAAACCTCCCTTGACATAGTGGAGCCCATGAAATCAACAGAAAAAAAACACGGCTCCAGTTCTATGCAAAGCCCCAACTAAACCCTAAACCCCTAAACCCCTAAACCCCTAAACCCCTAAACCCCTAAACCCCTAAACCCCTAAACCCCTAGACCCCTAGACCCCTAGACCCCTAGACCCTAAAGCCCTGAGGTGACGTTTGCTCCGGCCTTGGAGATTGTGACCTATTCAGTAGCAGTGGAGGAGTGCGAGGAGGAGGAGCCCGAGTGGAAGGCAGGGGCACCTCGCGGTTCTAGAAAACCCTGAGCCCTCAACTTAGGGTTTAGGGTTTAGGGTTTAGGGTTTAGGGTTTAGGGTTTAGGGTTTAGGGTTTAGGGTTTAGGGTTTAGGGTTTAGGGTTTAGGCAGCCTGAAGCCTATCTAGGAGTAGCTACCTGGTCCCTAAAGACGGGCCCTAAAATTGGGAGCCCCTGATATATAGCTTGTATACCCTCTAACACCCAGGGGCCCATACTTCAGAACCAAAAAAAGGGTTTAGGGTTTAGGGTTTGGGGTTTAGGGTTTAGGTTTTAGGTTTTAGGTTTAGGGTTTAGGGTTTTAGGTTTTGGGTTTAGGGTTTAGGGTTTAGGGTCACGAAGCTTCCCTGAGACCTTAACGGCGGCATGGAGGGCTTGGGAGGTGTCGGGAAGCCCCCTTGGGGATGAGCATGAAGTCCCCTTCTGGATTCCTGCGGCTGCGCAAGTATAGTTATCTTGGGGCTCTAAGACTATAAAGAAGAACACACACACATATAAACAAAAGAGGTGCCATACATCTGTATATGAATATGTACGCTCTCGTATTCTTAAGAGTTCCAAGGCCCTAAACCCTAGACCCTAAACTCTAAACCCTAAACCCTAAATAGCAGACATGCATATGTCCGACAAAGAACTCTTAAACATACTATACCCACACATAAATATTTTCATATTTTTTCCGCTATAATATTTCGGATGTAGAAGCATAGTCTTAAGAGGGTGGTCGGAAAAAGTTTCTGTTTGTATCACTGTGTCCTAAGCAAACCCCTCGCAGGTGTCCCCCGCAGTCCCTGGCCTCGAAAAGACAGGGCCTTATCATCATATCATGCCACATTCTTGTTCGCGCTTAGGACTTAGGGCCGTTTATTCTGCGGTCTTAGGATTTGGGGCAGTTTTGGATCCACATACTTTTGCGGGCCGCAGGTGGAGGATTAGGGTTTAGGGTTTAGGGCTTGGGGTTTAGGGTTTAGGGTTGAGGGCTTAGGGTTTAGGGTTGAGGGTTGAGGGTTTAGGGTTTAGGGCGTCGCACCACGCAGCGGCAGTAGACACCATGTGGAAATGGCGCACCGAAACACCCAGGGGGTGTGGGGGGCATGTCACGCGAAGGCACTTGTTTTCAATGCAGTCCAACAATGTTCATTGGTGCTAGGTTTCTTTCTCCCCACCCGCTCTGAGCCTTCACAGGCCACCACCCAAACCACTGCCTTTTAGGGTTTAGGGCTGTCGCCCTGAATTCCCATTGCTCGTGGTCCTAAAAGCAAGGCTCAGCCCTAGGGGCTGTATTCGACCACTCTCCAATGGCTCCACCCATTGTCCATCCAGTAGAAGTGTGTGGCTGCCGGGTAGTTCTGGGTCCAGGCACCCTAGAAAAGGGTGGGTACGGCCTAAGCAGGCCGGGTGGCAAATTTTTTAGGGTTTAAGGTTTGGCTCATGCTTGTCCCGGTGCCCTTTCAAGCCGAGCCCTCCCCATGAAACTCGCAGAGCTGCTGTGTAAGTTCGGGGTTCCGCTCAGCTTTAGGGCTTAGGGCTCAGGGTTTGGGGTTTGGGGTTTAGGGCCTAGGGTTTAGGGTTGCAATATACCGCTCCTCTATTACTGAACCAAAAAGCCCTTAACCCAAAAGCCGTACCACCCAAAGCCCTCAAAACCCAACAAAATCTCGCAACCCTCAAGCCACCCTAAACCCTAAACCCTAAACCCTAAACCCCCGAGCCCTGAAAGTGACTCGTAGGCGGCCGTCCGGCGAGCTCGCCAGCGGCGGGCCGACCGGGTGCCTCCCGTGATTGTGTGCGGTTTTAGGTTTTAGGGTTTAGGGTTTAGGGTTTAGGGTTTTAGGGTTTAGGGTTTAGGGTTTAGGGTTTAGGGTTTAGGGTTTATGGTTTAGGGTTTAGGGTTTTAGGGTTTAGGGTTTTAGGGTTTAGGGTTTTAGGGTTTTAGGGCTTCTAGGGTTTTCGGGTTCGAGGTTTAGGTTTTAGGACTTTTCGGGCTTTAGGAGTTTAGGGGTTTAAGGCCGCCTCAGGGGGGGTTAGGGGCTTTGCATGGTTTTGTGTAGGAGTTTGGTGGCTTTAGGGTTTTTAAGGTTTAAGGTTTGTAGGATTCATTGTTGAGTTTCTGTTCGGTTCAGTGTTTATATTGCCTACAGATCAAGGGTTCAGGGCTTCGTGTGGTTGAGGGATTTGGGTCTTTAAGTGCAAGGAGGGCATGGCATATACAGAACATGAACCAAATACCGGGTTTAGGGTTTAGGGTTTAGGGTTGAGGGTTTGCCATCTAAACCCCAAAACCTAAGCCTAAACCCTCTGCTACGAGGCGGCCGGAATTGCAGTGACGCCGCAGCGCTGACATCTGAGAAATCCTGCCTCTGCGTCTCTTGGCATGTAGAGACGCCTCATGTTTAGGCCTTATGGAAAAAAGGAGCGATCTAAACCCTAGAGGCGCGTAGGTGAGGGTTTAGCGTTTAGAGGTCATCTCATGTACTTCCTCAGGCCATGACAGGGGCCAAGATCGATAGCAGACTAACAGGCTCAGTGGTCGACGGTGTAAGGTCAAACTTCTGCAGACTGGAGATTCGAACGCTGTCGTGGGGTTGCCTGTGAGTTTTTTCAGGGGCGACTCGGGTGAAGAGACTACGGGAGGCTATGGAGCTTTATTAGGGTTTACTAAAGTTTAAAGAACGGGTTCAACTCCGACTACAAAGCCTGCAGACCCAACTGCCAAAATCCTACACCCTTAACTCCAAAACCGCGTATTCTAAGTGGGGATTAAACAATCAAACTCTGCGGGAGGGGAGTACATAAACCCTGCAGAGAGCTCGCCGCAGGTACACGCAGCGATTTAGGGTGTTGTGCGTTTAGGGAGTTTAGGGTGGGTGGTTATGGGCTTGGCGTGTGCAGGGCGTGCCAAGAGCAGCCGTCACCTCGATGACTGCTCGCAGTGGCAGGGGCGTCGCGTCAAGTTTGCCTTGCATTCCACAAGCGCGGGCACCTGCGATGGAAGAGGGAAGGCCACGACCGCGAGGTCTTTAGGATTTAGTCGAAGTTGAGGCCCAATCCCTTACCCTAAACCCTAAACCCTAAACCCTAAATCCAAGAGGTACATGTGGGTTGGGGGTCTTGGAAAGCTTCAAGGTGCAGGCCGGAGGAGTATTTCGGGCGTATGCAGCACAGTTTTCAGCTTTCCATGTGGCTCTTTGGGGGCCTTCAGCCTTAGGGTTTAACGGTTAGGGCGGTTAGGGAGTAGGGTTAAGGGCTTAGACCCTATGCCCTCAACCCTAAAAGCTCGACCCCCCCATTCAAGAGCTGGCCTGCACCTTGGCAACACGATCTCTCTTCCTGAGTGTGTGTGTCTGCTGCTGGGGGGCTAATTCAGCCGAGAGCTCGAGGGTTAGGTCAAAGGTGTAGGCTTCAACCGTGAATCGTATGCAGAGACTGCCCAAAAAGAGCGAGAGAGAGAGAGAGAGAGAGAGAGTGAGAGTGAGAGTGAGAGTGAGAGTGAGAGGGTGTGAGGCTGTGTGTGTGTGTATGAAATCCTGGAACTGCCCCAGCTATTACAGCCCCTGGAGATTTCCATAATATGTTTCCTCACAGAACATCACTAAAAGACACACACGGCCCTGGTGCTTCACTTTGCACATACTAGGGCATGCAAGGCATGGACCACTCGAATCACTAGAGGTGTCGTGTTCGAGCTCCCGCATGCTGTTTCACGAAATCGTTCGATATGGTTCGTGCGACCGCTGAGTCTGCAGCAGGGCATGGGGCGTCAGGTCAGTCCCGCCAACCTTAGGGTTTAGGGTTTAGGGTTTAGGGTTTAGGGTTTAGGGTTTAGGGTTCGGCCAACAATGTTTTTTGCTTAATGTGTTGCTACCCAAACCACGCATCTACACCACATCTTGAACTCCCTAAACCTGTGTTGTGCTGAATCCTCATCTCCAGCTGACTCCCTGAACTAGAACTCGCGAACCCTAAGCCAGACATAAAGAAAAAGCTGCATGTCGTGCTTCGGATGGCGCCGGACCTATAATTTGTGTAATTGCGGCTTGGCCGCAGTGTCAACTGCTGCAGTCAGACTACCTGCCTTTGATGCACGCAGATCCCTAAATCCTAAACCCTAAACTCTAAACTCTAGACCCCGAAACTTTTCTTGGGTTTAAGCGGACCTTGTTTTCGGAATACTGTTCACAGGCTTTGATAGGGGTCAACCCAGGTAGAGTGGACCCATCCTTGTTAGACCCCTGCAAGATCTGTCGTCTCTGGGTGGATGTTCTCCCGTATACTAACAGACCCTCATAGGGATTATAATCGAGGGTACTATCATCCCGATTAAGGACTGTTGGTATAACGGGAACCATCCCAAGTTTAGGGCGTAGGGCTTATGCATTCTTGAAGTACATGCGTGCACCAGCAAGGCCAGGTCAGTTGCAGCTCTTGGCTACTGCATGCCAGGTGTCCTCGATCAGACTTGTTGCATGACGCATGCCCAATGCTCTTGAAGAAACTTCGCGTTTGAAGTTCAGTCCGTCCTAAACCCGACATCTAAGTACCCTCAATACCCCACATACCCTAACTACCCTCAATATCCCAAATAGCCCCCTCAATACCCTAACTACCCTAGAACATTCAGACTCTGGGAGTCTGGGAGCAGCCCGGCTGCCAGTAAATCAACAACCCTCAGCCCTAAGAGTTTCAAGCCCTAGCGCCCACGTGAGCACACGAACTCTAAATCCCTAAATCCTAGCCCCTAAACCCTGAAATCCTAAACCCTCAAGCCCTTAAACCCAAAATCCTAAACCCTGAGCCCCTTGAACCCTTCAGTCCCCAACCCCTTAAACTCTAGATCCTAAACCCTGAACCCATAAGCTTCCGATATACATCCAAAGCAGGGCTCAGCCTAGAGCTAGCAAACTAGGTAGGCGCTTGGGACCTTATTGGGATTAAGAGGGTCACATGGAGACCCCTAATACCCCCAAATAGTAGGATCCCCTTGCGAAATGGACCACAACAAGGTACCCTGGATATCGTGAACCCCCCATACTCAGGAACATTTTTCCGAAACCCTAAACCCTAAACCCTAAACCCGAAACCCGAAACCCGAAACCACCCCACTCTCTTGTCTTTTACGGTTTTACGGGCCGCCCTAGCACAAAGTTAGTTTCGGATTGGGGCCGAGGAGGTCTTCTTCCTCTGCAGCTCCTGGCTTGCTAGGGTTTAAGGAGGGTTTAAGGAGGGTTTAAGGAGGGTTTAAGGAGGGTTTAAGGGTTTAGGGTGTAGGGTGTAGGGTTTGGGGTAAAATGGTACCTTGTGTTCTTTCTTATTACCGACTTTTGGGTGTTATACAAGGACCTCAATTCCCTCACTGCCTACCACGTGGATCCCGTCCAGGAAGACTCTATATAGATTCCTACTTGGAGGTTCATGGTACTTCTTAACCAATTGTAACTGTACTTCTGCCCCACTTATAAGCCCCCTAAGTGCCCGAATATGGTTATAAGTACAGTGATAGGTAGTACCATGAACCTCCAAGTAGGCCACCAACTGAGCTCTTTTCTTGGAGGGGTACCGAATGTTCTTGTCCCCAGGGTTGAAGGCTCTACGGCTTAATTCGGGACCCTACGCCCTAAACCCTAAACCCTAAACCCTAAACCCTAAACCCTAAACCCTAAACCCTGGAATCAAAAGAGGAACTCTAGTTTTACGGGACCTCGCAGAATCCTCAACACCTAAAATCTGGCTGAAGGCAGGCTGGGTTTAGGGTTTAGGGCGTAGGGTTTAGGGTTTAGGGTTTAGGGTTTAGGGTTTAGGGTTTAGGGTTTAGGGTTTAGGGTTTAGGGTTTAGGGTTTAGGGTTTAGGGTAGCTGTTCGGGTTTCGGATTCAAGGTTTAGGGCATACTTAGTTGATAGACCTAGAACCCTAATGGCACGCTATCAGTTTGGTGGTGTTTGGACTGCGTGCTGAGCCTGAGCCCGAGCCTTATATCGCAAATAGGCAAAGATAGGCTTTTGGGTTTGCAGTTTACAGAGTCCCCAAAACGCAAACCAGAAACCACCCACCTCACCCCCCAACCCCCGCGCAGGTGAGGAAGCAACCTTCGTCGCGGAGGCTTGCAAATCGTCTTTTGGGGGGAGTAAACCCTAAACCCTAAACCCTACACCCCCTGTGGACTTTCTTGGGACGTGTCTCTGGGGTCTTAAGTCGGGAAGGCTGCAAACCTAAACCCTAAATCCCGAGCCTGGCACGGGTTTAGGGTTATTTCACAACAGATACTAGGTTCTGGCTAAGGAACATAAATTAGGGTACACTCAGCTCACATGTCTAAATCAGCGTGTGTGTGTGTGTGTGTATAACAACGACGCCCTTCCAAAGTGTCATGCGGCATGCTAAATTCCAAGTCTTGATCCGTACACCTAAAGGAAACCCTAGCCCTGATCCGGACACCTGTCAGGTTTCGGGTTTGCATCACAGGCTTCCGTTCCCCCCCTCCCCACCCCCCCCGCCCCCCCCCCCCCCCCCCCTTCCTGCCGCACCCCCCCCCATCAAGAACGAAACGTTCCTTTGATTTAGCAGTTGTGGAGAAGTTGTCGACGACTGTGCAGGGGCGGTCCCAAATTGCACGTCCTTTCTTGATTTACGCGAGTTTCTTACCACCAGGTTACCAGGCTTAGGTACGCAAGGAGGTATCCTAAGGAGCAGCAATCAGAGGATCGAGGGGCTCTGTGAATGATCGAAGGGAGGAGTGATTTAGTGCTTTGGCTTTCACGTGGATTTAGTTTTCGGGATGAAGAGAATCTCAAGAACAGCCCCCCCCCCCCCCCCCCCCCCCCAATGTTTTCGCAGCTTGCATGGCAGGACGCCAGAATCTGGCGGGACCTGTAGAGGCAAGCGGCTCAGGGTTGAGTTTAAGGCTGAGGGCGGGGGGCTGTCCCGTCCTTGACCCTAAGCCCTATAAACCCTAAGCCCTAAGCCCTAAACCCTAAACCCTAAACCCTGAACCCTGAACCCTAAACCCTGAACCCTGAACCCTGAACCCTAAACCCAGCCCCCCTAAAACATCTTCTGGCTGGTTGGGGCTTTACCCTGCTCTGACTCGTTCTTGTGTTGAGGCGTTGTGAGTTTTGAAGCTTCAGGCAAGTCAGGACCTTCCACAGAATCAGGGGTTCAAAGGTTTTGGGTCGGGGGCTTAGGGGATCAGAGGAGCGTAGGCTTTCAGACGGTTCTTTGGGGGTTGAGGGTTGAGAGTTTAGGGTGGGGAGGGCCCTCAGTCGTCCACTATTCAACCCAGTCCCCAAGGCCACCGTAGCAAGCTCCGCTCCTCTCTCCGGAACCGCGGTTTAGGGTTGAGGGTTTAGGGGTTCGGGTTTCGGATTTAGGGAAAGCCAACGCAGGAGTGGGGGCCACCACCTGAAAACAGGTAGCAGCTCTTTGCACAAGTATGGAGGGGGCTGTTCCCAATTTCGGGGCGCTGTGCATGTTGAGCTTTGTCAACAAAACGGACTGCCAAGTTCTCAGCCCGAAGCCCTGATTTGGGGGACCCCTGAAATACCCCCCCTACTAGTGAGTAGGATTCCCTTAGAATAAGAACCCCCTGACAGTAGGATTCCCTTATAATAAGGACCTCAAGAAGGTACCCCCTTAACATCGGAAACCCCCCATTTCAACAACACCACATCCGTAGTATTCACTGCCCATAAGCCTTCGTATGACCCCACTTGAGGGTTCATTGGGTACTTAGAAAAGTGGGGTTGTAAGTGCCAGCATAGCTCCCTTCTTACAACCCTTCCTACAAGCACCCGACGCACCTCTAAGTCCTAAACCCTAAAACCCTTAAATCCTTAAACCCTAAAAACCTAAACCAGAAACCCTAAAACCCTAAAACCCTTAAATCATCAATGGTTGCAGGGTTGCGAAGCTGAGAACAACCCCTCAACATGGCTTGCAGAAGCATGCCGCGACCATGGCTTGGCAGTGTACTCTCTTTCTTGAAACCGTAGGGAAATTAGGGTTTAGGGCTTAGGGTATAGGGCTTAGGGGTTTAGGGTTTAGGGTTTAGGGTAGTGAGGGGAGGATTTTCAGCCAAAGCTCCAACGTGGCAGTAGAAAAGAAGCACTTACGAACCCTAAAAAAGCATAAACCCCAGACTGTATTTATAAAGGGTGCCCCTACTTTGGGAAAGATACTTTGTTTTGGGTTTAGGGATGTGGGTTTGGTAGTGGTGGCGCTTGCATTGTCAACAGCGGAGCTTGTGGCTCAGCGTTTCTGTGACGCAGGCCTCGGTGTTTTCAACCCTTCTTGCTGTGTTGGTTTAAGGTGTGATTCTTTAGCCTGGTTTAGGGTTTAGGGTTTAGGGTTTAGGGTTTAGGGTTTAGGGTTTAGGGTTTAGGGTTTAGGGAGCTTCGGATTGGCGAGCTGACCCCACAGCCCCAGAGCCCTGACACAAAAAAAGGCGCCCTGACGCAATTTGCGTTTAGGTCTTGGGGGATTGCTATTTTTTTACTTAATTCCCAGTTTAGCGTGCAGGGTTTAGGGTTTAGGGTTTAGGGTTTTGGGTTTTGGGTTTTGGGTTTAGGGGTTAGGGGTTAGGGGTTAGGGGTTAGGGGTTAGGGTTTAGGGTTTAGGGTTTAGGGTTTAGGGTTTAAGAAACGACGTGCTCTCAGAGGCGTCAGTAGGCGGCCGCGGGCGGAGCCCGTGGGCGAAGCCGGGGTACGCCGAAAGCCTGGTTGCTTCCAGGAGGTGGGCGCATGCCTTCCAGCACCCAGGCTTGGCAGATAAGTTCACCCTAAACCCTAAACCCTGAACCCTAAACCCTGAACCCTAAACCCTGAGCCCTAAACCCAAACCCCTAACCCCTAAATCCTGAACCCTCAACCCTAAACTCACTGGAACACGGAGAATCGAATCGATTCCCCTCTCCAAAATCCTAAACCCTCTAACACCTTTTGAGGTCCGCCCTCCTCCCCTAATCCAAAAGGTAACCTGGGACCTGGCAAGCATACGCCTTCCGAGTTTTCGCATCACCTTGCGGTTTCTCAGCAAGCCGCCCGCAGTTTTCATTTCCGTCACCTCGGAACGAGTGTACAGAGGCCGTGAGAGGGGACATGCTCGGGCTTAGGACCGTAAACCCTAAACCCTAAACCCTAAACCCTAGACCCTAGACCCTAAACCTTAAAAACCCCTAAATATGTATATTTCTTTACGAGGTTCGTGTTCGCTACAAAAACGCTTTCAAAATATGAAGCAATGCGCCCGCGAAAGTCTCGCAATGTTTCCGCGAAAGGCAAGCCATACTCTGCGAGAGTTGTATGATACGCGGCAGACTTGATCATCATCATCATCGTCATCATCGTCGTGATCATCTTGAACCCTGTAAATATGCCAGATAGTTACCCCAAACCAGTCCAAGCCAAGCTTTTGAGCGAAAGTGCAAAATTGCAGGTGTTTTTGCCTCGTCAGAGTCGGTCTGTTTTGGGAAATTCGCTGTAGATCTATACTACTACTACTACTACTACTACTACTACTACTACTACTACTACTACTACTACTACTACTACTACTACTACTACTACTACTACTACTACTACGACTACGACGACGACGACGACGACGACGACGACGACGACGACGACGACGACGACGACGACTACTACTACTACTACTACTACTACTATCGCGAGCACTAGCACTAGCACTTCCACTACCACGACCACTACCATTACCACTACCGCTACCAATGTTTTGAGCCAAAGGTACGAGACAGACCCACCCACTGAGACAGTACTTGTATTTCCTATTCGCAAAAGACATTGCGAAAGGTTAAGGACGTAGGCTGTCCCAGATATCAGTCCGAAGCTTTAGATATTCGTGGGGTCTTCCCGACGGAACCTGAAACCTGAAACCCGAAACCCTAAACCTAAAGCGCTACAAAGCTTTGCTGCGCAGAGACCTCTCCCGGGCTACGGCTCGCCGAAGTAAGTCACGCCTGGAGGGTCGAGGACGTCGCACTGCCCACAGTGCCGTGCGCATGACGAGCACCCAGAGTAGGCCCTTAAGTTTAGGGTTTGGGGTTTAGGGTTCAGGGTTTAGGGTTTAGGGCTTAGGGTTTAGGGTTTAGGGTTTAGGGTTGCCCTTGAGCCTCCTGTTTGTTAAGGGTTTAGGTTCCCTGAAAAGCCGCTTGTTAAAAATGGGTATTCCTAGAATATCCCTGGGTCTAGATGAGGATGGCTCGCGGAACCACGGGGCGGATCGACCGGGGTCTCAGCTGCTTGGTTCGGGTTTGGTTGTGTCGGTTCAGGGTTTAGGGTTTAGGGTTTAGGGTTAGGGTTTAGGGTTTAGGGTTTAGGGTTTAGGGTTTAGGGTTTAGGGTTTAGGGTTTAGGGTTTAGGGTTTAGGGTTTAGGGTTTAGGGTTTAGGGTTTAGGGTTTAGGGTTAGGGTTTAGTGTTGGGGCTTGGGGCTTGGGGATGAGATGAATGTAATTTAGGACATTCTGCCCAGGTTGTAGAAGACGCCCAATCCATTTTGGATTCATGACGAGGCACCTTGACAAGATGATGGACGGTACAGCAATTACAGAGGCCCGTAGCAGAAACGCGGCTGCAACAAAGACAATGGTTGACTGACTCTACGATCCGCTTCCGTGAGCTACGATCCATAGGCATCCGCAGCGAGGTTTGCCCAGAAAGGCCGTTAGCTTCGCGGGTGTCGCATCTGCCCCTGGAGTGCACATTCACGGATCGAGTTTTCAATGAGCAGTAGAACTTCCGTGCCAGCAAGCAAGTCCACAAGTCCTCAAGCAAGATGTTCAGGGCAGATGAGATTCTGACTGTACATACAACAGCTGCTTTGATGTCCGTTCAATAATGGCTGGTAAACCATAGAAAATGAGCAGTAAAGGCATGCAAAAACCCGAAGCCTGAGCCCTACATCTGAAGCTCAATTTCGGGTTCAGCTCGGGTGTTCTGTGTTCTGGCTCTGCTCTGCTGCCTATATTCCAGGTATCAAGCTAGTTCTCCTACCCCTTTTTGCAACCAGGTTCCAAACGTGACCGCTGCATTGCAGGTTTGGGCGTGCCGAAGGTTAGTCCATCTTTCTGGGTCCTCTTGTGAGGGTGCAGGGCTTGAGAATAGTTAGTCTCGAATAGTCTTCGCCTAACAGATCAGACCGCCGAGTTAGATAAACCCATCGCTCCATGGACATCGCAGCAGTGGGCAGTGGGTGCCAACGGTTCCATTGTACAATTCCAGTACTTGCAACGCGGGCCCCGTTCCAGCTGCGAGCACCTGCTTAAACCCTAAACCCTAAACCCTAAACCCTAAACCCTAAACCCTAAACCCTAAACCCTAAACCCTAAACCCTAAACCCTAAACCCTAAACCCTAAACCCTAAACCCTAAACCCTAAACCCTAAACCCTAAACCCTAAAACTTAAACCCTAAACCCTAAACCCTAAACCCTAAACCCTAAACCCTAAACCCTAAACCCTAAACCCTAAACCCTAAACCCTAAACCCTAAACCCTAAACCCTAAACCCTAAACCCTAAACCCTAAACCCTAAACCCTAACCCTAAACCCTAAACCCTAAACCCTGTAGAGTTGAGGGTTAAGAGGTGCAAGAGGTGACTTGGGCTTGGGATCTTGAGCTTTGTAGGGTTTTTGTGGCTCTGGCGCCAGGGGTCAAGGTTTATAGCTCTGAGGAGGGTTTAGGGTTTAGGGTTTAGGGTTTAAGGTTTAGGGTTTAGGGTTTAGGGTTTAGGGGAGAATCAGAGCAACCAAGCAGCGATGTTTTTCACAGGCGCTTCCTCGCTTGAAGCATACTTCAGTACTGTACTCGGCTAGTGAAAGGCAGGCCGAATTGGTTTCAGGATAGGTCTGCAGCCAAGGCCTTGAGGTGTGAAGCCCCTATAGGGTTTAGGGTTTGGGGTTTAGGGTTTAGGGTTTAGGGTTTAGGGTTTAGGGTTTAGGGTAAACCATGAACCTTAAAACCCTAGGCGTGTGAGTACTTCTGGGTTGTTCGCGAAGGAAAGGGGAGGGCCGCTTTAATGAACAGCACGAGTCCAGACTCGCCCCAGGGATGACTCTTTTTTCGGCTATCGGCCTTAGGGTACGCAGGTCACCCGAGAGGGACGTCGGCTTCAGGAGGGGTTGTTGAAATGTTTCCTAGTCGTATTTCCTTATGGTCCCTGTATAATTACACCCTGTTCCTATTGCTAAGGCCCCTATGTTACGGAAAAATGTGTAAAAGCTTCTGGCATAGAAAAAGCTTTTTCTAAGGACGCTGTAGGGGGCACCAGAAGGGCTCCTGGAGCCTATGCTAAACCCTAGCCTATACCGTCCTCTGGGGGTTTACCAAAAGGTAGGACCCCTAATATAGACCCCAGAATAAACCTTCAACCCTACACCCTACACCCTAAACCCTAAACCCCTCCATATGAAAACAACCCACCTGAAGTTCGACATGTCCAGCCGGGTTCTTGCATATCTGCTTCCAGCAAGCGTCCATGTACGAGTATCGGGACCAGCAAGAAGGGCTTAGGGTTCAGAGATGAAGCATGAACGATCAAGGTACATGGACCTTTTTCGAAGAAGAATCTGGTGTTGATGCACCCTTTTCGCTTGCGTACCATCCGTTCTCCGTGAGCGGCGCTTACTCCCCATACTAAACACTAAACCCTAAACCCTAAGCCCTAAGCCCTAAACCCTAAACCCTAGACTGCTGTGAAGCTGTAGACTTTAGCACAGAGAGTTGAGAAAGCGTTTTTTGTTAGGTGTTGGGGCCAGAGCGGGTTTGCTACCAAGAAGCCCTGCACTAGGGTTTAGGGTTTAGGGTTTAGGCTTTAGGGCTTAGGGTTTAGGGTTTAGGGCTTTGGGCTTAGGGCTTAGGGCTTGGGGTTTAGGGTTTAGGGCAACATACTTCTTGGTATCTTGGTAGCCCAGTGGCACCCTTGACCCTCTTTTTGGTTCAAGGTTCCCTTATCAAGTAATCAACCCCAAAAAGGGTGCCCGCATCATCATCTGGGTACTGGGCTACTATTAAAGTATATACAAACCACATGAAGCGTTGTCTGTTTAAGCTGCTCAGAAAGGTACAGAACTGACCAAATTCACCTCATGTCCACAAACCCTGAGGCCTCAACCCCTTCTCAAACCCATGATGAGCCTCCCGCGTGAGTACTGTTTTACTGTTTACTATAAAAAGTACAGGGTACTATACTATTTCTACTATGAATACAACTGTTTTTTGACCGATCCCCCCGTTTTGGTGTGAACGTGTGAACTGCCATTGCGGAGAGCCATGCGGGACATGGCCTCGCATTATTTTCGTTCCCGCTGCAGCTCGAAGCACGAGGATGTATCCCTAAAAACCTTTAAACCCCCTGAATACCCTTAAGCCCTTTTTAGGGTTTAGGGTTTAGGGTTTAGGGTTTAGGGTTTAGGGTTTAGGATTTAAAGGCCTTTGAGCCGTTCAAACCTGAAAGCATCAAGAGCTTCACGTCACGACTCGCAGCTTCCAAACTCCTATGTCCTCCCCCCCCCCACATGCTCCCCCACATGCTCCCTGATGGAACTGTGAACCCTTAAATAAGCCGCCTTTCAATGCCTTTCAACGCCTAAGCAGGGTTGTAGGGTTTACGGCTTGGGGTTCAGCTAGCTCGTCCGAGAAAGGCAACATGCCAGCCAAAACGATTGTAGCCGCTTGCGCCTTTTCACGAGCTTCTTCTGGCCAGTCAAGGGCGAAAGCGCGGTTGCATATGTACTTGGAGGCTTCGCTTTTCAGACATATTGATACATACACCTGGATAAAACTCACGAGCTAGCTCTTTAGTACTTGTTGAGAGGGACTGAGGGGTAGAATGCCAGAGGCTCGAAACCCTCTAGAAAGGCGCCGCCCAGCACCTAGTCTTGTAAGGCCCGGATACGAAAGAATACAATCTCATCCCCAAACCCAAACCCAAAGCCCTACTTGGAGGTTCACGGGCACTTCTAAATAGGATTATGCAGGTGGGGTAACGATGGTCATCACCTCATTTAGGGCCCTTATAACCCTACTTCTAAGTACCCATGAACCTCCAAGCAGACCCCTGAAGGCCCCCCCCAGAAGTCTAACAGGGGACTTTACGAAAATAAGGGACGCTGTAGACCCCCACAAATAGTAGGATCCCCGTATAATAAGGTAAAGCCTAAACCCTAAACCCTAAACCCTAAACCCTAAACCCTAAACCCTAAACCCTAGACCCTACTGCGGAAATCCCACATCGAGCTGCAAGTCCAAGCTTTCCAATCTCCCTGTTTTTTCCCACACAGGAGAGAGAGCGATCCTCCGAAGTCCGTTGCTTGTGATTCTTGACCGAACCTCTAAACCGCACCCTAAACCCTAAACCCTAAACCCTAAACCCTAAACCCTAAACCCTAAACCCTAAACCCTAAACCCTAAACCCTAAACCCTAAACCCTAAACCCTAAACCCTAAACCCTAAACCTTAGCAGATCACCCGGAACATCCACCGAAAGGGCATTAGCGGAAGAAAGCATCCGGAACTCTTGGGGGAGAGGGGGCGCTGGGGGGTAACCTTAAGGCGCTGTCTGCACTCATTTCCTGGTGTAGGGCTTAAGGTGCAGGGCTTACGGCTCCCTGATAAGACTCAGCCGTCGCTGATGAGATCTGCGCTTCTCACGTTTAGGTATAGGGTTTGAGGTTGGGTTTAGGGTTTAGGGTTAAGGGATTAGTGTTTAGGGTTTAGGGTTTAGGGTTTGGGTTTCAAGGTTCAGGGTTCAGGGCTCAGGGCTCAGGGCTCAGGGCTCAGGGTTCAGGGTTCAGGGTTCAGGGTTCAGTCGTCTAGACAGGCATGGCTTGGAAGTAGGAAGCAGACTTGATGGTTGTTCCTCGGGGGAGGTCTATTGCTTGCAGCTGTTACTACATGATCTTTTTGATTTTTTTTCATGGTGCAATGGTGGGTGGGGGGGGGAGGTATGGCAGCTAAGATCTAGATGTACACACTCGGGTTTAGTTTAGGTCTGTGTGGAACGTTGGACATTTCTTCAATGCCTTGGCCTTGGCATGATAAGCGCCACAGCCTGATCTTCTTTATCGGCAAAAGGAATTTCGGCTTGAGGGTTCGGTTCCCAAGCACGGAACCTGTAGACGACAAACTCTAAGCCCCGAGCATGAGATGCAGTGTTGCGGAAAGCACCCCTTGAGGCAAGAGGGCGCTTTCCCAGAGTTGGACAGTACCACGCTGAATAAATCATGTTCAAGATTGAACCCTAAACCCTAAACCCTAAACCTTAAACCCTAAACCCTAAACCCTAAACCTTAAACTCTAAACCCAAACCTACAAGAACCAAACCGCCCAGAGAGGCCCAAAGAGGCATTTCCGAAATTCGGGGGGCACCTTGGCACCTTGTTGGGGTCCTTATTAAATATGCGGGATTCGCTTGTTCCGGAGTCTAGGTAAAGGGTTTAGGGTTTAGGGTTTAGGGCTAAACTCCCAAGCTCCCAAAACCCTTCCGGACTGGAGAATCGTCACAGGATCGCTCGCGGGGAAGGGGCCGGAGTTCTCCTGACAAAGTTGTCGCAGGGCCGAAGGGCAGCGCGCCATATGGCACCACCCAAGAGCAGGATTCCCTTATCATAAGGAACCCAATAAGGTACCCCCCCCCCCGTGGGTGGCTTAAATAGGGTCTATTTGGAAGCTGAGAGTCGTGTTTGGTGTGGTAGATAGAAAGGAAAGGGCATGATAAAGTAGCGAGAGGAGCTCTTCAATTCCCTTCCTTATCTCCTATGCTCTTTTCCTTCTTTATTGCAACAGGAGAAGACAGGAAAAGGGCTTCCATTCCCCACTTGTTCTTCCTTTCTTGTGTTTTTTGTCATTTAGAGGGGAACAGGAGAAGAGGAGGGAGAGAGAAGGAGAGGGGAGAGATAACAGGAATCCAATTTCAGTGGAATAGCAAAGAAAAGAATAGAAGAGAGATGAATAGAGAAGAGGGAGAGACAAAACGAGGCGCTGAGAAGATGGCGCTCTTCTTTATCTATCCTATCTCCCTTATCTCCTTTACCTTCCTAGGCTTTATCATTCAAGTTCTTTTCTTGTGTTTTATCAGTTAAACGGAAACAGAAGGAGAGAAGGGAACGGGAAGTGAGAGAGGAGAGACAAAAAGGAGGCCATTTTAATTTTCTGGAAGGGTACTGAACAGAAGAGAGGAGACAAGAAACAAGGAGACGGAGGAACACAACAAGGCGCAAAGAAGATGGCACTCTTCTTTATCTATCATCTCTCCCTTCCTTGTCTCTCCCTTTTCCCTCTATTATTAAAAAGGACAAGACCTCTTCGCAGATAGGTGCCCTCTCTCTTCTTCAGGAAGCCCCCTTGCCCTTATTTTGCTTGCCTTCTGAAACGACAAGGAAAACAACACATAGAAAGAGAGGAAATGGAATGAGCCAATAGGCAATGGAGCATGGAAGAGAAATGAGGACAGGCGAAATGCAAAAATCAGGCAAAGAGAAGATGGTGCTCGTTTTCATCTTTCCTCTGGTTCTTATTTTTCTCTTCTCTTGTTCATTTCCGTTAGAAAAACAAAAGGAATAACAATGAACATGTAAGCAAACCCAGCTGATGCTCATGATTTTTTTCCTTTCTCCCTCTCTCTCTCTCTCCATATATGGGCGATGGAACGGGTGTCCTTGTTGGGCCGTTTCCTGCATCTTCAAGTGAGGAACCTAAGTGTTTTCTTTTGTTCGTTTGAAGACACAGAAAGCGATTAAAAGGGACGTCCATTTTGGATTGGCAGCCAACCTCTCTCTCCCTATATATGGGCGATGGAATGGGTTTCCTTTTTGATCGTTTTCTGCATCTTCAAGCGAGGAAAAGGGACACCCCACAAGAAAGCACTTAGGGTGTCCCTTTTGCTCGTTTGAAGACACAGCAAGCGATTAAAAGGGACGCCCATTTTGGATTGGCAGCAAACCCAGCTGATGCTCATGATTTCTCTCTCTCCCCATATATGGGCGATGGAACGGGTGTCCTTCTTGGATCGTTTTCTGCATCTTCAAGCGAAGAAGAGGGACACCACAAGAAACACTTAGGGTGTCCCTTTTGCTCGTTTCAAGAAACAGAAAGCGATTAAGAGGGACGCCCATTTTGGATCGGCAGCAAACCCAGCCGATGCTCATGATTTATCTCTGTCTATATATGGGCGATGGAACGGGTGTCCTTCTTGGATCGTTTTCTGCATCTTCAAGCGAAGAAAAGGGACACCACAAGAAAACACTTAGTAAGGGTGCCCCTTTTGCTCGTTTCAAGACACAGAAAGCGATTAAAAGGGACGCCCATTTTGGACCGGCAGCAAACCCAGCTGATGCTCATGATTTATCTCTGTCTATATATGGGCGATGGAACGGGTGTTCCTGATCGTTTTCTGCATCTTCAAGGGAGAAAGAAGGGCACCACCCAAGAAGGAAAAGTAACATCAGATATAGGGAGGGAAATTGAAGAGCTCCTCTCTTTACTTAGTCATTCCCTTTCCTCTCTTCTTATCTGTTGTTTTCTTCGCT
The DNA here is from genome assembly GCA_905221605.1 of Symbiodinium natans. Taxonomy (NCBI): domain Eukaryota; class Dinophyceae; order Suessiales; family Symbiodiniaceae; genus Symbiodinium; species Symbiodinium natans. The sequence goes on from CAJNDS010001890.1 coordinate 1,275,165, forward strand.
TCAAAAAGCAAAATAAGGGAAAAGAGATTTCCTGAAGAGGAGGGAGGGCACCTATTGAAGAGCTCCTGTCTTTACTTAGTCATTCCCTTTCCTCTCTTATCCGTTGTTTTATTCGCTTCAAAAAGCAAAATAAGCGAAAAAGAGATTTCCTGAAGAGGAGGGAGGGCACCTATCTGTAAAGAGCAATCGTTTAGAGGGGAACAGGAGAAGAGGAGCGAGAGAGAAGGACAGAGGAGAGATACAGGGAATCCAATTTCAATAGAACAGCAAAGAAAAGAATAGAAGAGAGATGAATAGAGAAGAGGGAGAGACAAAACAAGGCGCAGAGAAGATGGCACTCTTCTTTATCTATCCTATCTCCCTTATCTCTCCCTTCCCTCTTTCTTTTCGAAATAAGAACAACTAAAGAGGAAGAATTTATGAAAAGGAGAAGAGTAAGGAAAAGAGCAGAAGTAGGCCGAGAAGAGGGACATGATGAAGTACGGCAAGGTCCAAGCGCAAGGAGTCACCCTCTGCTTTACCTTCCACTGCTTTATCATACAAGTTCCTGTCTTGTGTTTTATCAGTTAAACGGAAACAGAAGGAGAGAAGGGAAAGGGAAGTGAGAGAGGAGAGACAACAAGGAGGCCATTTTAATTTTCTGGAAGGGTACTGAACAGAAGAGAGGAGACAAGGAACAAGGAGACGGAGGAACACAACAAGGCGCAAAGAAGATGGCACTCTTCTTTATCTATCATCTCTCCCTTCCTTGTCTCTCTCTTTTCCCTCTATTATTAAAAAGGACAAGACCTCTTCGCAGATAGGTGCCCTCTCTCCTCTTCAGGAAGCCCCCTTGCCCTTATTTTGCTTGCTTTCTGAAACGACAAGGAAAACAACACATAGAAAGAGAGGAAATGGAATGAACCAATAGGCAGTGGAGCTCTTCAATTTCTTTCCCTATCTCTTTTCTTCTTTTTTCATTCTTCATTCAACAAGGAAAAGAAACTTCCTTTTGTGTGTTTTTGAGATTTAAAGGAGAACAAGAGAAGAGAAGGGAGAGAGAAAGGAGAGAGGAGAGATCAAAAGGAATGCAACTCTAAATGGAAGAGCAATGAAAAGAATGGAAGAGAAATGAGGACAGGCGAAATGCAAAAATCAGGCAAAGAGAAGATGGTGCTCGTTTTCATCTTTCCTCTGGTTCTTATTTTTCTCTTCTCTTGTTCATTTCCGTTAGAAAAAACAAAAGGAATAACAATGAACATGTAAGCAAACCCAGCTGATGCTCATGATTTTTTCCTTTCTCCTCTCTCTCTCTCTCCATATATGGGCGATGGAACGGGTGTCCTTGTTGGGCCGTTTTCTGCATCTTCAAGTGAGGAACCTAAGTGTTTTCTTTTGTTCGTTTGAAGACACAGAAAGCGATTAAAAGGGACGTTTGAAGACACAGAAAGCGATTAAAAGGGACGTCCATTTTGGATTGGCAGCCAACCCAGCTGATGCTCATGATTTTTTTTCTCTCTCTCTCTCTATATATATATATATGGGCGATGGAATGGGTGTCCTTTTTGATCGTTTTCTGCATCTTCAAGCGAGGAAAAGGGACACCCCACAAGAAAGCACTTAGGGTGTCCCTTTTGCTCGTTTGAAGACACAGAAAGCGATTAAAAGGGACGCCCATTTTGGATTGGCAGCAAACCCAGCTGATGCTCATGATTTCTCTCTCTCCCCATATATGGGCGATGGAACGGGTGTCCTTCTTGGATCGTTTTCTGCATCTTCAAGCGAAGAAAAGGGACACCACAAGAAACACTTAGGGTGTCCCTTTTGCTCGTTTCAAGAAACAGAAAGCGATTAAAAGGGACGCCCATTTTGGATCGGCAGCAAACCCAGCCGATGCTCATGATTTATCTCTGTCTATATATGGGCGATGGAACGGGTGTCCTTCTTGGATCGTTTTCTGCATCTTCAAGCGAAGAAAAGGGACACCACAAGAAAACACTTAGTAAGGGTGTCCCTTTTGCTCGTTTCAAGACACAGAAAGCGATTAAAAGGGACGCCCATTTTGGATCGGCAGCAAACCCAGCTGATGCTCATGATTTATCTCTGTCTATATATGGGCGATGGAACGGGTGTTCCTGATCGTTTTCTGCATCTTCAAGGGAGAAAGAAGGGCACCACCCAAGAAGGAAAAGTAACATCAGATATAGGGAGGGAAATTGAAGAGCTCCTCTCTTTCCTTAGTCATTCCCTTTCCTCTCTTCTTATCTGTTGTTTTCTTCGCTTCAAAAAGCAAAATAAGGGAAAAGAGATTTCCTGAAGAGGAGGGAGGGCACCTATTGAAGAGCTCCTGTCTTTACTTAGTCATTCCCTTTCCTCTCTTATCCGTTGTTTTATTCGCTTCAAAAAGCAAAATAAGCGAAAAAGAGATTTCCTGAAGAGGAGGGAGGGCACCTATCTGTAAAGAGCAATCGTTTAGAGGGAACAGGAGAAGAGGAGCGAGAGAGAAGGACAGAGGAGAGATACAGGGAATCCAATTTCAATAGAACAGCAAAGAAAAGAATAGAAGAGAGATGAATAGAGAAGAGGGAAAGACAAAACAAGGCGCAGAGAAGATGGCACTCTTCTTTATCTATCCTATCTCCCTTATCTCTCCCTTCCCTCTTTCTTTTCGAAATAAGAACAACTAAAGAGGAAGAATTTATGAAAAGGAGAAGAGTAAGGAAAAGAGCAGAAGTAGGCCGAGAAGAGGGACATGATGAAGTACGGCAAGGTCCAAGCGCAAGGAGTCACCCTCTGCTTTACCTTCCACTGCTTTATCATACAAGTTCCTGTCTTGTGTTTTATCAGTTAAACGGAAACAGAAGGAGAGAAGGGAAAGGGAAGTGAGAGAGGAGAGACAACAAGGAGGCCATTTTAATTTTCTGGAAGGGTACTGAACAGAAGAGAGGAGACAAGGAACAAGGAGACGGAGGAACACAACAAGGCGCAAAGAAGATGGCACTCTTCTTTATCTATCATCTCTCCCTTCCTTGTCTCTCTCTTTTCCCCTATTATTAAAAAGGACAAGACCTCTTCGCAGATAGGTGCCCTCTCTCCTCTTCAGGAAGCCCCCTTGCCCTTATTTTGCTTGCTTTCTGAAACGACAAGGAAAACAACACATAGAAAAAGAGGAAATGGAATGAACCAATAGGCAGTGGAGCTCTTCAATTTCTTTCCCTATCTCTTTTCTTCTTTTTTCATTCTTCATTCAACAAGGAAAAGAAACTTCCTTTTGTGTGTTTTTGAGATTTGAAGGAGAACAAGAGAAGAGAAGGGAGAGAGAAAGGAGAGAGGAGAGATCAAAAGGAATGCAACTCTAAATGGAAGAGCAATGAAAAGAATGGAAGAGAAATGAGGACAGGCGAAATGCAAAAGTCAGGCAAAGAGAAGACGGTGCTCGTTTTCATCTTTCCTCTGGTTCTTATTTTTCTCTTCTCTTGTTCATTTCCGTTAGAAAAAAACAACAGGAATAACAATGAACATGTAAGCAAACCCAGCTGATGCTCATGATTTTTTCCCTTCTCCCTCTCTCTCTCTCTCCATATATGGGCGATGGAACGGGTGTCCTTGTTGGGCCGTTTTCTGGATCTTCAAGTGAGGAACCTAGGTGTTTTCTTTTGTTCGTTTGAAGACACAGAAAGCGATTAAAAGGGACGTCCATTTTGGATTGGCAGCCAACCCAGCTGATGCTCATGATTTCTCTCTCTCTCTCTCTCTCTCTCTCTCCCTATATATGGGCGATGGAATGGGTGTCCTTTTTGATCCTTTTCTGCATCTTCAAGCGAGGAAAAGGGACACCCCACAAGAGCACACTTAGGGTGTCCCTTTTGCTCGTTTGAAGACACAGAAGGCGATTAAAAGGGACGCCCATTTTGGATTGGCAGCCAACCCAGCTGATGCTCATAATTTCTCTCTCTCTCTCTCTCTCTCTCTCCCTATATATGGGCGATGGAACAGGTGTCCTTTTAGATCGTTTTCTGCATCTTCAAGCGAAGAAAAGGGACACCGCAAGGAAACACTTAGGCTGTCCCTTTTGCTCGTTTGAAGACACAGCAAGTGATTAAAAGGGGCGCCCATTTTGGATTGGCAGCTGATGCTCATGATTTATCTCTGTCCCCATATACGGGCGATGGAACGGGTGTCCTTTTTGGATCGTTTTCTGCGTCTTCAAGCGAAGAAAAGGGACACTACAAGAAAACACTTAGTAAGGGTGCCCCTTTTGCTCGTTTCAAGACACAGAAGGCGATTAAAAGGGACGCCCATTTTGGATCGGCAGCAAACCCAGCTGATGCTCATGATTTATCTCTGTCTATATACGGGCGATGGAACGGGTGCCCTTCCTGATCGTTTTCTGCATCTTCAAGGGAGAAAGAAGGGCACCGCCCAAGAAGGAAAAGTAACATCAGATATAGGGCGGGAAATTGAAGAGCTCCTCTCTTTACTTAGTCATTCCCTTTTCTCTCTTCTTATCTGTTGTTTTCTTCGCTTCAAAAAGCAAAATAAGGGAAAAGAGATTTCCTGAAGAGGAGGGAGGGCACCTATTGAAGAGCTCCTGTCTTTACTTAGTCATTCCCTTTCCTCTCTTATCCGTTGTTTTATTCGCTTCAAAAAGCAAAATAAGCGAAAAGAGATTTCCTGACGAGGAGGGAGGGCACCTATCTGTAAAGAGCAATCGTTTAGAGGGGAACAGGAGAAGAGGAGCGAGAGAGAAGGACAGAGGAGAGATACAGGGAATCCAATTTCAATAGAACAGCAAAGAAAAGAATAGAAGAGAGATGAATAGAGAAGAGGGAGAGACAAAACGAGGCGCAGAGAAGATGGCACTCTTCTTTATCTATCCTATCTCCCTTATCTCTCCCTTCCCTCTGTCTTTTCCAGATAAGAACAACTAAAGAGGAAGAATTTATGAAAAGGAGAAGAGTAAGGAAAAGAGCAGAAGTAGGCCGAGAAGAGGGACATGATGAAGTACGGCAAGGTCCACGCGCAACGTCTGCCCAGAATTAAATAATTTAAATAATTTAAATCCGAAAGGGGCGTTTCGTATTTACATTATTAAAATTATTTAATTCTGGGAAGGGGGGGGGCCCGGTCCTGCCCCCCCCCCTTTTCGGATTTAATTTTTTAAAATTATTTAAATTATTTAAATTATTTAACTTATTTAATTCAGGGGGTGGAATTAGATAATTTAAATAATTTAAATCCGAAAGGGGGGGTTCGGGTTTAAATTACTTAAATTATTTACTTCCCCCCCCCCGGAATTAAATAATTTAAAAAATTTAGATAATTTATATAATTTAAATAATTTAAATAATTTAAATCCGAAAAGGGGGGGGGCCAGGCCCGACCAGGCCCCCCCCCTTCCCAGAATTAAATAATTTAAATAATTTAAATCCGAAACGCCCCTTTCGGATTTAAATTATTTAAATTATGTAATTCCTTGCCCCAGAACCCCCAGAAACGACAACAGGGTCTATTTGGCAGATGGCTTTTGTGAATAAGCATACGTTTTGGGGCCTTATTTCCTCTTTAAAACCCGAGTCTCAGCTTCCAAATAGACCCTATTTAAGCTGCACACGGGGGGGGGGGGGGCTCCAAGGGTGGTGTGTAACCCAAGGTTCCCTTATACTCACTACTCCGCAAGGCTCCCAAGGCTTCTTTAAGGTTCCCTAGGTACCTACCCCCCCTGAGCCCCACCTCCCTTAAGAACCCTATAATACTTGCTTAGCAGCCCAGTGGTACCACCCTTTACTTTTTTTTGTTCTGGGTTCCCTTTTGCAGTACAAACCAGAAAAGGCTGCCCTTATTATGATATGGTTACTGGGCTACCAAGTTTGCCTAAACACTGCACATCGTGGTTACAGGAAAGGTCATCGCAGGCTTGATGTAAGCCTCGGAGTCGCAACGAACCCGGTTTAGGGTTTAGGGTTTAGGGTTTAGGGTTTAGGGTTTAGGGTTTAGGGTTTAGGGTTTAGGGTTTAGGGTTTAGGGTCTCGGTTATAGAGTTTAGGGTTTAGGGTTTAGGGTTTAGGGTTTATGGTTAGGTTTGCATAAAATCTACGTATTGATAGCCTAGGATCCTCAACGATATTTCCCGCAAGAGTCTGCCCAGTGGCAGTTGGAATACCTTGGGTCCCTCTTCCTGTGAGGATCCCACAAGTAGATCCCTTTAAAGGGTTCCTAACAATGACCCAATAGTAGCATAGGGTATTACTTGGGGGCTCGACTTTTTGGATCATTGGGAGTTTGGGTACCTGACTGTCCCCTTTCTACAAGCCTTTTGTCAAAGGATTGTAGAAGAGAGCATACTCCCCAAATGCCCTGAAACTCTGTCTGCAAGAACCAGTAGGGTTTCTGTGCCTTCTGTACATCTAAGGGCAGGTAAGTACATGTTCCCTTGATATGGGACTAAACCCTAAATCCTAAACCCCTAAACCCTTAAATGGGGACCCCTTATATACCCGACAAAACCCCAAGACCCGTACGTCAGAACCATTTCAAAATCGGCAAGGGACCATATTAGGGGACCATGGAACTAGGGTTTAGGGTTCAGGGTTTTCCCTCGGAGTAAAGGCCCCTCAAGATAAAGTCGGGATTTTCTTCACTTTGTAGAGACAGTTCGTTCCGATGGGCACATTTGGGGCTTGGGAGGTTTATGGCGAGTTAAGCCCGAATGTCAAGACAAGATGGGGTTTAGGGTTTATGCCCTTGAGCTTAAAATAGCCCAAAAACCTTACATAAGAAGGCCTTTTGGCAGCAACAAACCTAAAATAAGAGGCCTTAGAGCCTAAGGGATAGGGTTTAAGGTTCACCTTCTGCAGGTTGTCCTGCGGCGCGATCGCGGACTTTGATGCCACCTGGAAATACGTCTCTCGGAAGATTTTTGCTCGCCTGAAGCTCTACCAGCATGGGCTACGATACCCTATAACCTCTTAAAACGGCCTTTTATCATGGGGAGGACTATAGGGCCGAACAGCCCAACCTGGTAGACCCTGAGCCCTGAACCCCCCTAAACCCTAAACCCTAAACCCTAAACCCTAAACCCTAAACCCTAAACCCTAAACCCTCCCTGAACAGGTGTGTGTGTGGGGAGGGGGTTTGAAGCCTTCAGGCCTGAAAGTCTTCAGACCCTGGGCTTATGCCTTAAACCCTACACACCAGACCCGAAACCCTATAAACCCTAAACTACCCGAAACTACCCTAATCTACCTGAAACCCGAAAACCCGAAACCTTAAACCCTGTGCTGAGAGAGGGCACATAAAAGTGCAATAGACATGGTACGTATCCCGCAAGTACTGAGCAACTGAAGATATCACCGAGTGTTAGCAGACGCGACAAGTATCACACAGGGGCCCAGCTGGGCTTCACCGAAAGACTTTGAGACAGTGCCCTAAACCCTAAACCCTAAACCCTATGAACCCTCTCAGTAATTCTGAAGCCGCGCCGCCCAAAAAGCACTCTCGGCTGGTGCCTGCTCGCCTTTGCACCTGCAGCTGTCAGAACTGGGGCAGGACTGATGGAGGTTTAGGGTTTAGGGTTTAGGAATTATAGGGTTTAGGGTTTCGGGTTTAGGTTCATTTCGGTACTGCAAGTAGTGTTATAAGTGCCCTGGATAAGGCTTATACCCCTACTTCGAAGTACCCATGAACCTCCAAGCGTTTCCTTGATGTCTCGAGATGTCTCGACGTTGAGGATACATGGGGTTTACGAAAATCAGGACCCGAATATGGACCCCAAATAGTAGGATGCCTTCATAAAAAAGGTTCCTAATGAGGTACCCCTAATTTATAGAATCTATCTCTCATCTATTCAGGGTTATGTTTCAGTTTCGTCGGTGTTCATGGATACTTATCAGTAGGGCTACAAGTGGTGTGATTATGGTTATAACCCCATGTAGAGTACTTACAACCTAGTCATAAGTACCACATGAACCATGAAGTACGGTGTTGAGAGTGAGGGTTTAGAGTGTAGGGTCTGCTGTACATGATTTTTCTTCGGCCTCTTTCGGTTTAGGGTTTGGGTTTACTAGGGTAGCGGGTTTTGGTTTTTTTGGCGGTTCCACGCTTCACTCATATAGCATGTAGCGTGCAGTTTAGGCATTCAATGCCATGATCATGTCTGTCAGTTCGGGCTGATGATGGACGCATGGTTGCGCGACATCTTGGTGTCAGACAGCATTGCAACCCCCAACTGTATGGGAGCTAGGGTCTATATGCCAGCCTAAACTCTCTGGGCCATTGTAGTTCGGGACGAGACAGGACATCATGGGCTGTGGTGCTTCCGCGACGCCTGCTGCGGCTCCTGCAAAGGCCCCGGCAACCGGGGCACCTGCGGAACCTGATGCCAAGATGCCTGCCGCGCAGAAGTCCCTGAACAAGGAGGTGCCACGTGCAGGGCCGGTACCATGTAGGGGGGGTTGGGCCGTTTCTGGCCACAGCTTCAGCAGGCTTGGACTGTACTAGGGTGGGGTTCTGCATGCAGCTCAGCCATCCAAGACCAACAGGGTGACACTCTCAAGGCTTTCTAAGCTTTGGGCAGCGCGGTTTACTGTGAACACGTCTGCACATTGTCCTGGATGCATGTCTGACTTTACGAAAGTAGGGGACCCTTAACACAGACCCCCAAAGAGTAGGATCCCCTTACAAGAAGGACCCCGTGAGGTACCCAAAATATCGTCAACCCCCAACACGACATTAGGGGTACCCCATTGGGTCCGTATAAAAATTGAATCCTACTATTTGGGGTTTATTTAGGGGTCCCCTATTTTCGGAAGCCCCCAAAGAATTGGTTCCTAAACCCTAGACCCTAAACCCTAAACCCTAAACCCTAAACCCTAAACCCTGTGCGTCCGAGAGGCCCTATCTCCCCTCTTCGATCAGCATCCCATCCGGCTGCCTTGCCTTCCAGGCCGATGAGTGAGTGCTTTTACCGAAAGCCTTGCAGTTTAGGGTTTAGGGTTTAGGGTTTAGGGTTTAGGGTTTAGGGTTTAGGGTTTAGGGTTTAGGGTTATAAATAAGGGTTGAGTTGCGACAGTGCCAGGGGCTTGTGGCTTAGCGTTTAGCCTCGATTGCTTCCAGGTTACTTGGCTTCAGTTGTCATGACGAGAGGGCCCATTGGAGGTTCTGGGTACCTACAACCCAGCTGGAACTGTACTTATATGCCGCTTTTGAGGCCCTGAAGTATCAGATATGTAATTGGGCTATTACACAAGTAGGGGTGGGTGGGGGTTGTTCCCTAAACCCGAACCACCACTTCCGAGCCACAGACGACGCAGTGCTGTGGCGAGTCGGGTGGCAAAAAAGCCGAACCTTAGACCCCAAGCCCCTATAACTGGTAGGATTCTGCAGTGAAAGAGGACTAACAGATGGGGCTCCTTGTTCCCGCTGGGAGGTCTAAGGAAGTTCGGGGGGGTTTAGGGTTTAGGGTTCAGGGCTTAGGGTGTAGGATTTAGGGTTTAGGGTCCGCGGGCGAAGTCTCTTGGAAAGGGTCATAGGCAATCCTTGCTCAGTGTGGCTGTTATATAGAATATCTCTACGCATACAGCAGGTTCTGCTATTCGCATGCCTCTAAGCAGGCTTTCAAGTTGGAGCACTCCACCGAGATGACTACTAGTAGAGTTCGTGCAGGTGACATCATGGTGAGCGGTGACCTTCCCAAGGACTGAGGGGGGAAGGGTTTCGGGAAGGGGGCAAGGGGGAGGATCTTGCAGGTGGGGAGTGGGGACTGCGATAATGGCTCGGAGCACTGCCATTTGAACTTCATGGCATGGCTTGATGGTCTTTGTTTTTGGGAAGGCGAGAAACTCACAACATCGATTTCATGTTTGTATATTACATAGACCACATATTCTTCAACAAAAAATGTCGAGCTTCTGTAGCTGGGAAACACGACCGTCTACACCTTGAAGCAAACATCTGAATTCCTTTCAAGATGAGAATCCATTCTTTTTGGAGGAAGCGTGAGCGCCGTCAAGATGTTGCCTTAGAAATGCAAGCACGACAAGTTCACGCCCAAGCAACAGTCATACCAGGATGGGCTGTTCGGCCCTATAACCCCCCAGAAGCAGGCCTATAAAGGCCTGTCTTAGGAGTTATAGGGTTTAGGGTTTAGGGTGTAAGAGCCCATCCTGGTAATATCATAGCAGCCGCGCTTTCATGATAAGCCCATGTCGTTCGAGGAAGTGGTAGAGCAGCTGTCCGCACAATGCGCCGGCTGGCTGCCCTTGGGATGCAAGGGTTTAAGGTTTAGGGTTTAGGGTTTTAGGGTTTAGGGTTTAGGGTTTAGGGTTTAGGGTTTAGGGTTTAGGGTTCTAGGTTCTAGGGTTTAGGGTTCAGGGTTTAACTAGGGTTTAGGGGCTCATCGTAAGAATCGAGTTCATCATAGGGCGACCTGAGGCTTCGTCGAAACCATGAAGGGGCCAGCCTAGAATAGCGCACCCTAAACCCTAAACCCTAAACCCTAAACCCTAAACCCTGAACCGACAAGGTTTTGGAATTTCCTGAGCAATCAACTCCGCAGATCTCACCGCGAGCTTCAGGGTTTAGAGCTTAGAGTTCATTGGACTCAGGAATTCTGCGCGAGATTCTTCAGCCTAAGACCCTGACACCGACGCCACAGGTCATGATTGATGTGCTCTTTCTGGGGTAGGCCATATATACCCGAAACCCTAAACCCTAAACCCTAAACCCTAAACCCGAAACCCTAAACCCTAAACCAGTAAGGCTACCAATGCTTGAGGTGGTTTTCGTATGGTCATCACCAACACAACGCCAGCAATAAGGCTTGGTCACTTCAGTCAGGTCTGCCGGAACCAGGAATCATCTTGAAAGCCCTAAGGTTTAGGGTTTAGGGTTTAGGGCTTCGGGGCAGAAGACCTTCGAGGTATGTGAACCCTGACACGGACGCGCATTTCATGCCCGAAGTGGTGAAGTCCGCCGGCGTTCAGCTTCAAGTGCTCCCGGGCCATTGAACTGTGTGAGTTTTTGGGGCTCAGGGTTTTTGGGGTGTAGGATTAAACCCTAAACCCTAAACCCTAAACCCTAAACCCTAAACCCTAAACCCTATACCGACGGTTTATAATGTTGAAAGTTCAGGAGTTTCAGGCTGAAGGATCCGACCTCGCACCCCCTGAGGCTTGAAGCATGTACACCCCGAGGGCGCTCCCGTAAGCATGGGCACCTGAATAGGGTTTAGGGTTTAGGGTTTAGGGTTTAGGGTTTAGGGTTTAGGGTTTAGGGTTTAGGGTTTAGGGTTTAGGCGGTTTAGGGTTCCAAACCTAAGGGTACCACCTCAGGGAGCCCCCTTGAATTGCTGGTCTGCTGGAGAGGCATTCTGGAAGGTTTGGTGCCTCAGAGACATGATTTTGGAGGTTCGTGGGGTATGTTTTCCTGAAACGGCCGATTAGGGTTTAGGGTTGAGGGTTGAGGGTTTAGGGTCTAGGGTTTAGGGTTTAGGGTTTAGGGTTTATCGCTTAGGGTTTGGGGTTTAGGGCTTATTCGGGTTTCTGTAGGACCTTGATGCAACTATTCCTTTCATATGTAACCACCGCTACTTCCGAAGAAGATCTGAAGCTACGCGCAGAAAAGGCTTCCGCTGAAGCTGGACGACCTGCCTGCAGGTGTGTGGCTGCCTTTATTTTGTGGCTTCGCGGGGTTGTGAAATCATCGGGTTCGAAGGGTTTAGGGTTTAAGGTTTATAGGGTTTAGGGGTTAGGGTTTAGTGTGTTGCTTTCGGCAGGGCACCTGTTCATGGAAGGACGATGATGGAAAGTCTGGTGATCCTTCTCTTTAATGTAATTTCGATTTCGCAAAGAGATTAGAGAAGCAAGCGCGCTGGTCGGTCCAGAGAATCGCGGGAGGCCGCGTGGACGAGATCCTGCAGTCCATCCAGACGCTGCCGCGACCCCTCATGATCCAGCGCCCGGGATTGAGGATTGAGGGTATGGTAATTACAATAGGGTTCTGGGTCTGATTATTGTCTAATCATATATAGGGACGAGAAGGGAACACCATTAGTAATCATTCCGACCCGTATATTACATCTCTCTCTCTCTCTCTCTGTGGGTATATTTTTTCTAAAGGCGTGTTAGGGTTTAGGGTTTAGGGTTTAGGGTTTAGGGTTTAGGGTTTAGGGTTTAGGGTATTGTATGTATAGCTTGCGATAGCACTCTTCGGGCCTACTCACTTCTATCTCTTGGGGGCGTTTGGGGGCGTGATTGGCGTTGGAGACTGCGCAAAGCCTGCACCCCGGCCTTCCCTAAGGGATCGCCGGCTTTGAAACGTAGGATTTAGGGTGTATAGGGTTTGGGGTTTGGTGCTTAGGGTTTAGGATTCTCCCGGCATTTTCTGCAGTTAATACTGTGGCGCCAGTGTATAGACGATCCTGTAAAACCCAAAGAATTTGCCCCACAAAACCCACTTTGGATAAATTTGGTCTCCATACCAATGAATATATAATTGTTGTGTCAGGGAGTAAGTGCATTGTCTGACGCTGGAGCTTCAAATTTCGGGTGTTGTTTAGCCGTCGTGCCTTGGGGTGGTGGGAATCGCTCCAGGTCGGCTTTAGGGTTTTAGGGTTTAGGGTTTAGGGTTTAGGGTTTAGGGTTTAGGGTCAATATCATGAGATGGAGCGAAGTGGGATATGTCTTTGGTGCCGGCAGATATCGCGCAGAGGCCGGATGCAAAAAGAAAGCTTCGGTGTAGGGTTTGGGGTTTTGGGCTCTGCTGTGAACCGAGGCCTGCTGTAAAAAGGGTTTAGGGTTTTGGTTTAGGGTTTAGGGTTTAGGGTTTAGGGTTTAGGGTTTAGGGTTTAGGGTTTAGGGTTTAGGGTTTAGGGTTTAGGGTTTTGGTTTAGGGTTTAGGATTTAAGTTTTGGGGCTTAGGGAGAAAGGGTTTAGTTTAGGGGCTACTGAAAAGTTTGGGGTGCCGAGGTGCACCAGCGCCAACCGTGCCGCCCTCGCGCTGCTCATGTGGATGGCAAGGTCCCTATGTTTAGGGTTTAGGGTTTAGGGTTTAGGGGTCCATGTACCTAAATAGGGGATACTTGGGCCTAAAAGTACCTCCTATTTAGGGACTTTAGGGCCTAAGTACAGAATAAAGAGGTACATGGACCCTTAGGGTCTATCTCTCTCGCTCTTGCTCTTTCTTCTCACCTTAAGGCTCCAAGACCCTCATATCGAGGGACTGGTACCTCCTAAGGAGGGTTCTGGGTCTCAATAGGGCCGAAGGCCTTAGGGCAGTTGTTCTGAGACCAGCTCAGCTAGTCGTTAGCGACTGGAGCAGTCGCTAGATGGGTGGCAAAAGGAATCCCAAATCCTACACCATGAACCCCAAACTGCCCCAAACCCTAAACCCTCAGCCCCAAGCCCTAAACCCTGAACCCTAAACCCTCAACTCAGACCCGGAGGACGGTAGGCTACACGGGTGCGTCTGCAGAGCTCCTGGTGAAGGATGCCGATGAAGGGGGCTTACCGTGGCTTACCTCCGTCTGCAACTACTACAGCAACTGTTGCCCTAAACCCTAAACCCTAAACCCTAAACCCTAAACCCTGAACCCTGAACCCTGAACCCTAGAAGGCCTAAGCCATTCCAGCATGGGCTACTGTACTCTATATAACCCCAAAACAGGCCCTTTATAGGGTTGATTCTGGGGAGTACAGGGCCTACTAGCCCATGCTGGTACAGCACCTGTTACTTTCGTGACTTTTGTGGATGGCTCTAAGGATTCTGAGGCTGTACAAGTCCTACCACGAATCCGACAATAAACTCTAGAGAAGTGTACCAAAACACCTAAGTTTCAGGGGGGGATCCCGCACCACGGTTCGGGTTGAGGACTTCACTTTTTCATGTTTCGGGAAATCATAAAAACAGTATTGGCTTAGGGAAGAAAAGGGCTCAGGAAAAGGTAAAAGTGCTTTTGCTTAGAGACTCAGGTTTTAGGAGGGTTTTGGGTTTGACAGCTTTAGGTCTGGAGTCTCAATGCAAAACAATAAACACCATAATCCCTGTAAGCCCCAACAAACCCTGCAAAGACCCCCCCCCCCCAACAAAAAAAAAAAAAAAAAAAAACCCTAAACCCGATGAATCCTGTAGGGCTTGTAAACTTACAAGTAGGGTCAGAAGTACCCTGTCTTCCCCACTTTCAACCCTACTCATAAGTACCTCATGACAATAAACCCTAAACCCTAAACCCTACACCCTAAACCCAATAAATCTATAGACCCTAAGCTCCCTGTACGCCCTCTGGAGACGGTCCAAGAGGATCCTCGGGTTTAGGGTTTATAGGGTCAGTCCTGGCATGAAGCAGCTTCCACGTTCACGAGGGTTTAGGGCTTAAGGTTTAGAGGTTAGGGTTAGGGGAACCCTAAACCCTAAACCCTAAACCCTAAACCCTAAACCCTAAACCCTAAACCCTAAACCCTAAACCCTAAACCCTAAACCCTAAACCCTAAACCGTTATGTTTTGGAGGACCTTGCTCTGGACACCATGAAGCCCGAAGCAACAAAGTGGATGGTGGACCAGCTCCACGTGGTCGGGCAGAAGGCGATAGGGTTTGGGGTTGAGGGTTTAGGGTTTAGGGTGTAGGGTTTAGGGTTTAGGGTTAGGGGTTTAGGGTTCGATTTCGGGGGTTCAGGGTTTAAGGTTTACGGGTTCTGGTAAGAAGGCATCCCTACCACCACCAACAAAGCACCTTCCAAGCTCTGAGGGTGTTCCAGCGCCGCTCTCTATTCCAGAGGCCCAGGATGGGACCCTACCCACCTTAAACCCTAAACCCTGAACCTTATATACCCTAAACCCTAAACCTTATGAACCCTTAAACCTTAAACCCTAAACCTTATAAACCCTAAACCCTGTAAACCCTGTGGAGTAGTGCGTTCTTTCTGCGAGAACAGAGCCTAGGATGTATCCGAGGCTCCAGGAGTTCCATTCTTGGGGCCGAGTTCAGAGGGCATTTGGTATTTAGGGTTTAGCGTTTAGGGTTTAGGGTTCAGCAGCTTCAGTTACCCTAAGGGTCCATTTACCCCATCATCATGTACTTGGGCCCTAAAGTCCCTAAATAGGAGGTACTTTTAGGCCCAAGTATTCCCTATTTCGGTACATGGACCCTTAGGGTTACACAGGGCCTTCCGCAAGAATGGCTCTCACCAGTCACAAAAAGCAAGACTCAAAGCCCTCTCAACCCTGAGCCTGAGGCCCCCTAATCCCTAAGGCATATTTTTTGGGGCTTGGGGTTTAGGGTTGAGGGTTTAGGGTTACACCCCGAGCCCTTAACCCTTGCCCCGCCCCTAAACCCTTCAACCACTACCCCCCCCCCCCCCCCAGCCGAGACCACATTCTCACGACACATGAGCCTCTCAAACCGAAAAGCACCAAAAGCCCCAAACCCTAAAGCCGCTTAACTCCTCAACCCCTAAACGCCAGACCTTGAAACCCTCAACCTTGAGCCCGAAACCCCAACAGCCCAAACCCCTAAGCCATGAACCCTCAACCTCAAACTCTAAGAACCTAAACCCCGAAATCCTAAAGCCCGCAATAACCCGAAAGCCCCAAACCCCAAACCCCAAACCCCTCAACCCCTCAACCCCTCAACCCCTCAACCCCTCAACCCCTCAACCCCTCAACCCCTAAACCGACTCAACCCCTAAACCCTAAACCCTAAACCCTAAACCCTAAACCCTAAACCCTAAACTGCCGGCCAGAATGGGCCTCTGATTGAGCGGAGCCCCGAGGCTGGCCTGTCCCGGTGCTTCTACGGCTGCTCTTCAGGGGTTTTGCAGGGCTTTGAAGGGTTTAGGGTTTAGGGTTTGGGGTTTAGGGTTTAGGGTTTAGGGGTTAGGGGTTTAGGGTTTAGGGTTTAGGGTTTAGGGTTTGGGGTTTGGGGTTTAGGGTTTAGGGTCTAGGGATAAAAGTCCGTTGCTCAAACGGGACTAGGGATACAGGCAAGAAGCAGGGCTCAAGTAGATCAAACCCTAAACCCTAAACCCTAAACCCTAAACCCCTAAACCCCTAAACCCCTAAACCCCTAAACCCTAAACCCTAAACCGTTGTGCTCTGCAACTCCGCTTCCAGGTTCGTCAGCTCTTTGACCCGGAGAGCTCTACGCTGAGCTATTTGGTCGCCTGCCCAGCCACTTCGGTTGCAGGGTTTAGGGTTTAGGGCTTAGGTTTTTTTGGACTTTCATGGGTACTTACAAGCAAGCCTGCAGGCAGCGTGCCGGACAGGAGGGGTTTAGGATTAGGGTTCAGAGTTTTCTGGGCTCAAGAGAGTTTAGGGTTTTGGGCTACTGGAGGTTCATGGGTACTTGCAAGTAGGGTTTTCAACCGGCGTATTTACGGTACTTACCTACTTCGGTTGCAGGGGTTGCAGCTTGGCAGCCCAGTGGTGCCCTTTGCCCTTTTTCTTCTTCAAGGTTCCCTGTTTCAAGGTAGCCAACCCGCAGAAGGGTCTAGAGCTTAGGGTTTGCGAGTGCCAGCTGGGCAGGTGGCAAAAAAAAACCTAAACCCTAAACCCTAAACCCTAAACCCTAAACCCTAAACCCTAAACCCTAAACCCTAAACCCTAAACCCTAAACCCTAAACCCTAAACCCTAAACCCTAAACCCTGAGTCTGCTAAACCCTGAACCCGAGGCCCACTTTAAGGTTCATGGGTGCGTAGAAGTAGGCTTCACTACTATTTGCGCAGGAACCCCCAAAAATTATATGTATATATATATATATATATATGTATATATATATATATACAGTAAAATATGGACGAACTTTTTTTGTTTTTTGGGGGGTTCTTATAAGCAAACAGTAGCTTACGATAACCCAAGTATGGTTGTTACCATACCTAAGGGCCTCAAAAGACCATGTACCTGAATCAAGGAAACCCTAAACCTTAAACCTTAAACCCTAAACCCGGAATCAAGGAAACCCAGGAGGCCGTGCTGATTGACCCGGTCCTGGAACACAAGGCAGGATTCCTAGTGTTTAGGGCTTTAGGGTTTTGGGTTTTGGGGTAGGCCGGATTCCTAGTGTTTAGGGGTTTAGGGTTTTGGGTTTTGGGGTTAGCGGGGTGGAGGGTTCGGGCTTGGGCGTCCGGATGCTTAGGTTTTTACTATAGGGTTTGTAGCCTTCAGATGTTTGTGTGTTGTCTTAGCGGTGGTGATGAACACAGCTACCGCCACCCCCATCACTAGCCCTCCCACCACCACCAGTACCGGCGTTCTCCTCCGCGTCTTCCTCCTCCTCCCCTCTTCAGCATCTTCATCATCACCGCTACCATGGCCCACGACATCTGCCCGTTTAATCACAGCACTAAACCCTAAACCCTAAACCCTAAACCCTAAACCCTAAACCCTAAACCCTGTACTTCGCCTGTTCTGCGCTCAAGATCACCCAATTTTTTCGGAGCTTCCCGGAGCTGCGCAATAAAGCAGCCGGCCATTCCCCCCCCTTCATCCCTCCTCTGCCCCTTCCCAGCATGCCTACTAAGGGGTTTAGGGCCTATAGGGCTTAGGGTCCAGGGTTAAAAGCAGCGGAATGCAATGAGCCTGGAGCGAAACCACCAACTAACCAATAGCTATCCAAATAAAACCCGAGAAATGACGCTGGGCAGCGCCAGCGAGAAATCGGAAATACATATTTAGACGGTACCGGCGACTTCATGATTGAGGCCGATTGAAATTTGAAGCAGGCCAGCAGCGAGCCGCCAGCCGTCAAACTGTTGATTGCGTGAATTGCTAGTGCTTGTGCAGCATTCAGCAAGCCAGCAAACCAACACAGCATTTGCAGCTCAGCAAGTGCCTTTGTCCTGTTCCAATGCTCATCGGGGCGACGGTTGTTGTTCACTTCAAGATTGTCGCGTGTTGAGTTGGCCCAAGTACAGAAGCTTCAGAGAACTTCCAGGGGCCTCCCAGGCCCAGCTTTTTGCGTTTGCACGCTTCCATCCATGCTGGCGTGGCGTTGCGTCGCCGAGCCGGCCATAGGTGTCACGAAGGTGGCCTACCGCACTTCGACCACTCTAGCAGAGAAGAGCCGCCGAACGTGCTCAGAGGGCGAGACCTTCTTTGGCAAGTCCGTGACTGGGCAAGATGGCTCTATGTGGCTGTCCAACGAGTCTAACGGGCTCTTTCTGCCGTTGCTGCATCCTCAGACAAGGACTCCGATGTTTGAGCAAGTGCGCTGGGAGTGTATTTACAATGGCACTGTGCTTGGCCGGAAGACCCCCAATGCCTCGGACGCCGGGTAGCCCAGTGGTACCCTTTACCCCTTTTTTTGCTCTGGGTTCCCTTAGAAATTAACCAACCAAGAAAAGGGTGCCCTTATCATAAGATGGTTACTGGGCTACCCAAGTGTCCCTAAACCCTAAACCCTAAACCCTAAACCCTAAACTCTAAACCCTAAACCCTCCCTAAACCCTGGGCTACCAAGGATATATCCGAGACTTTTGTGAAGACCGGCCAGACGATTCCGGCTCTGCCCGTGCCAGACAGTCCTGGCTGGCTCAAGGCGGCTGACAGCAAGCTCTTCTTTCCCATGAAGCTTAGGGATCATTTTGGGGAATAGTTTTTGCTATCATTCCTAAGAAACAGCTAGAATTATCATTTTGGGGAATAGTTTTCTAGTTTTTGGTGTACTATAACTCCTAAAGAAACAGCTGAGATTATAGTTTTTTGCTGGCTATCCAAGATCATAGGAACCACCTCGAGACCGGGGTCGCACTGTTCAAGCCACCGATGTCGGCTAAGAAAGCGTGCGATCGAGCTTCCGAGGATGGGCTCATGAACCTCTTGCAAAAGGCCACTTACTTGGCCTTAGGGTTTAGGGTTTAGGGTTTAGGGTTTAGGGTTTAGGGTTTAGGGTTTAGGGTTAGGGTTTAGGGTTTAGGGTTTAGGGTTTAGGGTTTAGGGTTTAGGGTTTAGGGTTTAGGGTTTAGGGTTTAAGGTTACAGCTGCCTAGCTCCCCAGACTTACTTCCCCCAAGAATTGAACTTGAAACTTTTTTGGGCTTCCTTATTTAGTAGGAAGAATATAAAGTCTAACTTGTTTTCCACTTGTTTTTAGTAGGAAGAATATAAAGTCTAACTGGTTTTCCCCTTGGTTATTGGAGAAGCCAAGGCCAGGTTGACGGAGTATCATTCCAAGTTCCTCTCCTTCGGGTACCGGACGGTGGAAGATGTGCTTCTTACCTTCGCCTTGAGTTGAACTTTAAACCTTTTGGGGCTTCCTTGTTTGGTAGGAATCTTAAAGTCTAACCTTTTTCCCTAAACCCTAAACCCTAAACCCTAAATGTTGGAGAAGTAAGGCTTTCCATGAGTGTGCAGGACATGAAGGAGGTCGGCCTCCTAAGTGGCTCAGTAGCCCAGTGAGTACCCTTGTTTAGGGTTTAGTGTTTAGGGTTTAGGGTTTAGGGTTTAGCCCTTTCTTTGGGGTATGGGTTCCCTTATAAAAGTAACCAACCCAAAAAAGCTGTGCCCTTATTCTAATATGGTCACTGGGCTACTAAGGTGGGCATAGGTTTCGTCTGGCGCACCTCCTACCAGTGAAGCGCGCACATCCTGCTGCTGACCTGCCGCCCCGGCTTCCACCCTGCGCCGTCTCAGGTTGTTTGCATCCGGGCACGACGCGATGTCAGAATGTGTGTTTGGAGGCACGAGGTTTGAACCACGTGCAGCGGGTTCAGTGTGCCAACGTTGTATGTCCTGTCCACACGCACGCCGTCAAGTTTCGCCAACACATTGGTCCAGACCTGTACGTTTGGCACGAGAACCTCGTGTGCCCAACGTGCAACAAAGATCGACCAGTCGACCTAGATGGCTGTTGCGTTCTCCAGTGAAGCATTGCCAGATGTATTTCATGTGTGTAAAGCTGAGATCCAGACCAGGATGGGCCATTAAACGCTACAATCCCCTAAAAGGCCCTTTATAGGGTTCATTATGGGGATTTTAAGGCCCAATAGCACATCCTGGAAAGAGGGTCAACTCTGCGAGCCGTCCAGCCTTCCGGCACTCTGCGTGTATAGGCGTCTGATGCAGCTGGTACTTGGCCACTGCGTTTTTTGGCAGGGAGCGAGAGGTTGGTTGATGGCTGCATGTAGTTTCTTACCTGGCAAGCGTATCCCTCTGCACAAGAATTTGTTGCATTGAGGTCAGATATGCTCCGTAAGGATATGTTAAGCCTGTCCTTGCGCAGCCCCTTGCCGTGAAGCTTCGCACGGATCCTCTTGCAGATTTTTTCAAAGTTGCTTATTGTATAGCCGGGTCCCCCCATTTTGAAACGGGAGAGGGCCTTCACTCCTTTATTTCTGATTTCAGTCACGCACTGAAATCACAGTTGTCACGGGCCCAGTGCCTGCAACACCAGTTGCGAGAGCTCGCTGGAAAACAGAGATGTGGAGGTTCACGGGTACTTGTGAGTCGGGTTGAAGAACTCTTAAAGAGGCTATGGCCATAGCTACCCTATTACCCATCAGCTCCCAGTACGCAGCACGAGTCTTTTCGCAACCCTTGCAACCCGGCCCCTCTCAAGGCCAAAGCTCCCCAACAAAACGAGCTCACGCCAAAAAACCCTAGACTTGCCCTAGAGCCTAAATGCCAAACCCGAATCCCCAAACCCGAGAACCTAAACCTGAATCCCCAAGCCCTAAACCCGCAGTGCAGTCGCGCTGAGACAGCGCCGAGTAAACCGCACACCCCAAACCCTAAACCTCAAGCCCGAAACCCTAAACCCTACAGGGTTTGAAGAATTCCCCCCCCCCCCCACCCCAAACCCCAAAACCAAAACTCTAACCCCTAAAGGGTTTAAAGTTGCCCCCCAACCCTAAACCCCTAAACCCTAACCCCTACAGGGTTTAAAGTTGCCCCCTCTAAACCCTGAACCCGAAGCCCTAAACCCCAAAGCGTTTGAAGTTGCTACCCCAAACCCTAAACCCTAAACCCTAAACCTTAAACCCTAAACCTAAACAAAGCAACCTCGAACGAGGACCGAGACCTGGCCCTCATCTCAGAGCTGGGCCTGAAGCTCATCTACGCCACACGCCTGCATACTAGGGTTTAGGGTTTAGGGTTTAGGTTTTAGGGTTTAGGGCAACTTGGTGGCTCGTGGATACTTCTAAGTGGAGTGATAAGTTGGGGAACTACGGTTCTGCCGGCTTCACACTGATCTGCGGAAGCCCAGGGACCGACTTCTAGACCCTACTTGGGGGGCGGGGGGGGGCTTCCGAGATTAGGGGTTTAGGGTTTAGGTTGAGGGTTTAGGGTACCCATTGGGGTCCTCATTATAAGGGAGTCCTACTATTTGGGACGACAATAGGGCCACTTATGTTCGTAAACCCCCACTTGCTGGTTGATTTAGGTAATTGTAAGTAGGGCTACTTATTATATATGATTGCAACCTTTTTCAGGATTCTTTAGAGCCCTACTTGTAAAGTACCCATGAGCCTCCAAGTAAACCCCAGCAAGCCCTTCTTCGTCGATGTTCCAGTCGCTCGCCTGAACCCTAAACCCTAAACCCTAAACCCTAAACCCTAAACCCTAAACCCTAAACCCTAAACCCTAAACCCTAAACCCTAAACCAATGCCTGAGGTCCTCAACACCCATTGCCACGCCGACCACATCACCTCGGGTGGGCTCATCCGCAAAGACATGCCAGAGGCCGGGCTTTAGGGTTTAGGGTTTAGGGTTTAGGGTGTAGGGTGTAGGGATTAGGGTTTAGGGTTTAGGGTTTAGGGTTTGCTGTGATAGGGCGTAGATGCTGTGAAGGTTAGGTTTCGGAACAAGCTCGAAAGCTTCGTGAGGTGCTGAAGAGCAGCTTTGGCCCGATTGTGGAGGGCCATCTAAACACTTTTCTCCCACCCCACGCCGTCCAAGGCGGCAAAGCCACCCAAACCTATTCCTTTTAGGGTTTAGGCCTAAACTCAGACGACAGTCCACTCTTCAAAACTTTGATGTTGGTTGAATCCGAGAGTCAGGGGTGAAGGTAAGATAGAGGCCCCGAAAGCCGGGCCAGTAGGGCAGGGTCAGGGGTCAGGGGGCCGGGCGGGGCACAAACAGAGAGTGGGTGAGGGGGGTCAGAGGCCCAGAGGGCCGGAGCTGGCGGGCCAGAAAAACCGATTTTTGAGCACCCGCCCTGCCTGGGTCGGCCTGAGGCCCCCTGGTCCCTGAGCACGCTGCGGCGAAGGGTCCGGGTCCTCCTGGCCTAGGGGCCCGGGGGTACCCCAAAAAGGCCAGCGACCCCCAAATTCAGGGGGGTGGGGTTTAGGGTAATGACTTTATTATAAGGGACCAGTACTGGTCCTGAGGAGAACGTGTTCCGGTACCGGGCTTAAGCGCCACCCCCCAACGTAGGGCGGCCTAGGCGCTGAGTTTAGGGTTTAGGGTTGAGAAGCCCTGATCCAGCCACAGGTTGTGTTGCACAGGCCTTCTTCCCACCCCCCAACAACCACCAAGAAAACGCACCTAACAACCCTCCCCCCCGCTCCCCAACCCTAAACCCTAAACCCTAAACCCTAAACCCTAAACCCTAAACCCTAAACCCTAAACCCTAAACCCTAAACCCTAAACCCTAAACCCTAAACCCTAAACCCTAAACCCCTCCCCCCCGCCCCCCCTCCCCCATTTTCCTTGCAGAAGCCGTCGAGGTGAAGACCATCATCTCAGAGAGCTCGGGCGCAAAGGCCGCCAGAGACCCCAGCGAGGGAGGGATTAGGGGAGGGTTTGGGGGGATTAGGGTTTAGGGTTTAGGGTTTAGGGCTTAGGGGTAATCAGGGATACTTGGGAATAGTTTTTAGTTTTTGGGTACTGCAATCCCTAAGAAACAACTAAAATCACAGTTTTTGCTAGGGTTCCATTGTCAGAAAAGGGACTAGGGGGATTATGGGAGGGGTCAGGGCGGTTGATGGGGTTTATGGTGACTCTGGATTTGACGGTTGAGTTTTATGGGTTTGGGGTGGTTATGGAAGGAGGGGGGCATATGGGGGTTGTTCGCGGGGCGTAGAGCCTCAGCATGCGGGGCTTGACAGAAACTTACGTGGGCTCCTCGTCATGATGCTTATGAAATTTTGCGGTGCGGCAGGGGTTCTCTTATTCGTAGGAATCCCTCAACCCCTGCCGAGCCAAGCCCGCAGCACTTCCGAGGACATGCACATCAAGCACGGCGACACGGTGAAATTTGGGAGCCTGGCATTGGAGGTAGCTGCGGGCGTGCTGTGAGGGCTCCTTCAGGGCCCCTAACCTCAAACCCCAAAGCCTCAAAACGACTCCTCCTACCTACCTTGTGCTGCTTTTGACCCCCAAGTCCTCAGTAGCTGAGTGAGTACACTTTACACTTTTTGGGATACGATCATCCCCTATAGAACTGTACACTTTGTTTGGGGCTTATGACCTCAGCAACGAAGAGTCTGGGGCAGGTTCGCGCAACTCCAGGGCACCCTGGCTGAAGTTGAGCCGATACTGGGATCTGCGGTCCCAGACAACACCCTGAGCCGCAAGTAAAGAATGTGCTTTGAATGATTTCGATGCATTTAGGGTTCAGGGTGGTTTAGGGTTTAGGGTTCAGTGTCTAGGGGTTTGGGGTCTATAGGGTCTATAGTTCTACAGGGTTTAGGGTTCAGGGTTCAGGGCCTGGGTTGATTGGGTTTGAAGAAGTTGGCGCAACTCTAATCACGTAGTAGACATCCTATTCCCACACCCTACAGGAGTTTTGGGTTTAGGGTTTAGGGTCTAGGGTCCGTAACACCCAAAAACCCCTGATTGCACACCCTTATAGACTCAAAGGCACACAGATGGCTGCGTGACCTATGTGCTGCGGACGAAAACCGCAACCTTTGCCTTCACTGGCGATACCTTGCTCATCCGAGGCCCCTTGCTTCTGAAAACCCTAAACCCTCAAACCCTCAAACCCTGAAACCCTGAAACCCTACACCCTAAACCGGAAGTTCATCTACCTTGAAACCTTAAACCCTAAACCCCAATATCGGGAGTGGAACTGCCAGCTGCAGAAAGCTAGACATGGAAAGCCCGAAGCTAGAACAGACCTGCGGAGGTCAGCTCATTTTATCACAAGAGAGGGCAGAGAGAGAGACAGGGGAAGCGAGAGAGCGAGAGAGAGAGAGAGAGAGAGAGAGAGACTTTCTGGCAACTGCCCCCCACCCCCACAGAGGCTGAAACACATAGGCGACGCGCTTCAAACGACATCAAGTCTCACCGGAACAGGCTGCGGCCGCACCGACTTCCAGCAGGGAAGCTCTCGGCGGCTCTATGCAAGTGTGCACGAGCACCTCGGCTCAAAGAGCTAGACGCGCTTGGCCCGGGCGATTTCACACCCAAGTGCCGGACTGCTTTTCTCAGGACCCATGGGTTTCTTCAGTCCACATCAACAGTTTTGAAGGAAGGGGTTTAGGGTTCAGGGTTTAGGGTTTAGGGTTCGAGGGGCCATTGGTGCTTCCAGCAATCCTGAATCCTGAAGGCAGATCTTCTCACTGCCGGGAGACACCATCATCTGCGCCGGCCACGACTACAAAGGCATCACCCCCGCGTCTCGAACCCCGAGCTGAAACCGCCGCCCCCCAAGGGAGTGGGGGCGAGTATTTATACGGCTTTGACTGGCTTAGGGTGTATACAGGGTGGGACCCCTTACTATACTAACTGTAGTTAAGGGACTTATAACCTAACTTAGGGTCCTTATAACCCAATTTAGGGCCCTTATAACTCTACTTATAACTAGGGGGCCCCACCCTGTATAGGGCTTCTGTTCATGGTTTGGGGCTTAAGTAGCCGCATCTTGCTTGGGGCTTAGAAGGCTTTATCTTATGGTTCAGGACTTCTGAGGCTTTGTGTGGGTTAGGACCTTATAGGGCTTAGGAGCCGATATGTCAAGGCTTTTGTACGCATTAGCTTTAATGAAGCTTCCCATGGCTACGGCTTGGAATGCTTTACAAGGTCCACAATCTCCAGCCGAGTTATTTTGGGGGTGGAGTCGACGTCGGGAGTTTCTGGGTTGAGGGTTCAGGGCAAATCAAGATCCATAGTAACGAGCTTATGTTGAGCTACCAGAAACTGGATCTATACAAACACACACATATATATCTACATAATATATATATATATATATATATATATGTATACGAATTGATATTAGGGCTTCCTGATGATGGCATTTCGCTTCCAAGAAACTTCAACGCAAATTTTCCGGCGCCGGGGGGTGCCGACTGGCAACTCGGGCTCCCTGTTTGGGGCTTGCAGGAATCTGTAAGGGTTTAGGGTTTAGGGTTTAGGGTTTAGGGTCCATGTACCTCTTTCTTCTGTACTTGGGCCCTAAAGTCCCTAAGTAGGAAGTACTTTTAAGCCCAAGTATCCCCTAATTCGGTACATGGACCCCTATAAGGAATATGAAAGAGGCTTTCAGGCTTCGGGGGGTTTACAGCTTGCGCTTCAGGCCTTCCATCCTTAAGCGCATAAGGTTCTCAAGTCCCTCACTAGACTTGACTGATGTCTCAGCAGTTTTTGGGGCCTCTGCTCCCCCGAAGACGCTGACCACACCAAGAAAGCCGCACCCTAAACCCTAAACCCTAAACCCTAAACCCTAAACCCTAAACCCGAAGCCCGCATCCTGCGAAGGCCGGAGTGTCTCCACTGTGGAGGAGGACGGAGGGCGCTGGGCCAGCAAGTCACCCTCAGCCCAACACAGGGTGTTCAAGGTTTAGGGTTTAGGGTTTAGGGTTTAGGGTTTAGGGTTTAGGGTTTAGGGTTCAGGGTTTAGGGTTTAGGGTTTAGGGTTTAGGGTTCAGGGTTTAGGGTTTGAGGCCTCGGGCCTACAAGCTTCGGAGCTTTGACCAGTTTGCTGCGGGCTCCAGATGGCCAAGCACGAGACATACAGGGTGGGGCCCCCTAGTTATAAGTAGAGTTCTAAGGGCCCTACATTGGGTTATAAGGACCCTAAGTTAGGTTATAAGTAGAGTTATAAGTAGAGTTATAAGTAGAGTTATAAGTAGAGTTATAAGGGCCCTACATTGGGTTATAAGGACCCTAAGTTAGGTTATAAGTAGAGTTATAAGTAGAGTTATAAGTAGAGTTATAAGTAGAGTTATAAGTAGAGTTATAAGGGCCCTACATTGGGTTATAAGGACCCTAAGTTAGGTTATAAGTAGAGTTATAAGTAGAGTTATAAGTAGAGTTATAAGTAGAGTTATAAGGGCCCTACATTGGGTTATAAGGACCCTAAGTTAGGTTATAAGTCCCTTAACTACAGTTAGTATAGTAAGGGGGCCCCACCCTGTACGTCCACCCCCTTGTCCCTTCCCTCCGCCTCCCCTCCCCCCCTCCCCTCGACCACTTCCCCCCCCCCCCCCCCCCCCCCCCCTCGCAGAGCCGCAACGAAGGACAAAAACATCATGACCCAAACCCTAAACCCTAAACCCTAAACCCTAAACCCTAAACCCTAAACCCTAAACCCATCCTCGAGTTCGCTTCCAGCCAATCCTCATCAGAAAGAGGGCTTGAAGCTTGTAACCCTAAACCCTAAACCCTAAACCCTAAACCCTAAACCTGTGACCTGTGATCAGCGCGGC
The DNA here is from genome assembly GCA_905221605.1 of Symbiodinium natans. Taxonomy (NCBI): domain Eukaryota; class Dinophyceae; order Suessiales; family Symbiodiniaceae; genus Symbiodinium; species Symbiodinium natans. Next base: position 1,301,729 of record CAJNDS010001890.1, read on the forward strand.
GGGTGGCAACAAAAAAAAGCACCCACACCCAAATACACGGGGCTGTTTGTTACCCTAAACCCTAAACCCTAAACCCCAAACCCCTAGAACAATGTTGCACGGGATGCCCCAAACCCCGGGATTCAGGAGCGAAGGTTCAACCCAAGGCTGACGAAGACGGTGGAGGAGCCAGAGTCTTTGGGTTTAGGGTTTAGGGTTTGGGGTTTATAGGGTTTAGGGTTTAGGGTTTAGGGTTCGGGGATGTTTAGGGTTCATAGGGTTTTAGGGTTTAGGGTGGCTGGGGGGGGGGGGGGGTTGCAAGGTACCTTCTTCAACCCTAAAACCCTGAACCATAACAAGCCCTTTGTTAATCTTTGGTGGGCTTTATGGGGTAAGGTAAGGACTTCGGGTGGTTGAGCTTCAGGGCCTGTGCGTAGTTTCCCGTTTCATTTTCACATGGGAGTTCTCATTGCGCGGAGTCAGACAGAACTCTGTGGGTGCTTGGGATTGTTGAAGTGCATTTGAAAAGGGCTTTTGAGGATTCGGGTCTTGCAACCCTTAAGACCCTAAACTGGGGATGTTCCCCCTTACTGCCAGCAGTCCTTACTAGGGGTTATAGTACCCCCATTATGGTCTCTACTGAGGACTGTTAGTATAAGGGGGAACATCCCAAAACTTTCTCCTAAGACGGCTCTCATACTACCTTAAGGGATCTTAAAGGATCTTACAACAGGGTCCCCAATCCCAACCCTAAACCCTAATTAGAGGCTTGAAGTTCGAGCTCAGACTAATGCGCAGAGTCAGCAGCAAGGGCTGTTGTGGGAGCTCGGGCAACGATGAGACACCAAATTTGTGCAGCGTTACGGGATTAGGGTTTAGGTATTGAAGTACAGTAAAGGGTTTAGGGAAGCTTAGGGTTTAGGGTTTAGGTTAGGTGCCCACTCAACTCAGGTGGGGCCCCCTTACTATGCTAACTGTAGTTAAGGGACTTATAACCTAACTTAGGGTCCTTATAACCCAATTTAGGGCCCTTATAACTCTACTTATAACTAGGGGGCCCCACCCTGTAAACCCTACAAAAGCCGTCTAAACTCCCAAGCCCTGCCGCAGGAGTTCGAGGAGCTGATGGCCAATCTAGGCCTGCTTTGCTTGTGTGGGACTGTTGGCATACCACCGTAGACAGCAACGGGGAAGTTTCCTAAACGCTTAGGATTCCCTTAATCCTAGATCCTAAACCCTAAACCTTAAACCCTGAACCCTGAACCCTGAACCCGAACAGGGCAGTGGACGACAGGATGACCCTTGCCTGCCTTCGTGGGACTGTGAGAGCCGAAGTCCTGAACGCTAAACGCTTTAAGCCAAAACCCTAGAAATCTTTGAATCTTGGGATGTTCCCCCTTGTTCTAGCAGTCGGGATTATCGTACCCCTAGCATAATCCCCACTCAGAACTGTTAGTAGAAGGGGGAGCATCCCAACCTGAAACCCAAAATCTGAATCTCCGCAAGTCCCACCTGTGGAGGGCTACCAAACCCGAAGAAGATCGACGTGGCGGTTCCAGCCAACATGGTCTGCGGCGTGCAGGCACATGGAATACAGGGCCCTCGATTTGTAGACAAGGGCCATGGGTTTAGGGTTTAGGGTTAGGGTTTAGGTCTCGGGCATGTCCTTACAACCCTCTTTGTCTCTGGGTTTAGGGTTCAGGGTTTAGGCTTTAGGGTTTAGGGTTTAGGGTTTAGGGTTTGGGGCCCTCTTTGTCTCTGTGTATAGGCGGCACTTGAGTGGTTATGTATGTTTACATCTTCCTTTATTGCTGCTGCAAACGGCATTGAGTTGCCAGTGGGTCCTTCTGCTATTGTGGCTCCTGCTGCGAAGTCCCCGAGACCCTACGGCATTGAGTTGCCAGTGGGTCCTTCTGCTATTGTGGCTCCTGCTGCGAAGTCCCCTAGACCCTAAACCCTAAACCCTAAACCCTAAACCCTAAACCCTAAAGCCTGAACTGTCCAAGTTGGTGGGAAACCTTCTTCCCAGGACGAACCCGAGACAGCCGAAGTGACGACCGGCCCACCAGAGGCATGATTGGCCTTTGCCATCTTGGCTTGAGCTTGTGGGTTTAGGGTTTAGGGTTTAGGGTTTAGGGTTTAGGGTTTAGGGGTTTAGGGTTTAGGGTTTAGGGACTTGTGGGTGTTCTGATGGGGTGTAGGGCACCAAGTGGCTTCCCCAAGACCGGGCAAAGAGTACATCTGTCTAGCTGTAGTGCTTCATATGTGTGCTTCATAGTCTAGCTACCACTCTGGGAATAGGCTTCTGTCCGAAGATAGAAAGCCTTGTCTCATCGCCGGCAGCCGTCCGGCATGACATCTCATGTATCTTGGTGTGCCTTTGCTCTGAGTAGCAAGAGGCCCACGGTCTTTGTGTCTTGTGCATGTGCAGCGCGCTCACTTAAGCAGCTACGGCAATGTTGCAGCCTGTTCTAGCTCCCTGCACTTCCGGGCATCTGTGGCATGCCTCATTTGATATCAGCAATGCCCTGAAGACATCTCGTTACCAGCCCATGAACCTTGAAGAGCTTCCGGAGCCCTCTCGGCCGTGCACGACTGCATGAGTGAAAGTCGAAGGCGCAAACCTGGGGGGTAACTTCAAACCCTAAACCCTAAACCCTACACCCTAAACCCTAAACCCTAAACCCTAAACCCTAAACCCTAAACCCTAAACCCTAAACCCTAGCAAGAGAGCCCTGAAACCCCAAAAGGGGCGCTGGGTCTGCACACGAGCACCTGGGAGGCTGTCCATGCCTTCGGCTCTCATAGTTAGAGCAGGAATCTCTGAAAAAGCCAGACTATAGGGTTTAGGGTTTAGGGTTTAAAGCCTTAAAGGGTTTAGGTTCAAGGCATGCCAGCAGAATAGATAGCCTTCCGCACAGACACAGACATCAGATGCGGCACTGGCCTTCAGCAAACGCTGGGCCGTTTTCCGCTTCTCCAGGAACTCTGCGGTGAGCTGGGATGCACTTGATGCAGGGGGGCGGGGACTTCTGGCGGAGACTTTCCTCACCTCCTGGCCCTATGCTTTGCATATCTTCGCATGCATGCGCAAAATGACTGCAGCACCCTAAGCCCTAAACCCTACATGTTTGGGTTTCACAAATATACCCAAAGGCTACTATGTAGTACCTTTTTGGGGTAGCATACCAGACTTCCCTTTCACCAACCCAAAAAGGAAAAACATTAGAGCCCTCAGGTAGACTACTAAGTGTTCATGCGTGGGGTCTTTCCCCTGGGTGCCTGAAGCAAGTTGCAGAGCTCAGTAAGCCCATCGCGGCAGGTTAAGGGTTTCGGATTAAAAGCCCGAAACAAACAGTTGGAGGTGAATAGGGTTTAGGGGTTTAGGTTTAGGGGTTTAGGGGTTTAGGGGTTTAGGGGTTTAGGGGTTTAGGGGTTTAGGGGTTTAGGGGTTTAGGGTTTAGGGTTTAGGGGTTTAGGGGTTCAGGGGTTCAGGGGTTTAGGGGTTTAGGGTTTAGGGTTTAGGGATTAGGGTTTAGGGTTTAGGGTTTAGGGCAAGCAGAAAGCGAGCCTGCCTGGGGTGTTTTAGATGAAGGGAAGACACCCTCAAGTTCGGAAAGAGGTGTTGTTGAGTAGCCCCATGCCGGCATACTGGGAGCATCCATGGGCTGAATATGAATGGTTAAATGGGCCAAGGAGATCATGTGAGCATGCTGTGTGCGTTGTAAATAGCATTTGGGGTGATGTGCCTGGAGTACAAACCCTTCCTCAGCCGTAACGTTCCCCTTTCAGCAAGACTTTAGGGTTCCAGGTATCTGTATCAGGGGCAATGAAAACAAAATGGCTTGCCCCACCTGGCAGGTGCCGGCATGTCTGGCAGGAATGTTGTCATCCTCATCGGCAGATGTAAACTAGCCAAAGAAACCATTCTATTCAAGTAGACCCCCCAAAGTGTGCTTATGCCAGGATGGGCTACTAGGCCTTCTAAGCCTTAACATCCACGGCAGCTACTTCGGTTTGAAGGGATTAGGGTTCAGGGTTCAGGGTTCAGGGTTCAGGGTTTAGGGTTTAGGGTTTAAGGTTTAGGGGTTGGGGTGTAGGGTGTAGGTTTGGACGTGCGAGTTTCGATCCAAGGTTCGACGCCCGGAGAGGAACACACAGAAGCATCTGGGATCTGGAGCAGGGGTAGGCCCTTATTTCCTTTTTTAGGGTTTAGGGTTTAGGGTTTAGGGCTACTAGGACCCAGAGTAGGCCCTTATTCCCTTTTTTAGGGTTTCGGTTCCCTGACCCTTTTATTGCTAGGTTACTCCTGGGTCTAGTCTAGGGGATCTGGAGCACCATCGCAGTTTGGGTTTAGGGTTAAGGGTTTCAAAGGGCTTAGGGTATGTTTGGGGTTTAGGGTAGTTTAGGGTTTAGAGTATTTTAGGGTTTTTAGGGGCTAGGGGTTAGGGTTTAGGGTGGGTGTATCCCACGTGGGGGACCCTGTAGTATTCACCAAATATACTTTTCTTCCTTATGTTCTAGGAGCCGCATAAACGGGTACCCGTATGTTGGGAAACCATGATGATTTAGGCTTCGTTGCTTGTTTGGTTGAATGTCTACGTACTGAGGATGTTGGTTGTGCATTCCCTGGTTGATGTTTCTGTCCACGAGCTGTTCCTCTAGTCCGGATACTTCTTCGTCATTGTTGAAAACCATTGTACATTTTACGAATACTTAAACCCACACAAATGATCATTTCAAAATCGTACCCTCACAATGATGCGGACTTGGTATGATGTTTGTTTGTTCCTGCGCGGCCTTCTTAGCTTCACAGCTTGTTGAGGGCACGCCTGCACGTTAGTGTTTTTTTTGTTGTGTGTGTGCCGGTGCGTGGTAAAGTACCATTGGCAATGGTTGTTTGTTTGTTTTCTGCTAGGGGGTTGTTGCGCGGCAAATCTCTACTCCAACAGCCCGCGAACCAGAGGCCTTCAATTTAGACTGGGAGGTTGATGGGTATTTCGAAGTCGGCTTAGAAGTAGGGCAACTATGTTTTATTTTCGGCTGCTTATCACCCTACTCGTAAGTACTCGAATGAACCTTTAAGCAGCCGACGGCCCGTTCTATACCCTAGCAGCCCTAAACCCTAAACCCTAGGCCATGTGAAACACACAAAAACCCTAAAACCATTTCAACTTGAATCCGATATTTCCTAGGAAGGATAAGGGGGACCCTTCAAAGGGAACCCTTCTTAACCCTCTTCTGGCTCTGTTAAAGAGGGACCTTATTGAGAGAGTTTGTATCCCCAAGGGTCCCCCTAATCCTATCCCCTATTGCTTTTTGTGGGCTCAGGCAGCCCTTTTGGGTAATCCACGCCGCCGCCCTGAACATCGGCGAGAACGAGTACGCCACGGTCTGCCCCCCCCCCCCCCCAAAAAAAAAAAAAAAAAAACCCTACTAACCCCTAACCCCCCTTCCCTCCCCCCCCCCACCTAAACCCGCCCCACAAGTAAGCCCCATATCGAGCGGAGAGGTCCAGGTGCTTTGAGGCATAGTCTGCGGCTTGCTTGCTTTCGAGGCCCTTTTAGAGCCGGGGTTCAAGGCTAGGGTTTAGGGTTTAGGGTTTAGGGTTTAGGGTTTAGGGTTTAGGGTTTAGGGTTTAGGGTTTAGGGTTTAGGGTTTAGGGTTTAGGGTTTAGGGTTTAGGGTTTCAGGGTTTTCCCTGTTCGTCCCGCTGCGAATGGGGACTGCAAAGGTTTCAGGGGAGTCAAGTTTCCGACCCAGCGTCCTACACCCCATGTCCTACACCCCATAAAACCCTAAACCCTCAACCCTAGACCCTAGACCCTAAACCCTAGCAGCTCTAGCATGTCTGGCAGGACTTCGGTGACTACTCAAACGAGAACCGGAAGCTTGATTTCGTCGCGTATGTCGAAGACATGGGACGTATCTATGCGCCACGGCGGGAGGTTTGTAGGGCTTACTTAGGGTGTAGCGTTTAGGGTTTAGGTTTAGGACTTATTTATGGTTTGTGGGGTTTAGGGTGCTTTCCGCGGGGAGTCTCGCAAAAGCGGGTCTTTTTAGCGGATGTGGTGTCTTGTCACGTTTCTGTTGGGATCAGAGTACACTGTGTTTTGGTTTCCCGCCAACATGCTGTCAATATTCATTATCTTGGTCTTCTTCACGTGCTTTACGGCATGAGGGATGTCCCTGCAATCCCAAGAATCAATGATATGTTCTGTTCTTTGGGGGGGGGGGGGGGGGGGGAGGATTGGGAGGTGGGAGATTGGACCTTATGGCCAAACTTCTTGTCCCTTTTAGGGTTCAAGCGCTGAGGGGTTTTGCTTCGCCGTGAGTGTTTGTAGGGTCTGGCTGGCTGACGGCGTTGAGATGACAGACCTTCAACTCAAATTTGCTCCAAAGTTCCCGAATCTCACCCAAGGGCCCCAACCCCTCATAAGAAGCCCTACACCCTAAACCCGAAACCCCACAAAAAACTCTAAACCCTAAACCCCAACCATAAACTCTTAAACTATTAGCCCTATAAACCCCGAGCCCAGGACAACATCTTGCAAGCTGCCGCCGCGCTGGGAGCCGGCTAGCTCAAGAGTTGGTGCAGTTGGGGAAATCTGTTCTTCAACACTTTAAGATTCTATCGGCGTTTTTACACACACATGTATAATATATATATATATATATACATATACTTAGCGGAAGACTGGGCTTCAAGGTTTAAAGGGTGAGTTGGGGGAAGTTGGACAAATTCGTGGCTCTAGGGGGTAGTTGTATTCTTGGTATTTTCTTATGCTTGTTCTATTTGTGTTAGTACCCACGCACACACACACACACACATATATATATATATTTCCATTACACATATTCCTATATATATATGTATATATATATATATATATTTGCACATACACACGTTTATGTTTTTCGTTTTGGGGGGTGGGGGTGGTTCGGGGTTTAGGCTGATGGAGTTCGGGGCTCAAGCCTCAAAATCCCCTATGCAGAAGAACAACCCAAACCACAAGACTTGAGGGCGCCTTTTAGTTCCTTGAAGGGGCTCTCGCTCTCTCTCTCTCTCTCTCTCTCTCTCTCTGTCTCTCTCCATGAGATGTGTTGAACCTTCGGCCCTAAACCACACTCACCCCAAACCACGCCCAAGTTCGATGCAACACCCCCTGCCCCCCCGCCCTTACATTGTAGGGTCTGTTGCAGGGTCCGGGTCAAAAACGCTTCAGTACTAACCACACCTTCGAAGGCCCGAGACATCCCTTGAGAGCCAACGTTGTTAGTTCTTTGGGGTTTAGGGTTTAGGGTTTAGGGTTGAGGGTTTAGGGCAATAGGTTCCCGAAGCATCGAGGGGGTTGTTCTAGCGAGAGCCTACAAAAACCACAGGTGTTGGGGTCGATAAGCTAAGTCTCTATGACCCCCCCCCCCCCCCGCCGCAACCTCCCTAGAGTACCTTAACGCCCCCCTAAACCCTAAACCCTAAACCCTAAACCCTAAACCCTAAACCCTAAACCCTAAACCCTACAAGCTCTCTTAGGTCTCTGACTTAATCTTCTTTCCCTTCGGCATGGGCGCCTTCCTGCGAAACCTTCACAAGCTCGATGGGGACTACTGCAAGGCACTTCTCCGAGTTGAGGGTGGGGGGTGTGGTCGGCGCGTCAGGAGCCTAGTCCGGGCTAAGAAAGAAGGTGCTAGCATAGGGTGGTCTAGGGTTCAGGGTTCAGGGTTTAGGGTCTGGGGTTTAGGGTTTAGGGACAGTTCAAGGTGCTTACCTAGGAGTTTAGAGATGGCAGGTTTCACCGCTATGAGACTTGCCGGAGCTCTGTTCAAGTTGGAGCATGTCGTTCCTGCCTCCAGGACTGATATTGTATCCCGAAACCCTAAAACCCTAAACCCTGACACTTCAGCTAGGCGGGCGGCAAAAAACACCTAAACCGTAGATCCTAGTATCAGACGGGGACAGATGTATGTTGGTTAAGCTCACAGTCTTTCAATCCCCGAAAAGCCTCGGAGAGCCCCCCAAAGGCGCGAGTCTGAAGCATAAACATAAGGGGTTTAGGGTTTAGGGTTTAGGGTTTAGGGTTTAGGGTTTAGGGTTCCTTCTGTGTCGCACCAGGCAAGGACTTCAGAATCCTGCTCCAAAAAGGGTTTAATCGCATCCCCGTTATCTTCAAGGGGGGGGGGGGGGGGTTTTATCCAAATGTCGTGTTTGGGGTCCAAAGAGTTTAGGGTCTAGGGTTCAGGGTTTGGAGGGTTTCAGTAATGACTTTAACCCTGAGAGCGTAGAGAGGGAGCTCCACTCAGGCAGCACAGCTCACAGACAGCTAAGTGCTGCGAAATGACGGGAGGGAAGGGATGGAAGGGAGCTTGAGGATGTTGGTTGGTTTCAGGCTTTTTTTGGGAGCCCTCAATCCCCCCCCCCCTAATTCGGAATCGAGTTCAAAAGGCGGGGTCGGTTTCGGCAGGATTTTCCGGAAAGTGTTTTTATTATTAGGGGTACGTTTAATACAAGGGTGCTGTGATTAGGGTTCCCGCCCCACATGCACCCCAAGAGTCTGTCAACGAGCTGAGCCTGCGCTTAGGGTTTTTGATCTGAGGGCATCGTCCCCGAGAATCCCCCTCCACCCTATAAAACCCTAAACCCTAAACGCAAGATGCAGGGAGATGAGGGTTTGGCGAACTTGCGCCACGCCCTGGCAAAGCGCTTCGTTCAGGCCATCGTGCAGGCGTCCCTTTGCTTCACCTCAGGAATATCGAACAGGAGCAAGGTTCATTACCAACGTTGTCCCCCGCCCCAATCCCAGTAAGCCATAGTCAGCCAGGAGCACGTTCTCATTTCGAGGCCCACCATGTTACCGTTTGGCGAGGGCTGCTGTTGTGCAACGGTAGCCTGCTGAAAGCAGCCAGGAGTGAGGGTTGAGGCTTTAGCTTTGAGGCTTTTGGAAAACCCTAAACCCTAAACCCTAAACCCTAAACCCTAAACCCTAAACCCTAAACCCTAAACCCTACCGGGATACTGGTGGTTTCCCCCACACACTAAGCCCAACCTGCATCCTCAGATCTCTGGTGCCTTACATCATCTGATCCGATGCTACCTGTACCCCAAACCCCAAACCTTAAACTCGCCCCAGCTGTGCAGGAGTGAAAAAGAACCTTCAAAACCCACCTTAAAACTTCAAAACCCTGAAAACCCTAAACCGCCTGAATGAAACCTTGTATGGGACCATAGTTTGGTCCTCGTTAGCCGTTTGCTTGGCGATCCGTGTCTAAGATGGGAACCTAAAGTTGGCCTCAGCATCATCTTTCGTTACCCCCCCCCCCAGTTTGGGGTTTTGGTTTTGCGGAAAAGAGATAGAACTTAGAACTTGAAACCCAACAATTCCAGTTTCCTAGTGGTTGTGTCGTGCAGGTCCTAGGAACCTAAGGATTGGGTGCCTGGAAGTATCCGGACATACTAGCATCTTAAAAACTACCCATTTAGTTTGTCGAGGTCCCTAAAGCCCTTGGCTATGTGGCTGTTTACGCAAGTAAGGGACCCTCATATAGACACCAAATAGTAGGATTCCCTTATAGTAAGGACCCAGATAATGTACCCTGACTTCAGAAACCTCCCATGTATCAGTTTCCTCTGTGCCAAGGAAGGTCCCTTATGCGGCTCGCTTGCAGAAGCTGGCAATTGAATTTCTGCCAAATGTCCCTCAATTGAGGAACACACTTGGACATAGCGTATGAACCGTACAAAAGTTAAGGCAAGATTCCTGTATTAAGGAGGTATCGGCATTGGGCTTTAGGGTTTAGGTTTCATGAGGGTTTCGGGTTTAGTAAATGCATAAGCGTTTACAGGGACGAGTGTTAGACTTTGGACCCAGTGCAGGTACTACCGTATTGCATGGCAGGAACTGAGGACCAGGGCTCTTCGACAGCCGAGTACCCGGCAAAGCTCGCGGGGTTCAGAAAAGAGAAGTTTTCTGGAGAGACCTGGAGAGAAAACAACCACTTAAATAGGGCTGAGGGTTCAGGGTTTAGGATTTCGGGGTTTGGGTTTAGGGCTGAGTTCGGGCTCAGGATTTAGGCTACGCGTACCCTAAACCCTAACCGCCCTAACCCTCAACCCTAACCCGTGGAAGGGAGAGGGGGTGTAAGGGGGGCCCCATACTCCCCAAACAAGGGCATAAAAATCCCCAATAGGCCCTAAGAAGGGAACATGGGACCTAAACCCTAAACCCTACACCCTAAACCCTAAACCCTAAACCCTTGTGATGCGGAGCATGGCAGAACTGGGATATGTGTCTCGGCTTGCTTGTAGGAGCTCTCGGAAACGAAGTCGTGGACCCGAGGCAATGCTTCTTTGTTAGTCGCTATAACAAAGGGGAAAGCCAAGGCAGTGTTCTTGAGAAGTCTGGAAGTTGTGGGGCACTTTGGTCTACAAGTGAACAGTTTGAGAACACCTTGCCAACTCGCCGAGGTAGTTCGGCTTTGCATCGCTCCGAGCGGCAAAGGAGCACGCCGTCCTACGTTAACCATTTGTTTAAAGGCTTGCAGCCAGGTTGAAGGATATCCGGGATATTGAAACCCAAGGTCCTAAGACCTTGAGCCCAGAGATGTTCATCCAGAGTACGGACGATGGACGATGGATCGATCTGTGGAACCACCGCGAGCGATCTACATGCTCGTCTTAGCGTTTAGGGTTAGGGTTTAAACTGGTCCACCGCAATCTCTCAAACCATCCGAACCTCACCCAAAAACCCTACAGACCAGAAACTGCACGCAGGATTGACAGAACAGTTGGGCCCTATGTATTCTAAATCGGGATCTAAATCGAACACAGATATGTCTGTTAATATATACATATATATATATATACATGTACATATGCTTATGTTTATGTATTTATAGATGCTAGTCATCGAGACCCCAAAACGGGGCGCATCATTTCGATCAACCCCACGTGACAAAGAAACATCCTTCAAGAGTCGAAAGCCCAAATCCCAACCTGCCCGTGGTTTAGGGGTTACCTGTGGCTCCCAAACCTGACAAAATAGCAGGTTATACTTCTAACCCCTCAAATATAGAGAGAGAACCCCCAAAATAGTAGGCAAAAGGAGCTGCAGGTCGGGTTTAGGGGAGGGTTTAAGGCCCCCTGCCCCGCCGCAATAAGAAACTCTGGAGGTTTTGAGGGTCCGAGCATTCAAGATTCTAGGGCTAAGGCCTGGCAGGCCCAGCAGACTGCTAGGGTTTAGGGTTTAGGGTTTAGGGTTTAGGGTTTAGGGTTTAGGGTTTAGGGTTTAGGGTTTAGGGCCTGGGCACGCCCAGCAGACTTCTGGAGTGCTCTAGGGTTCTAGGGTGATTCAAGCTCGGCTCTTTAGGCTTTTGGGTTCAAGGTACCCTGTTGCAAAAGGGCTTCGGTTATAGGGTTTAGGGTTTAGGGTTTAGGTTGAGAGATCCCTTTTCGCACCACAGGCTCCTGGGTTAAGAAGGGATTTTGGGAGTTTACGAAAATTGGGGACGCCTTAAAGACCCCCAAATAGTAGGATCCCCTTATTAAAAAGGACCCCATTAAGGTACCCTCATCATCGTAAACCCGCATGTGGGATATGTGAGTTCTTCAGGATCTCGGTCCGATGCCCATGAGCTGCAGGAGACGAGCTCGACGCGAACTCCATAGCATTCGTCTCGGCAATTCTGGAAGGTCCGTGCCCAAACAGCCGAAACCCGATACTGGCCCAAAATGCTCAGCCTGCTTGGAGCTTGATCTAGATGATGGGCCCCTGGTGGTAGGGGGGGGATCCCTACGAATATCGCAGCCACATAGGGTGTAGGGAACCCTAAACAATCCCCACCCTCGCCCCATATGGGTAGTTCTCCAAATTGGGGTCTGTTTTTTGACGGCCCCCACACACTACGCCACCTTTCCAAAAAAAGGAACACAAAGGGACCCTAATTTAGAGAACTACCCATATCATAATTTTGCTTCGTGAATTGGAGTCAAATGCTTCAATGTTTGGGTGTTGAAGTCGTGGCTTGCTTCGCCAAGGCACGTGACAACAAGTATCACCCCCCCCCCCCTCCCGCCCAGTTCTACAGCATCTCGTGTTGAGGCCTAGAGGCTGTGACCCTAAACCCTAAACCCTAAACCCTAAACCCCAATTCCCTGACACTAGAGGGGAGTAGCTGTGAGACCTCCATGTGCAGTGCCAGGGGCGCCCTCAACCCTAAACCCTAAACCCTAAGCGTCGATTCTCCTTGTAGCCCGGACATGATCCCTGCGATGTGCATTTGCCCCAGCTGTGCAGGAGAAGACAACAAACCCAAACCCTGTTCAGGTTTAGGGTTGAGGGTTCGGGGGGAGATTAGGACATTAGAAGGGTTTAGGGTTCAGGGTTCAGGGTTCAGGGTTCAGGGTTTAGGGTTTAGGGTTTAGGGTTTAGGGTTTAGGGTTTAGGGGGGAATCCTGTGAGGCGTCCGCCAAGGCGTCGACGGCGGGCTTCGCCTGAGGCCCTCATCTGTGGAGCGCCTTGGCTCAGGGTCTCCATTTTGGGGAGAGGCTTAGGGTTTAGGGTTTAGGGTTAGGGTTTAGGGTTTAGGGTTTAGGGTTTAGGGTTTAGGGTTTAGGGTTTAGGGTTTAGGGTTTAGGGTTTAGGGTTTAGGGTTTAGGGTTAAGAGTTTAGGGTTTAGGGTTTAGGGTTTAGGGTTTAGGGTTTAGGGTTTAGGGTTTAGGGTTTAGGGTTTAGGGTTTAGGGTTTAGTTTAGGGTTTTGGGTTGGGGGTACAGCGGCAACTGTGCACCCTTCGCTTCCCCAAAGTTTCTTTTGCGAAGATGTGCAGGGGGCTTAGGGTTTGGGGTTTAGGGTTTAGGGTTTAGGGCTTAGGGTTTAGGGGTTTAGGGGTTTAGGGGTTTAGGGTTTAGGGGTTTAGGGTTTAGGGTTTAGGGTTTAGGGTTTAGGGTTTAGGGTTTAGGGTTCGAGGCCTCAGAACCGTCGGTGGCGTCTAGGTGTGATACGGTTCTAACCAACCTAAAGGTACTCATTAGGGCTCCTAGGGTTGTGTAGGGTTTAGGGTTTAGGGTTTAGGGTTTAGGGTTTAGGGTTTAGGGTTTAGGGTTTAGGGTTTAGGGTTTAGGGTTTAGGGTAAACCTGCCTACAAGTGCCTTGAACCCTCAAGTATCACGGAAGCCTAACTTCAGTTTGTTTTAGCAAGAACCCAGGTAAGGAGAGCTGCGAGCTGTTCGACAAACCCTAAACCCTAAACCCTAAACCCTAAACCCTCGAAAGTTGCACTCCGAAGCGGAACCCTTCAGACCGGCCTAAGCACCAGGGCAAGTAGGCCCTAGACCCCAACCCTCTAACCCTAAACCCACAAACCCTAAAGCCTTAACCCTAAACCCCTAACCCTAAACCCTGAACCCTAAACCCTAAACCCCTATCCCTAAACCCTAAACCCCTGACCCCAAAGTCCATCCGAGGATTCTCGTGAACGCCGACGCTCTGCACATCGCCCAGATGTATGCCGACGACCGACGTACAGTGGGGCCACACACCTGAGCTGGTTAAGGGATAGGGGTTTAGGGTTTAGGGTTTATTTCATGGAATGAGGGGGTTTCCGAAAATAGTGAATTGGGGGGGGGGGGGGGGTCGGGTTTAGGGTTTAGGGCTTTGGGGGTCCCTTTTAAGGGGAATCTATTCTATTTGGGGTAAGACAGGGGTACCCCTATTTTGGGAAATACCCATGAGGCAAGGGTAGAAGAGTTAGGCTTTCAGGCTTGAGGATCTATGGCGCCGAGGGTTTTCCATGCTGGGTGGGTGTGGCGGGGGGGGGGGGGGGGGGGGGGTTAGCGGGGGTTGGGATGTTTTTTCAACCCCCCCCCCCCCCCGAACCTTCAGTCACCCATATACTTCCCCCCCCCCACCCCCCAACAAAAAGCAAAACATTGCTTATCTAACAATGGAAAGATGCCATATATGAATCTAATCCTATTATAATGACCCCTGCAAGCCTCAATGGCGTGAGTTTTTTTCCCCCCCCTGAAGCCCCTAAACCGTATAGACCATACAAGCCCCAAGCGAGCAGAAGTTGTAATGTACCCAAACGAAGTACCAATCTTACTGAATTTGCTGAACCTCTCAGAATGCATCTAGCCCTAAACCCTAAACCCTAAACCCAAAGGCCTCTTATTGCTAGGCTGGTGAACGGCGCCAACCGACGCCTCGTCGGAAACCATTGGCGGAGAGCTCAGTCCCGGCGTCGTTTTGGGATTTAGGGTTTAGGGTTTAGGGTTTAGGGTTCAGGGTTCAGGGTTTAGGGTTTAGGGTTTAGGGTTTAGGTTTCGAGGCCTTACTTGGAGTTCATGGGGTACTTATACTAGGACCCAGAGTAGGCCCCTTATTCCGTTTTTGTAGGGTCTGGGTTCCCGTCTCAGCCCCTTAGAAGCCGAAAAGGGCATCCTTTTCATTCCTAGGCTACTCCTGGGTCTAGCAGAAGTAGGGTCAGCTACGGAAAAAAACCTTCCATGGCTATAACCTTTTTTGGGGGGGGTACTTGTAACCCTACATAAAAGTACCCATGAGCCTCCGAGTAGAGGGCTTGTAGGGCCTCACTCAGGGGGGCTTAGGGTTCAGGGTTTTGGGGGTTTCAGGGTTTTGGGGGTTTCGGGGGTTTGGTTTAGGGTTTGGGGTTTAAGGTTTAGGGTTTAGGGTTTAGGGTTTAGGGTTTAGGGTTTAGGGTGTGGGGTTTACAGGGTTTGGGACAGAAAAGGGAAGCCTTGAGTTGACGTGCCGGAGCCCCGGCAGCCGCAACCGAACCACGTTTAGGGTTTTGGATTTTGAGAGGGATGTTGACTTGGATTGTGGTGCCGGGTTAAAAGGGAAGAGAGAAAACACAGGCTTGCCACCGCCCCAGGCTCAGGAGACGAATTGAGGTGAGCTGACTGTTGGGATTTGGGGCGGCTTTGTGGTGCTGAACAAAGGGTTGTGGGGTCTAGAGCGTTAGGGTTTCGAGGTTTGAGGTGGATCGTTCCAGAACACTACTCTTGGGTTTAAGCCTAAACCCTAAACCCTAAACCCTTTTGATTCCTAGGTTGCTCTTGGGTCTAGAAAAGGAGCCGATCGCTGTCTCGCTTCCCACTTGAACCTTCTTGGCTGCTTCGTCGCCACACTAAAAGGAGTCCCAGATCAGGCTCTGGGGTTGGGGGTTTGGGGTTTGGGGTTCAGGGTTTAGGGTTTAGGGTTTAGGGTTTGGGGTTTAGGGTTTAGGGTTTAGGGTTTAGCTTCTCAGGCCGAAGGGTTTAGGGTTGAGGGCCTATAGGCAAACCTCCGAGCTGAGATTAGATGCAACAAGGTTCTCTCACGGCGCCCGCATGGCCATTGCGGGGGGCTCAGGCCCAATATGCCCTTAGACGTATGGTGGGCTTCCGATAGTAGGACCACGGGCGTCTTTTGGGAAGCCCAGCAAAGATGGTTCAGGGAGTTTCGGTTCTGTAGGGGAAGCGTTGGGGGTCCGGTCCCTATGAGGCCCAAAGGTCTAGGGTTTAGGATTTAGGGTTTTGAGTTCAGGATTTATGGCTTCGGGTGACAGGCCCCTGTACTACCTCTACACACGCTTAAAGCCCAAAGAGGCTCTTGAATTTGCCTGCCTCTAGCACCCTTATATCGTACTCCTAAATGCCCCTTTTCAGAAGCCATCCCCAGAAACACCCGCAGAGTCAAGGGATTAAGACTCTGAACCCTCAGGATGTTATACTCCGAATATGGCCCTGGGCCCTTTTTTGCTACCTCAATATTTTCTTGCAGGGGTCCCCAAATCCAAGGGTACAACCTTAGGGCTCCGAGGTAGAGTCCCATGACCCTAAACCCTAAGCCCTAAGCCCCAAACCCTAAACCCCCTGGACCCTAAACCCCCTGGACCCTAAACCCTAAACCCTAAACCCTGAACTCTAAGGATGAGAATCTCCACCGGCGCAGCTGGCGCATGGCTGCCGCCTGTCACACGTTTGAGCCGGGAGATACCCCAACCCTAAACCCTAAACCCCTAAACCCTAAACCCTAAACCCTAAACCCTAAACCCTAAACCCTAAACCCCTAAACCCTAAACCCTAAACCCTAAACCCTAAACCCTAAACCCTAAACCCTAAACCCTAAACCCTAAACCCTAAACCCTAAACCCCGACCCCTAACCCCAACCCTAGACCCCTAATAGTGGGCCCTCTAAACCCCACCCTTGATCTTGCAGCGGGTTTGCGGTGTGGGCTGCAGAAGGGTTTAGGGTTTAGGGTTTTAGGATACAGGGGGTAGAACCAAAGAGCCCTCATGAGTAGGCATTGAGATGGTGTGGTGGCTTTTTGGGGTCGAAGATGTTGCTAAGAGCATGTTCCGCGTTTGGGTACTCGAAACCCTCAACCCTAAACCTTAAACCCTAAACCCTGAACCCTGAACCCTGAACCCCACCTCCGAGACACAGTGTTGCCCTGCAGCGTGGCTAGCTTCCTCGGTTAAGTATGAATACACGTTAAGTTCCCGCTTTTAGCGCGCCTTCCTGAAAGTGCCTTGTAGACTCTATTTGAAACATTTGCGGGTGCCCCCTCAGTTAGACAATATGAATATCATTTAGGTTCCCTACCCATTTTCGTCTTTCTTACACAAGGGGATGGAATATAAGCGCGCCAAGCCCCCATCCTTAGGGGGGTGGGGTGTTCCAAATGTCGGTCTCTTCAGGGGTCAGCCCTTAAACCTTAGAGTTCTGTAGGTTTTTAGACCATGAAATTTTGGTATAGGGCTTAGACGTATTTTTTTGGGTGCAGCTGAAGCAGGGTACATCAACCTAACCACATGCCCTACTGCCACGCTTTGTCAAGGCCACCGCCTACCTGCTGAATGGTGGGGCACAGGTGCTTCCGGTGTTTTTGGGGTGTGTTGGGCTCAGGATAAGACCTGCCCTTGACTATGCAGCCTCTAAGAGCAAAGTTTTCATGTCCACCACTCCAGGTCTGTTCAGGGTGTATGAAGATTGTTTCTTCGCCGGGAGAGGCAGGCTGTTTGGTGAGGTTGGTGTCAGGGGCTCTTTTCTGGATGCCTTTGGGATCCTTGGGGCTTGGGTTCGAGTTTTGTGCGAGTTTGGGGTAGGGCGTTGGGGTTTAGGTTCAAGGGGCTTAAACGGGCACACTCAGCGTCAGCTCAAGTTCGTTGATCGGTTTGCTTTGTGGTCTTCCTGGGGGAGCGAAGTTGAAAGACTCAGGGGGCTTCCCCCCCCCCCTCCCCAGCTTGTTGATGTTGAACAGATTCCCTAGACCCTAAACCCTAAACCCCAAACCCTTGGAAGAAGTCCTGACGGAGTACTCTACAGTCCTTGGACGGTCGAAACCAGAACCCTAAATTCCTGAACCCTCTGAAGGTCGACTGGTGTTTAGGGTTTTTGGGCTAGGGTTCAGGGTTTCGGGTTTAGGGTTTAGGGTTTAGGGTTTAGGGTTCAGACATATGAACTTTCAGAGGTGTTCTTGCCTGCGGACCTCTAGCGTAGGACGTAGGAAAGACCTTCCCTCATCAGCCTCCCGAAAAGTCCAGCTCTCTACTGATAGCCTGAGCTACCTGTAAAAACCCTAAATTTTGAGGGAACCCTTCCGTGCCTACCTGGAGGTTCATGGGTACTTACACGTAGTGTTATAGGTACCCTAAATAAAGTTCCATCCATACTTACCCCATTTACAACCCTGCTTATAAGGAATCATAGACCTCCAAGTATCACTATGCAAGTATGCAAGGGATATTGCTTAGGCCATCATCCGAAGCCAATATCTTCATACGCACTACCCAGAATACTCATTCGACCCTTCTAGCCTTGAATCCTATATTAGGCCACTAGTCAAGTCAAAGGGGGTTTTCACACCCCAGACTCTAAACCCTAGACTACGGATGGCAACAAGAAACTAAACCCTAAACCCGAAACGGCCCTAAACTCTTAACCCGAGCCCTAAACCCTAAACTCTTAACCCTAGCCCTAAACCCTAAACCCTTAACCCGAGCCCTAAACCCTAAACTCTTAACCCTAGCCCTAAACCCCAAAACCTGTTAAACGGCCGAGAGATCTGGGCCGCAGACCGGCCACGAAAAGCAACTAAGGCTTTTAGGCTTTAGGCTTTAGGGTTTAGGGTCTAGGGTTTAGGGTTTAGGGGTTCAGGGGTTTATGTACAGGTTTTGTATCAAGTTTCGATGGGGTCTATATGGGGTGCAGGGTTCATTTAGGGTTTATCAAGTGCTTGGTAGGGTTTGGGGACGTTTGGGCCTTGGGGCTTAGCGACGGCGCCGCTCTC